>CM035114.1:9689497-10957563 GCA_020205505.1 Panax japonicus | reverse complement strand
CACAAAATTAAAAAAACAGTTAAAAGCTTCGACTTTAACGGAAAATGACAGCTAAAGCAGCTGAGTTGTCCGTTACAAAGCTGATGTGGCGTCCTTGTGTGACGTGGCAGTGATTATGTGGATTTACAAGAAAATTTTTATGAAGAAAATGAAAAAAATATTTTAAAGTATAATAAATTTAAAAAGTGTGCCAAAAAAAAAAAAATAAAAAAAAATATTACTTTTTTTGTAATTAATATCAAATAAAATTTTATTTATAATTAAGCTATTTATAAAATAAAAAATCCAAAAATATACTAATTAAAATTAAGGGGAATGTGAAATATATTTAGGGGGAAATGAAAGAATTAATTTTAAAATTATAAACAGTAAATTAATTTTAAAATTATGAACAGTAATTAATTTTAAAATTATAAACAGTAATTAATTTTAAAATTATGAAGGGGATTTATTTTAAAATTATAAATAGTACTTAATTTTAAATTTATTAACAATAAATTAATTTTAAAATTATGAACAGTAAATTAATTTTAAAATTATAAGCAGTAATTAATTTAAATGTATGAACAGTAATTAATTTTAAAATTATAAACAGTAAATTAATTTTAAAATTATGAACAATAAATTAATTTTGAAATTATAAATAGTAATTAATTTTAAAATTATAAACAGTAATTAATTTTAAAATTACTGTTCATCTTCTTTCTCTTAAAACAGTAAATTATAAAATTATTTAAGATGAACAGTAAATTATAAAATTATTTAAGATGAACAGTAAATTATAAAATTATTTAAGATGAACAGTAAATTATAAAAATTATTTAAGATGAACATTAAATTAATTTTATAATTTCTGAAATAATTATATTTATTATTAATTTCCTAAAAAAATCAATTTTCTCTCTCTTAAATCAATTTTTTAATTTCTACCATGTATTTTTTGCTAATTTTCTGATTTTATTATAATTTTTTTTCATCTCCCCCTAAATATATTTCACATTCCCCTTAATTTTAATTAGCATAGTTTTGGATTTTATATTTTATAAATGGCTTAATATAAATAAATTTTTATTTGATATTAATTACAAAAATAATTAAATATATTTTTTTTCATATTTTTGGCACACTTTTTAAATTTATATTATACTTTAAAATATTTTTTTCAATTTCTTCATAAAAAATTTCTTCCAAATCCACATAATCACTGTCACGTCACACAAGGACGCCACATCAGTTTTGTAACGGACAACTCAGCTGCTTAGCTGTCATTTTCCGTTAAAGTTAATGCTTTTAACGGTTTTTTTTAATTTTGTGTTAGAAAAGTCGAGTTCAGTGAGTTGACTGTAAGAAAAAAAATTCAGTTATCCATCTGTAAGTTGACATATAGTACAATGATTGAAAAAACATTTAACCCGTTGGTTCAACTAAAATCTTCTATAAACTCAGGTTTATTAAATCTGGATTCTAAGAGAATTCTTAATTGTAAGAACTAATATAAAGATACCCTAGCGTATCGTGTTTTTAGTTATGTAGCGTACTGCATACTCGTATTCGTACCGAACAAACCATGTTCCAAGTAACACTACTCCTAACTATGTAACTGGAACATGTACAAAAGCATTACTCAAAGAAGTATTCCTATATGTTACTAGATTATGGTTCGAAGCGGTATGTGAAACAAAATCAAAAATAGAAAACTTCACCTTTTGTGGTATGGAATACAATAAGGGTACTTCTTTTTTTTTAATAACTTAGCTGGTACGAAATTTATTTATCCGCAACGTGGTACAACAAATACAACAAGCGTAGTGTCAAAACAAACATAGTTGAGGTGTTTTCCACGCACAATGCCACAACAAGCATATTATCAACAAGATATGCCTTGTCGTTGCTTTGTAAAGAGATATAACTAAAACTAGTTGAGATATAAATTAAAATTGGTTGAGGTGTTCATTGCTTACTAAGGTTTCTAAGATGGGATCAACACATCTCCACCATTTTTCTGCCCATTGTACCCAGTAAAGATGGACCGTATCGCCTTCTTTTCCAACTTTGTTTCTAGTAGAGTGTTCCAGATTTTACAATACTTTGTAAATATCTTAAATATTTTAGAGGATCCAGATAGTGGATCCTCGCTTACCATTAGATTTGATCCCATTGGTTGTATGACCCGAAGGCTATATAAGAGGATGTTCTACATTTGATCCTAGCCATTGGTTGTATGAGCCGAAGGCTATATAAGAGGATGTTCTACATTTGTAAATCACAAAGCAAAGTTGTAATCATCCTTGTGCAATAGAAGTTTAAGTAAATAAGAGAAATGGTTTTGGATCGTTAAATTTTATTATTTCACAATAAAAGTGTACCATGTTTTGGAACGCTCGTACTAAAATGCAATTGACTATCATACTAAAATGCAATTGACTATCATGTAACTGTTTTGGTAACCATGGGTATTCCCATTCCCAATCAATCTACGACTACAACAATCAGTGACATCATAATCAAATCGTTCAATGATACCACTGCATTATGTCAGTCTATATATGCTTTTAGTGTAGTGTTGAGTTGTTCGAGTCAAATTCATGTGGTATTCAACTTCATGTGGTCTAAGGAGCATACTTAAGTACTAGCAAGCACACCAAAAATAAATAAATGAAAAAAGAAGAGTGACTTTTTCGCTACCTCCCTCCCGAATTACTAAAAAATGTGAACAAAATTACTAAATAGAAACAACAATTCCAAACGGCATCCTCCCATCTCTTCAATTGATAAATTTTTATTATTTTGGGAAGTCAGTTACGAATATATGGTGATCAGGAAAATTGAATTTGGTTTTTGATTTATGGCAAACATGTTAATGGGCAACTTTTAACAAAATTATCATTATAAGAGGAAACTCTGAGGCAACAATATATTTTTAGCTTGGATCAATTGCCAAAAAGGAATCTGAGTATAAGGTAACCACCTAAGTAGAATGAAAGAAGTGCTAAATGCAACTAGAATTTAAGGGAACTGCAATTTGCTAAATTAAATATACACATGCAATATATACTTATACATGTATAGTAGTACGGTTTTGCTGTAAGAGAATTGATGGTTCACGGTGCTAGTCACTTCAAAAAAGGCTTTGTAGAAAACAAAAGCTGATAGCAAAAGGGTTTCTAAGCTGGATAGCAGAGCCTTAAAAAGCAAAAAGCCACTTGAAAGTTGATCCTTTTGCTACAAAGGCCACTAAATACATTGATACGGACACAAAAATTGATTATGTTGAAGGCCAAAAGTACAAAAGCCAAAGAAAATAAGACACATGGTAACAGATGAGACCAACATGATTTAGGCTCCAGATAGACCACTGCTCCATAGCTAAGTGATTGTGTTGGAACCTGCAGAGGGAGTTGCAACTGATTAAATACGTCTCATAAGATTTAATATATTTGGGGCAACCGCAATTCCTTAGTGTAATGTTCTTGTGGAGTGGGAATATATGGGAAGTCAATCCACAATTTTAAATTTTAAGTACATGTAGCTTGTTTCTCGTTTTACTGAATATTTACTAGTGCCACATATGTTAAAAACAAGATTCTAGTGTCACTTTGGGTAATTAACTGTGGATCTTTGGATATGTTTACATAAAATTACTAATTTTGAGTATCTAGTTATTAGTGGAAAAGCATATAATGCTCCTCATTGATATATTAACATTATACAACCAAAAATGGCCATTGGCCACATATTAGTTTGACAAAAACATGCATTTGGTCATAAGTTGCATAAATACCAGGCTGTGTCTGGATTCTTGATTGCACCCTGATATTTAGCCTAATCAAACTTGGTCATATATTAATTTGACAAAAACGTACATGAGTTGCACGGTGGATAAATACCAGGTTGTATCTGAATTCTAGATCACTCACCCAGATTCAGCCCAACCATGAATCTGAACCCGCTCCTCTCTCTCTCTCTCTCTCTCTCTCTCTCTCTCTCTCTCTCTCTCTCTGTCCCCCCCCCAGTACATAAGGTCATCATTTTTTCCTGGTGCAATATATTTGGAGGTTATCAAAACAATTATAAAGGAGTAAAAGTTGGGAAAAAGATGACAAGAAGCTGGAAAGAAAATAAAGCATGTGGGAAAACAAAGAGCAAGTACACCAAGATAAGATGATATAGAAAGAAAGAGAACAGAGTAAAAATAATGTACACACGAGGAGAAAAAAAGGATAGAAAACTGATAATCACACTTTCAATAGGTTCCGCATCAATCTCGCAGTGAAGAATTTCATATGTACTTGTTTCATGCATGCACAGGTATTTTGGTAATCTACCAGGCAAGAGAACTCGGTGACAAACTATTTACTTAGACAATGCAATGACAGATAATTGAAGCAATGCCCACTAATTTCTGGTGCTCCTTCAAAATAGTTCCTTCAGTTTCATTTAAGTTGTCCCATTTCAAGGTGGGTGTGGCATGAATTTTAAGATGTGTTGAAAATATGATTATAACTTACTTTTGTAGTATATATTCAACTATGTTGAGAATATAAATACGCAAATATATTGAAAATATACTAGGTGAATATGTTTCTGGAATGTCTTAAATGCATAACTAACATAAAAATTGTCAGCTTAAATAGTTCAGATATGGTGTATTAAATCAATATATTTTTAATGAAAATATACAACTTTAGATGAGACTTGCACCTTTTTAACGGTTATTCTCATCATGTGCGCACTCTCTATGATTCTGCTGTATGAAAGCATGTTCTATAAAAGAAATATTTCTCACACCATCATATCATAAAAGTATGAAGTAGCATTAATTGCTCCTGATTGTGATGTATTACCCTTGTCCATCCCAGAGACCAGACATGATACTTTAATTTTATGACCATAAATAGTAGAACTAAATAATTAAATGTATAAACCGGTATCTAAAATCATCTATAGAAGGATTTCATAATATTGTTGTGTTCTTGACATCATGACATGTCATTTCGCTGCATACATGTACTTCACATCTAAATACTTTCACTGTTTCTTCAGAGAAAAATACAATTAGACGTTAATATCTATACAATCTAAACTTCTCTGAAAGATTCTCCAATTACTATGCCAAGGTCCAGGATATTCCGTAATCATGTATCTTCTCAAAAATATCTTCCAACCTAACACAAATATGCCTCCCAAAGTATAAAGTTTTTAGTGCTTCTACTGACTCACTAACCTAGACAAGACAACAGGCACCAAAATATGCCAATGATTTCTTAGATTTGCATGTTTGAGAACAAAGGTTAAGTCTATTTGTATGACAAGTCAAAAATATGCAAAGCCCAAAACAGTAACTTGCAAGGGAATTTAGTTGAACTGTCCAAAAGAAAATTTAGTGATTGGATGATACCCTAGTACAAATTTGGTCAGTATTGAACAGGTGAACTCCTCAATATATTTTCAAGGGAAATCAAATTCCATCAGATTTTGATCTATTCATTACTTTTAAAAATTAAAAAGAAGGGAAGAATTAAAAATACACCTTCCATTTATATTAGTTCTTTCATGGTATCACACCTTTAACAGCCCACCAAGTATACAAGTTGAGCTCATCGAATTGGAAAAGAAAGGATAGCAAAACTACCACTAACTACAGCTAATTGTAAAGGAGCTGTAGGGCAGGCGAAAATATCCAGTACTCATTTTTGAATTTCATGAGTAGGAGCAAAGAACTCAATAATTGAAGACATGACAATCGAGGAAAATATGTATTCCAGTTCATGGAATTATACATTGAGGCATCCTGAAGAGGCACGTTCTGAAGTTCAGAAAACACATCAAGAAGGAATGTATGCAAGTAACTTATCATTCCTATAATGTAGCAATAGAAAAAATAAATAGCATGCATATGTATAAAAGAATTTATCCAAGACTTCATAGATATAATAAAATACAAACCTCATACTCTTTAACACGGAATATTGGACTAAGCATAGCGCATTGAAGAGCACATCCACGAGCCACGCACTCACTAGCATTAAGAGTTCGCCTGGGTTCTCTCCTGAAAAGTGAACCTAAAATCTTCATAATAGCTGGTATCCTAGATCCAGACCCGACAAGCTCAACAGAATGAATCTTATCCACAGACAGACCGGAGTCAGCCAAAGCCTTACGGCAAGGGAAGTTAATTCTTTCCAGTAAGCCTGAAGAGAGCTTCTCAAATTCCTCTCTCTTAATAAATCCCTTGACATCTTTCTCATCCATCAAGCATTCAATATTCAGTGGTGCTTCCGGATTCGCACTCAAGACTTTCTTTAGCTTCTCGCATGCCGTCCTCAGCCTGATAGAGGCCCGAGTATTCAAATAGACATCAATATTATACTGTTCCTTGAACTGCGCAGCAAAATGTCTAAACAAAACCTCATCAAAATTTCTCCCGCCCAAATTCCTATCGAAAGAATGGGACAATATTTTCATATGCCCGGGTTCAAATGCTGCAACAGAAACCTGTGTATCGCAATGACCAATATCAACAAACACAACATTACTAGGACCGGTATTGGGGAAATCAGTCTTGTAAATACCATAACCTAGTGCAGTAGCTGTACAGTCATGCATCAACCTTAGTGGCTTCAGCCCAGCAATCGCTGCAGCATCCAGATATGCACGTCTTTGTGATTCTGTGAAGTATGATGGTATGCCAATCACACAATCCGATGTAGCCATTTCAAGACTTTTCTCGGTCATCTGCTTTAAATGTGCGAACAACATTGCCATTATCTGAACAGGGGAGAAACTATGTTTCTCACTCAAGTACTGTAAATGAATCAAAATACTGCCATCCGGGCCATCACTAGTTTCAAAAGGCAACATCCTAAGATCCTCCTGGTCCTTAAATTTAGCTCCGATCAATCTCTTAACCTGAGAGAAAGTCGATTTAGGGTTCATGGTTGCAGATGCAGCCCCCGCCAGGCCCAAGAACCTTTGCTTCTCACCAAATGACACCACAGACGGTGTTTCCCGGTTTGATTCATCATTCAGCAAAACATCAATTCCACGCTGCTTAGCAACCCCAATAACACAATTTTCATTCCCAATATCAAATCCTATCACACTCATTTCCACCTACTCCCTTGTATATAAAACCCCACAATTCTATCCAAACAGAACAAATTTTGACGCCCTTAAACAATACAGCACCTATAATTGATTAATTTTCACAAACTATCAGCTCATGAAATTAAATAAATCCTAAATTAAATAATACCCATTAGTGGCATTGACATAAAAAAGCAAATTTTCAAGTCCATAACAATCGCTTCAACCACGACAGCTTAGATCATTCAACAAATTCAGAGATATAACATGATAGTTAAAATGTGGCAGACAAGCATACGAATTGGAACATTACCTCAAAAAAAGACGGCCGAGAGGGAGGAGAGAGAATCCTAGAGAATGTCTCCAAATTGCCTGGGAATTGATGATCTATACAAATTATTTTTGGGTGAATAATCTCTGCAAATTATGTTTTGAACTATGGTCATCGGTCGGAACGGGCTACAGCTAGGGGATAAACGAACCAAGTCTGGTCGGGTCGGGTCGAGCCGATTCTGAATCGAACTCGAGCATAGTATCAATAGAAAATTATAATTTAAGTCCGAATATCAATAGAAAATTATAATTTAAGCAGGTTTTAGTAATTTATCTAATTTTAAAATTTATTCATATTTAACTCATTTATATTTCGAATCGAGCTAGAATCGAACTTTTAGTCGAACGAGTACGAATTGAACCCGAACTATTTATTTATTTTACAGCCTTAATTACGGCCCTTAATAAAAGAGGATCAAGTTTGCTTTCTTTTCTTCCTTCCTTTACAAATGAAAAAAAAATGACAGAAATTTCATTTTTATTTTGTCTAATTTTTTATTATTGACTTTTTTTCAAAAGAATTAAAAAGTAAAAAAATAGTTAAACCTAAGAATTTGTAATTTTTCGTTCAATTTTTTTGTCCAAAAAATAATTATTGTGAAATGTCAATATTGTATTAAGGGAGTCTCTATGTAATTTTAGTTGTTGCTTGATCGAACACTAAATATGAAGTTAGAGAATGTCATATTTTTTTTATATGGGGGTGAACCTTATTTACTACTCGAATAAAAATTTATGAAATTATCAAATTTATTTATGTAAATATCAATTCTCTCGAGTTACGAATTAATTACAATTCCATTGTTGGGTCTTGAAATAAAGCCCACGGATGGAATTGACTATGATGCATTTGTGGAGGAGGCCATGTAGGATAAGCCTTAAATTGGTTTGTCCACACTATGGCCCAACTCATAATTGTAGATATGTATTAAATGTAATCAGATGATGAGAAGTAGAGAGCGAAAGATTTTGTTTATTCATATACACTCAAACCATACTAAAATTTAAAAAGTTATTTTGAGATATTTTTAGTGTCATTTTTTGATTTATTTAAATTTTAAAAATAAAAATTTCATAATTAGTGATTAATGCGAGTAAAATAATCCACCAATAGTAAGTTATCACGTGTTATTTCTAGAACCTTATTAATGAAGGGTAATATAATAATTTTATACTCATTCTAGAAACATATTAAATACAGTAAATGATAGAATTTTTAGGAAGTTTAACTAACTAAGGGACTGTTTGATAAAAACTGAATCTGAATGAGCTGAATCTGAATCTAAATGAGTTGAATCTGAATGAAAAAAGTTGTTTGATAATTGACATATCTGAAACATCTGAATGACAAAACTTTATTATTTTATCCATCTAAAAAAATTTAAAATTGTTATAAATTTATTTAATATTGCGTAATATAATAGTTAATATATTTTTTTTTAATTTTTTTTACTTCATTCAGCTGCTCATTCAGCCATTCAGCTCGTCCATCTTATTGATTCAGTCATTCAGAACAAAACAAACGCACTGACCAATTCAGCCATTCAGTCCTTCAGCCATTCAGCTCCATTCAGCTCTAAACAAACACCCCCTAAGGATTGCTAACCTTAAAAGTTTCTAAAGTCATGGAGGATTCTAATTCCTAACTTTTGAAAGAGAAGATTCTCATACTATAAATAAGTGATGTTCTAGCACATTCAAGGCACACTATTTTACTCTCATAACAATTTTCTCTCCATATCAGTGTTTTGACTTAAGCATCGAAAATTCCTCCTGGAGTCCCCAATTCTGGTTGACTTTTTGTAGATTTCCCGACGAGGTCTAAGTAGTGAAGCGGCGGTCGAAGTCAAAAATTTGTGATTGACCAAAACCCTAATAAGACGAAAATTGTGGCTCCGACTTGACAAGGCAAAACCAAAAACCCCCCATTTTCTTTTACAAAGCAACAGGTTGAAGACATTTGTAAGTGGGTAAATACGATGAAACTTCCAGATGGATATACTTCTAACATATCTCATTACAGTAAGGTTGAGCAGTTAAGGATTTATGTTCAACCGTTATAAGGTACAGTGATGTGGAATAGATGGAGAAAAATATATTGCTTATAATGTGCAAGCTCGAAATGATATTCTCTTCAAAGTTCTTTGAATCGATGGAGCCTTTTCTTATTCATCTAGAATCAGAACTTAAGCTTGGAGAACATATATAATATCGGTGGATGTATTCTTTTGAGAGGTAATATCATATATATCTCCATTTTGATGATATTTAATTCTCATCTTTATATGTAATTCTTATCAATACATCATATTTCAGGTATATGCGTCAATTAAAATAGAAAGTGAAAAACAAAGTTCATATATAGGGTTCAATTGTTGAACGTTATACGGAGGAAGAGTTTGTCAACTTATGCTCCTTATACTTCGAAGATATTGTTTCAGTGAAGCACAATCGTTTAAGTCAGAATGAGGTGGTTGGACTCCCATCTTGTACTTAGCAGCTTGGTGTGGTCCTCTTTGCATTCTTCTTTGAGTCTGAACCATATCTTCTTTGGTGCAACTGATCTTTACTCTTTTCTGCTCATCTTCATCTGATGTCAGTTGTGCACCATCACCATCTGGATTTGCTAAGTCCTTGAGCTTTTGGTAGACTTCGTCTGGCACTTAACAATTCCTGAACCCTTCTTGAATGTTTTGCAGACATGGTTCTGCACTTGTTCAGTTTCAGCTTTAGGTTCATGATGATTCGTAGAGTGGCTCTCCCGATCTTCTTTGTACTCTGCCACTTTTCTGAATGCTATCTTCTTGGCCTTCTTGGCTCTCAGCTTGGATGCCATCTTCAGTGGCATTATCATCTTTGTTGAGTAAAGCTCTAGTCTGTTTGAGTCCTTCTTCAAAGCTGCTTTACTTCCACCTATGTAGTCTCACTGTCACTGAGACTTATTCTGTTGATCTTTGGTGGAACTCGTAGAGTCAACAATAACATTCAACAACTCAACGATTCTGCAACATAACAATCCTCAACAACTCTTGATCTTTGAAGCTCTGTTGATTGATACTACTTTCCAATCTTCCCGTTGGAAGGTATCCATCGAAAGCTATTCAAATTGCTTCACAGATCTCGAGTTATTTGGTGCAGACTGCAGATGTGACATGACATCTTTTTCTGACTTTCTGACACTGCAGTCTACTGTTTTACCTACCCCATTAGATATGTTACTTTGATGTCTCGGGCAGGTCAACGACTTTATTTCCCCTTTTTGATTTCTTGATCAGAGGTTGCTCTTGCATTGATGCTCTCAATAAGCTTTTGTCCGAATGTCAGCCTTCAGATTGAACCGTTGCCAATGCTTCAATCCTCAGTTGTTCGAACTCAACGATTCTGCTGCACTTCTTCTTGGACCTGATCGTAGTGTCTTATTGACTGATGCTTATTGACATGTAGAGTCAGCACTACGATCTTGAAGAGTGTTCACTTGATCTTTAGAGAAGAACATCTCTTCCTTCTTTCGTGCAGTACTTCAACACTTCTGTTTGCCTCGACTGCTCTTAGATACTGATGGCTTGACTCCTTGCTCTGTCCCCTTCTGAATAACAAGACACTTCAAATTTGTGGCATGTCCAGCTCGCTTTCTCCTTGTGATCTCCCATTCACTTATCATCAATGGACTGACCAAATGCCTAATCACTTTAGCCTTATTCTTCAGAGGGTGATCAGTATCTTTGTGTATACTCTATCAGTTCCTTCTTCGTTTGGCAAACACTACGATCCTGGTTACTTCCAAGATCGTTGTCATCTTTTCACTTAACAGCTACTACATATGTTGACTTTCCTTAGTCAGCTACTGAAGTCTTCTTATGATCATCTTGTGGAAGACTTCATCTTGAATGGCTTCATAACTCAATCTGGATGCTGATTGGGTTGATGCTTAGATCTTCTATTAGCTTGCATGTTATTCGTTGAGTGCTCTCTGGCTTCCTTTAGGTGAGATGTATCTTTGCAGTACCAATCAGAGGCTTCATTCATTTGGATATTCTAGGAGTGCTCAATTATTGAGAATCGTGTTTGCTCTACGATTCTACCTTGGCTTTGTGAGCACATCTATTGAGGTCTTAGCTCTGCACTCTACGATTTAGCTTCGATTGTGCAGACACTATGACTTCGAGATCAGATCTTGACACTACGATTTCTGTCGTTGTGCTTGTTGTCTTCATCTGATCTTGCTCGACTACGATCTCTGCCTTTGATACGATCTGTAAACTCTACGACTATGAGTGTAGTCTATGATTCTTGACTTGGCTTCGGCAGATGCTCGGTCGGCTCGTAGGCAGGCCGTCTCTACGATTCTGAACATAACTTTCTCAGCAGACTACGACTCCAAGGAAGCTTTACTCGACACACTACGATCCTTCCTCGTCTCTCCTGGCAGTCTACGAACTCTGAGATCTACTATCTTGCAGACTACGATTCTGCCTTAATAGCTCTCGAGTTATCCTTGACTTTCCTGGCAGATTACGATTTCTGGTGTAGTGCTCGATGATCAGACAAGCCTATCTATTACATCATACGATCAACCTAACATGCTTGATCTTTCTATGTTTATAGTCCTTGTACATCATTTTTTAAGGACTTTATAAAGCTGTTTTGCTTATGTAGGATCAACCTAACATATTTGATCAATTCATTCTAAGTCCTTATACTTATGTTTCTATAATCTATCAGAGGACTTTACAGTTTTTCTTAATGCAAGTATACTTCCATATTCATTTATATATATATATATATATATATATATATATATATATATATATATATATATATATATATATATATATATATATATATATATATATATATATATCATAATTAAATCATATATAAATAGGAATATCATTCACATGCATATTCCTGACAATCTCCCCCTATTTGATTATGACAAAAACAATAAGTGCATATGCATGTTATGAATGAATCTTGTGATGCCCCCAAAATAGGTATACATTACCTATATTTTGAGTCGTCAAATACATGGTAAAGAATACAAATACAATCTTAAATATACAACATGAGCTGTGAGTTTTAATACAAATATTGTCTTCTAGACAATATTCAAACTCAAAATAAGTGTTCAATACATTTATTAACACACTATTTCATAGAATAGTGAGGACTACTAATGCTATCATCTGGACCGTCACTCCGTTCCCCGACTAGTCCCTGCTACGTTCTCATTTCCTGAAGAGAACAATGAAAGCAAAAGGGTGAGCTCAACTAGCCCAGTAAGAAATATTATGACTAAGATAATGAAGAATAAATTATCATTAGCCTTTAACAGTGTTAAACTGATACAATATAACAAACATCAAGTTTAACTGCAGCGGAACAAGCAATCCATTAAAAGAGTCAAGTAGAGAATAAAATTTACTATCTTCTATGATTTAAAAGATTTTTCATTACTTTTATCGCTGAGACTCAGCATAATAAATAATCTACATCATCAAATCATCCTTGCACTACAGGCTAAGGATATTATTTAGTATCACGAATTATCCATGCACTACGGGCCAAAGATAATCGTGTTTTTATCAACGATCCTGATCATGCCATAAAACAATTCATCTTTTTACCCTTGGTCGAAGAGAATTCATAGCCATAATCATACCAAAAATTGTCCATCAATGCACTACGGGCCAATGATGACTTTTACTACATCATTTGTAACATTGCGGTTATGATTATACCGAATAATCCCTGGTCATAATCATACCAAGTCCATCTATGCACTACAGGCCACATATGACTTTCAACATAATATAAACATGAGGATGATGATAATGATATAAGAATTCAATAAAACAAGTTCAAAAATTAATTTATCCAGGAACCAATAACGTCCAAATTGTCAACATGATACTACTTTGTGGGGTAAAACTCAAGAATGCTCAGAAGAATATTTTCATGAAAAGATACTGGATGAAACGCAAATATCAAGAATATTCCACTAATTTCATAGAGTATAAAACCCAAAACTTTAACCAACTGAGTATAATAAAGAATGGAATAACAAAAGAAATCGTCAGGCATGCGATAGACCGCATAGACAGGTTATTCCAACAGAATAATAAATAACGAAACTAGGTCATGCGTAAACGCACAGACAGGATATTCCAACAGAATAATAAATAATGGAACCAGGTCATGCGTAAACACACAAACATGATATTCCAACATAATAATAAATAATGGAACCAGGTCATGCGTAAATGCACAGACAAGATATTCCAACAGAATAATAAATAATGGAACCAGGTCATGCGTAAATGCACAGACATGATATTTCAACAAAATAATAAAGAATGGAATAACAAAAGACTTTACCAGGCATGCAATAGACCACACAGACAGGTTATTCCAACAGAATCATAAAGATTAGAATAACAGAAGAATTTCACCATGTATGCGGTACTTCGCATAGACAGGTTATTCTAACATAATAATAAAGAATTGAATAACAGAAGTTCTCTTCATGAATACAAAAGAAATAATACCCCTTACGAATACAACAAATAATATCCCTTACCTTAGAAGAATCTGGATATAGGTGTAGTGAAGTAGCAGAATACTTTTCTTCTTTCTCTCTATAGTTTCTCTCTCTAGAGTTTTAGTGAATTCGTAAGAAATAATGAAGGAATGAGCTTCTATTTATAGGAGAATGGACTGAATAGTAACTAATTCATGAACGGTCCAGATTGATTTACTTTTAAACAGACGGTATCCATATTGATTTATTATGCAGTATTAATAAAATATTTTAATAAAAGAAAATATTTTAAATAAAATATAATATATTCTATTTATAATCTAATAAAATGAATAACTCTATAAAAGTATTCCGTTTTATATAAAAAGATTTTATTATGCAAACACTATGCAGGCACTATGCATAATAAAATATAATATATTTTATTTAAAATATAATAAAACAAATAACTTTATAAAAGTATTCTATTTTATATAAAAAGATTTTTGTGACGCCCCCAAAATAGGTATACATCATCCATCTTGGATCGCCAGATACATGGTACAGAATACAAATATAATCTTAAATATACAACAAAAGCTGTGAGTTTTAATACAAATATTGTCTTCTAGACAATATTCACTCTTAGAATAAGTCCTCATTACAATTATTATCACACTATTTCATAGAATATTGAGGACTACTAATGCTATCATCTGGACCATCACTCCGTCCCCCGACTAATCCCTGCTACGTTCTCATTTCCTGAAGAGAACAGTGAAAGAAATGGTGAGCTCAATTAGCCCAGTAAGAAATATTATGACTAAGATAATGCAGGATAAATTATCATTAGCCTTCAACAATGTTAAACTGATAAAATACAATAGACAACAAGTTTAACTGTAGCGGAATAAGCAATCCATTAAAAGAGTCAAGTAGAGAATAAAATATACTATCTTTATGATTTAAAAAGTTTTTCATCACTTTTATCGCTGAGACTCAGCTTAATAAATAATCCACATCATCCCTGCACTACGACCAAGGATATTCATTAGGGTTACGACCACAAATTATCCATGCATTACGGGCCAAGGATATTCGTGTATTCATCAATGGTTATGATCATGCCAACAACTGTCCATCAATGCACTACGGGCCAATGAGGACTTTTACCACATCATTTGTAACATTACGGTCATGATTATATCGAATAATCCCTGGTCATAATCATACCAAGTCCATCTATGTACTACATGCCACAGATAACTTTCAAAAAAAATAAACATGAGGATGATGACAATGATATAAGAATTCAATAAAACAAGTTCAAGAATTAGTTTATCCAGGAACTAATAACGCCCAAATTGTCAACAGGATACTTCTTTGTAGAGTAAAATTCAAGAATGCTCAGAAGAATATTTCCATGAAAAGATACTGGATGAAACGCAAATATCAATGATATTCCACTAATTTAGTGGAGTATAGAAGTCAAAACTTTAACCAACTGAGTATAATAAAGAATGGAATAACAAAAGAAATCACCAGACATGTGATAGATCGCACATTCAGGTTATTCCAACAGAATAATAAATACGGAATCAGGTCTGGCGTAAAATGCACAGACATGATATTCCAACAGAATAATAAAGACGGAACCAGGTCCGGCGTAAAACGCACAGACAGGATATTCCAACAGAATAATAAAGAATGGAATAACATAAGGATTTCACCAAGTATAGGGGAGTCCGCGTATACAGGTTATTCAAACAGAATAATAAAGACGGAACCAGGTCCGGCGTAAAACGTACAGACAGGATATTCCAACAGAATAATAAAGAATAGAATAACATAAGGATTTCACCAAGTATAGGGGAGTCCGCGTATACATGTTATTCCAACAGAATAATAAAGACAGAATCAGGTCCGACGTAAAACGCACAGACAATATATTCCAACAGAATAATAAAGAATGGAATAACATAAGGATTTCACCAAGTATAGGGTATGCCGCGTAAACAGGTTATTCCAACAAAATAATAAAGAATGGAATAACATAAGTTCTCTTCATGAATAAGAAAGAATAACACCCCTTACCGTAAAAGACATTGGATATCGAAGTAGTGAAGTAGCAGAATACTCTTCTTCTTTCTCTCTATATTTTCTCTCTCTGGAGTTTCAGTGAATTCGTAAGAAATAATGAAGGAATGTACTTCTATTTATAGAAGAATGGATTGAATATTAACTAATTCCTGAACGGTCCAGATTGAGTTACTTTTAAACGGACGGTTTAGATTGATTTACTATTAAAACTTAAAGCAACGATCCATACTGATTTACTATTAAAACTTTAAACCAGCGATCCATATTGATTCACTATTATAACTTTCCACCAGCGGTCCATATTTATTCACTAATATAACTTCAACCAACGGTCTGAAAAATTAGCACATCTCCTCATGGAATAATATTGTATCCAAATACTAGAATGCACAATACTAGAGTGAATAGTAATTGGGTGAATAGTAACTCATGAATAGTAACTCGTGAATAGTAACTCATGAATAGTAACTCGTGAATAGTACTCTAACACGAAAAGTTTCCCGAATACCCGATTGAACAATATAACCTCCAGACATCAATTATCATCGGAATAGATGTCAATTTCTACTAATACAAATAATCCCAACACAATAAAACTATCAAATTCATCTTTAATCAACACGAACTTATTCATCATTAATATTATAACTCATAATATTTAGCAACCAGGTTGTTCCCAAGAAAGAGGGGGCTTTCTAATAAGGATTTCTCCCTATTGGCGTGCAATTAGGTGACCAAACCTCTCCTTGACAGAACTTCTAGACATTTTAAATATTACAATTTAATAATATGAATAACTTTGTCATCTCAATTATTGATTTAATAATATAACATATAATGCAGAAGATATTATGACAATAATCGAATTAATAATATGATAGATATGATGCAACAATTACTGTAGCAATAATTGAGTATAACTGAGTGACTTCTCACGTAAGCATCAATAATCAATACTGTGTGCTACTATGCAACCACGCGTATTACTGTACTTTTACTACCGGGTAGTTCAACAGTTTTAACAATAACACCTCCGTCGTTATTTATAAAATATTTTTATCGTTTTCTCAATCCGAATATAATTCTGTTGTGGGGTCCACCAATGATTGTGCCGTTGTACGACTATTCCCGACAAAAAGAATATTTCCCGACCAATCGAATATTTTATAACTTGCATACTTAGCAAAATTTATAAATATTACCCACAACTATAACATTATATCAAATTCATTCCATAATATTCAAAAATGATATTTATAGAAAAATTATCTTTATTAAAAAAAGTTGGGGTCTTACAACTTTACTATGCAAATATTATGCAGGCACTATGCATAATAAATTTTAATATATTATATTTATAATCAAATAAAACAAAACTTTATAAAAAAATTTCTGTTTTATTACATTTATAATAATAATAAAACAAAACTTATCACCTTTATTATAATTTACAATATTAATCGACCAGGTCGTTTCCAGAAAAGAGGGGGCTTTCCAATAAGGATTTCTCCCTATTGGCGCGCAATTAGGTGACCAAACCTCTCCTTGGCAGAACTTCTAGACATCGTTAATATTGCAAATAATAATATTAATAACTTTGTTATCTCAATTATTAATTTAATAATATATAAAATATCGACAATAATTGAATCAAATAACGTGAGATACTATGCAATAATTACTGTAGCAATAATTGAACAAAACTGAGTGACTTCTCACGTAAGCATCAATAATCAATACCGTGTGCTACTATGCAAGTACGCGTATTATTGTACTTTTATTACCGAGTAGTTCAACAGTTTTAATGGTAAAACTTCTGCCGTTATTTTCATAAAAATATTTTTGTCGTTTTCTCTATCCGATAATAATTCCATTGTGGGATCCACCAAGGATTGTACCGTCGTATGGATATTTCCCGACAAAAAAAAATATTCCCCGACCAATCGAATATGATATAACAACTTGTATACATTTTAAAATTTATAAATATTACCCACAGTTATAACATTATCTTAAATTCACACCATAATTTTGAAAAAAATATTTCAAGAAAATTAAATCTTTATTCGTAAAATTTGGAATTTTATAAATCTTATATATAGTGAGCAGTTGTATTTTTAAAACAGATAATCATGAATGTCATTTATAATGATGTGAAATTTAATACACTGACATTTTACATCCTGGATTCAGAACATACCTAACTAGTTAGAGATGTACCTCTTTGTCTCTATGTATACTTCCAGGATGTCTGTTGATCATCTATCCATCTGTTTGATTTTCTTGTACCTGCTCCCCCTGGGATGTGGACTTCATCTCTTTTGTCTGTTCCCCCTTAGATGTATGCTTCTCTTTTTCTTTTTCTGGCTCCCCCTCAGCCTTTGCAAACACAGGCTTATCATCCTTTGGATCCCCCTCAGATGATGACCCATCTTCTTCTTCTAATGTCTTCTTCTCTTGTTTCCTTCTGCTCTTCTTGCCCTTTCTTGAATACTTCTTATTGTGCCTCTTTCTATGCCTCTTTTTCTCCCCATTTTTGTCATTAATCACTTGAGAGAGCTGTTCCATATTGGACATAAGCTGCTCCATCAGATAAGAGGAGTTACCAACTTCAATCTTGAGTTCTTGTTGACTTAACTTAAGTTGCATAGAGAAAGACTGATTCATGTTGTCAATCTTGTCAGGGAGGACTTAGAGTTTCTCTTCATTGGCCTTCTGTGCTCATAGAGCTTTTGCCTTCTGATCATTTATGGATTTTAGATAGATGTGATCTCTCTCGTTGATTTTGAGAGATACATCAGCCATTGTGGCTTGTACTCTGTCATGAACTGAGTTATCTTCTGTTGTTGTCAACCTCTTTGACTCTTCAGTGATTTGAGATATCTTCTTGATCAGCTCATTGGAATTCTTCAATAGTTCCTGCTCCATAGGAATTTGGTCATTTGGTTGGGCAGCCTCTTCTTGAACACCAGATTGGACTCTACGATTTTCATCCTTTGACATATTTTCAAAAGCAGTGAGAATCTGAAAAATCGTTAAATACCAATCGTGATTGGAGGATGAAGGAATATCGATCAACAGTGTTAGAGCAGATGAAAGCTTCTCACTTTGGATTTGCATGTCATCAGTGGTAGAGTGAACTGACTCTACGATTAACTCCTTGGTTATGATGCTTCTACCTTCAGAGTCCACTCTACGATCATAAGGAATATAGTGGTTGCCAACATGTCTGTAGACTTTGTAGTGGGGCTGGTCTTTGATCATCATTGTTGCATAATTTTTCACATTTAGGAAGTTCTGAGACACCAGTTCTAGGCTTGGAATTTTTGGAAGTACTTATTGTGATTCATTTAAGCCTTCCACTATTCTTCTTCTATTAATCCTGGATGGAGAGATGATAGGATAGTTTGTTAGTTCTTATAATTCCTGATTTGCAGAACTAAAGTCTTTCTCCAATTCTTCACTTCTTAAGATTGAATCTTGTTGGCTCTTTTCCTCAGATTCATCAGTGAATTCTTCTTGCTGAATTTCATTACCAGAGCCTTCTTCAGCAGCATCTTCCTTGGATTCATTGTGACACCCCCAAAATAGGTATACATCACCCATCTTGAGTCGCCAGAAAATACACTATAAAAAACATTTACAACTTCATTTAAACAACTGTCGTGCAAAATACGACGACATGTATACTGTGAGTTTAAATACAAATACATATACCAACTCTGACTCATATCACAATTGTAACTTACATAAAGGTACAGTCAAAAACTGTTTTAGAAATTAAAATCTTTGGAAAGTGCTCAAGGAAACCTTCGTACATAGGAGGCCATGAATCTAAGTTATGATAGATATCATATGTCCAGAGAATTATCCTTGGTTGACCCAATAAACCCCAAACAAAAATGAGAAGATTACTATCATGTTCCTTCCAATGGTGAGTCTTCTCTTGACATATAACTATCTCCACTATCTCCAAGTGAAAATTATATTTCAAATAAACTCTAAGATCATATAGGTAGTGCTCGTAGATATACTCAGCAAGTGGATGTGTACAACCCTGTCTTATGATAACACGATGTTGTAAGTCATTAGACATCTTGTATGATAGTGACAAAACACCCTTCCAAAGTTGGGTTTGCCTCACCCTATTTGGTTCACCAAAATTAAATATCAAATGACGTATACAATACGACACACTTATCTAAAGTTCTCAATAAAATTATTTTCATACTATTTAGGGAGAACCTCAACAACTATAGACCACCGTTCTATTCCCCTGTTATCCCCGCTCGACCCAGCTATACTCTTATTACCTGAAACGAATTGTGAAGCAAAAGGGTGAGCACAACTAGCCCAGTAAAGAATATCATGACTAAAGATAATTAAATTATCAATAGCTTCTGTCAATAATAAATCAGAGATTTAGAACATATGGTAGATGATCAAACTTTTCAACCATAGTTGCAGCGGAATGAGCAATCCATTAAAAGATTCAAATAGACCATCAGGTCTATTATCTTCTCCATGTTAAAAGTCCACCAATAATGTTTTATCCCTGTAACATCAATCAACAATTCCTGTCCACAATCATATGAATAACTCATAATCATAATTGTGATTCTGAATTCCTTTTCGCACCCAGGACGAAGATAATTTTCATCACCTATCTTCACCTGAAACATCAAAAATCATGGTTATACCAAATCACAATCCCTCCTCATAATCATACTAATAAATTCATCTTTGCACTACGGCCAAAGATATTCATTAACAATTCATCTTTGAACTACAGGCCAAAGACATACAACTGTATTTTAGAAGAGTCAAGTAGAGCATGATATCTACTATCTTCTACGAATTTAAAAGTTTATTATCAATAATCTATCGCTAAGACTCAGCTTAATTAATAATCCACATCATCGAATCACCCCTGCACTACGGCCAAGGATATTCGTTGATATCACATCTATGAATTATCCATGCACTACGGCCAAGGATATTCATTATTATCACATCTATGAATTAATATTTCATTGCTGAGACTCATCTCAATAACTAATCCACATCATCAATTCATCAATGCACTATAGGCTAAGGACATTCTTTTAGTATCACGACCACGAATTATCCATGCACTACGGGCCAAAGATAATCGTGTTTTCAAAAACGGTCCTGATCAAGCCATAAAACAATTCATCGTTGCACCCTTGGCCGAAGAGAATCCATAGTCATAATCATACCAAAAACTGTACATCAATGCACTACGACCAATGAGGACTTTTTCTACATCATTTGTAACATTACGGTCATGATTATACCGAATAATCCGTGATCATAATCATACCAAGTCCATCTATGCACTATAGGCCACAGATGACTTTCAACATAATATATACATGAGGATGATGACAATGATATAAGTATTAATCAAATGAAAACAAGGATAAATATTAAAGACTTTAAATGTATCCAAATATTATCAACCACTCATAATCTAATATTATTAATATCATAAAAATATTTTAATCACTTCTTAAACTTATAAATAATTTATTTCAATTCTTTACACTTTACCCAATAATGCATTTAATCATTCAAAAATGCCATACTCATAAGATTTCATCACCAATGATTAAATCCCTCATCAAAAATATGCATATACCTTATATATGATTTTACAGCCATAAAATCCTATTTTCCAACTTTGTTACTTCACATAACATATTTAACTCATATGTTCGTAACTAAACTATTTTTATGAAAAATACCAAATCAGTTCCAAAAATAGTTTTTTCTGGGATTTAGCAAAATATAGTCCCTTACTGAATATATATTTTTCTCGGAATTTTTAAAATTCATTTACAATTTTTTAAAATTAATTTCTAATTAATTCCTTAAGAAATTAGCTACCTCAAGTTTAACTTCAAAAAATTCCCAAATCTTGGCAGGATCTTATACACGTTAACATGATCTTCCAGTTTAAATTTCATGGTCATCGGAGTTATAGAACTCCGGTTATATCGTTTTTTGTCGAAAAAACCTAAATATTGAAATGGTCATAACTTGCTCATTTTAAGTCGGAATGAGCTCATTTTAGGACAGGATGTACTTTATACCATATACCTTTATGTCCCAAAAGGCTGGAATTTTTCTCACAAATTAAGTGGCCGAAACAGCCCTTTTAAAATCGTGGCAGCAACCCTTTTCACATTTTGCAGTCTTTCGTACTTTGATAAAATCAGTCCACGCGAAAATCTACAACACCTTTTCCAGTGATTTCACTTGGATAAGTTAGGAAACTCATAGATTTAACTCTAGGACTTAACCACACTCAAAAATTCAAAATATAATAGGAGATATGGTCAATTGAATTTCATGTTCTTTTTTTACCAAAATCTGATTTTTAACCCTTTGTGATTTCTAAGAAACTTTCATGTTTTCATATAATAACCAACATAACTCATCATAACACTTACTAATACTATATATACTCATGAAAAGATACTGGATGAAGCGCAAATATCAAGGATATTCTGTGACGCCCCAAAAATAGGTCCACATGACCCATTCTAAGTCGCTAGATATCACTCCATAAAAATCAAACACAAACTTTATTTATACAACTGTTGAACTGTCGCGCAGAGTACAATAACAGATAAGCTGTGAGTTTCAATACAAAATCTATGTAACTCTCATGGTGCCTCGACCAGAACACCTTACAAAGGTACTTTACATAAAAGTACAGTCAATAACTATTTTAGAAATTAAAATCTTTGGGAAATGTTCAAGAAAACCTTCGTACATAGGAGGCCATAAATCTAAGTTATAATAGATATCATATGCCCAGAGAATTATCCTTGGTTGATCCAATAGACCCCAAAGAAAAATGAAAAAGATTACTATCATGTTCGTTCCAATGATGAGTCTTCTCTTGACATATAATTATCTCAGTTGTCTCCAAGTGATAATTATATTTCAAATATACTCCAAGATCATATAGGTAGTGCTCGTAGATATACTCAACAAGTGGATGTGAACAACCCTATCTTATGATAACACGCGATTGTATGTCATTAGACATCTTGTATGATAGTGACAAAACACCCTCCCAAAGTTGGGTTCTCATCAACCTATTGTTGTTCACCAAAATTAATTATTAAATGACGTATAACATATGACACGCACATCTTAGGTCCTCAATGCAATTATATATTGCATGTCATGCCATTTTATAATGTATTGAGAAACATCAACAGTCTCGGACCATCTCACTATTTCCCTGTTATCCCCGCTCGACCCAGCTACACTCTTATTACCTGAAAGGAATTGTGAAGCAAAAGGGAGAGCACAACTAGCCCAGTAAAGAATATCACGACTAAAGATAATTAAATTATCAAAAGCATTCATCAATAATAAATCAAAGATTTGGAACATATGGTAGATGATAAAACTTTTCAACCATAGTTGTAGCGGAACGAGCAATCCATTAGAAGAGTCAAATAGACCATCAGGTCTATTATATCCTCCATGTTAAAAGTCCACCAATAATGTTTTATCCCTATAACATCAATCAACAATTTATGTCCACAATTATATGAATAACTCATAATCATAATTGTGATTCTGAATTCCTTTTCGCACCCAGGAAGAAGATAATTTACATCACCTATCTTCACCTGAAACATCAAAAATCATGGTTATACCAAATCACAATTCCTGCTCATAATCATACTAATAAATTCATCTTTGCACTACGTCCAAAGATATACAACTGTATAACCAATAATCAACAGTTCATCTTTGCACTACAGGCCAAAGATATACAACCATAAAACCAAAAATGCTGAGACTCAGCTTAATAGTATCACGACCACGAATTATCCATGCACTACGGGCCAAGGATATTCGTGTTTTCCATTACGGTCATGATTATACCGAATAATCCCTGGTCATAATCATGCCAAATCCATCTAATTTATGAGAAAAATTTTGGCCTTATGGGACATGAAAGTATATGGTATAAAGAACCTCCTGCCAAAAAATGAGCTCATTTCGACTTAAAATGAGCAAGTTATAACCATTTCAATATTTAGGTTTTTTCGACGAAAAACGCTATAACCGGAGTTCTATAACTTCGATGACCATGAAATTTAAACTGGAAGCTCACGTTAACATGTGTAAGATCCTGCCAAGATTTGGGGATTTTTGGAGTTAAACTTGAGGTAACTGATTTCTTAAGGAATTAATTAGAAATTGATTTTTGAAAAATAGTAAATGAATTTTAAAAATTTTGAGAAAAATATATGTTCATTATGGGACTATATTATGCTAAATCCCAGAAAAGAAATATTTTTGGAATTGATTTAGTATTTTTCATAAAAATGGTTTAGTTAAGAACATATGAGTTAAATATGTTATTTGAAGTAACGAAGTTGAAAAATAGGATTTTATAACTTGGAAATCATATATAAGGTATATGCATATTTTTGATGAGGGATTTAAGCATTGGTGATGAAATCTTATGAATATGACATTTTTGAATGATTAAATGCATTATTTGGTGAAGTGTAAACAATTGAAATAAATTATTTATAAGTTTAAGAAGTGATTAAAATATTATTATGATATTAATTAGATTATGAGTGGTGGATAATATTTGGATAAATTTAAAGTCTTTAATATTTATCCTTGTTTTCGTTTGATTAATACTTATATCATTGTCATCAACCTCATGTATATATTTTGTTGAAAGTCATCTGTGGCCTGTAGTGAATAGATGGACTTGGTATGATTATGACCAGGGATTATTCGGTATAATCATGACCGTAATGTTACAAATGATGTGGAAAAAGTCCTCATTGGCCGTGGTGCATTGATGGACAATTTTTGGTATGATTATGGCTATGAATTCTCTTCGGCCAATGGTGCAAAGATGAATTGTTTTATGGCATAATCAGGACCGTTGATGAAAACACGATTATCTTTGGCCCGTAGTGCATGGATAATTCATGGTCGTGATACTAAAAGAATATCCTTGGCCTATAGTGCAGGGATGAATTGATGATGTGGATTAATTATTGAGCTGAGTCTCAGCAATGAAATATTAATTCATGGATGTGATAATAATGAATATCATTGGCCGTAGTGCATGGATAATTCATGGATATGATATTAACGAATATCCTTGGCCGTAGTGCAGGGGTGATTCGATGATGTGGATTATTTATTAAGTTGAGTCTCAGCGATAAAAGTGATGAAAAACTTTTTAAATCATAAAAGATAGTAGATTTTATTCTCTACTTGACTCTTTTAATGGATTATTTATTCCGCTGCAGTTAAACTTGATGTCTATTGTATTTTATCAGTTTAAAATTGTTGAAGACTAATGATTATTTATTCTGCATTATCTTAGTCATAATATTTCTTACTAGGCTAGTTGAGCTCACCCTTTCCTTCACTGTTCTCTTCAGGAAATGAGAATATAGATGGGACGAGTCGGGGAATGGAGTGACGGTCCAGATGATAGCATTAGTAGTCCTCACTATTCTGATTAAATAGTGTGAAAATAAATGTAATGAGGACTCCATTGGGTGTGGATATTGTCTAGACGACAATATACGTATCAAAACTCCCAGCTTATGTTTAGTCGTATTGTACACGAAAGTTGTATTATTAAGTTTTTTTTTTGTATTTTGTACCATGTATCTGACGACTCAAGATGGGTGATGTATACCTAATTTTGGGGGCATCACACACAACACCTTACAAAGGTACTTTACATAAAAGTACAGTCAATAACTATTTTAGAAATTAAAATCTTTGGGAAATGTTCAAGGAAACCTTCGTACATAGGAGGCCATGAATCTAAGTTATGATAGATATCATATGCCCAGAGAATTATCCTTGGTTGATCCAATAGAACCCAAAGAAAAACGAAAAAGATTACTATCATGTTCCTTCCAATGATGAGTCTTCTCTTGACATATAATTATCTCAGTTGTCTCCAAGTGAGAATTATATTTCAAATATACTCCAAGATCATATAGGTAGTGCTCGTAGATATACTCAGCAAGTGGATGTGCACAACTCTGTCTTATGATAACATGAGATTGTATGTCATTAGACATCTTGTATGATAGTGACAAAACACCCTCTCAAAGTTGGTTTCTCATCAACCTATTGTTGTTCACCAAAATTAATTACTAAATAACGTATAACATACGACACGCACATCTTAGGTCCTCAATGTAATTATATATTGCATGTCATGCCGTTTTATAATGTATTGAGAAACTTCAACAGTCTCGGACCATCTAACTATTTTCCTGTTATCCCCGCTCGACCCAGCTACACTCTTATTACCTGAAAGGAATTGTGAAGCAAAAAGGAGAGCATAACTAGCCCAGTAAAGAATATCACGACTAAAGATAATTAAATTATCAAAAACATTCATCAATAATAAATCAAAGATTTAGAACATATGGTAGATGATAAAACTTTTCAACCATAGTTGTAGCGGAACGAGCAATCCATTAGAAGAGTCAAATAGACCATCAGGTCTATTATATCCTACATGTTAAAAGTCCACCAATAATGTTTTATCCCTATAACATCAATCAACAATTCATGTCCACAATTATATGAATAACTCATAATCATAATTGTGATTCTGAATTCCTTTTCGCACCTAGGAAGAAGATAATTTATATCACCTATCTTCACCTGAAACATCAAAAATCATGGTTATACCAAATCACAATTCCTACTCATAATCATACTAATAAATTCATCTTTGCACTACGGCCAAAGATATACAACTGTATAACCAATAATCAACAGTTCATCTTTGCACTACAGGCCAAAGATATACAACCGTAAAACCAAAAATGCTGAGACTCAGCTTAATAGTATCACGACCACGAATTATCCATGCATTACGAGCCAAGGATATTCGTGTTTTCCATTACGGTCATGATTATACCGAATAATCCCTGGTCATAATCATGCCAAATCTATCTATGCACTACTGCCAAAGATGACTTTTACCACATCATTTATAACATTACGGTTATGATTATACCGAATAATTCCTGGTCATAATCATACCAAATCCATCTATGCACTACAGGCCATAGATGACTTTCAACACAACACAAGCATGAGAATGATGACAATGATATATTCATTAATCAAACTAAAACAAGGATAAATATTAAAGACTTTAAATTTATCCAAATATTATCAATCACATAATAAATTCATAATCTAATATTGTTAATATCAAAACAATATTTTAATCACTTTTTAACTTATAAACAATTTATTTCAATTGTTTACACTTTACCAAATAATGTATTTAATCATTCAAAAATGTCATACTCATAAGATTTCATCACCAATGATCAAATCCCTCATCAAAAATATGGATATACCTTATATAGGATTTCCAAGCCATAAAATTCTATTTTCCAATTTTGTTACATCACATAACATATTTAACTCATTTACACATAACTAGACCATTTTTCATGAAAAATACCAAATCAGTCCCAAAAATATTTCTTTTCTAGGATTTAGCAGTATATAGTCCCATAATGAACATACATTTTTCTCGAAATTTTTTAAAATTCATTTACTATTTTTCAAAAATCAATTTCTAATTAATTCCTTAAGAAATTAACTACCTCAAGTTTAACTTCCAAAATTCCCAAATCTTGGCAGAATATTACACATGTTAATGTGAACTTCCAGTTTAAATTTCATGGCCATCGGAGTTATAGAACTCCAGTAATAGAGTTTTTCGTTAGAAAAACCAAAAAATTTAAATGGTTATAACTTGTTCATTTTAAGTCGGAATGAGCTCATTTTTGGACAGGATGTTCTTTATGCCATATACTTTCATGTCCCAAAAGGCCAGAATTTTTCTCATAATATAAGTGGCCGAAACAGCCCCTTTAAATTTCTGGGCAGTAGCATTTTCCTCTTTTGCAGGTTTGGACTCCTTTGTTAAAAATAGTCCACACTAAAATCTACATCACCTTTTCCAGTGATTCCACTTGGATAAGTTATAAAACTCATAGATCTATCTCTAGGACCATACCACACTCAAAAATTCGAAATATAATAGGAGATATGGTCAATTGAATTTCATGTTACATTTTTACCAAAATCTAATTTTTCAACTCTTTGTGTTTTCTAAGAAACTTTCATGTTTTCACATAATAACCAACATAACTCATCATAACACTTACTAATACTTCATATACCCATGATTTTCATTAGTCCAATGCTTTTATTATGACTCTCATCATAATCAACATAAACAGATCATTTCCACTATAATAAGGAATAAATATAAAGGATCATTCATCATGCATGTGGTAATCCACATAGACAGGTTATTCCAACAGAAGGATTCACCATGCATGTGATAGAGATCGTACAGACGGGTTATTTCCAACAGAATAATAAATAATGGAATCAGGTCCGGCGTAAACGAATAGACAGGATATTCCGCCAGAATAATAATTGCGAAATAATAAATAATGGAACCAGGTCCGGCGTAAAATGCACAGACAGGATATTCTGACAGAATAATAAATACGGAATAATAAATAATGGAACCAGGTCCGGCGTAAAATGCACAGACAGGATATTCCGACAGAATAATAAAGAATGGAATAACAATAGAATTTCACCATGTATGCGGTACTTCGCATAGACAGGTTATTCCAACATAATAATAAAGAATGGAATAATAGAAGAATTTCACCATGTATGCAGTACTTCGCATAGACAGGTTATTCCAACATAATAATAAGGAGTGGTATAACAATAGCTCTCTTCATGAATACGAAAGAAATAAAATCCCTTACGAGTACAACAAATAATATCCCTTACCTTAGAATAAAGCTAGATACTGGAATAGAAATGTAGCAGACTTCTCTTCTTCTTTCTCTCTATAGTTTCTTTCTATAATTTCTTTCTATAATAATTGCTCTATAACTTTAGTGAATTGGTGAGAAATGAAGGAAGAATGAGCTTCTATTTATAGAAAAATATAGTTTCGATAATTGCACGTTTTGGGGCTCGAAATATTACAGTACAATGCCTCCAACTTTTCTTTCATTTTTAATTCAGTCATCCAAGTATTATCAAACTTGCACCACCTCCCCTAATAGTAAATCATGTGACTCAATAGTTCTAAACATGTAAAAAAATTAATTATAGTATAGTACCTCCATCTATACCTCAATTTTTAACTTAGTCATGCAAGTATCATCAATCTTGCACCAACTCCCCTAATAGTATAAGAATGTGATTCAATAGTACACACATATGAATAAATAGTTATATGAGCATGTGAATTAGTAGCAATTAATTGCTCATTTACCCGATTAATTACCCGGTTAGTCAATATAACTTCCAGACATCAATTACTATCGAAATAAATGTCGATTTCCATTAACACTAACAATCCGAACACAATGGAAATATTTTTCTCAAAAATTTAATTTTTAAAATTTTGAAGTTTGACTTTTTTCAAAAAAGTCAATTGTTGACTTTTTTGACCAAAAAGTCAACCTCATAAAATTTTGTGTTCATAGTCTATTTCTACTAATTTCATCGTTCCGGACTCAAATATCACGCCCGCGTCTCCAAATTCAACTCTGAACTAAAATTTGATTATAATAACATTCATCATTAATATCATAACTCACAATATTTAACAACCAAGTCGTTCCCAAGAAAGAGGGGGCTTTCCAATAAAGATTTCTCCCTATTGGCGCGCAATTAGGTGACCAAACCTCTCCTTGACAGAACTTCTAGACATTGTAACTATTGTATTTTAATAATATGAATAACTTTGTCGTCTCAGTTATTGATATAATAATATATAAAATATCGACAATAATTGAATCAAACTGAGTGACTTCTAACGTAAGTATTAATAATCAATACCGTGTGCTACTATGCAACCACGCGTATTTTACCATCGATTTTTTATGATAACTTGCTTACTTTGAAAAAATTTCAAATGTCACTCTTAACTTTAAACTTTATCAATTTAACCATTTACTAAATAGAATAATTATAAGAAAATTGAATATTTTTATTTCATAAAATTCGGGGTCTCACATATTCCACTAATTTTATGGAGTATAAAAGCAAAAACTTTAACCAACTGAGTATAATCGAGAATATATGAAACTGCAAATAGATTTTCACCCGCCATGCTGTAATTCACGTATACAGATCATTTCCACAATTTAATAAGGAATGAATACAAAGGATCATTCACCATGCATGTGCTAAATCACATAGACAGGTTATTCCAACAGAATAATAAAAAATAGAATAACAGAAGGATTCACCATGCATGCGATAGAGATCGTACAAAAAGGTTATTCCCAATAGAATAATAAATAATGGAACCAGGTCCGGTGTAAACGCACAGACAGGATATTCCGATAGAATAATAAAGAATGGAATAACAACAGAATTTCACCATGTATGAGGTACTTCGCATAAATAGGTTATTCTAATAAAATAATAAAGAACGGAACTAGGTCAGGCGAAATTTGCACCGACATGATATTCCAACAGAATAATAAAGGATGGAATAATAAAAGAATTTCACCATGTATGCTGTACTTCGCATAAACAGGTTATTCCAACATAATAATAAGGAATAGAATAATAGAAGAATTTCACCATGTATGCAGTACTTCGCATAGATAGGTTATTCCAACATAATAATAAGAAATGGAATAACAGAAGTTCTCTTCATGAATAAGAAAGAAATAATACCCCTTACGAGTACAACAAATAATATCCCTTACCATTGAAAGAAGAGTACTCCGACTGGTAGGGCGAGGATATACTCGAAGAAAAATTGCACTACACTCAAAACTTTCTTAAACTCCAAAGAAATATGCTCAAGATTATAGAAGAAGAATTCTCTTTATAGTTTCTCTCTATAGAGCTTCTTGTTAGTGGAGACATGGATTGACGAAGCCTTTGCATTCTTCACATTCTTAAACTTCTTCTTTGCTGGTGTGGCATCAACTGATGTAGAGTCATCAGACTCAGAGATTTCTACCTCCTTTGCCTTTCTCTTCTTTGCAGAGACTTTTCTACTACTTTCAGTTTGTGTTAGCCTCCTGTTTTCCTTGGGATTTTTCTTCTAGTTTATAAACAACTGTGGAGACATTATTTTATGAACATTTAGAGGCTCTCCCTCATCATCCTTGATCTTGCTTCCCAGCTTTTTCTTCATCACAATACTCAGTAGTCTTCCATGAAAGACCTTAGTCAGGGGTCTATCTGTAGAGTTCTTTACCTCAGCCCTTTCCACCCATTTGGAGATCTTATCGAATAAGATAGCTCCAAAGTTGATTCGCTTCTTCAGAACTATTGCAGACATAATCTTCAACTGCTGATCAAGCACATTGTCATGTGCAGTATCCTTGCATAGGATACACTTTCCCACTATCTCAGCAAGGAACTTGAATTCCTCAGGAAATTCCTTCTTCTTCATGTCTTTCAGGCTAGGGTTTCTTTGGTACCATATTAGCCTCTTGCCTTCTTCAATGTCGACTTCATCCAGGTTTATCAGACCTTGATTGGAAAACCCTAGACATTGATTGATGTTTTATGCTCTTAACTTCAGACTTGATCCTTTCACCTTAGTGGTCAGAACCCCAGAATTTGTTGAAGCATTTGAGTAGAACTATTTTACTAGATCTGTATAGACTGGAGTGTTGGCCTCCAAGCACTCAGAGAATCGAGCTTTCTTTACGAGCTCAAGGATGTTTTTGAACTTTATATCTAATTTTTCAAACTTTGTGAAGCCGAGTTGGATTCCAGTTATAACTCTCCATTCTGCCATTTAAAAAGTTCAAGGTATATAGGTGTGTGATTCAAAGAGATTTATGGGATATGACTGATTGTCATTTGGACTCTGGAAGTTTGATTGGTTTGGCTTCAAAGAGGATTCTAGGGTTTAAAATGGGAGGGAGAGAGGTTCGACAGTTCCTGGTAACTGTTTGTAAATTTTTAATTTGTCTTTATGGCAGTTCCTTTTGACTCTGCATACGTTGTGATGTGTCAACTAGCCATTGGTTGCACGAAACCCAGTAGTGAACTGTATCCCCCATTAACTTTTCAGTTAGATGTTTCTTTTAGAAGATTAGGCGTTTGATTGACGTGGATTGACCGTTGACCTCTTTGGTTCGTAGAGTAGCATGATAAGGCAGCTATGGACTCTACGATTTCCTTTGTTGACTCAACGATCAACTTTTGAGAGATGATGTAGTGGATGGTTTTTGACATTACTTTTCATTTTGAACATGCAAGGCTCAACTACTGATGTACTTCATAAAGTCTTGGGCACTTTTCTTTATCAGGTCATCTTTCCAACCAGAATTCGAACTTATCTCCCATAATCTAAATGGTTGAGCAATTGTCATGTTCTTCCAAGCTCCTCATGAGTTGGAGTAGCCTCTTGTAAGACTGCAATTGTCGAGTCTGTTTCTACGATCGCTGAGGTTGCACTACGATCATTGAGGTTATATCACGATCGCTGAGTTCTCACAAACTCTACTCTACGATCGTTGACTGTCTTGGTCCTTGAGATGAACTTGATCAAGCAATCCTTCTGGGTTTAGGTAGCTCAGGAAGGGCCAACCTCTTAGAATGAGCTAAGGGTCAGGTTTGTCCCTGAGGCGCTTTCTAGATGAAGTACTTTAGGAGTAGTTTGCACTGATATCTTATTTGACCTTTTCTAGTGGGGAGGTCATCTCCCAACTTTAGACAATTGCATTTGCTGTAATTGTGGTGTCCTCCTGCTCTTACACTATGATCAGATGTTTGATCGTAGGCACTCCACGATTTTGAGTTGGATGGCTGATAGGTTATCATTAGTACGTTTTGAGACGTTCCTACTGACTATGGATCTTTATTTGGTTCATCAGCCACAAAGTTTTGGGACTCTGTAGCTGGTACATTGCTTCATAGAATATTTTAGTGCTATTGTTCCTTAACAGATCACTGCTCCCCCATGGTTGATGCTGTCTTTTCAGTGAGGTGTGATTTCTTTTTCTTCATGTACATTAGGAAACATCCCTGCATATCTCCTTCTGACTAAAATCATTAAATCTTCTTATATCGTAGAAATGGGCATCTTCGGGGTTGATCATTCTACGATCCTTTGACAGCATTACGAACGTAGTCTTCTTTTATAGTTTGTACTTATGGAGTTTGCTCCCGTAATGAGTTCCTCATGTTTGATGCTCGATGATCCTCTGTGGTGAGCTTCTGTGAGGATTCTTCTCTTATGACATGCTTTGAATGATTGAGCATCTAAGACCCTTTTACATCTTTGGTTGAATGACTTGCTTCCTTATAAGGATAAGCAACAATGTGAGCTTCATTAAGATTAGCTCAGCAAGTCTTCCAGGACAGGCTTTGACATATAGGAGTTTTATCAGAATCATTTCTGAACAGTCTTAAGCCTTCTGCTGGTTGAATTTTATTAACTGAAGTCTTCTGCTTCAGCATTCCTTAGTGTGGCCAGATGGACCAGGTACCTGCAGGTTATAAATTTCTATTTTTGGTACCCATGGTTAAATGGGTCCTACTAGGTTAGTTTTCTAAACCCCTGTTCCTTATATATTTGGATAACCATCATATTGATCACCAACAATCATATTCATGTATGTAACTAATTTAGATAATACATTTTGAGATGCGTGATGGTGAGTGTGTGAGAGATTTGCTATTTTAATAAAACACTCTTTTTGTTTGATGGTTTCATCATTTGCTAGGTTATGTTCACAGGGTTTAAATGTTCACAGATTGAGAATTAACCCTACAATTTATTTATATCTGGTTGATTCATGGAGGTGATCAGTTTCTACGAATCTTCAAGATGCTCTTGTAGAACTGATCATATTTTGTGTGTTATTAAACACTTAAACCATAGGTTGTACATACATACTAACCCATCAGTAAAGATTACTTCACATAAAATTATTTTAACCTGTGATGCTATTATGACCCATTTCAGATTTCTTTCAAGATGTCATCTTCAACCTATAACTTGGATGGGGAGAAAGTTTATAGGTGTTTCATGGGTTGTAATCAAAGAATTGGAGATATGTATGTAATTGTGGAGAAAAGTATTTTACAAAGAGCTTATATATATATATATATATTGTTTAGTTAAAATTAAAATTATGAGTTGTTTAGTTGTTTTATTGATAAATTGGCTATTCAATTTGTTAAAGTATATATATATTTTGATAAAATGATTTGAATTAGTGGTTTTGGTTGAGAAACAAAATTTTAGTGTTTATTTTTATCAAAATTATCAAAAAGTAAGTTTTAGCCAAAAACAGTGAATTTGGGTGTGTTAATTTTATTGTTTATGTTGTTATAAAAGTAGAAACATGTTAGGAGTTCTTAAATTTTGTTTACATGAAGATGTTGTATGATTTACGTGCTATTTGGTCTGTTAAAAACGAGCTTGTAGGCCAAAATTGGTTTTTCTGTGCCGTTGCCAAGGCTGTCTACCGAGGTCTGCAGTTCTGCACCGCGGCACGGACTTGCATTACCTTTGTGGCGCCGCAGCGCCATGCTCACGCCACAGCGCGGCCTTGTAGCCTTGATCTCCGCGCCGTAGCGCAATGTCCACGCCGCAACGCGACCCACAGTTAAACTGTGGCGCCGCGGCGTGAATTAGCAGAATGGTCTGACATTGTATTTTTTGTACATGAAATTTTAAGAAAAGTTATGTGATGATAGTAGGACTGCTAAATGTTGATTTTAGTATATCTATACTATGAATAAGTATGTTATTAACAATTAACTTGTGTTATAATTCGATTATGTGATTAAAAATCCAATTTTTAAATGATGATCGTACTTAGTTATGTTTGTAAGATGGTAATGACTAATTATGTCATGATGACATATGTTTATAGGATATTGTGTTTCGTATTGATTTCATTTAGCCTACGAGCAAGGCAAGTTCTCTAACTCTACTTTTGTAATTAGAATCAATTATTGTTCCCAATATAATAATGCAAGTTTTCTAATTCTTTATCTTATTGATCTATTTATTGTTTCGATTCGACTACATTATAAATGATGCAAGCTTTCTAAACTTTGGTTTAATGTTGACAAGTTATTCTTGTATTTAACTTGTTTTTTAGCATGCACAACTATTTATACTAATGTTGAGCAATTTCATCGTTCAAACTGTTATGCATGCGTAGTACCCAATTCTAATGTAACCTTAACTTAATATTGTTCAAGCAAGGCATGTTATAATTATTCAAAATATATGTTATTAGATTATTCCTAAAGCATGACTTTGGTTTACCATGTTGATTCAATTACGGTTATTCTGTAATATGATGTTATTAATTCAACTAGTCCTCTAGTTAATGATCGTTGAACTTCAAATTACCCTTGAAAGCTTATCCAAACCAAACTCTCTTTGGTGCGAACTTGTACTCCAAATACTGAGATGAACAACCCTATTATTATTAGGGGATAACTTACGCGTAGCGTTAAATATTTGTGCACAATACATGGTACGAAGGGTTGATCCCCCTAAGTACGAGGAGTACTTATAGTCTTATGACTGTTAAAGTTGGAGTTGAAAGATTACTCGCAAATGTGAACATAGTTCATGGTCTTATGACCCTCAGTTATATTTATTCCACATTTTGGATGTCAGTTTTTGATTATAGATGATAGAGTACTATTCATTGTTGATGAGCTTATTATTGGCAGTTATTATTACTATACTCCTGTTGATTTCATATTATATCCAGTGAGCAATTGTTTTGCTCACTCTTGCATGTTTATAAACGCATTTCAGCTAAAGAGAAGAAGGTAGATGAACCTTCGACTAGCAAAGGAAAGGGAAAAATATGCAAGTGATGAAGACTTGTAATTTTATTTTGATGGAGATGTTAGATTTTATTATGATGATCTTAGACTTGGTTTTAATATAGCTTTATTTAATTTCCGCATATGAATGATTGTATTTAAAGGTTAGATAACCTGGGAGATTATAGTATGTAACCCTTTAATGGGAAAGGTTTTATTTATCCAGTTTTATTGAGTTTGGGTAGTTAGATATGAATGTTTGATTATGTGAACACCAGATCTGTGGGAATGAAGTACCTGGATTTGGGGGTGTCACACTTGATACCGGTGCTACCCATTCATTTATCTCTCCTGCTTGTGCTCAACGTTTAAACTTAACTCCGGAGAAATTAGACTTTGATTTATCTATGGAGACTCCGTTAGGAGAAACTTTCATCACATCCACTGTTTATAAATCTTGTTTAATCCAAGTTGGCACCATCACATTACATGTTGACCTTATCTCTTTAAAGATACTTGCTTTTGATGGGATTTTAGGGACTGATTGGTTAACTACTCATCATGCCAAAATTGATTGTTTTCGTAAGGTTGTTAGTTTTCATATTCCTAACCAACCTGTTGTACGAATTTAAGCCACTAAACCACTAAAATCAGTTACTATCATATCAAGCCATAAAGTTATTCGTTTATTAAAAAATGGATGTCAAGCTTTCTTAGCCCATATTATGAACTTGAACAAAAACACGTCAGATTTGAATAATATTCCTGTTGTTATTGAATTTCCTAACGTATTTCCTGAAGAACTTCCCGGTCTACCCCCAGAACGTGAAGTTGAATTCTTTATTGATCTTGAACCTAGTACAAAGCTCATTTCTAAAACCCCATATCGAATGGCTCCTATTGAACTTCAGGAGTTAAAGGTCCAACTACAGGAGTTGTTGGACATCGGTTTCATTCATCCTAGTACATCTCCTTAGGGTGGTTCTGTTTTATTTGTAAAGAAGAAAGACGGGAGTATGCAACTTTGTATTGACTACCGGGAATTGAACCATGTCACCACCAAGAATAAGTATTCGCTACCTCACATTGATGACCTATTTGACCAGTTGCAATGAGCACAATTCTTTTCAAAGATCGATCTTCATTCTGGATATCATCAGCTGAAGATTAGAACTGAGGATATTTCAAAGACTACCTTCAGAACTCGATACGGGCATTATGAATTTTTAGTCATGTCATTTGGATTGATTAATGCTCCTGCGGCTTTCATGGATATGATGAACCGAGTATTCAAAGACTATTTGGATCAGTTCGTTGTTGTTTTTATTGATGACATTCTAATATATTCCAAAAGCCGTGAAGATCATGAGAGCTGGTACTCCAAAGGCTTCGTGAAAATAAGTTATATGCTAAGTTGAAGAAATGCGAATTCTGGCAAGTACGCAAGTTGTTATATAATATTCGATTGGTCAGGGAATATTCGTACGACGACATAATCATTGGTGGACCCCACAACAAAATTATTGTCGGATTGAGAAAACGACAAAATTATTTTTATGAAAATAACGGCGGAAGTTTTACCGTTGATACTGTTGAACTACTCGGTAGTAAAAGTACAGTAATACGCGTGGTTGCATAGTAGCACACGGTATTGATTATGGGAAACTCTTGGCAGACAGGAAATTTGGACAGGAATATTGGACAGGTCCAATTTTTTTTTTTTTTTTTTTTTTTTTTTTTTTTTTGTGACTCTTAAAAAATGTATAGTATTTATTCCAATAGGAATTTTTATAAAATATAGTGTTTTGGGTGTAATTTGGATACATATACAAATACAGGGTTATACAGTCTGTATAACCCTGTATTTGTATATGTATCCAAATTACACCCAAAACACTATATTTTATAAAAATTCCTATTGGAATAAATACTATACATTTTTTAAGAGTCACCAAAAAAAAAAAAAAAAAAAAAAAAAAAAATTGGAAAACCGGTCCAATTTTCCTGTCTATCTCCTGTCCGTGTAGAACCACTCATTGATTATTAATGCTTATGTGAGAAGTCACTCAGTTTGATTCAATTATTGTCGATATTTTATATGTTATTAAATCAATAATTGAGATAACGAAGTTTTTAATATTATTTTTTGCATTATTAATGATGTCTAAAAGTTCTGTCAATGAGAGGTTTGGTCACCTAATTACGCATCAATAGGGAGAAATCCTTATTGAAAAGCCCCCTCTTTCCTGGGAACGACCTGGTTGATTAATAGTGTGAATAATAATAATGATGATGAAGTTTTGTTTTATTCGTATTATTAACGTAATAAAATAGAATTTTTTTTTATATAAAACAGAATACTTTTATAAAGTTATTCATTTTATTAGGCTAATAGTAAAAAAATTGTATATAAAACAGAATACTTTTATAAAATTATCTGTTTTATTAGACAATAATTATAATATATTATATTTTATTATGCATAGTGTTTGTATAGTAAAATCTTTTTAAAAGTTATTCGTTTTATTAGATTATAAATAGAATATATTATATTTTATTTAAAAGATTTTACTTTAAATATGGACCGTCCGATTAAAGTAAATCAATCTGGATCGTTCATGGATTGGTTACTATTCATTCCATTCTTCTATAAATAGAAGCTCATTCCTTCATTATTTCTTACGAATTCACTGAAACTCTAGAGAGAGAAACTATAGAGAGAGATAAAAGAAAAGTATTTTGTTACTTCCCTATGCCGATATCAAGTTTCTTTTACGGTAAGGGGTATTATTTCTTTTGTATTCATGAAGAGAACTTCTATTATTCCATCTTTATTATTCTGTTGGAATAACCTGTATACGCGGGCTACCCTATACTTCGTGAAATTCTTCTATATTCTATTCTTTATTATTCTGTTGGAATATCTTGTCTGTGCGTTTACGTTGGACCTGGTTCCGTCTTTATTATTCTGTTGGAATATCATGTCTATGCTTACGCCGGACCTGGTTCTGTCTTAATTATTCTGTTGGAACATCCTGTTGGTGTGAATTTCACCTGACCTGGTTCCATCATTTAGTATTCTGTTGGAATAACTTGTCTATGCGAAGTACTGCATGCATGGTGATTTCTGTTGTTATTCCATTCTTTATTATTTTGTTAGAATATCATGTCGGTGCGTATTACGCCTGACCTGGTTCTGTTATTTATTATTCTGATGGAATAACATGTCTATGCGAAGTACCACATGCATGGTGATTTCTTTTGTTATTCCATTCTTTATTATACTCAGTTGGTTAAAGTTTTGACTTCTACACTCCATGAAATTAGTGGAATATTCTTGATATTTGTGATTCATCTAGTATCTTTTCATGGAAATATTCTTCTGAGCATTCTTGAATTTTACTCTACAAAGAAGTATCTTGTTGATAATTTGGACGTTATTAGTTCCTGGATAAATTAATTCTTGAACTTGTTTTATTGAATTCTTATATCATTGTCATCATCCTCATGTTTATATTTTTTTGAAAGTCATTTGTGGCCTGTAGTGCATAGATGGACTTGGTATGATTATGACCAGGGATTATTCGGTGTAATCATGATCGTAATGTTACAAATGATGTGGTAAAAGTCCGCATTGGCCTGTAGTGCATTGATGGATAGTTGTTGGCATGATCATGACCATTGATGAATACACGAATATTCTTGGCCCGTAGTGCATGGATAATTTGTGGTTGTGATACTAATGAATATCCTTGGCCGTAGTGCAGGGATGATGTGGATTATTTATTAAGTTGAGTCTCAGCGATAAAAGAAATGAAAAACCTTTTTAAATCATAAAAGATAGTAGATTTTATTCTCTACTTGACTCTTTTATTGGATTGCATGTTTCGCTGCAGTTAAACTTGATATCTATTGTATTTTATCAATTTAACACTGTTGAGGACTAATGATAATTTATTATGCATTATCTTAGTCATAATATTTCTTACTGGGCTAGTTGAGCTCACCCTTTCTTTCACTGTTCTCTTCAGGAAATGAGAACGTAGCCGGGACTAGTCGGGGAATTGAGTGATGGTCTGAGATGGTGTATTAGTAGTCCTCACTATTCTGTTAAATAGTGTGATAATAAATGTAATAAGGACTAAATTGAGTGTGAATATTGTCTAGATGATAATATTTGTATTAAAACTCACATCATGTATTTTGTCGTATTTTACACGACTGTTGTATAATCAAGTTGTAATTGAAATTAGTACCATATTTTTGGCTACTCAAGATGGGTGATGTATACCTATTTTGGGGGTGTCACAGTATTTGTTGACCCGAAGAAGATTGAGGCAATACAAAGTTGGGAGCAACCGAAGTCGGTAACCGAAGTACGTAACTTTTTGGGCTTAGCTGGTTATTATCGGAGATTCGTGGAAGGATTTTCTCGAATCGCTACTATGTTAACTCAGCTAACTCGAAAAGATACAAAATTCGTATGGAGTGAGGAATGCGAGAAGAGTTTCCAAGAGCTCAAGAGGAGACTCATTTCGACACTTGTTCTGACAATACCATCTGGTTCAGATGGATTTGTTATCTACAGTGATGCTTCAGGCAAAGGGTTAGGATGTGTTCTCATGCAACATGGGAAAGTCATAGCCTATGCCTCGCGACAACTTAAAGAATATGAGAGGAATTATCCTACTCATGATCTAGAGTTGGCAGCAGTCGTTTTCGCGCTAAAGATCTGGAGGCACTATCTATATGGAGAGAAAATGGAGATATATTCAGACCATAAAAGCCTCAAATATTTATTCACCCAAAAGGAACTCAACATGCGACAACGACGTTGGCTCGAGCTGTTAAAAGATTATGACCACATCATTCAATACCATCCTGAAAAAGTAAACGTGGTAGCTGACGCGTTGAGTAGAAGATCATATGCAGGAACGAGTGCGATGATGTCAAGTATACGAATAGAACCAACTTTAATTGATGAAGTTAAAGTCGCTCAAGCCACCGACCCGGAGCTGATGCGTATGAAGAAGAAAGTACAAGAAGGTGCTATTCCAGAAGCGAGAATCGATGAAGAAGGGATACTTCGAGTCCACTCCAGACTTTGTGTTCCTAACGATTCTGATTTAAAGAGCAAGATCATGATGGAGGCACACAATACACCATTTGCAATACATCCTAGAAGTACCAAAATGTATCGTGATCTTCGACATACATTTTGGTGGAACAATATGAAGAGAGATCGCGAAGTTTATCTCGAGGTGTTTAACTTGTCAACGTGTAAAGGCGGAGCATCAAGTGCCTAAGGTGTTTTATAATTATTTTATTAAATTTTATTAAATTATATTATTATTTTATTAAATTTTCTACTTTGGTGTTCTAAGCATTTTCCTATAAATAGGGTGCTTAGGTTAGAATTGAAAATCACACCAGAAACTGAAGTTTTCTCTCTCTTTCTCTCTCTATATTATCGAGCGTATTCTTGTGAATATTTTGATACTTTGAGTGTTGCTATACGGTGCAAGTTCCCTTCAGCACTATATCCAGTATTCCAGTCAGAAGTACTGTCTTTTCGAGGTAAGGGATATTACTATTTTTAAAATGATATTATTTCTTCTAATATCATTATACCAGATTATTGGTAAGATTTTTCTTGTGAAATTCTTGTCTTTTAGTGTCGGGGTTACTATTCACGTATACGGTACTATTCACGTATACGACATTATTCACGAATACGGCACTATTCACAGGAAAATTAAATTTTTGTTTTTTATCCAAAATATCTATTATGGATACTAGCTTTGATTGTATCCATATTTTGATCATTCTTGAATTTTACTTCACTATGATTATTAATGAAGTATTTTGAACTTGGACTGTTTACAGTACGAATCCTTAATATTTGCTCTTTTGTTTCACTGGATTCGTTTTCTTTAAAATATTTTTCATCATCCTCAGTCCTAAATGATGGTATTACTGAATATCTTTGGCATGTAGTGCAAAGATGTACATGTGTTGAAATGAACATGACCGACTGATGAATATATTTGGCCTGTAGTGCAAAGATGAATATTTGATTCAAGATGAATATTGAATGATGTTACAGGGATAAAATAATGACGATGGACTTTTAAATTCATAGATTATTGTAGATTTCATTCTCTACGTAACTCATCTATGAATTATTATTTTCGCTGCGAGTATTGATTTAAAACTTGTTGTCTATTGTATTTTATCAAATTTTTCCCTGTTGAAGACTAACGATAATTTGTTCTATATTATCTTAGTCATAATATTCTTTACTGGGCTAGTTGAGCTCACCCTTTTCCTTTTTGTTTCATTTTTCTTCTCAGGAGGCGAGAATGTAGCGAGTACTAGTCGAGGTATGGAATGAAGGTTTTAAAAAGTTGTTTTAGTAGTCATCACCATTTTTGTAAAATAATATATCAATAATTGTAATGCGAACTTATTTAAGTGTTGATATTTTCTAGAATATAATATTTGTATTTAAACTCACAGTTTTTATGTTGTATTAATAAAGTTGTAGTTGTTTCTGTACCATGTTATTGACAACTCAGAATGGGTGTTGTATACCTATTTTGGGGGCGTCACATCTACGATCCAGGAAGTATCCAATGTTGCTAAGCACAAAAGTTAAAGAGCTAAAGTGAATAGTTTAGCAACACATCAAAAATGATCATAAGTAGCTGCTGATAATCAAAAGAAATCAAGCTTCAACAATAGAGTTCAGCAAACACTAAGAAGATGATTAACAATGCTGCTAAGTTACAAAAGATGAAATGCATTCAATTCATCTTTTAGCAACACCTTAAACATACTTCTACAAATAGGAAGAAGGGTCGTTGGATCCTAGTCTATGTGACCTAATTGGGGTCGGTGGATCCTAGTCTGAAGGACCGAATTGGATTCGGTGGATCCTGGTCATTAGTGACCGAACTGCCAAGTCTTAGTGACTCGATGTCGAGACTTTGTGACTGGAAGGAATCCTAGGGATTCAGGTGTAAAACTGTCTATTAGGCCTATATCCTTAGTGAATATCCTACTTGTAGAGTAAAAAAGTGGAGCATGAGTTGTTTAGTCTCCAAACCACTTAAAACTTCTTGTGTCTTTTACATTATGTCATTTACATTATGCAAATTATAAAGGCTATATATGTTATGTGTTTGCCCATTCATAGAACTTGATCTAGAGCTGAGATTTCTAAGTAAATCTTTAAGGGGAGTTTTTAAACTTATATTCCGTTATGCATAGATAATCTTGATCGACTAATTAATTATGTGGTAAATTTAGTTAAGTAATCGAAAAGAGTTTTAAAGATCTATTCAACCCCCCTTCTAGATTTATATTGTGCCTTTGGGAAATAACAATTGGTATCAGATCAAGTTCTCAAGAACATAAAGCTTACACTTTGAGTTGATCCAAGGAATTATTTAAAAACCAGTTCTAAACTAAGTAATGAAAGTCAAACACATCTTCTAAATGAAAATGAACTCACGTGCTGAAATCTATATATGCATGTATGTATAAAGGAATATAAATGATCTGCAGCTTGATGTTATCCAAAGTTGATCTACGTGCATAAACGAGGTTATTGTTATTATCATATAAGTCTATCAAGACAATGATAAGGCAGCAAATCGAGCTATCCATCTATAGGGAAGTCGATGTGTAACAAGAGCTAAATAAATTCATGGATACATCCTTAGAATGTATGCCTGAAGATGTCAGAATCTACACATCTGCCAAAGGATTCTAAGAAGTTTCATCAGCTATAATCAAGAGAAAAACTTCATTCCAAGTCATTTCTGTTCTTTGAAGAAATGATCAATGGCAAATGAAAGACTCAATGTGCTTCTTAAATGATCTAATTAATGCGGCAATACTCATCCCAACAAAGATATGAACCTTGAGGTTCTCACAGGCCATACAAGGAATATGAGATTCCAAAATGTCTTCCTCTATTTTAAAATCAAGGGATATGCTAGATATGCTCAGCTCTAAAACATCTATCTGATAAAGCAAGATATTATTCTGGAAGTGCTATAAGTAATGATTGCTGGTGAAGGTCAAGATTGGATAATTCAATTCAACAACAAAATTAAATGGTTCAAGTTGAACCACTGACTGTCAAGAGATTGACATCAGTGAGGTATATGACATTATCTTATCTAAACATGTGCATTTAATGATTTATCAAATGTGTTCTATTTTATTATGTATGTGTTGTATTAATCTTAAAATGCTCTAGTATCCTATCAAAGGCACAATTTCTACTTCAAAAGGAAAGAGAGAAAGTGCAGGCAGAACTATGATGTACTCTACGAAACATTGTCTATCTATCTAAGTTTGAAGCTGGAAATGAACCTTCGAATAAACATCTAAAGTATATATATGCACTGAGAAAATCTATTATTGTCTTTATGATGAGAAATGAAAATCTCAATATGAATTTATTATTTATCATATGGATTTGACTGATCTCTTGTCAAAGACTTATTCTGACAAAGTAAATTCTGAAGTTTGAAGATCTATCTTCTACTTCGGATGTGGAACTCCCATTGGAAATTAGTGATAATAAATATCTTCATTCTTATTGGAGAGGCTACTATTATGAAATTTAGAAAGGTTGTTTAAGTTGAGTACTTTATGTTGTTCAACTTTTGCTAAGTTCAAAGTGTCATAGAACTAATAGTCACACAATTTTTTAAGTTTTTGACAAATCGTAGTGTAACAAAAAATACAGATGTACCTCGAAGAATCGTATAACCTGATCAACTCAACGAACCAAGTAAGTGAAACTAGTAGAATTGATCATTACTCTATGGAAGTTTAAAATAGTAGATCATAGTGAAAGCATAAGGAACCACAACCAAAAAGGAAAAGCCTATCATCTACTCGGGGTATATGAGAAATGATATTCATACACACACTCATATAACATATTATGTGGTTTAATCATCATATGTGCACAAGTGCTTTACATTTGTTAAATAATGCCATTTCATATAAAGGTCCAAATATCTAAAAGACTAAAAGACTTGGATAGTCATATAAACTAACTACCTAGCAGGACCCAAACATCCATGAATATCAAAGATAGAAATCTCATTTAACTGCAGGTACAAACAGTTCTGAAATCTTCTTATCGACATCGTTGAAGACATTCTCCTCAAATCTCCATATGAAACCACTTTGAACTAAAATATGGCTGAAAATTCTCAATTTCTATGAGTTGAAGATGAATGGTAAAGAGCTACTAAATCATCAAACAAAGTAGTAGAGTGAAAGTTTAAGTCATCAAGTCAACTGTTCTCTGAAGGAAAGTGACTGTTGGGAACAGTTACATAACTACTGAGGTGATGCAGTTACTGAAGGGATATGCATGCATATTAATATTGGTGAGTTCTTTTGTTAAATTTTTAAAACAAATATGCATGTAGCAATTAACATTAGCGTTACTATTGTATGCAAAATCCTTCATCCACTACAACAACAAAAAGTCTTATTTTTGACGGAAATTCAGTCGAATATATATATAAATCGGTCAGGAATTATTCTGTCGAGAATTCCATCAAAAATATACTATTTTGTCGAGGATTCCATCAAAAATATACATAATTTCAACGGAATTATGTCCGGCGGAATTTCAATCAACATTGGTAATCTTAGATTCCAACGAAATTTCCGTCGGTAATAATGATACCACATGTTGGCTTCAAGGTAAATCTGTCAGAAATAAGCCAATTTCTTTAAATCAATGGAAAGATGTGGATTTTGCATTATAAAAGTGTATAACTAGGATGAGTTGATGTATATACATATTGTTTCACAAAAACATAAAAGAAATCATCCATAACTGTACAAACTCAAACTCATCAACTAAAAGATCTAACTATACCTTCCCACTAAGAGCTTTATGGACTAAATGATAACTGCTACCTAACCAACTGATCCTTCAAGCTTCAAGCTCATGAGCTGGTTCACTTCGGCACCAAATTCATCAGGAAGCTCGTTGAACACGTCCCTGCAGAACCCCGATATCATGGCTGCCATTGCTTTCTCATAGTCGATGCCTCTTTGCTGGAAGTAAAATAGCTGATCTTCTCCTATTTTAGAGGTGCTGGCTTCATGTTCGATTCGGGCTGTGGGGTTCTTCCCCTGTTTAGAGAACGAGATTAGTCCACAAGCAACAAATAGCCATCCACAAAATTTAATGCCAATAGACAATAGCAAGTCGGTTATAGTGCATTTAATCTAAGAAATATACATATGAATGAGTAAGATGCTACATATGAATGAATAAGATGCCCAATTTTCGCTAGATGGGAAGGGCTAAAAATCTATATGCGCTTGTCTATATGATAGTTGAGGAAATGTGAGGCAAGGGAATAATCCACGAACCATATTGATAATGATTGTTTTCAGCTATATAGAGGAGTTAATAAGAAGAGAATAGCAGCAGTTTATAATCTTTAAAAATGATTGCAAATCTCGCAACTAAGGTTTGTCATGACTTCCCAATTAATTTACGCAGCTTACTGCCGATCATCTGACAATTTGAACTCTTATTTCCCCTTTATTATTTCATGTTTTTTTGCTTCTTATAGGAATTTACCTAGGGGTTGTGGTCTCTCTCTCTCTCTATCTCTCTTTCTATATATATATATATATATATAGAGACACACACACACACACATATATTACTCTCCTTACAGAAAGACCGTGAACAAAGGGAATCAGGGTCATATCCTTACTCCTTACTACTGATAAGTATGCCTTCATGTGAGAATCAAAGTGAACTCCAGATAAACTAAACAAAGCACTGGAAAGTTCTGCTTATTTTTTACTTCATGCAGAATACAATCATACACACAATACATGCACACATCTAGCATCCTCCAATCATTCCAAGAGACACCATAAACCTTTCCAGCTAGAAGAACCTGTGGTTTTAAAAAGACCTTCCCTACAAATGCTACTTCAATGAGTCAACAGGAAATAATTAAGTAGATCGTGTTCCATGAATGCAATAACCATCGAAAGCAGGACACTAGATAATCAATAGATCCACAGAAATCAAACTCCCAATCAATAACATCCAAGCAGGCTATCTTTTATAAGTGAAGCAATCTCAACTTCACACAGAAAATGACATTGGACGTAACACATTTTTAAACAAATCTGAATTCAGTATCACTGGCAAAGTTCTGCACCAGCAGAATGAAATTACACCAGTCTTGATGAAAAGAGAAATTTATAGAAGTAATAATTTAAAGGGTTAAGTTCAGATGACTACCTGGGGTTTGGGCGGTTTCCCACTTAACCACCTGTAGTCTGTAAAGTTACATTTAAACTCCTGACTTTTTGAGTTGAAGTGAAAAAATGTTTTCCGTCTTAACTCTGTTAAATGATTTGGCTAAAGACTTAATTACCCTCTATAACTTCAGATCCCAAGAATCAAAACCCACTACGGAGACCCAATTCGTTTTTAGCAATTTTCATGAAGAAAACCCCACAAAATCTCAGAGGAACCGACTTACCCACAATGTTCAGCTTAGAGGCAGCTAGAAGAAGTTTGATATCTGAAGATTGCAGGGAGAAATCTGGAAATTTACAACAGGAAGTTCCAAAAGTAGTAGGCAGATTTCTGGGATCCTTCAAGGAGACTTCTGATTCCATATCAAAATCAAAACCAGGTTTGTCTCTCATCCCACACTTCAGTGTGGATGACTGTTGCTCTCCTTTATGACCAGGTTCTTCACCATCCCGATACATTCCAATTCCCACATCTCTGTCCACATTTTCATCATCTTTCTTTGGCTCAATGACCAGATTACTAGTTGCCAGAACTCCATGTCCATCACCATTTTTAGCCCTATTACCATTTCCATTCGAACCAAGTCTTCTTTCCTCATTCCCAGCTCTCAAAATTGGCTCAATCTCAGCTCTATTGTTCTGATGCTCACCTCTCACTACTCCATCCCTCGACCCAAAACCCCCATCTTTCTCATTCTTTCAAAATCCATGCCCAACCGGTTCAATTTCAATCCCTCTATTCCTAGCTCTCCCCAGAACCGGATCAATCTCAATCTTGGACAACATTGACCCATTTTTCTCCATACCCTTCTCCAAATCAAACCCATCACTGTCATTCTTTTCACTCACACTAACCCCAGTTTCTCCAGAGAAACTAGAATGAAAACCTGTCCTCTTAGCCCAAGACATTAACTCTCTCGGATTGTGATCTCTTCGTGGTATAAATGGCTCGATATTGGCTAGCATAGAACTCAATTTTCTACCCTTTTTAGTATCAAATTTTTTTGAAGCTTCAGAGCTCGACCCCTTTTCCATTGCAGCTTTTTTTCAACTGGGTAACAGCTTTTTCAAGAAAATAACCAAGAAAAGGGGTTGAGTTTTGAAGAGGTGTCACGGTATAAGAAAGTACTAACTATGCTAAGTCAAGTGATAATGTTGACTGGTGGAATGGCGAGATCTGAAAGGTGATTTAGATCTATAATTTCTTGGTCGACGAGACAGAGGTGAGGAGCGAGACCTCCGCCTTCTCTGGTTCAGATCGACATTTTTGGGTCTTCTTAGATCTGCACAAAAACAGAATTGATCCAATCATTTTTACACATTCGCGGAGGAGAGAGGAGACCGTGGGTTTGAAGGTTGAAAGGAGAAGAAAAACAGAGGAATGTGTTTTAAAAGTCAAGAGGAAGAAGAAGAAGGGGGTATTTCAGTCATTTTAAATCGTTAAAGCCCCTTTTCACGCGCTTTTGGCGTCTGACATACACGCACAGTTAAATTGGATGAAAAATGTGACGTTTTTACTTCAACTCAAAAAGTCGAAAGTTTAAATGTAGCTTTACTGACTACAAGTGGTTAAGTGGGAAACCGCTCAAACCCCATGTGGTTATCTCAACTTAACCCTAATTTAAAAAACCACTTATTAAGAAAAATGAGAAATATTTTGCTACTTTTTTTTCTAAACTTCCTTGAGAGAGTATTTTTCAAAAAAAATATTATTAAAAATAATAACAATAGTTATAAATAAGAGTGTATTTTGTAAATCAAGACAAATAAAATGGGACGAAGGGAGTAATAAGTAGTATCATATTCAATTAACTTCAATGTTCTCGTTAAATGTCTTTGAGGAAGCGCCAAAAAGGCCACACAACCATAGGTGCTTTCTTTTTTTACCCATAATATTGCATCTCGATGTTATACTAATTTAAGAACCATGCATCTTCTATCATTTTCCCTTCTAGTCAAAGGAAATATCCATTTTAACAACCAAGAACATAAACACACAAAAGCCCAACTCCTTAAACGTGAATGAACCACATAACTTTCGCGTTGCTGCTACTCCAAAGAAATACATCACTGCATGGTCACGAGTGCTCAATTTTAATCTAGTTCATCCAAGAAAGATTAACCTTTTAATTCATTTTATGAATCTCTAGAAAGATCAATTTTTAAATCACTTCACTCTATCAAATCTGACATCATCCCAACAGGAAGCACCCTTCTATGTAGCTAGAGAATTATCATAACATTAAACTTTTTGTATATAATAAAGACAATTTAACACTATGAGGCAATAACAAGACATAATTACACTTAGCTTGGTTTGATTATCCAATTATTCAGTCAATTCTCAGTTATACACAACAAACAGCCTCTGATTGGTACTAGAAGTAATAAACCTTTTGGCCTATTGCACAACTGTTTGAATACCAAATCTCTCACCTTCTGTCACAACTTCAACAAGAAAATACCAACTCTACTAAAACTCATAAAATGACCTGAAATGCTGCCAGCGGGGCGGGGCGGGGCGGAATACTCATGCGCGTAGGGGGAGCTCCCAACATGATTATGTTCCTTTAAAGCTCAAAGAGATGTAAAATATCAACAACAAACTCTCAAAATCACGTCTTTGATCTCTTATTGTTCCTTTGAACTTGCAAATGATTTCCTCGTCCAAACCAGCATTAACATTTCTCAAGTATAGATACTTATTTTGTTCATCACACTAAACCTAACTGCAGACATTTCTAAAATGATGCACGTCATGTTACTGAACAATTAAAATTGAGGTCTTCCTTTTTTCTTGAAGGACTACAATGTTAAATTGAAACTTTGCCCCATAGCTAGGAGGTCTATATATGAACATATTAAGGCAGAATAAGTAGGCAAGCAACCAAGAAAAATGTAACAGAAGACATTAGGTTACAATATATAATCAAAGTCTTCAACTAACAAGAAGGAAAAAAAATGCATGCAACATATCCAAAGAAAGAAATTACTGACCTGGATGTATGGATAAGTGTTGGCAGCTGCATTATTACCAATAAGCATTGAATCACACTGCGAAGAGTTTCGAGCATTATCCGCTCTAGACTGAACCTGAACAAGCCCCCTATAACAGTTTCTTGAATGTCCAGCAGAAATACCCTTTGATATTATTCTACTCCTAGTATTCTTCCCCTTATGAATCATCTTTGTCCCCGTGTCAGCCTGCTGATAGTTATTGGTCAGTGCCACTGAATAGAACTCACCCACCGAATCATCACCCTCTAACACTACACTTGGGTACTTCCAAGTAATGGCAGAACCCGTCTCCACCTGGGTCCAAGATATCTTTGATTGAGCCCCAGCACAAAGACCCCGCTTGGTAACAAAGTTAAAAATTCCTCCCTTACCTTCCTCATCACCAGCATACCAATTTTGCACTGTGGAGTACTTAATCTCCGCATTCTCGTGACAATATAATTCTACCACAGCAGCATGAAGCTGGTTGGTATCATATGAAGGCGCAGTACACCCTTCCAAATACTCCACAAAACTCCTATCTTCTGCCACTATAAGGGTCCTCTCAAATTGTCCAGTTTCCATTGCATTTATTCGAAAATAAGTAGATATCTGCATAGGGGACCTAGTATCCTTGGGAATATACACAAAAGACCCATCACTAAACACAGCTGAATTTAGAGCAGCATAGAAATTATCCTCAGGCGGAACAACTTTCCCCAAATACTTCCTGACTAATTCTGGGTATTCCTTAATGGCCTCGGATATCGAACAAAAAATCACTCCAGCCTTCCCTAATGTCTTCCTATGTGTAGTAGCAATTGAAACACTATCAAGAACAGCATCAACAGCCACATTTGCCAACCGATTTTGTTCATTTAAAGGAACACCCAGTTTATCAAAGTACTTAATAAGCTCAGGATCAGCCTCATCAAGACTATTCAAAGTAGGCTTCTTTTTGGGTTCAGAATAATAACAAATATCTTGAAAATCAATTGCAGGGTAACTATTATCAGACCATTTTGGTTCAGTCATTCTACAGAATTTCTTATAAGAATTCAATCTAAATTCAAGCATCCAATCGGGTTCCTTCTTTCTTGAAGAAATCAATCTAATGGTTTCTTCAGAAAGTCCTTTAGGAATTGAAAACGAGTCAATTTCTTGATTAAAACCCCATTTATAATCTCGTTTAAGGAATTTATGAAGTTGGTCTGATTCAGTTGAGCTTGAAGATGAAGACTTACCTGTTAGAGGGTCCGATTCAATGGTATGGGGCTTGTAATCAACATCAGCTCTTAGCTTGAAGAGTCTTGAATTATGGGTTTTAGGTTTCGAAGGTTTTGGGATATCGAGTTTTGGGTAAAACCCTTTTGAGAGTTTAGGAGTTTCGGTGTGAGAGAAGTGTGAAATTCCGTTGGCTAGAAGAGAAGCCATGGATGAGGTGCAGAGCAAGGGAGAGCTTATGAAGAAAATGAAAATTCGTTTTTCTCCGTTCTCGAAATAATTTCTGGTATTTTGCTGTCCACACATCTAAGTATTTGGCTCGTGCTGACCACATTCTCCTTAGATGTGGTTGTTAATTAATTACTCCATCTGTTCTGGTTCCGATTACGAACTTAATTTTATGATAAGTTAATCAAAGTGATAACAGAGATCACCTTTTAGTCTGCATTGTTTGTTATTCATCTTAATTTCATATTAACCACCACTCTTTTTTATTTAATAATATATGACGTTTTAGATAATTTTATTTTTTTAAATTATTTGTCATTTATATAATTTAGAAAAATTAATTATAATATTTTTAAAATTATCTTTTATGAAAAAATGTTATAACTGAGAGAGTATGAGATAAATATAGTAATTATAAAAATTTAAGAATATTATAGACAATTAATATTATATTAAATGTTATATAATCATTTTTTTAATTTTTATGCACAATTCTAAAACGTCATATATACGGGATGGAGGGAGTACTCATCAATCAGTCAATCAATTTTTACAAAATATAACAATACAAAAAAAGAAATTGATATTTTCACATAAAAATTAATATTTCTACATAAAAACTTAATATTTCCATGTAATCTATCTCACATAAATAGTGAATGAGTTTCATCTCCATGAAAAAAATAAAAATATCATTTTAACATATAAAAATATCAATTTCCTACAAAAGCAAGTCATTTTTATTGATTCCAATCCACTCGTAATTTAAGATTTTTTTTTTTTTGCAACTATAAGTCAAGGATTATTTTTGAGTTTTAAAATTAAACATGCAAAGTTCAAAGATTTTTTTTGTTTTACTATTAAACATTTAATGTATCATTCACAACAGTGTTTTATTTATATAAATTACATTGTATTTTCATTTTTATTTTTTTACTTATCATGAATGTGACGGTCTCAAAATAAGTATATACAATTCATTCTGAATCGTCAAATACATGGTACAGAATTCAAATACAAACTTAATTTTATAACTGTCGTGTAAAATATGACAAAACATAGTTGAGAGTTTTAACACGAATATTGTCTCGTAGACAATATCCAAACTCAAATTGAGTCCTCATTATAATTTTTATCACACTATTTCATAGAATAGTGAAGACTACTATAATTACCATCTCAGACCATCATTCCGTTCCCCGACTAGTCCCGGTTATATTCTCATTTCCTGATGAGAACAATGAAAGTAAAATGTGACCTCAACTTGCCCAGTAAAGAATATTATGACTAAGATAATGTAGAATAAAATATTGTTAGCCTTCAACAGTGTTAAACTGATAGAATACAATAGACAACAAGTTTAATTGCAGCGGAACAAGCAATCCATTAGAAAAGTCAAGTAGAACATAATATCTATTATCTTTTATAATTTAAAAGTTCATCATTAATATTTTATCGTTGTAACACAACTCAATAAATAATTCACATCATCGAATTATCCATGCACTATGGGCTAAGGATATTCGTTTGTATCATATTCATGAATTATCCATGCACTACGGGCCAATGATATTCATTATTATCACATCCACGAATTATCTATGCACAACGGGCCAATGATATTCGTTAGTATCGCCAGTGGTCATGCCAACAATCCATCAATACACTACGGGTCAATGAAGACTTTTACCACATTATTTGTAACATTACAGGTCATGATTATACCGATACATAGTCATAATCATACAAATTAACAATTCATCTATGCACTACGGGCCAAAGATAACTTTCATCACAATAAAAACATAATGATGGTGACAATGATATATGAATTCAATTAAATGAAAATAAGGATAAATTTTAAAGATTTATAAATTAATTTATTCAGAGTTCAAGAATGTCCAAATTGTCAACATAATAACTGCTTTGTGGAGTAAAATTCAAGAATAATATTATATCAAAAATAATTTAGACAGAAAAGAAATTAATTTCTGTCATGAATAGTATCCCGGGTGAATAGTACTAAAGTGAATAGTACCCCGACATGAAAAATATTCTTGTGAAACGATACTAGATGAAGCAGAAATTTCAAGGATATTCTACTAATTTAAAGGAGTATATAAGCAATACTTTAACAAAATGAGTGTATAATTCAGAATCTGAAATAAAATAATATTACTTACATACTACAGAGTATGGAAGAAAATATTATTTCTTACGAATATTGAACAAAAATAATCTCTTACCTTAAAAGGAGAGTATTCAGACTGGTAGGGCGGGGATATTCTTGAAGAAAACTTATACTGCGTTCAAATCTTCCTTAAACTAAAAAGAAAACTTTTGTCTTTATTTTTATAAAAAGTTATTTCTGTCATTTTTAACTCCGACGGTAATTTCGTTGTGGAGTCCACAAATAATTGTGCTGTCGTACGAATATTCCCTGATAAAACGAATATTTCCCGATCAAACGAATATTTTATGACAACTTGTTTATTTTGCAAAATTTATAAATATTATTCACAACTATAACATTATATCAAATTCATACCATGATATTCAAAATGATATTTAGAGAAAATTAATCTTTATTCATAAAAGTTAAGGTCTTACAAAGAATATTTTATAATACTTTGACGTTTAATTTTCTTAATTCATATCATCATATGAACCTAATTAATATAAAGTTATCTCATTTACATTATAAATAGGACTTTCACTATATACCAAATTATACCCAAAAATTTTATTCTAGAATTGATTATTTTACTATACAAAAATAATTCTTAACACCAATATTATCCTATTTGATGAAGATGTATGCATTATTTTTCAAATATATCAATCAATATCTTAAATTATAAGTATATATTTTTTAAATGATAACATAATTCATATAAATATCGCACATTGCGTAAAAGAAAAATTCATAAATAAATATGATCATATTTTTTTTAAAAAAATATTAACAGTAACATATATCCATTGTGTAGTTTACATTGCATATTATAATAACTTCATATAAAATTGCACAAAAATTATTATTAGTTATAAATATTCACTCAAATATATTGTTTCTAAAATTTGTCTGATATATAATTTTTAAAACTAATTAGTATTTTGCTCAAGCTTGTTGTATTCTAAAAATATTAGTGAAATATTTATTTTTGAAGATAATTTTATATTCTCAGATGTAGTTTTAATATTAACTCATAATTTAGTAACAATGGTATGATGTTGAATATGATGGTAAAAAGAATAACAATTTAAAAAATTATATCACATTATAATACCAAAATAGAAGCATATCTCTTATTTTAGAATAAATTAAAAAAAAAATCTAAATTTTGGAACTAAGAATACTGCCACGATTTTCGTACTTTATATGTGCTCTCACCATATTTCAAGTTTTGCTCTTATAACTTGCACTATATAAATTATGAGTCCGGATCAGGTCCGGACTCCCGAATTTTAATAAAATTCGGATCTTTTTTTTTAAAACAACTAAAAAAAATTAAGGAACTTGAATTTTTCTATAATACAGTGTTTTGGGTGTGATTTGGATACATATAACAAAATATGTCTGTACAATCTGGGCAGACTGTACATACATTGGTTGGTGTAGGTATTAAAAACACACCCAAAACACTGTATTATGGAAAAAATTTAGTTCCATAATTTTTTTTTTAGTTGTTCTACCAAAAAAAAAAAAAATTGGGTCCGGATTTTGGACCCAATTTATATATTAAAAAAATTATAAATAATAATTATAATAAATTATTAAAAATTATAATAATATATATTAATATTATTAATATTATTAATATTAATATTAATATTAATAATATTAATATGTATTTATATATTGAAAAAAATTATATATTAATGATTTTTTTTTTGGTAAAATATAAATTTTAAAAATAATAATTAAATTATTAATTGAAGAATTGGAATAAATATGATTTTTTGGTAAAATATAAATTTTTAAAAATGATAATTAAATTATTAATTAATGTAAGAATTTAAATTTATTCCAATTTCATCCTTAATGAAACTATTTTAGGTAGAAATATTTATATTATAAACTTAGAGGTCAAGTATGATGTTTAATTAAACCCTCAAACTCTCCTCAATTAAATTTTATGTTAATTAAATTTATTTATTTTAATATACTAAATCTTATCCTCAAACTCACCTCATTTTTTTCTTCTTTTTTTTGGATTAAACATTTATCATATATCAATGTAATATGTATTATTTAAATTTTGAATTATAAAGAGTAGCTTATTTAGACTTTATTTATATATTTTTTGAAGTAAAATAGGAGTGTAAAATTATTTAAAGCATGAAAGGGCATAACCTTTTTCTTTTAATCAACTTATTAAAAAAAAACACACACATACACACCCAGAGGCCCGACCTAGTGTATAACCTGAAGCTTGCAAACCTTGATTAGTCCTGATTTTTTTGGCACTAAAGCCTGGCATGGCCCGGCCTAGTCTTAAGTTGACTAGGCCCTGAACAGTACGGCCTGCTTCTAGCTTGACTAATTTTTGTGCAACCCTACTACAAGCCTGCAGATATACTATAGGGTCCTTTACAATAATATACAATATTTAAAAAGTAATTACACTATTAGTGCACTCATAAAATATTTACACAATTAATACACTTTCTATATTTATTTACAATATTAGTGCAATTAGGATTCCTTAATTTAGAGAATTAGTATGCAATTATGATTCAATTCATAATAATAAGGAAACCTAAAATCAAGGAGAAATAACTACCATAATTAATAATTCAAATATCTTGGATCTAACAACAAATTCAAATTCAAAAATAATAATTAAAATTTAAAATTTTAAAGTTTGGCAACGTCATCTTCCTCCTCCCCTTCGCCGGTCATCTTCCTCCTTCCCTTCGCCGCCGCTTCAACACCATGGACGTCGATCTCCTCATCCATTATGGCCATAGCTGCCATTGTGACGAAGGTTGATTTAGTCCAGAAATTAAAAGGAGAAAAAGATAAATTTTAGTGCAGTTGGTATCCAAATATTTATACAAAGGTAACCATTTTAGTTTTTGTGGGTAATCAAGGGAAATTTCAGTGCAGTTGGTAACTTAATAAAACTGAATTGGTTACCTTGATATGAAGATTTTGTTACGGTAATCAAGAGAAATTTCAACTACCATTACGGCCATTGGCCGTTGAGTCATTGAGTAACATCGATTGAAGTTTGATTATTTGATCGTAATTGGGCCAACTTATTCCAAGCCGAAAATACGAACACATCCACACCTGTAGTGTGAATTGGTTACCTTGGCCTGAAAGTTTAGCAACCAACTGATGAAGGTTTGGCTCTCAACTGCATCACATTCAAAATAAATTGGTAACTTAATAAAACTGAATTGGTTACCTTGATGTGAAGATTTTCTTACGAATTTAATACTTTAATACTTTAATACTTCTTCCTCAATTTCTCCGCCTTGACTAAAGGATTCTCCCTCGTAATTGACTCTCTCCCAGCCGCAAAGAAATCGAAGGCCCACCCATGCTGCTTCGGGTACCTGTGAGTCCAACAAAATGTAATTTTGCATTTGCAATTGAATCCCATCAACCCGACCCGCCTTTTGGCAGACGGAACACTTGTTCGGCCTGACGACCGTCGACACCCCCCGTCTCTAGAAGATTCAGGCAAGGAGACCGCCGAAGAAGACGACAAAACTAGCACCGGAGCCGACGAGGGAAATATGGAGTTTTCGACAGAGCCGACGAGGGAAATACGCAAAAGATGAGTTGAACACGTTGATGACAGAAGCACTGCAATATGCAGAGATATTAATTACTTAATTTAATAAGTAAATTAATATTAATCCCCTAAATTAAGGAATCTTAATTGTATACTAATTCTTTAAATTAAGGAATTATAATTGCACTAATATTGTAAATAATATGAAAAATGTATTAATTGTATAAATATTTTATGACTGCACTATTGTTGTAATTATTTTAAAAAATATAATAGAATATGTAATTGATCCTATGCTAAATTGTGGAGAGCTGTTAACATGAAGTGAATTTTATGACAAGTTTACTTTATGACTAATACAGTGCGCTGACACGCAGGCGGAGAGATCACCTTCTCGTTTGTGTGTTAACACATGAAGTGATTACCATGAAGTTCACTTCATGTTAACTAGATCCTAAATCGTGTAGTCTAAAACCCAATTTAAAAGAGAGTCCGTTTGAGAAAAAAACTTATAAGTTGTTTATTACTGTTGAAGTATCTGAGGATAACTTCTTCTTTTTTGACTTATAAGTCATTTTTTATAAGAATTAAATTTTAACTTATTAAAAAATGACTTATAAGTCATTTTAAAATAAGTAAGTTTGACAAAATGTAAATACTGTTTTGCCCTTATTTAACTTATAAGTCATTTTAGCCAAACACCTTCATATTTTATTTTAACTTAATTTTTGACTTATAAGTTAAAAAGATGTCAACACTTTTAATTTTAAGTTACCACTTGATATGATTTATAAATCATTTTAAATTTTAATTTATAGGTCATTTTAAAATAAGTCATTCCCTGATCAGGCATTTAGAGGATGTGGGAGGTATTTATAGGTCATTTAAAATAAGTCATTCACATGAAGAAATTTGACAGTGTGGGAGTGCTGGAAAATAATAGTGAAATTACGTGTATTTGAAAACCAAAGTATAACTTAAATTTATAGTGATCACATCTCCTCTACACGCCCTTCCCCGTATGTGGGATTGAACTGAATCTCCTTGAAGAAAGGAGAAGGTCGGATTACGCTTTCATTAAGAGTTAGAAATCAAATATAATTAGAAATTTTGAATTATTTATAGTTCTTTAATTGATCAAATATGTTCCTATACGGTGAGACTTCCTCCACGACAATCATGACCCATCAAATCATCACAGGCCCAAATAATCAATTTCCAATAAAAACCAAAGAACTCCAATTGCTCAAGACCTAAAGATTTCTAAAGAGGCGAAGGCATTGAACTAAGAAGTAAACCACAACTCTCAACTTGACGCAAAAGCCTCAAGAAGTAGATAAATATTATTTTTTAAATACTATTATTTATCGGAGTTGGAAAACAAATCAAAAATTGGACTGAAATATGAGAGAAAAAAATGAAATTTAAATATTTATCGGAGTTTTCTAACCATTAGGCATTAGATTAGCATTTTTTTATACTATTTAACTTTTTATGATTGAACAAAAAAATTGGTATTAACTTTTTAAGAAGTATATATAAAGAATCCATCCCATCTCGTAAGCCCAATATGAAATATAGGCCCAAGTTCAAGAAGTCTGATGAGCCCAACAAAATGTGGTCCATCACGGTTGGGTTAATTGAGCTCATCAGTAATAAGTTACGCACGCCCACATCATGGAGGAAGTGGCCAAGCCTCGTTCCCGGATTTCACGGAGAGCACGTCAACCATCTTGCACGTTAGGAAGAGGTTGGGAGTTCCACTAAAGTAGTGGTTACATGCTCACCCCAAAACTGCCACGGGGTCGCTATAAATGAAACGCATCACCATCATTGGGAGGCAACTGATTTCTTGTACTTGAGAACTCTCTGTACTCCCTCTGTTTCCAACACACTTGATATAATAAAAAGTGCTGGCGACTAAAGCCATTCAAAAGTGGACTAGGTTACCTAGGCCGAACCACTCTAATTATTGTCTTATTTCTTTACTTTAATTATCTCATTTATTATTACTTGACTGGTGTGTACAAAGTCTAATTTGTGCATCATCAGTTTGGCGCCGTTTGTGGGAAATTCGAAAAGATTTTCACCTTCAAACATCTAAACCAATGGCGATCACAACCAGGTCAATGAACCAATCTAAGGACAATCCACGACTAGTAGAGGGTGCTCCTTTGCACACCAACCCCATCTCAAATACTGCAGCTCCAAATCCACATCAAATGTTGGAGACCATGCATCAATTGGCTACCCAAAATCAGCAGATACTACAACTCCTGCTCACAGGACAAGGAGGAGGAGCTCAACTAGGAGGAACACAAGGAGCTCCACCTCCTGGACATCAAGGAGCTCCACACAGAGGAGCCCATGATGATCCACATCCTCCTCCTCCTCTCCTGCTCGCCGGACAAGGAGGAGGAGCTCAACTAAGAGGACCACAAGGAGCTCCACCCCCTGGACATCACCTGGACATCAATGAGCTCCACACAGAGGAGCCCATGATGATCCACATCCTTCTCCTCCTCTCCTGCTCGCCGGACAAGGAAGAGGAGCGCAACTAGGAGGACCACAAGGAGCTCCACCCCCTGGACATCAAGGAGCTCCATACAGAGGAGCCCATCACTATCCACCTCCTTCTCCTCCTGCTTCAGAGGGTGGAGATCCTCATCTCCAAAAAGACGAAGGTGAAAACTAGAGCGTGGAGAATGGAAGTCGTTTCCATAATCATTCCAGGGGAGCCCCTAATCAATGGGATGAGAAAATTAAAGATGTACAAAACCAACTCGGTGATGTCTTCAATGCCATGAAGGTGCGAGGACTAGAAACCATGGACTACCTTGTAAGGCGAACAGACACCCCTTTCAAACCTGACGTGGCGAACTACCCACTCCCTCAAAAGTTCAAAATTCCATCCTTGGAGACCTTTGACGGAACGAAGAATACGCTGGATCACCTCGAAACGTACAAAACCCTGATGCAACTTCATAACATCCCTGATGAAATCATGTGCAGGGCATTCCCAACCACCTTGAGGGGCTCCGCTCGACAGTGGTTTGCCAAGCTCTCTCCAGCCTCCATTTCAACCTTTACTGAACTAAGCAGGTCTTTCGTGTCCCACTTTATCGGGGGGCGACGTCATCAGAAGCCCGTCACACATCTCCTCAGCATAAAACAAAACAAAGACAAGAGCCTGAGGGACTACCTCACTCATTTTAACAATGAAGTACTTCAAGTAGAAGAACCCGATGATAAGGTAACCATGACTGCCTTTTTTGGGGGCCTCCGCTCGTCAAGTTTTCTTTTCTCAATAATGAAACGTCCACCAAAGAAGAATATGACCGAACTACAAGCAAAGGCCCAGAAATACATTAATGATGAGGACGTCATAAAGGCCAGACGAGGTGAATTCTCTAGAGCAGTAGAGAAGATAAAGGGAAGAGACAGGCATAATAGGAAGGAGACTGATAGTAAATCAAGACAGAGAGGGTATCCGCGAAAGACAGACTCGGTCCTGCTCCACAGAAAGATCGACGTCCCTTCACTCCCCTCAATACTACCGTCGGGCACATTCTCTTACAAGATCCAGAATTCCGAAGGGAAGATCTTACCCCATCCATGGAACGTTGAGCACTTGAAGAACATATTAAGAACCTCCATCATCAGGCGCCTCAGTTAGCACAAAGCCTGAGAAATCAATATCAAGGAAAGACGAAGAGATCTTTCCCCGAAGCTCGTCATAGCCATCAAAGAAAGCACCTGCAACAACATCCTCCAGATCTGCTTCAGCCTGAGAAGCTCTCTCCTGAGCTGCCCTTAATTCTGCCTCCGCTCTCGAAGCAGGCAGCCTTTCTGAGCGCGTCCTTCTCACGGATCGTCTGAAGCTCAGTCTCAAGCTTAGTTACCCTCTCATGGGCCTCAACAAGCTCCACCTCCCTGAGCGTATCCCTCTCACTAGTTGCCAAAAGCTCAGCCTCGATCTTAATTGTCCTCTCACGGATAGCCAAAAGATCTGTTTCAGCCTTCGAGCAAGCTGCTTCACTAAGTACGTCTTTCCCACGGGTCACCAAAATCTCAGCCCGAGAAGCCCTGTCAGCAGCTCCTGCATCGCCATGAGCTCCTCTGTCACCACGAGCTCCTGCATCGCCATGAGTTCCTCCCTCGCTACGAGCTCCTCCATCACCACGAGCTCTCCTGTTACCACGAGCTCCTCCGTCCCCACGAGCTCCTCCGTCACCACGAGTTCTTCCCTCGCCACGAGCTCGCCCATCACCACGAGCTCCTGCATCGCCACGAGCTCCTCCGTCACCACGAGCTCGCCCATCACCACGAGCTCCTGCATCGCCACGAGCTCCTCCGTCGCCACGAGCTCGCCCATCACCATAAGCTCCTCCATCGCCACGAGCTTGCCCATCACCACGGGCTCCTCCGTCGCCATGAGCTCTCCCATCACCACGAGCTCGCCCATCACCACCAGCTCGCCCATCACTAGTAGCTCTCCCATCACTAGCAACTCTCCCATCACCAACATGTTCGCTCAAGGCATGCCCAGCTCGCCCAAGGCTTTCCCAGCTCGACCCTGCTCGCCCAAGACCTGCCCAACTCGCCCAAGACCTGCCCAACTCGCCCAGCTCGCCCTTGTCTAGCTCCACTACGAACCCCAGATGGATCTACACTCCCATCAGCGCTACCCACCTGAGGTACCTTGGATATATCAAAATGACCGTATCGACGAAATCTACAAAATTCATCGCCTACTGCCATGACACATGCTGTTAAAAGCCCGAAAAGTCTTAGAAGCGAATGTTTTGGCCTCTCGAAGTTTTTCCAATTTTGTTGGAAAATCAAATTTAAACTGAATGCCCTCCTTTCCAAGTTCTGTTGGACGCAGGGCATTAGGGGGCAAATGATGGGTATCCAAGGATCCATCCCATCTCGTAAGCCCAATATGGAATATAGACCCAAGTTCAAGAAGTCTGACGAGCCCAACAAAATGTGGTCCATCATGGTTGGGTTAATTGAGCTCATCAGTAATAAGTTACGCACGCCCACATCATGGAGGAAGTGGCCAAGCCTCGTTCCCGGATCTCACGGAGAGCACGTCAACCATCTTGCACATTAGGAAGAGGTTGGGAGTTCCACTAAAGTAGTGGTTACATGCTCACCCCAAAACTGCCACGGGGTCGCTATAAATGAAACGCCTCACCATCATTGGGAGGCAACTGATTTCTTGTACTTGAGAACTCTCTGTACTCCCTCTGTTTCCAACACACTTGATATAATAAAAAGTGCTGGCGACTAAAGCCATTCAAAAGTGGACTAGGTTACCTAGACCGAATCACTCTAATTATTGTCTTATTTCCTTACTTTAATTATCTCATTTATTATTACTTGACTGGTGTGTACAAAGTCTAATTTGTGCATCATCAATTGGTATTAACTTTTTAAGAAGTATATATAAAGAGTCCTTCTACACAGACCAGTTTATTGGACAAAAAATGGATATTTTTAATTTTTTTTTATTGTGATTTTCAAAAAATATATAGTATTTATTCCAACAGGAATTTTTACAATATACTGTTTTTGTATATGTATCCAAATTATACTTAAAACACTATATTTTGTAAAAATTTCTGTTAGAATAAATATTATACATTTTTTGAGAGTCACAATCTAAAAAAATAATTGAAAATATCCAATTTTCGAAACCCATCTGCCAAGGCTTATTGATATATAAATAATTAAAATTTTATTTCATTTACTTTTATTTTTCTTTTCCTTTATTTTCTCTCTTCAATTCTCAAATTACAAAGATTTATTTTTTGATGAGTCAAAACATCAAAATTTTCAGATCTCTTGATCAAAATCATTCCCACAAATCCTTGAAAGCTCAATGTTATGTAAGTTTTTCTAATCCCAACACCTACACGCATCTATTGATAATTCATTCTCTTATTTGTTGCATTATATGTGAACCTGTAATGTGACATTCTTCATGCAAACTAAAATTACAGGTTACTGATCCAAAAATTCCCATAAATATACTTGCTTTAGAATTTCAATGCTGTTTAATTTGTATATACTGTATATGTATGTATTTATGCGGTTGTGTTTGGTCGTGGGGTTCGTCTAATTTTAGGGGCGTCTGTTTGATTTTCAGTTGGGCCGTGTTTGGTTAGTGTGAAAATCAGAAAATTTAGCAATGGGGTGGAAAAAAAAATAACATGTGAAATTAAAAAATATGTTCTTGGATTTGTTGAGGTGAGTTTGAGAGGTAAGAATAGAAATCTGAAACTAAATTACTTTCAGGAATATATGCTTTCCACTTGTATGGTAGTCATTTGGTAAAACAGGGAGTTTTTTTTGGGCTTGATTCTTTTTATTGGGAAATTGAAAATATCACAATTTGGATTTAATGAAGTATGTGGTTAAATGACTCGTGGTTAATGATAAGAAGGTAGCGGTTTTTAGAAAATTAGATTGGATTAGTCATATGATATATTGAAATCCTTGCGAGACATTTAAAACTCGGAAATGAGTTGGCTACTTGGCTTTGATGTCCACATTGAAATTGAAGTTGCTAATCCATATCTATTCCGTCATACAAAATTCATGTGATTTTTAAGGGATTTTGTACACTGAAATGATTAATCTTGACTTGTAAATGGGTTAGGTACATCCTGTAATTATCTAACACATAAAGAGTGCAATATCATCTGCATCAGCATTAGTATGGACATGATAGGGTGAAGTGCTGGTAAGATGTTTGTCCACATGCAGGCTTTTACACGGGTTACAACCACTTTTTCTTCTACTTCTATTTTAGTGATTGCAGGGCTTTAATTGTAACGGCAGTAAATATTCTCAATTTGACGAGTTTAGATACTTAGGTCTAACAACTTTATTCACATGTCAGGATCATCTACTTCAATTCCATTACAAGCTAGTGAAAAGGAACCGCTCTTGCACACTGTGCTTTGTCACAGTCCTTAAATAATCTCCTGTTGTCCTTGGACTTTTTAAAGTAGTATTGAATTATTGTACGATTATGTTGTCGTATTCTTTATGTCTATTTGCTTATGTTATCATATTCTGTATTTATAATTTAAATGAGCATATAAATATAGCTTATTTTTCTCTTTCTGCTATCTTGTGTTGTCTTGTTTCTCCCAGTCTTGTCTTATTGTGATATCTATCACCTAGTTACTTTTCCATTTCGACACCAATGCTCTCTTCATGTTGTAAATGGTGCCTCACAATGTATTAGTAAGTGTGGCTGGTGATACTGGTCTGCTGCTGCTTCAGATCTCTTCTCTTAACACTATATAGGTAGATGATGTTCAAATTGTATTCAGCAAGTCCATTTATGTGTCATCTATATTAAAGAATTTAAATAACTAAACTATCTTTATTTTTCTCATACTGGTGATTATAAAGTAGTAAAAAAATTGATCGTTCTTTAGTTTTCCCCCTAAGTCAGTCTTATTCCATGAAATAAGTTCACCCATTCTCTTAACCTTTTTAACCATACAAGTCACTGAAGTACTACTAGAGTCTAGAGGTTGTAATATTTCCATGATAGATGGAGGGATGCAATGAGGAAACTACTGTGATCCCTATGTTCAGCTGACCCTTCACATTTCACTTCCAGTAGCTCCAGAGAAAATCTCTCTGCCCCTATGCACTCCAGATTGTTAGTTTGCACTACCTGTCCCTTGTCTTGGATAAAAGCTGTGTATCACTCAATATAAGTGTTATTTTAGATTTTTTTAATGGACACGAATTACTTGTCTTTTGCCAGATAAATTGTTTCTCATATTCAAATGGCAGTTCTGATAATGAATTAAGAAGCCACCTCAAGGTTTTACATGCATTTGCCTTCGCCTAGAATGTACTTAAAACTATTCGTTTTCCATCATTTTTCTGTTACTATTGGTCTCTTAAATTAGTGGAAATGGTGAAGAACACTGAATATATAACCTTTTCTATTCTTATGTTTATGGTTTAATCAATGCAAGATTAGTTATGGTAGCGAGCACACATGATGACGAGAAAGGGGTAAGTCAAAGTATTTTAGTCCCTTGCCTTAATTGTTTAGACAGAATATATGTATCCATGTGGTTGCTCCAGAATCTGTCTGCTTATATTCACATTGTACGTGAGAGTGGCTTAATAGAGATCTGAATGGGAAATGATTGGTCTTTGTTTGCAGAAAACCAGCTTAAGTGGCATATTTGCTACACTTTTCGCAAAATGAGTCAACAAAATAAGCTGATGGAAGCCCCCAGTCCAGCAGATCTCCCAGTAAAGCGGAAACGTGGTCGTCCACGTAAGGATGAAAATCTTGTGAAGAAAGAGAACTTGCAGTTGCCTGCAACTCCTGCATCCGATGACATCCAGAAAATTCTACAAACTGAAAATCAAATTAATGCTATTGATGATGGCAATGGCATGGTCGGGCGGGTGGTTTCTGGTGTCATTGAGGGTACTTTTGATGCTGGATATTTTCTGTGTGTTAGGATTGGCAATAGCAGCACTCTTCTGCGCGGTGTTGTATTTCAGCCAGAGCAAGTCACTCCAATCACAGCAGCAAATGATGTTGCTCCACATGCTCAGTTGTACAAAAGAAGAGATGTTCCCATTCCGGTATTCATCCCACAAAGTCGGGTTAATGGCTCTATCCTTCAACCAGTACAAAACATTGAGCAACCTGTACAGTTAGAGAACCAAGCACCCGTGGCTCCTGACCAAGTGTTCCCTTCTGAATTGCCGTCAGGTGGCCCATTTGCACTTAATAACCAATCTGCCACTGTTGTTTTGCCTCTGACCAATATGCCTATGTATTCCGCAGGCGCTTCCTTGGCAGGAAAAATTACACCTCAGCAAAAACCAGAGTTTGGATTTGTGAACCAATCGTCTTCTGTTATCGTACCTCTGACCAATATGTCAAAGAATGATGCAGGCACTTCCTTGGGAGGAGGAAAAGTTATGCAGCAGCAAATTCCAGAGTTTAGTTTTGAGAATCAATCGGCCTCGAGTATTGTACCTTTGCCTAACATGCCTAATAATGTATCAAGCACTTCACAGGAAGTCAGAAAAGTTATACTGCAGCAAACTCCAGAGTTTAGATTTGAGAACCAATCTTCTCCTTTATTGAAGAATCTTAAAATGGTTGAACAGGATGAGGTGATGCAGGTTTTTGAAGTTCCAGCATCTGAACCAATGGTTGGTATTTTCTCTTGCAGGAAAACAAGTAATCAGTTGCCTCAAGTTCAAATCCAGGCTGGTAATTCTGAGCTAGTGCTAGACCAAACTCCTTCTGCAGCTGAAACTCAATTTTTTCTCCCAGAACCTCAAATGGCAGAATATAGATCCAGCCCCATTGAGTCGGTTCACAATGAATTAAAAAGCTCAGATCTTGAGCTCCATCACACTCCTGTAGTTACTGAATCTCAATTGGTGCCCGTAGAGTCTCAATATGTGGACTCTGGGGTTAAGTCAAGTGAGTTCGTCCACAAAAAACTGGACAACTCCAATCTCGAGCTCAACCAACCAATAATTGAACCAATGGACATTGTAATGGAGAGGCCAATTTCCCCGACAAATGATAGCTCTCGATATATGCAACCAGAGAAGGATTTAAGTAAGGATGAGACTTCTGAGAATGGCGATCCAGTGATGATGTTGCTGATACTACTGAAACTGGTTCACAGCCTATACTAAGGACAGAAGAGGCAATTCCATCTAAACTAGCTGACGAATCTGGTTTTCCAGGAAGAACTGAATCTCAAATCTCTAACTCTTCTGGTCACACCACTGACATGGATTTTGTTCTTGGAGATGCCATTCCACCGACACAATCTCATTGCTGACCGAGCAATGTTTCTGAAACTGCAAATAGATAGAAGGTCTAAGAGATTGACAATAGAGAAAAAATCCAATAAAGGTTTCCGGATAAAGCTGGTAACATCAATTTTTCACCACCAACTACTCGAAGAGAAATAGGTAAGCACGTATTAGACTGTCATTTTTTGTTTTGTCTTAGAGAGCCGATCTTAATATTTGGATGGCTTGTGTGGAGAATTATGCACCCTGCTTTCAACATTATTTTTCGATCACCATGGATTTTTTATTTTTATTTTTTTTTTGTTGCTAAAAGACAATGGATTTCTCTTATATATTAGCATTTGAGAAGTGATTTGATGTTGAGATCTCGAATTTCTCTGGGTGGATTTTGTTTTGCCAGTGTCAATAACATATGCTAGTCTTTTGTGTTTATGTCAGGCACTAATACCTTCTATTATGCTACTAAACTAGAAAAGAATTCATTGCTTTGCACCACACAGGCACAACTGATATTTGCAGTTCAATTTTAGCCCCTTTGGCTGCTGGCTGCATTGCGAGAGTACTGACATTTTTTTCTCGGATCTCCAAGTGGTTGTTTTTCTTTTTTTCTAGACAAGTAATCATCAATAATGAGCTGGGATACCCAACTGCCTGCAGGGACTCGAGGAAGGTACGACTGTTTTTCTTGCACATTCCCAGTATGACAGTTCTCTACTATCCGAAAATGTTCAACTAGATATTCGAGTCTTGAAAATGTTGTAATAAATTATGTAAAACTTTCGAATGGGTTGGATCTTTGGATCAATGGCATGATTTGTTTACAAGTCTTCTGAACAGAAAAGGCTTAGAATGTCGAAGTATAATGTGTTCCATATAGTTATTTCCATGAGATTGAGAAGATTGGATTAAAACAAAAAGTCTCAAAAAAATATTGTATTCATTTTCGGATAGTGTTTAAAGAAAACAAAAAACAGCACTACTTTTGTTCTTAAAAATAAGAGTCTCATTTTAATTTTTTAAATTCAACTTTACTCGATGTGAAATTTAAAGTTTTAGAGCTTATTAACGTATTTAAAATGTCAAAATGAAATTCTCTTTTTGAGGGAACGGGGGAGTAGAATATGTTTATTTTAAAATAAAATGGAGGTCGAAGGAAAGCTAAAAGGGAAAAGAATTATAAAAAAAAAGGGAAAAAAGTTTTAAATATCAACTAATTTTATGTCTCATGTGGATTGCAACTAAATTGTAAGTTATAAAAATTAAATTGTGAATTTCTTCTTTTATACTCTCTTAATTCGTGTATTCACATATTTTGAGTATTTAATATTGACATAAATTTTTAATCATATATAGCACAATTTTTTTTAAAAATAGTTATGCATCATGTTATGTTTTCTCAATGGAAATGATTTATATGTCGACAAATTTTAATAATAAAATTAAATTACGACTAAAAAATTAGTGTGATATGACTCAACCCATATTTATCACGAGGTTGGGGTCAATCCCTTAAACACACACACACACACACACAAAAACACTCCGGATTCAATTCGGACTCTCGCATTTTTTTATAATGCGGACTTTTTTTAAAAAAAAAACAACTATTTTTTTTTTAATATTTTATGGAACTGGAATTTTTACATAATACAATGTTTTCGATGTGATTTGGATATGTATAACAAAACAGGTATGTACAGTCTGTGCAGACTGTACATATATTTTTTGGTATAGGTATCCAAATCACACCCAAAACATTATATTATGAAAAATTTTCAGTTCCATAAAATATTAAATAGTTTTTTAGTTGTTTTAAATATATATATATATATATATATATATATATTGTATTACCTAAATTCGGACCCTATATATATATATATATATATATATATATGAGGATGATCCATAGAATACGTTAGTTGTGGATTTGAGATTAGGATTGCTACGAGTCGTAAACATGCTCGCAGTAATGATTTGACGTCAAGGTTATATGTATGTAAAAAAAGCTGGTAGACCAACTGTTGTAAAGAATTCATTAGATGATGAATGTGATAACGGTAAGAAAACAAGACTACGAGGCACAATTGGTCGAATACTATGAAAAGCTAGAATGTATGTTGTCCACGGTAAGAAAGAAGATAACTGGCGTATTTCGGTTATTGAGTTGGATCACAATCATCAGTTAGTGACAACTACCAAGGTAGATTTGATTGAGACACATGATAGAAATATTACGTAGGATGATAAATGTTTTGAGCATAATGGGTGGAGGAATACAAAATGTAGGTTTTAGTGACAAAGATGTTCGTAATGTAGTTAAGGATTTAAGGCGTGACTCAGAGGATGAAAATGATGCACAAACAACAATTAATTATATGAAAAATTTGATTCTAGCAGTGCGAGTAAATTTTTCTTTCGTGTCAAATCAGGTGAAAACAATCACATAGCTTATATCTTGTGGGTAGACGCCCGATCAAGATTTATGTATCAACGTTTCGGAGACGTGGTTACATTTGACACTACGTATAGGACAAATAGGTATAATATGCCATTTTTTTTTTCCATTTACCAGGGTCAACCACCATTATCACTCTATTTTATTTGGATTTTCATTGTTAAGAGATGAGATAGAAGACACTTTCAGTTGGGTTTTAGAGACATGTCTTGAAGCCATGGATTACAAGGCTCCTGTAACCATCATCACTGACCAAGATAAAGCCATGAGCAATGCTATTGATAGGGTACTCCCATCCACTCATCATTTATTGTGTTCTTGGCATATTAGCAATAAATTTCCAGAAAAATTACATCATGTTTATGCGAAACACCCATCGTATTTTAACAACTGTGTATAATTCATATTCCATCGGCAAATTTGAAGAGCGTTGAGAAATACTTATGAGAGAATATGATTTGTCTCAACATGAATGGTTCATAAGTTTGTATGATGTGAATGAGAAATGAATAAGTGCATACACAAAGAGATATTTTGCTGCAAGAATGACAACCACCAGAAGAAGCGAATGTATGAATCATATTTTTGATTCTTATGTGAATGCTTCAACAGGCATGAAAGATTATGAAACAATTCAACAGAGAGAGAGGTTGATTATATAACAAAGCATCGAAAACGTAGTTTGATTTTAGGAACATCGTTGGAAGTACATGGTTCTGAATGTTATACAAAAGAGATGTTTAGACGTTTTCAAAAAGAGCTCGTGGATTCTTTTAAGTACAATATCAAAAAAGTTAGTGAGTTGTGCATTATTGATGCAAAGGTCTATGCAGTGTATAGGGAAGATGCAATTGAAAATATTCGGAGATATCGGCAAGTTGTCAATAATTGTCAGAGGGTCGATAACATATACTTGTCAAATGTTCTCACATTCTGGTAAGATTTGTAAACACATAATGAGATTCTTAAGCATTAAGAGTTGCATGAATACCTGCAAACATGATCGTTTCTCGATGGACAAGAGATGCTAATCGGAGTAATGGTGAAGAGGAAATCGTTTCTCCAATGAGTGCAGACTTTGAAAAAGACCAATCAATGCGGTACAATCATTTGATGAGTGATTTTCAAGAGTTAGCTACTAAAACTGCTTGCTCAGTTAGAGGCTACAAGGAAATACTACAACAAAATGCATGGGGAAAAGCCCTTATTGATCAATATGACCCGGATGAGACAGACATACTAGACGATGATAATGACCGCGCAAAATTGCATACAACTCAGGATATGGGATTGCAAGATGATGATGATGATGATGAAGAGTTTAAGGTTAATGAGGAAGAACAAGAGTATTTGCCACCAATTGCTTCTCAGACAAAGGGTCGGAAAAGACAATCAAGATTAAAAAGTACCCTTGAAAGATTTGTGGGTAGTAAGTCTCACCGAAAATATGCAATATGTGGATTTGAAACTAACCATGACAAGCGCAATCATTATAGGGTGTTAGGACTTCCTGAACCTAAAGATAATTAATGTCTCTACATGTGTTTATTTGGAATTTTCAAGTGTTTTTTTTTTCTTAAGTGATTATAGAGATGTAATTTAATCAGAATTTTGAAATGTTTGTAATGTAATCAGAATGTTGGAATGTTTGCAAACAAATATGCCGCAATCGTAATAATTATCCTTCATAGGTCGAGTCTTTGTTGTCTGCACCTTTGGGGGTGTACGAGGCCAATCACCGAACGGGTTACCCATTCGCAATATCAACGGTATCAATTGTATCTACAATAACAATAACTGCATTAGTACGTACATATATTGCGGGAAAACTAACTGATTGTATTAAAAAAATGTCACGTAACGCAACATCGATGTACTCTTTGTACATTTCGGATAACTTCATGAGCGGTTTGTCATTATATAGCGTGTCGAGAATAGAAACCTTCCATGTTGAGACCGAAAAGGTTAACAGTATGAAATGACTGTTACTTGGGATACATATAGGCATGAAGATAAAGTCGCACTGATGTATCGGCGGTCCCACTTGAGGTGTCGTATATGACTGGCAGAAAAGATCTCCACGAATTTGCTCCCCAATTGACAAGGCACATTTTCCCAAGTGCATGAAAAAGAAGGGCTTGATGCCAAATTTTGCCCATCCCTGTATTCCCTTGCTCTGATATTTGGCTTCCCGATCCCGTAGAAGACACATAAATGTGTCCATCACATGCTCGTATATCCAAATTCTGGGTTGCAAAGAATTCATATCTTTGTGAGTCAACGTGTACCAAAGTTGAGGGTGCTCAATGGAAAATTGAAGATGATTGGGGGGAGTTAGGGAGAAGAAGTTCTCGTTGATCATTCCAATCTTTTGCCCACAGAGTCTTTTTGTTATAGACCCTTTAGGTCCATATGCTTCTACTGGAACATCATCCCTAATAAACGAAGAACCGCCCTCGTACGTAAGCTGAGTAAGCTGGGACATATCACTAGTAGCCTGGGTGGTAGGGATGTACACATCGAGCTCAAGCGCAGGGGTGGGCCTCTCTGTCTGTTCACCCCACATATATACTCCTCCCCCCCCACCCCTGACATACGCATAATAAAACTCATACAATTGATCCCAACCTTCTTGCATGTGATTGTATTCGGGAGGAAAGTCTTGTTTGAACCTGAAAATTTTGTCGAGGAGAGATTTTGCGCCCTTAATCTATGCAAAAAAAAACAGATTATAAGAAAACAATCAAAACAAATTAGTATCGAAGAATACAATAGATTATATCAATTAAACAAGCAATATATTATATTAATTGACAAATTTGTAAACCTTTAACTTGCTTACCATGCTAACCATACGATGTTGATTATATACAGAATGAGGCTCATAGGTAGTGTTAGGATCTCCTTCGCTTCGAGGGCGGTACAAGTGTCGTCGGGTAATTTTTTTGTACCACTTGGAGTATGTATCTATAGGGATAGTTTTTGCAACCTCCTGAACTTCTCCCTCGAAACTTTCCATATATAGCTCCCACTCATCAATGTATTTTCTTCTCATTTTAATGTAATCCGGTGGCTCAAATGATTGTTCTATGGGTTATATCAAAGCATCATTTCTCTCAGCTGGGGACAGATCGAATGCCTTGGATATACCCATATTGCCTCATTACCCGGTCGGGCATTTGATACTCGACAATATCAAAATGAATCAATGGGACCCGACTGGATCCTGCCAATCTAGCCTCATAGTTATAGTACCTCCAAACATCATCCCATCGCTGGTATGGCCGCCATACTGCCTCCCGCTGAGGTTGCCTATCAAATTCACTCCGGTGGTATGGCCGCCATACTGCCTCCCGCTGAGGTTGCCTATCAAATTCACTCCGGTAGAAAGATAGATGGTGATGGGGATCGTTTCGCCTATCACCATATTGATGTTTGGCGGGGTACGCCTATGTTGTTGCTCTAAGGACCCAAAATAAAGAATTTGGCCTAGGGTTAGGCCTTCCAACCAAAAAACGCTCGTATGCCCAAATTTGTAACAAGGTCACACAACCATTGACATAATTACTCTCTTTCATAGATGCTGTCTATAGACCCCAATATAAATATGACAAACATGCGGCAACCCATGCATATGTGGCAGTCTTATTTGAATTATAAATAAAAGACATGTACCTAGGGTGCAAAGTATTTTTTGACCTTGTGGGAAATAACCCCCCCCCCCCCCCCCCGCGCATAGCCAAAGGACATATGCCTTTGTATACATCCATACCACATCTCTACTTGCATTGTCTGGACACTTGGAAAAAAATTTATGTAATCAAACTAAGGAAATACCACGTCTTTTTTTGACATTATTCCATTCCCCAACCCATTCATCCACAAAAATTTCCCTAAAATAACTTAATGGAACATCAAATGAAGGACAAGTTAAGGACTTATCCTATACTGGTAAACGAAAAAAATGAAATGGACATCCTCCAATGTTATTGTTATTTCACCACATTTCATATGAAATGTATTTGTCTCTGGTTGCCATCTCTCAATTAAAGCAGATATAAGACTGACATCTGTTCTGGTTACTACTGTCGGATAACTAAACCCCTTAAACCCCCACGCCTCTAATAATTTTTTTGTAGGCTGGTAAGTTCCCATTTTTCATATATAATTGAAGTAGATTGGCTTGACATCAGTGTACCCCTTTCAATCCCATTCCATACATCCTCCGATACATGTTTTTCTCGAGCATAAAGGACACTACGATCAATGGGTCCAGGCAACCAATTGTCCATATTTACCTAAAAATATCAATAACAATAAAACTTTCATTCAATGTCTAAATATATAACTGACCAAAAATAATACAAAACAACAACAATAATATTTCATACATGCAAGTGTATTTACATTTTATAACAAAATGACAATTTTTGCGAGAAATTACCAACAACAACAATAAAACATTTAACACAATTTATGCATACTAATATTTTATATATAGAAAATACTCAATTTATACACATAATTTGTATACATAGATGCATACCTACCACCTAATTTGTATACATACATATAATAATACTAAATTTGTCACTTATATACCATGCTTTAATATAGCAATAGTTTTTAAGATATTTAGCAAAAAACTATCATTCAATGTCTATTTTGTTTCTAAAGATATTTACAAAAGCATATTAGGTTGAAAGACACTTACTTTACTTTACTTTAGAATCGATATATTAACTAGTTGAAGTTGAGATTGATGTAACAAATTCGAAGCAATCGTAGCAACAAACCCTTCTCATTCTCTTTGTGCAGCGTCGTCTCTCTTTAGCAGTAAACGCAAGCAGTATACATGACTTAGTTTAGATCTGGGAACCGCTTGGCCGCTATTCCCTCTAGAGGCTGGGCCAAATTCACTTACAGCCCACGATTTGATAAATTTTCTATGCTGGCCGCTACTCCCTTTAGCGGTCAGCATAGAAAATGTATCAAATTATTGTTGGTCGCTACTTCCTCTAGTGGCTGGATCTCCTCTAAGTGATTCACTCAAATTTTGGACGGCTAGATAACAGTTAGTTGAAAAGTCCCAACAACTAACATTTTCTATGAATCATTTCCCATATATATATATATATATATATATATATATATATAAAGGGTAATGATTCACAACATTTATTTGTTATAGATCAAAAATGGGCAAATGACATCTCTACATTTCATTGATATGAGCAACGACTGTGATCACAAATCTGGGCACACCGTTTGCTAGAAATTCTAGCGGACAAGTTAAAATAAATTTTAGACCATTGTACCCCCAATTAGGCCAAGTTAGCAAACCAAAGAGAATGCAGGTCAAGAGCCAAAACCATATGCAATGCTGTAAACACTGACAGAATACATGGTCTTAGATCCAAATAAAGTTAAATGACAAAATTAATGTGCAGTTGTTCATCTTTGTGCTGGTTTGTATGTGTTGTAATGATGTTATATACTCTGTTATATTTACTACTATGCTACTCTGTTACATTTAATACTTATGTATTCCTTTCGTTCTTAAAAGATTGTTATTTTAGAAGAAAAAATTTGTTCCAATTTATTTATCGTTTACAACTTTCTAGGAGAATAAATTATTTACTTTTCTGTATCACTCCTACCTTCTCTCATTGTCCCAATAAATTCTATCGCTTGTATTAATTGTTTTCAACTTCTCATAAAAGGGTAGTGATGAAATTTTAAACAAATTTTAATTGTTAAATGATAGTATTAAATGACTTTCTTAATCTATGTGCAAAAATCTTAAACGACAATCTTTTAGGAAGGGAGGCTTTGTTATATTTACTACTCCCTCCATCCCAGGATAAAAGTCATGTTGGACTTTTTCACGCATATTAGAAAAAGGAATGAAATGACAAAATTGTCAATAATAATATGTCATTAATTATTTTCAATGTAGGCGAGAGAGTAAATTTCTAGCTTTTCAATTCAAAATATTTTGAGCACATAACTAATTATACTTATTGAATATGGAGAGAGAATTAGAATAAGAAAAATATGATATATTTAATGCTAAGGGTATAATAGAAAATTTTGTGTAAAAATTTGGTTATTAAAGGAAAGTGAACATTTAATATGGGACTACCCAAAATAGTAATTAAGACTTTTATCTTGGGATGGAGGGAGTATTATGTACTGATACTTACTATTATACTTTTATCAGTTTATGTACTTATTTATATTATTGGTACTTACTATTATATTAACAGTTATCCACATTTCTCTCTCTTTTTTTTATATATATTTATTATTATTATTTTTTAATGTTTGCTAACATGACTGACAATTTTATGCTATAAAACTACTGCTATTATGAATGTCATGTTTCGAAGCAATTTTATGCACTTATTCCATAAAGATGTTGACATGTTTGCTCTCTGTTGACATGAATTTCTTGTGATTAGCCGGAGTGTTGTTTCAAGGGGTGTTGCTTCACTGTTTTTTAATTAAGTCGTCCGCCAGCATAACTAGCGAACCGTTTAAAAGCCTAATTAGGGATACAATGGTCTAGAAAATATTTTAACTTGTTCCCTAGAAGTTCGCTAGAAATTCTAGCAACTGATTGTTGGAGAGCAATTCATTTTGGCCAGCCGCTACAAAATGGGTTGCTCCCCAATTTTGTTTTTTTTATAAGCCGGTAGAGCTTGTAGCGGCTGGGCCAAAATGGGTTGCTCCCCAACAACCGGTTGTTGTGGATGAATACCCTATATATATATAGCCCGACTTTCTCGAGCGAAACATAAACGGATCGGTTATAGCAACGGTTTTTTCCGTCACTATAGCATAAAAACCGACTTTGTATGCTATAGCAACGGCAAAATCGTCGTTATAGGTAATTCGTTTTTGGTTCGTTTCTTATGGTTCATTAGAGAGACGGACCGTGTGTGTGTGCGTATATATATATATATATATATAGGACTGAGTAAAAAACAGATATAACCGAATTTTTTAAATCGAATTATTTTGATTATTCTGTTATTCTCTTCAATTCGGTTATTATCGAATTAATATTTCGGTATTTGGGATTTTATACTGTTATTGAAATTCTGGTATGCAGTTGACCAAATACCCGAATAGATCAACAATTATGGTATGACAATTACATTCAACTAAAATAATAATAATAATAATAATATGTATGTATGTATGCATATATATTCAGACTTCAATTACTTTCTCTCTCCTCAAATTTTAATTCAAGCAAAACTAACACACACTGGAAGAAGCATTTCTGGTCCAAATTTCTAAGTGTTGGGTCATGATATTTCTTCTATATTGGGCCGGGTACATTGGGCTCACTTATTAATTAAGTCATTGGGTTCATTGGGCCCAATCATTATATTGACTTCATTAAATCCTATAGAAACCGGGCTGGGTCAATGGATCAACCCATTGGGTCATTTAATATCTATTACTTTGACTTGTAATGATGATATAGTATGACAGTTGACCAAGATACCTGCCATACATTAATGTGGATGGGATTATAGCCGGCCGGCGATGTGAACAGCAGCAAAAAGCAATGTACAGGTTTCATGCAGCCGGCAGAACCCATCAGATCATGGGGATATGTCAGATGGTAGTAGGTGGCACAATATTCCAGGCAAAGATATTATTTCCCACCGAGTAAGTCTTCATGGGAGAGGTATGTATTACACACACACGACCATAGATTATCACAATTCTCATTACACTAGACTTTATCATCCTCTTGAGTTAACCTTGTGAACAGACATACTTACTCTTACGCCTGAGCTATCCCCCGGCGGTCCGGCCGTCAAGCTTGTGGTGTTGTCGTGTTTACTGTGCAGGATCAGGACGTCTTTCGTGATTGGGACGTGGAGAAAGATCTTGGCGTTAACATTGGCGCTAGAAGGAGGGCTGAGTTCTAGTGTCCTGAGTATTTTTCAATCACTCATTGTGTTTTATTCTATCCATTTTTCATGGGGAAGAGTAGAACATCTACACCCGAAGGACAGCCGATGGCTGTCAGTGATTCAGTACCACGAATATCTGCCAAAGATCGTTTGGGACCAACTATAAGTGTCCATGCTAGCACAGCATCCAAACGTTCGCCCGAAGATTCCCGACCGAAGGCGGTAGGCAAAGCAAAGCGCAAGCTAATATTCCCTGCGGAGAAAGAACCTGGCCATGGTCGGAAACGAGTAGAAGGCACCTCGCCTAGAACTCGAAACCGAGATGACCAAGACGCAAAAGCCTCTCGGTTGGCAAAGATGACAGATGAAGCGGATAAAGCCATGGAAGCACTTATGAAACAAAGACAGGACATAGCCGAACAAATGGCTCGTGTAGCAGAATTAAGAGATGAGGAGCTCAGTTATGTCCAATCCGAAGAGCAAGGACATCGGAGTGGAAAAGAACCTGCTCACTCAGTGCGAGAGTCTCTAGGTCGAACTAGGGAAGGAAGAAGATCTCGGAGCCCTACTCCTCAGAGATCGAAAAGGGTATATCTCCCTGTCGAGTCCGGGGAGCAGAGACGAAGTTCACGAAGAGGTCGATCCAGGGATCACAATCCGGAGCATGCAAAGAGAGCGCTTGTCATTGCACATTCTCATCACAGTGCCCGAATTCAGAGACGAAATATATCCAGAGGACATACTCCCGAGAGTCTACTGAGGGTATCCCGCCCTGTAGATACTCGTCATAGGAGAAGCCCCTCTAGGATGGAAGGGTCTGTTGAAAAGACCCGATCTGTTTATAGGAAGAAAGAATTGCCAGAGAAAGAGGCATCGTCACAACCAGAAGGTGTGGAATATCTGGTTAAAGAATTGAAGGAGCTTCGGAAGCAACTTGCCGAAGTACAGAAAACCAAAGACACTCCGGGAAAGAAGGCATCTCCTTTTTCCGCGGAAATTCTTAGTGAAAAGGCTGATCCTACCAAGAAGTTGCCCCACATAGAGAGTTATGATGGATCGGGGGACCCTTACGACCATAGTCAGGCATTCGATCGACTTATGGACTATTATGACTTTAGCGATGCAGCTAAATGTCATACGTTTGTCACAACACTCAGAAAAGATGCCCGACAGTGGATGGGGACCTTACTCTCGGATTCTATCTCGTCCTGGGAAGATATGTGCAGTAAGTTTCATGCTCGTTTTGGGAGCAACAGAAGAAGAGGAAAGCCAACTGATTCATTGGCTCAAGTCCGACAGTCCTCTAACGAGTCTTTGGGTCAGTACGTGAAACGATTCCGTGAAGCAGTCGGCCAAGTGGCAGATCTGAATGATCTACAGGCTGTAGGACTGTTTCAGAATGGTTTAGATCTGGTCAAATCGGAAAAGTTGGTGAAAAAACTTATGTTTAACCATCCGAAGAATCTCGCCGAAGCCTTTGACAAAGCCGAAGGTTATATCGTGGTAGAAGAAGCCATGAACAGTCTCAAACGTCCTTCGGATCGGTTCAAAGAGACAGATGGGAGTAAGGCCGATGCGGACCAGAAGAGACATGAAGGGAGTAAAGACCGCCACGAAGGCGGGTCAAAGAGGTACAACAACTGGAGGCAAGGTGGAGGACGTTCGTCCGCTCCACCTCAAAGAGTGAATAGAGTTTACACGACTCTCAATGCGGATAGGGCTGTTATCTTGGATCAAATCAAAAACCAACCTATCTTCGAACCGCCTCGAGATAACTTCAAGCCCGGAAAAGGTAACCCTCGCAAGTATTGTGATTATCATCAGGCCTCGGGTCACGATACAAATGATTGTGCCAGTTTGAAAGATTTTATCGAAAGAAAGATACAGGGTGGATCTTTAGTTCAGTACATAGCTGCCAGAGATAATCAACAGCGAGGTCAGACACCCGTCCAGGCAGCTCAACCAGTTCAGCAGACGTTACCGGCTACGGGACAACCAGCCAGGCATGTGATCGATGTCATCACCGGGGGTACTTCTGGAAAGCTAGTTGGGAGGAAGCGCCGAAGCCATTTGGATTCGGTCATGTCGGTGGCGGGTACCTTCCCGAGGACCGATAGACCTTATCCGAATACGGTAATCTCTTTTACTGATGAGGATTACCCTTCGGAAGTCATCGAACCACACGAAGGATCGTTGGTGCTGACTGCACAGGTAGGTTCGGTGGACATGAAAAGAATGATGGTGGATAACGGGTCTTCTGTGGACATCCTATATGCTCATGCTTACCAAAGAATGAATCTGGAGGGACAGAAGATGGAGATAGGCCAGGAGGCTCCTCTGTATGGTTTCAGCAATGATCCGGTTAAGGTGGCAGGAACTATTGAGCTACCAGTCATATTTGGAACGACCCCTCAACAGGTAGAAATTATTTGCAAGTTTTATGTTGTGCATGTAGATTCTGCTTATAATGCTATTCTGGGGAGGCCCACTTTAATTGCTCTACAAGCTATAACATCAATACCTCATTTCAAAATCAAATTTCCTACTGCTCATGGGGTCGGTGAGGTGAAAGGAGATCTGGACCTGGCTAGGAGGTGTTATAGAAATGTCGTTATCACTTCGGGAGTGGGGGTATCGAAGCAGCAGCAAACCATGGCGATTGAGATCGAACCCTTCACTGAAAGCAGTTCCGAACCGTCGGTCACACCAGTTGAAGAAACAGAAGAAATAGAGCTCATTCCTGGCAAAGAGGACAAAACGGTGAAAATAGGTTCGGGCTTGCCGGAACCTCTCCGGACGAACCTCATAGAGCTCCTGAGGTGTTTTGTCGATATTTTCGCGTGGGAACCTCAGGACATGCCGGGAGTAATCAGGGATATTGCGGAGCATAGATTGGAGGTGGACCCGTCAAAGAAGCCAGTGCGGCAGAAGAGGAGGATCTTTGCACCGGAGCGTCAACGGATCATTGATGAGGAGATTGCAAAATTGCTGGCAGCTGATTTCATCTTTGAAATAGACTACCCACAATGGATGGCTAATGTGGTTCTGGTCCAGAAGCATAATGGCAAATGGCGAGTCTGCATTGATTATAGCGATCTGAACAAGGCCTGTCCGAAGGATTTCTACCCGCTGCCCCACATTGATCAGCTCATTGATGCCACTTCGGGGTATGCTCTATTAAGTTTTATGGACGCATTTTCTGGGTATCATCAGATCTCCATGTGTAAAGAGGATATACCGAAGACGGCGTTCATTACGCATCGTTCGGTATATGCCTATAAGAAAATGACTTTCGGCCTCATTAATGCCGGAGCAACATACCAGAGAATGATGAACCATATTTTCAGACATCAGTTGGGCAGGAATATTGAGGTTTATGTAGATGACATGATTGTCAAGAGCATGTTGGTACATAAACATTTGGATGATTTAGAAGAATGCTTTCAGACTATTCGTCATCACAACTTGAGGCTGAACCCCACTAAGTGCACTTTCGGTCTGGGTGCTGGTAAATTTCTGGGTTATCTTGTCAGTCGAAGAGGAATCGAGGCCAATCCGGAGAAGATTCAAGCGATCCTGGACATGAAGACTCCTCAGTCGTTTAAAGATGTTCAACGTCTGACTGGAAGGATTGCAGCTTTGCGGAGGTTTATGTCCAAGTCAGCAGAAAGGTGTTTACCGTTCTTCAACACATTGAAGGGACCGAAGAATTCAAAAACGTTCCAATGGACTTCAGAATGTGAAGACGCCTTTCAAAGCATCAAGTCCTATTTGTCTTCGGCGCCTTTGCTGGTGAAACCCGTCCCTGCCGAGCCTCTATATTTATACCTCGCAGCTAGTCCGATGGCAATAGGAGCTGTTTTGGTACGTGAAGTTGGAGGCAAGCAACATCCAGTTTATTATGTGAGCCATGTCCTTCGAGATGCTGAAACCAGGTACCCAAACATTGAAAAGTTTGCTTTCGCTTTAATAACTGCTAGTCGAAAGCTTAGGCAATACTTCCAGGGTAGACTGGTAATAGTATACACGGATCAACCTTTGAAGAAGATTATGAGCAGACCAGAGGTATCAGGGAGATTGGCTGCCTGGACGATGGAATTATCTCAATTCTTCATTGAATATCATCCCCGAACCGCCATCAAGGGGCAAGCTTTAGCTGATTTTATGATCGAATGCTCGTTCTCTGAAGCTGATGAAGTCGTGGTCGAAGCTGAAGCATCTGACAGGACTGTGGTCGTCCTTCAACAGAAGGAGAGTTCGTGGACGCTGTTTGTAGATGGGTCTTCTACTTCAGACGTCAGTGGAGCAGGGATTATTTTGACAAGCCCGGAGGGGTTCAAAGTGCAGCAGGCTATCCGGTTTCAGTTCAAAGCTACAAATAATGAGGCAGAATACGAAGCAGTTTTGGCTGGTTTGCGATTAGCGAAGAGTCTTGAAGTACAAAGAATAGTCATTTTTAGTGATTCTCAGTTAGTCGTTAAACAGTTTACTGGGGAATACGAAGCTCGAGGTCCAAGAATGATCAAATATTTGAAAGAATTAAAGGATCGGCTTCAATATTTCTCATCCTATGAATTTCAGGGGGTCGAACGTAGCAACAATTCCATTGCTGACGCACTTGCCAAACTAGCTACTACGGATGTTAATGTTTTCGAAGGATCAGTGTACCTGGAAATTCTGCAACATCCTAGTGTTCATCATGAAATGGTAACGTGCATCGACCGAACCAATTGCTGGTTGACTCCCTACATAGAATATTTGGCTGATGGCGTCTTACCTTCGGATCGGATGCTCGCTAAGAAAGTTAAGTACAAAAGTGCTAATTTTGTTCTGATTGATGGGGATCTTTTCCGAAGGGCTTTCTCTTCTCTATTATTGAAATGTCTGACTCCATCAGAAGCTGAATACGCTCTCCGAGAAGTGCATGAAGGAATTTGTGGCGACCATATGGCTGCTAAGTCATTAGCTTATAAAGTGCTTCGTCAGGGGTACTACTGGCCTACAATCTTCAAGGAGGCTACCGAATATGTAAAGAAGTGCGAGAAATGCCAGCTCAACAGTCCAATACCGCATCAGCCACCGGAAGAGCTATACTCGATCTTATCTCCTATACCCTTCGCTGTCTGGGGGGTTGATATATTAGGTCCACTACCAAAAGCAAAGGGTCAGGTCAGTTTTGTTATAGTTGTTATAGACTATATGACCAAGTGGGTAGAAGCAAAGCCACTTAGGTCAATAACGGAACAGGAATGTTTGAAATTCATGAAGGAATCAGTTGTATTCCGTTTCGGAATTCCTAAGGTGGTAATATCAGACAATGGCAGTCAGTTTGTTGGATCAAAGTTTGAAGCTTTTCTAGCAGAATTGGGGGTCCAGCACAGAAAGACTTCGGTGGCTCATCCTCAATCAAACGGACAAGTCGAAGTGACCAATAGAACGCTACTGAACGGGATTAAGCGTAGGTTGGATGAAGCTAAAGGCAGATGGCCAGAAGAACTGTTAAGTGTATTATGGGCCTATCGAACTACTCCGAGGATTACAACGGGGGATTCACCCTTCAGATTGGCCTATGGTACTGATGCCTTAGTCCCAATTGAAATTGGATCTCCAAGTCTTCGAGTCAGTCAATTCAATGAGATCTACAACGAGGAAGGACTGAAGACCAATCTTGATCTGTTGGAAGAAGTCAGGAAAATAGCCTTAATCAGATTGGCGGCGTACCAACGAAGAGTGGCCAAGCATTATAATAAGGGGGTAAAGCTTCGCAGATTTGAAGTAGGAGATTTTGTTCTCAGAGAAGTCGAAGCGTCTACACCTCAGAATCTGGGAAAGCTGATGCCAAATTGGGAAGGACCCTATGAAGTCACAGAGGTTCCGAAGCCAGGGACTTATCGTTTGAAAGCATTAGATGGCTCAGCAATCAAAAACACTTGGCACGCTGGCAGGCTCAGAAAATATTTTCAATAAACTTGTTGTCAACACGTCAGAAGTCTGTAAATATCTACATCATCATCAATAAAAGATCATCTTTTCCCTCAAACAAGTTTTGTCTTTGTTGCTGCTCAGATTATGGGAGTTAGGAGGTTCGGGAGGACTTGCTGACCATTTGATGGTAGCCTCTTCGGCAGGCGGTCACTATTTGGCATTGTCAGGCCCTTCGGGGTAGGCAATTGTCGCCACTATTTGGCATTGTCAGGCCCTTCGGGGTAGGCAATTGTCGCCACTATTTGGCATTGTCAGGCCCTTCGGGGTAGGCAATTGTCACCACTATTTGGCATTGTCAGGCCCTTCGGGGTAGGCAATTGTCGCCACTATTTGGCATTGTCAGGCCCTTCGGGGTAGGCAATTGTCGCCACTTAGACCTCGTCTGACCCTTCGTGGTAGGCAAGTGTCACTTTTGGTTATGTTAGGCCTTTCGGGGTAAACAAACCTTCCGTGAAGCAAATCTGTCTCACACTTCGGTAACTGATAAGTATCCCTTTACTTTATCACTTGAATCTTTTCTAAGTGTTGAGTTCGGAATGTCTCGATATTTAACTTCACTTTGTCTATCATATGATTTGCTTAATTATTAATCAACTACTTGAGTTAAATCCTCGAAGGAGTTTTTTACACATTTATCCGTATTAATTCATATTGAAATATTGACAGAAAGAAAACACACTGGAGTCATAAGAAAGAAGATCATTTTTCATTAATATTCTATTTAGTTACAAAAATAAGGAAATTACAAAAGATGTCATTTCAGGCAGCTCCATCATCATCTGAAGAGTCGAGCAAGTGTGGATCTAAGTTGGCTTTGAACAACTTATCCTTGCCACGAGTTCGGCAGAGCGTGTAGCTTTCTGTAAAGATCCTCATTATCTCTCCACTTATTTCGTCCGAATTCCGATACTCTTCACAGATTTCTTTGCGAAGAGCATCAGTCAAAGGAGGCCCTAGGTCCCGGAGAGCTTTGAGTTCTCGGATCTCCTGTTCGAGCTGCTGCCGAATGGTTATCTGACGCTTTTCCTCCCGTTCCAGATCATGGATCGTCTTGGTCAAAACCTTAGCGTCAGACTTCAGATTACTGATCTCATTCATCCTTATTTCACTCCTCAGAACCAAATCAACGTTCATCTTGGTGATCTCGGCATGTTGAACCTTAGTCAACTTCAGTTCTTCATTGGAGATTTTCAAATCTTCCTTGGCTCGGGCCAAATCTTTATGAAGACCTTCATTTGTATGAAGGATACCTTCACGTTGAGTCCTTTCCCGAGCCAAGGTTGATTTTAATATGGCATTCTCCTTCCTCAGCCTTTCCTCCTCGGATTCAGCCTCGAGAGATCTTGGACGCAGACGCCCGAACACAGCATTTGCCTACACATGTTCAATGTTATTCAATCAGTTCGAGATACACGAATACAAACATAAGTATGAAAAAGAAGGAAAGAGTCATTTACCTTAACCAGGTAGCTCATGCCTTCATTGAGCAAATCCCCATTCGAACTGTTACCGAATCGGTGGTCATCGGTCTCGCGAACGAAGGTCTCGAACAGTTGGAAGGGGAAATTGGCATTAAATTGGGGCCACATAGTTGGCGAACCCATGTCGTCATGCTGGAATTCGGTGGTCGTTTGTCTTGGAGGGGAAGGCACAGGCTGACTGCGAACCGGAGATGGATTCGCAGGTATCGCCTCTGGGGGAGGAGATCGAGCAGTTGGAGGCTCGGGAGCCGAGGAAGGGGCAGGAGGGGCCTCGGGTGTTTGTGTTGTAGTTGGAGGGTTAGTTGATGTTGAAGGAGGAGGGACGCGAAGTTCTTCGGCCGTAAGAGGAATTATTTTTGTCCTTATCTTCTTGGCACGAAGAACCTTTGCTCTGTCTTGGGGAGGTATGTCAAGTAGACTCCTCTTTTTCGGGTTTGGGTTGGATGGTATGGTAATAGGCTCGATTGGAGGAGTTGGTTGTGAAATTGTTTCAGAAGGAGTTGGTTGTGAAATTGATTCGGAAGGGTTAGGTTGTGGATCCGCCTCAGGAAGGACCTCCTCTTCGCTTTCAGGATCAACCTCGCGTTGGGTAGTCCTGACCTTTTTGGCAGCTCTCTTCCTTCGGCGAGGTTTGAGAGTTTCTTCAGGATTGGTAGGCTCCTCAGCTTCGGGCTCATCGTATTGAGGGAGGATGGTTGGTGGGTCGGATGCGGAAGGATTTGTTTGAGAAGAGTCTTCAACAGGAAGCTCCTCATGGGTCTCCGAAGTCTTTCCCGCCAGAAAGTCTTCTAAACCTTTCACTTCCGAAGAAGTTGGCTTGATCAGAGACACTGCAAAAAACCATGTATTAAAGCCCACATCATATAGATACCTCAAGAAATTATGCCACAAAATCAGTCGAACTTACATTTGTGATCGTACAGCCAGGCTTGTTTGGTCAGAAGAGTGAAACTCCACTCTTTTGGAGGAATCTTCATCAAGAAATCTCCCATTTCCCTTACGCGTGCTTCGGGAATATCTCCGAAGTCGGCAGAGATTCGATTTGAAGTAGTCCAGTCTGGAAGAGAAGAGATTTCTGGTCCATTGATGAAGAACCACTCTTTGTGCCATCCTTTGTTGCTTGAGGGAGTGCTCATCAGAGGTCTCCTCTCAAATTTGGAGTTCGGGCGCGGAGACTGTTTGCTTATCATCTTAAACCCTGGTTCTCGGGATTTGCCAGCTGAGAAGAGGGTAAAAAACATGTCCACAGAGGGGGTAATCCCTAACTCGTGGCAGAAAGCGATGAATGCCAATATATGGATATAGGAGTTGGGCACCAGTTGTGCGAATCCCACCCCTATGAACCCTAATAGGGTAACGATGAAGGCGTGAAGGGGTAAGCGAATCCCCTTTTCTAGAAGGGTAGCAGGCATGGCTACCCAACCATCCGGTCGCTGATACATACGCTCTTCAGGAGCGGGAGCCCTCAAATCATATGTTTCCGGAATCCGATATTGAGTTCGGAGGAAGCATACCTCCGATTCCGTAATGATGGATTTAGTGTTGGCATGAGGAAATTGTTCCTCATCCTTGAAGAAGTCGACAGGATGTATGGGGTTTGCGCTCGAGCCTTCCGGGTTAGGTTTTGAGTGTGAAGAACTTGAAGGAATCTGGTTTGGGTTCACCATTGTTGAGATCTGGAAAGCTAGAGAGAAATTTTCTGAGAAGCAAGAGAAAGCTCAAAGGTTCGAATTTCAAATTAGCAGGTAAAACCGTCAAATTGGTAAAGTTAGCTTTTTTATACTGACGGTTGCACAGGAATCAAGGCCGGCGCATTAATTATCAGTAATAATGAGAATTCGAATGAGACGTGTTTGGATGACCTTTGAATATCTTATCCGATTGGGCCAAACTATTGAGTTTCCGGTATTGGTCCATCCTGTTCAAATTCAAATCCTATATCAGAATGGGCTTGTTATTCCGGGCATCCTGCCATCCCTTATCCTATGTCACACATCAAAGTGGGTATGTTACAATTACTTCTTATTTTTGGACCTTTATTAAATTTTGATATCATGGACCATTTATAGTTTTCTATTAAACGTCCTGTTTAACTAAAAAACTAGGGGGTAATGTTGGGTCATGATATTTCTCCTATATTGGGCCGGGTACATTGGGCTCACTTATTAATTAAGTCATTGGGTTCATTGGGCCCAATCATTATATTGACTTCATTAAATCCTATAGAAACCGGGCTGGGTCAATGGATCAACCCATTGGGTCATTTAATATCTATTACTTTGACTTGTAATGATGATATAGTATGACAGTTGACCAAGATACCTGCCATACATTAATGTGGATGGGATTATAGCCGGCCGGCGATGTGAACAGCAGCAAAAAGCAATGTACAGGTTTCATGCAGCCGGCAGAACCCATCAGATCATGGGGATATGTCAGATGGTAGTAGGTGGCACAATATTCCAGGCAAAGATATTATTTCCCACCGAGTAAGTCTTCATGGGAGAGGTATGTATTACACACACACGACCATAGATTATCACAATTCTCATTACACTAGACTTTATCATCCTCTTGAGTTAACCTTGTGAACAGACATACTTACTCTTACGCCTGAGCTATCCCCCGGCGGTCCGGCCGTCAAGCTTGTGGTGTTGTCGTGTTTACTGTGCAGGATCAGGACGTCTTTCGTGATTGGGACGTGGAGAAAGATCTTGGCGTTAACACTAAGGTAATTAAAAAAATTCAGTAAATTGTGATCCATTATACATTTCTGCATTCTCTTTATCTATATTTTATTATCTGAATGTATATATATATATATATATATATATATATATATATATATATATATATATATATATATATATATATATATATATATATATATAAATCCATTTAGCTTGTTTTTTGAATGTGAGAACATATTTTTTGAGCTAGATTTATAACTGAATGAAAAATTACTACTTTCACACGGAATTTTGATAATCATGAATTGGGATTGATGGTTGTTTATTTAAAAAAATCAATATATTTATTTGGTGCTTATTGCATTTGTTTGTATTATTATAATAGTATAGTATGATATGCACAAACTATTTATGTAAAAAAACTACAGTTAAAGAAGAAGAGGTTATGAGAGAGTGAGAAGGTAAAAATAATAAGAGATTTTTTATTTGTATGCGGATAAAAAAAGGTCTAAACCTAACATCAAATAGGTAATAGAAAAAAAATGTAGCAATTAATTTGCACTATACATAAATTATTATTATTATTATTATTATTATTATTATTATTATTATTATTACATAATTTTGGTTATTAACCGAATAATCCAATTTTTAATTCGGGTATTCAGTTATTCGGTTATTCTTAAATTCGGTTAGTTATTCGGATAGTAAAATTTAGAAGATTTTGGTATTTAATTATATCCGACTAAGCTATTCGGTTCGAATAAGCTAATCTAGTGGCCTAATCCATGTCCAATCCTAACTTGGATTGGAGACTCTTCTTATTATTATTTAAACCTCAATACAAAAAATAACTCCCTGTTATAAAGACGCTTTAATTCTGATGTTGGACACCAATGCCCCCTTTGCACCTCTGCAACTTGTACACATCTGCACCTGAGACTTTTGAAGCTTCCTTTGAACAGACCCACTAAACTCTAGAAACTCTAGACCACCAAAGCTAACATTTGTTTGTTTTTCAGATTATAATAATGATGGTTATTCTAAAAGAACATCAACTTTCTAGCCTAAGAATAGCAGGACATAAATTGCTAGAAAGACTATTAGAAAGCTATAAGAATTAAGAAGAATGAATTCCTGCTTTCCAATCGTTGGGTTCCCTTCATAACCGAGCAAGATGAAGCTTTATATAAGAAGAAGGCCAACGGCTATATTTGTTATCAAGAAATCAGATTATTTAAATCTCATAATTAAAGCTACTAATATTAACCGACAGATATAAACAGAAGCTAGAATAGGAACTACATATCACACTTGATATACCCCATGATTTCAACATTTAAAGAGTCCAACAGATTTGGTAAATCAAGGATATAATAAAAGTACAAATAAAATAAGTTGTCATACAAGATTAGTCCAGTTGGATTCTAACAAACAGATTTATCCAAGATCTATATATTCCTTGACAGTTATAAAGAATCCCACAATATCAGGAGTCATAAATCTATATCCAAAGGAGATTGATAGGATTTGTTAAAGATCTGTTAATAACCATTTCTTTAATAGATGGACATTTTAAAACCAAAACAGATTTCTTAGAATACCAACCTTCATTAATAAACTCCAATTCAAATTTGAAATGATTTTAAAACATTCCAACTTACCAACTGAAGAAAATCAACAAGTATTCATGTAATAACCATAACCCATGCATATTAATTATAATATTATAAACCATTTATAAACCATAATCCATGCATATTTAATAATATTATAACAAAACATGAACCATGCACACGTCTAATATACTTAAATTAGTCATTATTCAAAACATCATAAAATCAAAAACTAACATTCTCCCCTTTTTTTATGATGACAATTTATGCACCACTTTAACCAACATGCTCCCCCTAACTGTATGCTCCCCTTAAACATTCCAACTTATGAACTAAAGGAAATCAACAACAAGTATTCATGTAATAACCATAACCCATGCATATTAATTATAATATTATAAACCATTTATAAACCATAATCCATGCATATTTAATAATATTATAACAAACCATGCACATGACTAATATACTTAAATTAGTCATCATTCAAAATATCATAAAATCAAAAACTAACATTCTCCCCCTTTTTGATGATGATAATTTATGCACCACTTTAACCAACATGCTCCCCCTAACTGTATGCTCCCCCTAAATTTATGCATATTAAGGAGCAAAAGAAAATTACTTTATCCAAATAACCATCATTGCATATTCTAGTATAATATAACATCTCAATATCAACATGAATACCAATTCAAACCAATTTAAATATACCCAAATATCTATCCCCTTTTGTCATTATCAAAAAGAATTAAATCATCAAGTTATATCTCTCCCCCTTTGTCATCAACAAAAAATAATTCATATCAATTTAGCTGAAGTTAGTTATCTCACCCCATTTGCCAAATTGAAAAAAAATAAGCATAAAGAATGACAATAGAACAAGGTTATAACAAAATCACATATAGCAAGTAAACAATATAATCATACCTTTGTAATTTGTTACCTATATATCAACATTTTGTTAACAGTAGAAAGCTTGATAATTGTGCTCCTTAGTGTAAATTTGAATTTTGTATTTTTAGAATCAAAAATCTCTTCAATAGCACTTCTTTTGGCATCCCAATGTTGAGGTCTTTAAAACTCAGGTTATGAGGATAATTTTTCACTATTCTGGTTGTTCTTGGAAGACTTCCATTTGTCATTTATTCATCTGATTCACTTTCTGGAATATTAGATTTTGCATCAGAATATTCATCTTATTTGCCTTCAAAAACAGACGGATCGAGCTGTTTGGATTTAGGTGTCTGCATGTTTTCCTGGTTAATTTGTTTTTCCTTCTGATGCAGACGACTTAGGCTGTCTGAATTGAGTTATTTTCTTTCCAAATTCTAGATCATTTAACTGTTTTCCTGCAAAATCTCCATCCTCTTCTTTTGACAGATCAGTGTCAAAATTATCAAATAAAATATGAACATATTCCTCAACCTTTTATCAAGATTATCATGTGTATTAAATATGGACCATTTGACATAATAAATGATGTTATGAAAATATATTTAATTAAAACTCTTATTTAAAAAATAACATGAGGTACTTACAGATTTTGCCAAATAATTTATAGGTAACTTACTCTCACAAAGTAAAGAATCATCCATCTCCTTTTTGATCTTGAGACACCTACAAACAAATAGTCTCTATCTTTTAATTTGGTACCCAAATCTTCTTGAGTCCTTTTGGGTTAGTAGCATATGAATCACTTTTCTTTACCCAAATTTGTTTTATTATAATTTTATTACAATTAGAATCAAAATGACCTTTAAAACCACATTTTTTACAAGTAACAAATGGTGAACAATAAAGTAGTTTATGCCTTTATTTACTATTAATCATTCTAATATTATTATTAGTCATATTTTTCACATTTTTAATAGGATAATACCCAATCCCTTGTTTATCAAGACTGGACCTTTGTGCCCCTAACATAACATTTAGGTTCTCTTCTCCTTGCACAAATTTAGCAAGATCATTTTTTAATGATGTTATTTCTGCATTTATAACATTATCATCATGTTGCATATTCATAATTTTTCCATCATTAAAAGCATCTATGCATACATATCTTCAATTTTTCTTTTAAAATTTGATTTTTATTTTTAAGATATTCATTTTCTTTTCTTTCTTCAATAAGTGACTCAACTTCATTCATTAGCTCATTTACGCAGTTCTTAAAATAAGCAGTTTTCTTTTTAAGCTTTTGATTTTCATTTTGTAAAGCAAGATAATCAGATGTAGATATTTCAAAATTTTCATGAAAATTCGTTACCTCAAGTTGGTCATCGTCTTCTAGTCTCATGAAACATAATTGGTCAATTTCTTCATCTTATTCTGTTTTGGACTTGCTCATTGGAGTTGAGCTACCTTTTTTATTCTTCCTTTGTTTCTTTCTTTGAAGTAGTCTCTTGAGTTTTCTTGAGAGAATTTCAATTTCTTCATCAAAATCTTCATCATTGCCTTCTATGTAGCTTTTAGCTTGTAGAGCCAAGGTCTTCTTCTTAGGTGCCTCATCTTCTTCATCGTACAATTTTAGTTGGTTTTCTAACTCTTTAAGCTCTCCAAATAAAGTAAGAGTTTCCATCGTGCTTATTGTGATTGATTCTTGAAGTGTAGTAACCTTTGGTGTGAATCGCTTTGGCATGACTCTAAGAAGCTTTCGGTTGATTTCCTTTTGATCAATCTTTCGTCCGAGCATGTTTAGAGAATTCATTAGAGTGAGGAATCTTGCTTGGACATCTCTAATTGATTCATTTTTCTCTAATTTGAATAGTTCGTATTCGTGCATTAGCATGCTCAGCTTGACATCTTTCACTTTAGTAGTACCTTCATGGCTTATGATGATTATGTCTCAAATTTCCTTAGTCGTAGTACAAGAAGAGACCTTATCTATCTTCGACTGAACCATGCCACTTAAAAGTGTATTCATGGCCTTGGAATCATAAGATACCATATTCAATTCATTTGAGTCCATTTCCATGAGATTCTTTGGCTTGCCATCATCATGTCGTGGAATGACTGGTCCATTTTCGACTACCCACCATTCCCATGGGTCACGGTTCAGATAGATCTTCATTCTAAACTTCCAAAAGTTGAAGTTCTCACTTTCGAGCAACAGTGGTGGCCTACTTGTGGGCTGACCTTCTTGAAAGTTTAGGTGTGCCATAGGATCTTCCCTTACGATCTGCAACGATCAATATTAGTAGAGCCTTGCTCTGATACCAAATGTAATTCTATGTATGTGCAGACCTAGAAGGGGGGTGAATAGGTGTTTAAGCTAAAAGTGATAAACGGTGAAATCTTTTTGAAATTTTCTAAATCAGACATCTACGTTTGTCTGCTTTAGTGTCTGCTTTAGCTTATGTTCTTCGATACTTATTATCAGACAACTAGACCTGTCTGCTTTAGTGTCTGAATAACATAACGTGATGAACAAAAAAATATAGAACGTGAATGACAATTAAAGAGATAAACAGAAGTAAAAATCACACCAAGATTTTTACGTGGTTCAGCCCCTATCCTTTAATCTAGTGGCCTAATCCACATCCAATCCCAACTAGGATTGGAGACTCTTTTTTTTATTATTTAAACCTCAATACAAAAAATAACTCCCTGTTACAAAGACGCTTCAATTCTGATGTTGGACACCAATGCCCCCTTTACACCTCTGCAACTTGTATACCTCTGCACCTGTTCTCACCTCTGAGACCTTTGATGCTTCATTTGAACAGACCCACTAAACTCCAGAAACTCTAGACCACCAAAGTTAACAGCTGTTTGTTTTTCAGATTACAATGATGGTGATTTCAAAAGAATATCAACTTTCTAGCCTAAGAATAACAGGACATAAATGGCTAGAAAGACTATTAGAAAGCTATAAGAATTAAGAAGAATGAATTCCTGCTTTCCAATCGTTGGGTTCCCTTCATAACCGAGCAAGATGAAACTTTATATAAGAAGAAGGCCAACGGCTGTATTTGTTATCAAGAAATCAGATTATTTAAATCCCATAATTAAAGCTACTAATATTGACCAACGGATATAAACAGAAACTAGAATAGGAACCACATATTACACTTGATATACCCCATGATTTTAGCATTTAAAGAGTTCAACAAATTTGGTAAATCAAGGATATAATAAAAGTACAAATAAAATAAGTTGTCATACAAGATTAGTCCAGTTGGATTCTAACAAACTGATTTATCCAAGATCTATATATTCCTTGACAGCTATAAAGAATCCCACAATATCAGGAGTCACAATTCTATATCCAAAGGAGATTGATAGGATTTGGTAAAGATCTGTTGATACCTGTTTCCTTAATAGATGGACATTTTAAAACCAAAACAAATTTCTTAGAATACCAACCTTATTTAATAAACTCCAATTCAAATCTTCCTTAATAAACTTCAATTCAAATTTGAAATGATTTTAAAACATTCCAACTTACCAACTGAAGGAAATCAGCAACACGTATTCATGTAATAACAATAACCCATGCATATTAATTATAATATTATAAACCATTTATAAACCATAATCCATGCATATTTAATAATATTATAACAAATCATGAACCATGCACACGTCTAATATACTTAAATTAGTCATCATTCAAACTATCATAAAATCAAAAACTAACATGAAGAACCGGTCTTAGGTGGTGTTTGATAAAACTGAGTGTTAAGACCTGAATAGTTTAGACGTCTGAATAATATAGAGTATCTGAATAGAATTGTATCTGAATGAAAAAATATTGTTTGATAATTTCTTTTTTTAAAATGTCTGAATAACAATATTTTATCATTTTAACCTTGTGAACAAAAGAAAAAAATATATAAAAATAAAACAAAAAAAGAACAACTCTTTTTCTCTCTCTTCATTATCACCATCCTTATATTTCGTTCAAAGAGATCCATCATATTGTTTTGAATATCAAAAGGCAAAATTACTTGGCCCCTTCATGTTTAAGATCTATTACAGGTTACGAGCCAAACATCAAATTGGTTATGATCATTAGGACCATTGTTGTAGCGGTAACGGCTAGATCTTAAAGTAGAGTTTGTGGTGGAGGTTATGGTGTTTGCAGACAGTGAATTGGGAAGGTTGTGAATCCATTTTCAAGATCTATGGAGCATGAATTTCTTGAATGATGAACTGATTATTGTGAAAGGTATGATCAGCGAGTAGCTTGTGATGGATCTTAATGAAAAGAGAGAGAAAGAGGGTTAAAATGGATACAAAATAAAATTAATAATATTAAAGAGGGTATTTTTGTCTCAAAAAAATATAAACTCATTTTTTAATTTTGTGTCCAACCCATTAAGAGACATTAAGAGTGAATTATTTTTTACCAAATACTCCCTCCGTCCCAAATTATCTGCTGTTTTAGAGTTTCACACAGATACCAATATGTGTGATAAAAATACTAAAATACCCTTATGTGCTGACTTTTTTGTTTTCTGTAAAAATCCCACGTACTCTTCGTCTTTCCTAAATTTCTTTCCACAACGCACAACACAAGCAAATAAACAAACAATCAGTCAGCTTAAATTAGGGAGAAGAGAAAAACTTGAACTGAATTCCCACTTGGAGGGCAAACCCGGCACCTAAAGAATGGCCTGCAACACATACATTGCTACCTCCATACCTATCAGAAATTGATTTCAGTGCTTCCAAAGCTCCCTTGAATCTGACGGAACCCTTTAGGCTTTCCCAAGCTAGAAAACGGAGGTCATCTTCTATATCACGTCGAATTGTTGGGCTTTTGAGTAGTGTACCTCTTAGTACTAGAACAGCCCTAGGAGCACCACTGGGTCTAATGAGTATGAAGTCTGTCAAAGCTGCAGATCGATCCCATTCTAGTATTGCGCCGTATATGGATCCATCTCTTTCATCTATTAAGGTTTGGGAAAGCTTGTATTTAAAAGGTATTCACCATTTGGGAGCAAGAGCAGTCTCTTCTGTCTTGTTAAACCCACAAAACCCTTTTTAGAGAAGTTTCTGATATGAAATTAGGGCTCTGAGGTTGAATTTGGATTTTTCCCAATTTGGTCGTTGCGTTCGATGGAATTTAAGAAGACTCGCCCTTTTTTATGTTTACTAGACGTTGGATGCTTAAAAACAGAGGAGAGAAGTGAAGAGAGTAATGACTATCAATAATTAGGGTAAAGGGGCAAATTTGGATATTAAAAGGAAAAAATGCATTGGAATCTTAAAAAAGCAAATATTATGGGACAAATTTTTTTTGCTAAAACAGCAGATAATTTGGGACGGAGGGAGTATATTTTTGCTCACCGAATCAGAGCCACTCCAATTAAAATTAAGAGGCATTAAAGAGCTAATACCAATGTAGTAGACATTTACCGGGATCACTGAATTTGGGGATTTGAGAGCCTACCTAAACTAGATTAATAGTTACAAGAATCACTGAATTTTGGGTTTCGAAATAAAGAATGGACATAGTATCCCAATTGCAAGAACAAGTGAACACCATAGCAGCACTTGCCTTCAATACCTTTGGGACATTACAAAGGGACGCTCCTCCAGTTCGTCTCTCTCCCAATTACCCTGAACCACCGCCCGCTCCAACGCCGACCACCGAAGATGCCAATGTTTCCGATCAGCCCAAGCTCATGAGCTCTGCTCTAGTCAAGGCTGCTAAGCTGGTAACGAAACTTTTTCTTTCTTTTACCCACTTCAATTTAATTATGTTCTCAATTGGGTAGAATTCGGATTTGATGCATTTACAGAGTTAATGTTTTGATCTTTGTATGCCTGGGTTATCATTTGAATTTAGGGTTTTTTCCATTTGCGCTGAAGAATGCGTTGATTTTTGGTCTTTTGGTGTACTTTGTCGCATTAAATTAGGAACATTCATTTCTCTGCTATGTATCGGATCTTGAAATATTTATGAGTTACTTAGTTCTGGCTTTATTGTGGTTATTGTGATTCATTTTACCCAAAAATATGTATTTGAGGTAGTCGATGACTTAAGTCAGCAATATTGATATTGTAATTGGACTGCAACTATTGTTTTGCTTAGTACTCTGGACTGTCAAGAAGCCTTATTGTGTGTCTAAGATTTATGGGGTATAGAGTTCTATATTATGAATTAAGAAATCTGTGTGATAAATTAGATCATAGAGGGGGGAGGCCAGGAGACTTGGGCTAATTTTAATTTCATTTTCTTTCATCTCTTTGCTTCAACCCTGATCTAGTTCAATGTGTCTGATTCAACAATTAATACAACCATGTCTATCGGAACCCTGCTTCTTTTTTAAAACCAAACAGCTAAAGTTTAAGATACATTCTAAATTTGCAAAATATTTTGATCTCCAAAGGTTGTATCTTATTGTCTAGTTTTCTTTGGTCTGGAGATGGAGACTTGTCTATTGAAGGAAGAACTGAAAGTGAGAAAATAGATATAATATGCAGGTTACCCTCTTTCTTCTTACAAAAGAGATATTAAATGTATATGTATATATATAGGACATGATCCATAGCAAAAATGGTGGCTATGAGAGCTTATTTGGCTACCAGATCTTGTATTGTTCATTGCAAAATTTGGTGGTTAGGATTTAAAAAAAAAACACGGAGTCGTTCACAATATAGCTCCGTGTTTCTAAATATTGGCTGCAAATCTTGCAAAGTGTCGCGGTTCAAGATTTGGTGGCCATAGAAGCTCCAATTGCCACTATGTGCTATGGAGAGGACGAGTTAAATGCAAAAGTGCCCATTGTATTATAAGGGTATTTAGATTGCACACATGACACACTAACGTGTCAATTAACACTGTTTGGGCTTTAAAAACCTTTTCCCCTAGAATTTAAACCTACAACCTCTTAATCCCAAAGACTAACAAAACATTTGCCTACCAAGCGAAGGATACTATATTATTACTAATACAACACAAAATATATTTATACCATATTAACAATCAAGAACAAAAAATTCATTAAAAGATACGTGTCATCCTAGTACAGAAGAAAAAAAACGGCAGCGAAATAACTAAAATAAAGATAAATCATCTATCTCTAACGATTTACAATAAATTAGATAAGAATTGCTTATAAAATTATTGTTTTACCTCATTCAATAGCAATATGCTATGTAGATAATTTTGCAGAAAATTAAGGAGTTTAAATTGTTTTGACAATTATCATTTACCATAGTAAAATTATTTAATTAATTATAATGATCAGTTAATACAATTCAAATTCTTTAATTTTCTCCAAATTATCCAAATAGGATATTGCTATTGGATGAGGTAACACAATAATTTTACAGTCAGTTTTTATATAATTTATTCAAATAAATTTAATGTAGATGATTTTAATTGGTCTGGTACAAAGCTATCGCAGAAAAGTTACGATCAGATCTTTTTGCAAATATGTGAATGTGAAAGCCAATACCTTTTTGCTTTGCTTTGCAATGTTTGGACTAGGACATTAATAATCATAATAATAAAGTGTATGTACAACCTAGTGTGATTTTAATGCTACTTTACTTGGATGCTGTTATAAATACTAAATGCGACTATAAATTGGTGGTGTAGAACACTAGAAAGCTACTCCCTCCGTTCCTTAATATAAGTCATTTTAGATAAATGTTTTTGTTCCTAAATATAAGTCGTTTAAGAATTTCAAGTAAGCATTAATTGCTTAGTTTCCCATATTACTCCAAGTATTAAATATAACTTTGGTTCTCTCATTATTTTTTGCCCAATAAATAACACTCTTTTTCCAATACAAGGGCAATATAGACAATTGATAGTATATTTAATGTTTTATAATCATTTTCTTAATACTTGTGCACAACTCTAAAATGACATATATTAAGAAACGGAGGGAGTATTTTATTTGTTGGTTAGTGATGACTCATTACTGTTTGGAAAATGAAAGGTAATATCCCCATATTCTGTAATTACTTCATGTGCGGGGTCACATAAATGTTGAAATAGAAAAATACCTATTCTAAAAAAATTATAAATAACTAAATATCATAATTAAGATCAGACGTTTTCTCCAAGACGGGGTTTGCTCCCATTTGTTGGAATTTTCACTGCCATTCATTCTTTTTCGTACTCAGATGACATGTATTTGTTAATGCGTTGTTTGGTTTTGATTGTTAACACAGTATAAATATATTTTTTGTTGCATTTTATCTAACATTACTATCCTTAGCTTAGTTGATAAGCAACTGTTTTGTTAGTGTTTGGGAGAATGAGGTTGTAGGTTCAAATCTTGGGAAAAGAGATTTGCTTAGTCCAAATGGTGTTAACTAACACGTCAGTGTGCCATGTGTGCAAGTCAATGCCACATGTCACGGTAGGGTTCACAATCCAAATTTTCATACAGTAAAAGGTTCTTATATAGTACAATGGTCTTTTTTGCATTTTACTTGAGAAGAAAACAATCCATAGCACACATCCTAAACCCACATTATGTTATTCAAAATTTTACTCAAAAAATGACACCTATAATAGGTGAAATCCAGTATTTATAATCAGACTGGTACAACATATAGAGGCCCATACCAGCCGATAAATCCAGTATTATAGACGGGACAGAAAATCACTAGAATTGTCTAATTGCTTAACTTTGACTTGTCTGAACCTAACCACTGGTCATTGGTCAAGCTAAGCTCCAAGTCAAGAAACAATTAAAAAAAATAGTACTTTTGTCCCTCTTTTTAGTTGTTATGCTTTCAGTTTTGGGATTGTCCGAAAACAAATCTATTAGTTTTTGTCTTTTCTATCAGTTTTACATATTTTATTTGTACTTTTTTGAATAAAAAAAAGTTATTTATAGAAAATAGAGGATACAAATAAACAAGGGCAAAGAACACCCACGCCAGACTAGTGAAAAACAAGACAAAAAAGGGCAAAATGAATCTATATTGTTTTGATTCTGATTGTTTACATTGAAGATGATACTTTTGAACATAGTGTGTGTATGTGTTTTGGGTGGGGGATAGCAACCACTAGCTGGAGCTATATCTCTTACCATCCCTTACTTGATGTTTCAGGGCATGTGGAACATAGTTTCATGTGGGAATAGATATGATCAAATTTATCTGAAGTAAAACAATACGTACTAGCCTTGGAAAGAATATGTTTAATAGGAAATACAGGAGTTGGCTGACCTCTGATCCATAAACCGCCGGCAAATCCTCATGAATGTAGGATTTTGTTGTGCTAGATCTCCTGTTAAATTACTGTATACTGAATTGACGTGTCCCCTTAATTATTAGCTCATATTAGACCTTTACAGTTTGATGCATTGGTTACGGCTCTTCCTTTGGCTGAGGGAGGTGAAGAAGCTCAACTAAAAAGAATTGCAGAACTACAGGTATTAGATCAACACTTTTTTTGTTTTAGTGTTATGTCCAAGGTTGAGTAATACATTGTCATTTTGTTTATGTGCAGGCCGAAAATGATGCTGTAGGCCACGAACTTCAGAAGCAATTGGAGGCTGCAGGTAAAACTTTTTCTACATTTTGTAATATTAGACATGATAGTTATTTATTTATTTTGGCGGGTATTGCATAGTTAGCTTGTGTTCGTCTTTACCCGCTACCGATAATGTATCAAAATTTAAAAAACACAAGATATAGATCATTATGTTTACATGCTTCTGCCGGAGCCTAACTATTGAAGTGTTACTGGCGGCTTCAGAAAATGAATTGAAACAGGTGCAGGAGCTGTTCAGCCAAGCAGCAGATAACAGCCTGAACTTAAAGAAACCAGATTGAAGATCATTCTGCACTTGCTTACTTGTTAAAGGGTTTGCCAGTTGACATTCATTCCCTAATGTATCTACTTGAACAATGCCTTCTTAGTTTGCTGCACCATTGTGTTAACACCATTCCTCAATGTATCTACTGACATTCATTTCCTAATATCTGTGACTTTGTTGAGATACCTACAGCTTGCTAGCTTTAAATGACTACACTGACGATACTTACTGCAGCATGAAATTCTTCATGAAAAAACTTGAGGCCCATCTTATAAGTATTGGTCGTCTTTCCAGTTTCACCATTTTCCGAACATTTTGTCACTTCTCACTCTATATGTTAGTGGAAGTAGGTCAACAATCAGCAGCAGTAATTAGCTAGTCTCTAATTCTTAAATAATCAATCGATTCTTCTAATTGATTTAAGATCATATATATGAGCTACTCGTGAGTTTAGAAATTTAGATGACCAACAAATTTAAATGACTAATGAAGCTTTATTTGAGGTTTGGACTTGCCTACTCAAGTGTGTTGATAAAATTAAGAAAGTTGTTGTTAAAGAGTGTTCATATAGGAGAAATTTTATTCTAAATAAATTATTATTAAACCTATAATTTTTAAAGCACAGACGAGTTCAAATGAGCTCAAACATGCTGCAAGACAATTCAAAGCGCAAACAAGAGGAAAGCAACTATAAATGAGCTCTAGGCCACTCTCTTTCTTAACAAAATGCAAGCAAATCTTTTGAGCTGCCTTGATGGAATAACACATCAGCCAAGTTAGACGAGAATTTCAACGCAAACTAGTCATTTGGAGGAATAATATATAAACCAAGCTTGACATAAATTATTTTACGTTCGGCTAATTACGCAGACCTTGCCAAGACAAAACTCAGAGGATGAGCAAGTCAATACTCTGTCAACCAACCTCCAGCTATCCAATCAAAATGCCCAACTGACAATTTAAAGCTACCAGAAACCCTCCGACTATCGGCAGTCATTGTAGATACATTCACAAGGTATATTTATGTGGTTACATGGATATACTTCGTCAAGTATAAGCTTTGACAATCCTCTGAACCATCTCGGAATTAGAGAGGTAGACCTTGAAATAGGATTTCTTATCAATTTTACCCAACGTTGGGAGCTGCAAATACTAAATACGGACAAAGAATTCCATTACATGAAAAGAACAGATTTACAGTCATTCAAACTGAAAACTAGTTATGCCGATCAAAAGGTACATATAAGTGAATAACAGCATGAACCCTTGTAAATATCTTCGCCAGAAGAAAGTTTTTCAGAGAAGTGGGGAGAGGGGGAATAGCCATAAATGATCAAAGCATGGAAGCTAGACAAGACAGCATTTAAAAGAAAAATAATCACCATCCTAAGAACCGAAGAATAATTTCTACTATATTGTAGAATTTAAAAAAACAAAAAAAAAAAACTTTGAATGTGTTTTGTTGAGAAATCTGCACATCCAGGTCGATAATTGCTGCAACACCGTCTTGCAATTGCCCACTCACCAGCAAATCACTACACAACAGAAACATAAACTTCTTGTTACCACACAAGTGCCAAATGCAAATTAAATACTACTATCATTCGAGAACGGCTCCTATATACTGGTTAAAAAGACCAGCTTCATAATGGCTACTTAAGTAACAGTCTTTTGACGGACCAAACATGATAAACTGCTTTCCTTGAACATAACTTCAGAATCCAAAGATCAAAGTGATAACAGTCACATAAAAAAGCCAAGGGGGGAACTTAAATATCCTACCTGTCGTGGTTGTTGATGCTGCTGCTGGTTTTGGGCGTAATTTCCATAACCAGGGTAGCCTCCATAGTAAAGATTAGGATCTTGTGCAGGAGGGGCATAGCCATAACTTTCATATCCTTGTCCATATCCATAATACCCACCACCATTCCACTGGTTTGGATCTACCTGAGACTGAACAAGTCCAATGGATGAATCCTGTAAATATGTAAGATACTGTAACAATAGCAAACTGACATACTTAATAATTGATTTTTAGATTATATTAACCTGTTTGTTTGAAGGACTACGGCCCCACGAAAGTCGAATGTTTTGTCCACCTAACTGGGTTCCATTTAACATACGCAAAGCTTCCTCAGCGCAACCCCTATAATTGCATAAAAAAGAAGAAATGGAGTAGAAATTCGTAATCTTAGACTACATGCCTAATTGGTGTTCTCAATGAAGAAAAATATTGCACAAGTTTACTGTACCTGTCGGCAAACTGAACAAACCCACATCGCTTGCCTACTGGTATTTTCACATGAACCAACTGCCCATACTGGCCGAAAACTTGCCTCAAGAGATCATCAGTTGCATTAGAATCCAAACCACCAACAAATATCTGCAGGGAAAATTGGTGACTTGTGAGCAGAAGTAAACAAAAAAAATCGAATTCGGTTTTAAGACAAGATACTAACAGTTGTATTATTTGGATCATCCTCACTTTGAGTTCCTTGAGTATTCTGATATGGAGCTGAAATTGAAAAAAAGTACAGGTGAAGGAGAAAGGGATGTGGTAGCAAAGTAATTATGAATCAGATTTGAAGACAAAAACACATGCTAGAAATTTTGATGCTACTTAAAAGATGAAAAGTTTAAAAGCAACAATCATCAGAAGATCTATAAACCCCATAGCTACGTTTGTTTGCAAAAATGATGGGTGGAATAGGACTATTTGTACTAATTTATTATCACTACGGACTATTTTATCCAATGTTCTTAAAGGCGCTAGGTGGGAGGCGGGCGGTCGAGGGGGGGCCTAGCGCCTAGGGGACCTGGGCGGGGCCTAGGCGGGATTTTTTATTTTAAGTCAATTTTAATATTTCATCTTACATTTATCCAAACAAAACAATAATATAAAGCAAAACAATCTATAATAAAGATAATAAAAGCTTTTACTTTAAGTTCAAATACATATTCATATTGTTAATGTCAAAGGTCAAACACAAACATGCAATTGTTCAAAGTTCAAACATATTTTTAACGTATTAGTTTTATTCATAAATAAGATTGTTATTAAATAATAAAATTTAAAATTTCAAGAATTTAATTCAATATTAAAACTTAAGAAACTAAACATAAATTTAAGAATTTATTGAATTAAACTAAATATTACAAATGTATAATCATTTATATAATTTGAAGTTGGTACAAGTTCAAAAAATTACAACTACTATAAAATTATCCATTTTGAATTGATATTGTTCACTTCTTGTTGTGATTTGATATATTACAACCTGTATTATGAATATGGTAAATCATTAGAAAAATAAATATATCAAGATCTGTTTGGAATAAAAAAAACTCTCCGCCTTGGGCCTAGCGCCTTGGTGTAGGCCCCCTAGGCGGGACCTAGCGGGGATTTTAAGAACACTGATTTTATCCCATGATTAGTCTATTATTTATCATATTGATAACTATGAACCCAAAAAACATATTTGTAAAACTTTGGGGGATTTGGCACGACAATATTTGTAAATATGGACCCAAAAAACTAAGGTAAGAATTAGGGCTTTCATCGGCTACTTTGGGGAGATGAAAGAACACATCAGAGGTTGTGATTCAGAGGCAGCTCCCATAGTCAGTACTCTTTTCTTTCTCTCTCTTTATTCTACCATTGGTATGCTTTTTTATTCAGAGGTACACTAGTTTTTCTTTTCCTGTTTAGGCTGCTTTGGTACTCTTTTCCTCTTCTTTCTATTTCCGGGAGAAATTCTTGTTGTTGCTTATATCAACAGTCATTGTATGGAAAAGAAAGTTGGGAATTAGTTTGGGCTCTTTTAAACATGCAGGGAAGAGTAGGGAGTTAAATAAATTGGTCCACCTCCATTCGAGCTCAGCAAATAAGTGAAACCATATTGGTAAATAAAAATATCTTAAATGGCGCTAATCCAAGTCATGCTTACCAGCTATTAAAGTAATAGACAACCTCAATGAAACTTAGTCAAGTGAAAAAACCCAACAGCAATATATTTTTCAAAGCATGTAGAGAGCCATCGAAAATCATGAATACTTCATTACAAATAACAAAATACACATTCAAATAATATAACATGCGACATGAATATACAAAAGGACAAGGAGAATTTTATACATTTCAATTCACATATTAGGACTAGTTGCTCAGTAAATTCAACTTGTTAACTAATGGTCTTATGAAAAAAGACGATGTATAGTCATAGTGAACAATTCATAAATTAATGAACAAAATAATCAGTATTATACATTTTTAATAACATATAGTTCCAAACTCAAGAAATGCTCAAACAGCACCTTAAAGTTAAAATCAATGAACAAATACTACAGCATTCAATGTGCATAGCCTTCCAATTAAAAAATTTCACTACACTATAATGAAATTAACTACCAAAAAGAAAAGGAAATGAAGAAAAGCACAGTAGTTCGTAAGAAATTACAAAGATCCACATATTCTCCGTATTAGTTCATATATAACAAGTCTCTAACACAAATAGATATGTTCCAATCTTTTAAGATCTCACTAAAGCCGGTACAAGCTTAAACATGAGTTAAAACCACCTATCATCTACCTAAGACTTCTTGAAGTAGTAGGTATATCTTGAGTTTCTAGCTCTTATAATAAGGAAACAGAGTCATATCTCTAATTCGATTGAAGGAATGAAATTGGTTAAGGAATGAAATTGAGAAGGGAATGGAATGGAGAGTTGAATGATTCATTCTATTCCAGCTGGAAGCCTGGAATGAGTCATTCCATACCCTCTCTCAATCTCTCAAGGAATAAAATTCACAAATTTGACAACAATGAGAATTGTTCATTCTATTCCAATGGAACAACCAAACACAATTTATTTTATTAGGAATGAGTCATTCCATTCCTACCTTCATTTCTGCAATTCAAACGTAGCATAAGAACGCCTTGTTAGTACCTCTCACTCAAGAAACATTATTTCTTCTTACAATGTTACAATGAACTCTAGAAATATTTTATTAAAAACATTTACTGAAGCATATGAATCTAAAGCATAACACAAAACGTCATGGGGATAAAATTCTCTATTGCATCTAGGCTCCAAGCAAATGCCCAAAAAAGTTGACCTTCCAAATCCAACTAAAATAAAAAATAACAGACATGCTGAGATACATGGTATAGTGAATCATTTTTGAATGAACATCACTATAGATACTACCTCCAGCCCCAAAAGGATGAGCAAAATACAATTTACATGCATACAAGTAAGAGTAGAGGAAAGAAAGTAAAAAAGTTATAAATTTATCCTTAGTGGCCCCACAAGATTATATAAAGTGATAAGTATTTTTATTTTTTTATGCTAATGGACCCCACTAAATGACATATTTACCCTTCACTTTATATACTCTATCTCATCATTTTGGTGACAAAAATTTGCACCTTTAGTCATCCTTTTGGGGACGGAAGGAGTATATTGGTAAGAACTGGTACAAAAAGGAACAAGTACAAACTTAAGGATTTAAACCATCAACACAAAGAACTTAATCTAAGAGTGCTTAGCTTCATGACAACAAGCATATCTGCACCATGCATGCTACATGCACTTAGAATCAATTGGATTAAAACAACCACATGTTCTGAAGCAGGCTTATTATTCCAAAAATAAGTGATAAATCTTGGGAAAAGAACAAAAGGGGAAAAAAGACAAATTTAACTAAAATTGTAAACGAAAAAAGAAAGCTTTAAAAAGAGAATCGAGCAGTGGAATTTCTGACAGATAGAAAAGAAGAAAGAGGAACAACTTGAACGATCAACATAATGTAACTTGACCAATAGCTCACTAGTAAATGGACATAGAAGGAAATTGTAAATTTGTAGCATACCTAATGCTACAAGGAACTGATATAAAGGGCAAGAATAGATGATGACATTAAATGCAAAACTGACCTAGGCAAGGCCACGCACTAAAGGGATAACCATTTCAGTTGAAACCAGTGCCAGGCCTCTATATGATAGAGCCTCTTGAAGCCCTGCTTTCAGACAATAGGAGTTCTATAAGCTTTTGCAAGTTTGTAATATTTGACAAGAGCTATTGCCCAAAGTTTTACAAAGCACAGGAAGGAAATGACTTGTGAGTTGTAGCTTATCTTCAAGAATCAAGAGCACAAGTGAAAATAAGCAAACTTAACAAGTGTAAAGCACAGTGCAACAGGAAACACCAAGTAGTAACCACCCAATAACCATAAACCATTCAAAACTGCCAAACTGAGGAATCAAAGAGCAAGATAACAAACACATACAAAAGCGCAAGTAACAGTACTCTAAGAAGTACCTAAAAACACAGATATGTTTAACGCTGGTAAATGTACATAGCCACTGAGATATACCTTTTTGGTATTGCTGACTACCCGTACCCGTGCCCGTGCTCTTCTTGTTAGCAGCTGGACCAATTCGCATGGGCCTGGTTGAGCATAACTGTCCATTCATCTCAGTCATAGCACGTAACTGTTCACTTTCATCTCCAAACTTAACAAACCCATAACCCTTCGTACGTGAAGTAGCCCTATCAGTTACAACCTTTGCACCTCTAACTGAGGGATAGTGGGCCCTAAACGTTTCTTGCAGCATGTAGTCAGTAACATCAGCGGCCAAGTCCCCCACAAATATTGTGAAGTCTGCAACATCATCCAGCCGCTTTTCACCCACACCAAAAGATGCCCAATTTAGTCTAAAATTCTGCTCAACATTTGGCATCAGTGTACCATTATATGCCTGTAAATTTCTTTCTGCAGCAGCATGATTAACGAACTCAATGAAGCCATAACCGTCTGATTGACCGGTTGACTTGTTACGGATAACTTTTGCAGAAACAACCTGCACAGATAGAGACTTTCAGTCTATAGAAAACACTTCCCTCCTACCCCCACCAATAAAGAGAAAGAACTCCCCTGTACAGAGTTGAGATCAGGATTTTGTTAAGAGGAGCAAAGACTAAATGCACCTAGCTAAAAGGGAGTATTAGTTTTTGATAGTATAACGAAAACGATAATATTAGCAACATGACTTCTGGCTATAAAAACTAATAGCATAATGAAAGATTTTGTGTCTTTCAAACTGCAAGTTCGTTCCCACATAAAAACTTACTAAAATGTCTCTATAATGTGCTTATTTATAAAATAAAAATCTACAAAATAGAGTTCAATTTAATAATTTTTTATTGAGAACAAATTTTTCCTATAATTCTACCATAAAAATGACTCGTCTCTGACAAATTGCAAGTTTTGTAACTCCTCCAAAAAATAAATTGACTTTTGAAAACTATATTTTCCGGCAATATAGACATTTTCTTATTTATTTGTGTTAAAAAGTTGAATGTTTCATAGTACTCCCTCCGTTCCTAAAAGATTGTCGTTTTAGAAGAAAAAATTTGTTCCAAAATGTTTGTCGTTTACAACTTTCAAGGAGAATAAATTATTTACTTTCCTATATTACCCCTACCTTCTCTCATAGTCCCAAGAAATTCTCTCCCTTATATTAATAGTTTTCAACTCCCCATAAAGGGGTAGTGATGGAATTTCAAACAAATTTTACTTGGTAAATAATACTTTCTTAATCCATGTGCCAAAACCTTAAACGACAATCTTTTAGGAACGGAGGTAGTATTAGTTTTTGATAGTTTAACGAAAACGATAATATTAGCAACATGACTTCTTGTTATAAAAGCTTATATAGCATAATGAAAGATTTGGTGTCCTTCAAACTGCAAGTTTGTTCTAACATAAAAACTTACTAAAATGTCTCTACAATGTGCTTATTTATAAAATAATCTACAAAATAGAGTTCTATTTAATAATTTTTTATTGAGAACAAATTTTTCCTATAATTATACCATAAAAATGACTCATCTCTGCCAAATTGAAAGTTCTGCAACTCCAAAAAAAAATTAAGTTTTGAAAACTATATTTTCCAGCAATACAAACATTTGTTTTTTTTGGTGTTATAAAAAGTTGAATGTTTCATTAGAACTTATTGCATGGACATTAGCGGAAGACAATATTACTCATAATCATTTACACACATGTACAAAAATTAACATTAAGGCTATAGTTATATCTTTTTAAAACTCATCGAATTAAAAAGGATTTTAGATAATTATAAAATTCAGAGGGTCAAAATCGAATTCATATATATTATTCTTCTTGAAGGTCAAACGCGCTTAGAATATAATAATATGTCATAAGGTTAAAATAAAAAAATTACAATGCAACACAAAAACGTCTTCTCTAAAAGAAAATCATTGAATGAGAACAGAAAAATGAAACTAAACTTAATTTAATGATCCATTCGAGCAAGCAGTAGAGAAGATTTGATAAGAATCAAAAATATTATTCCCTCTCTCTCATAAATGGTTTTTCGAATCTGACAAGCAAAAACATGTTTCATGCCGCACATAAATGGTTTTTTGAATCTGATGAGCATAACCATCATGTTTCATTCCGCAGAAGCCATAACGAAACAACATTTGAATTCCTCATTTAGTAATTAACTACTTAAGCAATAAATCAGCTCTACTAAAACATTCAGGAGATAATTGGAACTTCAGAAATATATATGTGTGTATGGGGAGTGATACATATGTTAGATAGATGCATTATTTCAACCGGTGCTAATGCATCTCCAGCCGTCCAACAGATGATCTAACAAGCAGGACTTGAAATATAAAAGCCCTTCTGCCACTTAGTAGCAGAGGTAAAAGAAATGCTGTCAGAAGCAAAAATTACCAAACTTCCCTCGTTTCAAAAATATGACAAATACCTTCCGCTACTCTTAGGCCTAAACGCTGACATTTTGGACCTAAACACTACGGGGTAAATATGTCGTTACTCCTTCTGCCACTTAAGTCTGGCGGAAGGTATTGACATAAATACACCCTAAATGTTAGATTAGATCTATCTCCACTGCCGACTCCATTTTTGCCTCTTTTGCAAGAATCCAGCTTTGGCCGCTTCCCTTGCTAAGCACACAGAATAGCTTTTCGTTCATAACATTTGGTAAGTCTTCTTCGATGGATTTAATGGCTACTACAAATGTGTTTCTATCTATTTCTTCTGAAGTTCTTGCTAGTTTAGATTGTACGAATGCCTCTAAGTTTGTTAATGAAGTTGAAAGTAGCCAAAGCGATATTAAACCATAATGTTGGTCAATTGTTCTCTAAATTGGAAGATGCTGAAAATTTTTATAGAGCTTATGCACATAAAAATAGATTTGAGATTAAAATTGCTATTGGTCATAAACATGCTTGTAGTAATGATTGTTCTCTATGTTATATGCATGTAAAAAAGCTAGTAGACCAAGGGCTAGAAAAAGTTTAGCAGACGATGAATGTGAAAATTTTAGAATAACAAGATAAAGAGACTCTATAGGACGTACATTATGCAAGGTCGTAATGTTTGTTGTCCATGGTAAGAAAGAAGATAATTAGCATGTTTCTACTATTGAGTTTAATCACAATCATCAATTAGTGACACCTACCAAAGTAGATTTGATTGAGACACAAGAATATCACCTCAATGAAAAGACAATTAATTGACAATTTAAATAAGATTGGTATAGGACCTAATAAGATGATGAACGATTTGAGCACAATAGGTAGAGGGAGACAAAATGTAGGTTTTAGTGATAAGGATTCGGAATGTGGTTCGAGATTTAAGACGTGACAAACAAGATGAAAATGATGTACAAGCTGCAGTGAACTATTTGAAAAACTTGAATCTAAAAGTGTGAGTAAAAAAATTCCGCGTCAAATCAAACGATGGTGTATTTTGTGGGAAGACGCCCGACCAATGTTAATGTATCAACATTTTGGAGATGTGACATTTGACTCATAAATAGAAGGTGACTAAGCAAGTATGCTATTATTCACACCCTGATGAGTGGGTTTTATACCTGTTTTTTAGGTACCTTTAGGATTAATAGTTTGTGTTTTTAAGTATTTTATGTTATTTTATATATTTTGTATTTATTTTATTGTTTTTATTTATTTTGTAGGAATAAAGGAGTTAAGTGGCAAAATCGTGAATATTTGAAGCAATTGGGCGAGCAAGGAAGCAAGAAGAGAAAATGGACAAAAAGTCTTGAGCCGCAGCGCTCGAGTCCTAAGCCACAGTGCTCGGGTTCACAATCATGCGCGTGGCGCGCGTGGCTTGGCAGAGCTGAAGGGTTTAATTGTTGTTTGTTTTCCAAATAAAATGAAACACTTGCCAATTGAAGCCTATAGAGTTACAAAGACTATAAGGGACTTCAATACAAATATATGCACCTAGGGTTAAAAAAAGAATTGTAATTATATTAGGGTTAGGTGAAATAACTTCTATAAATAGTACTCCCTCCGTCCCAGGATAAAAGTCCTGGTGAACTTTTCACGCATATTAAGAGGAATGAAATGACAAAATTGTCCATAATAATATATCATTAATTATTTTCAATGTAGGTGAGAGAGTGACTTTCTAGCTATTCAAATCAAAATATTCACTCCAAAAAGAATTAGAATAAGAAAAGTATGAGGTATTTAATGTTACGAGAATAATAGAAAAAAATGTGTAAAAGTTTGGTTATTAAAAGAAATTGGACATTTAACATGGGGCTACCCAAAATAGTAATAAGGACTTTTATCATGGGACGGATGGAGTATTATTTAGGGATTGTACAAGTGTGTGGGAAAAAAACAAAAAACGCCATGTGAAGCTAATTCTCTTCCCAGTTCAAGAACAAGCAAAATATCATCAGAGACGGAGGTCCATGATGAAACTTAGAGATAGAAGAATGGCGGGAGACAGTTCTGTTATTTATCTTTGTCTTTTATTGATGATGAATATTTTGTGATCAAAATTTTATCTGTTAAACAAAGTTTTTATATAAGAATTTTAATGGAATCTCATGTGTAGTCTAAATTGATTTTCTTTCTATCTGATTGGCACCATTTGAATTTGTTCATTATATTTTATGCATTCATATGTGATTACTGGATCCATAATTGCGTGGGATAATCTATATGAAATTTGACAATGAATTATAGGTTTAGATCTGAATATAATGACATGTGATTATGCATATTCTTCCTCGGATTGAATCCATAATTTGCAGGTAGGATAGAAATATATGTAGATGTCATGTGTAACCATTTTAAGGAATTTGATCTTAATGAATCTATTCTAATTTAATTTTCATAGGAATATAGCAAGTTAGTTAGCATGGGTATTTTTATCTGCATTCGAAAGAGGCTTGTAAATAAAATTAAGTATTCCAGGTTAACAATTCACCGTGACCATATAATTGAATGGAAAGTTGTGAGATTTGAAAGAAGCATAAGATGAAATTGAATTCAGATTTATTTATGTATATTTTATTTATTTAATTATTTATTTTTAGTATTTAATTTAATTATTAATTTTAGTTAATTCGTCCGTTTAAATAAGATTAACTTGATATAAGATTGGTACTTGGGAAAACATTAGAATTAATTCCTAGTGGGAACGATTGCCTCTATATTACTAAGTTGATCGTGTATACTTGCGTGTATATTTGCTAAATATATATTTAGGTAAACACACCCCAACCTAAAACCGACTACTGGGTAGGCTAACCTTATTTTCCTATTCTATTAGTCAAGTAACTAGCACGTATAGGACAAACAGGTATTCAACGCCATTTGTTTTATTTATTGGGGTTAACCATTGTTATCATTCTATTTTGTTTGGATTCATACTTTTAAGGGATGAGACAAAATACACTTTTGTTTGGATCTTACAGACTTGGCTCCAAGCCATGGACTACAGGCCACGTATAACCATTATCACTAATCGAGATAAAGCCATTGCCAATACTATTTCTATGGTACTCCCTTCCACCTATATGTATTGTGTTTTTGGCATATTAATAATAAATTTTCAAATATGTTGTATAATATTTATTCTAAACAATCATAATTCAACTCTGAATTTAACAATTGTGTATAAATCGTTGTCCACCGACGATTTTGAGCGATGGGAAATCCTAATTCAAATCTGAATTTAACAATTGTGTATAAATCATTGTCCACTGACGATTTTGAGCGATGGGAAATCCTAACGAGGGATTATGAATTGTATAATGAGTGGCTAAGAATAATGTATCATGTGAAGGATAAATGGATAGAGGCATATGCAAAGAGATATTTTGTCGTTGGAATGACAATCACCTCAAGAAGCGAAAGAATAAATAGTTTTATGGATGAATATGTGAATGCTACAATGGGTATGAAAGAATTTGCAATAAATTCTCAAAAAGCCATTGACAAACAATTCATGAGAGAAAAGCCGACTACATAACCCATCGAAAATGGAGTATGGTATTTGGATCATCTTTGAAAGTGCAAGCTGCAAAAGTGTATACAAACGAGATGTTTAGACGTTGTAGGTTCAACTTGTGGATTCTCTAAAGTACAACATTCAAAAAATTAGTAAGATATTCATTATTGTTCATTATTGATACAATGGTTTATTCCATGTATAGGGCAGAGGTAGGAGTAGATACTACAAGATATAACGAGGTTCTCAACAATCGTCAGGGTCGATAACATGTACGTGTCAAATGTTTACACATTCTGGTCAAATTTGCAGACACATTTGAGATATTTCATGTTCAAAAGTATTTCACAAATACATAAAGATGTTATCCTTTCTCATGATAACAGGATATATGGTGATGTGGTTGTTCCTCATTTTGAACAAAGTTGAGCAATGTAGTACAACCATTTGATGAGTGATTTTCACGAGTTAATTATTCAAAGTGTGCGCTTAATTCAAGGTTACAAAATTGTCCTAAAATTGAATGCAAAAGGAAAAGTCCTTGTTGATTAGTATAACCCAGATGTCAACATTAACGACATACCTAATGATGAAATTGACAATGAGGTCAGATATACAAGCAATGTAGTACAACCATTTGATGAGTGATTTTCACGAGTTAATTATTAAAAGTGCGCGCTTAATTCAAGGTTACAAAATTGTCCTAAAATTGAATGCAAAAGGAAAAGTCCTTGTTGATTAGTATAACCCAGATGTCAACATTAACGACGTACCTAATGATGAAATTGACAATGAGGTCAGATATACAAACCAAGAGTCGAGAATTGATTATGAAGAGGAAGATGTTGAATGGAAAAAGAGGAGTTTTTGCCACCGATTACTTCTCAAACAAAGGGACGTAAAAAACAATTCAAATTCAAGAGTGCCCCTGAGAAAATTGCAGGGGTTAAGTTTCACCGATAACCTATCATAAAAAGCGCATTATAGTTTTAGGACTTCTTGAACCAAAAAAATAAGGAAGTGCTACCATAATTATTTGTAATAATTATGCATGAACCTAGTAATATTATTCATGTAAGAAAAAACACAAGAATCATCATAGAACATACATATTTACAAATCTCAAAAAAATCACTTATCCTTTCTACTATTTTGCAACATTTTTACTCTTTAAAATTCACAATTATCATCCAAACAAACTAAAAATCCAACACACAATGATAAAAAGTAGTCGGAGATGGATTACCTCAAATACAACAAAAAGCTAGAGATGTATTACCTTAAATAAAACTAGTAGTTGAAGATGGAGATGATGCATTTGATATTTTAGTACCATATTTAAAACATCAATTTGCTTTTATTTGGCAAAGATTTGGGTAGATTTACACATTATACCAAAGTGTGAAAGAATTATCAGGAGGAAAGAAGAATCCAAACCAATGTTATGGGTTATGGCTCGGAGAAGAAAATGCAATGCTAAAGTTGCCGCTACTACATTTCTTTATATCATTGTGTTCAAAATTATAGAGGGAGAATAACTGTGTCTTTTGAGTTTTTTAAGGAGAGAAAGGGAAAGAAATCCTTTATTATTTTTGCCAAATCACTTCTCATTTTTGAGGGGAAATGGAGAGACAAAACTATTCTACTCTCCTCTCTTCTACTTGCTTCTCGTCTTTTCTATTCTTTTCTTCTCTTATTAAAAACTATCAAACATAGCCTTGAAGTAAATATAATATTATGAAATAAATTATAATATAAATTTATTAATACTATTTCATCCGTTTCACAATAAGATATACTCCCTCCATTCCAAAATAAGAGAAGGATGAATTAAGATATATAACATAAAAGATAGATGTCATTTAGTGAGATTCATTAATATTGGGGCATAATTCGTGGGCCTGGATGATTCAGTTGGACCTATGCCACGTGGCAGATATTCTAGTCAGGGAGTTTGACATTCTAAGAAATCTACAGTCCTAATTGACTTATGATTCCTTATCCAATTTGACTTCCTACTTCTAAGGAAACCAAATCTGATTCAATTATGGGGATGGACAGTCCAGATTAATTTTGACTTCCCATCTTTAAGAGATTGATTCCAACCTAATTATGGTAAATGTCGTAATAAGGAGTCCTATTCCTACTCGGGGACGTGCGTCTTGAGGCGGTGTGGGTGAACTATAAATGCACGGTTATACTCTAAGTTAAACAGGTAATGACACTTTGTCACATAAGCACTAGAGCAATATTCTCCAGCCTCCACTGTTAACCTTTTCTCCAGCTTGTATTTATTCTCACGCCAAAGTTATCCCCCGACGACCCCGACCGTTGGGCTCCTCACTGCGTTTGTTCGTCTTCTGTGCAGGATTTGGCTTGCAGTTGGGTGATTGGGCGAGCGGACAAATCTTGGCGTTAACATTGGTGATTGTTTTAGTGTTAACTTTTTCAATCACCTATCTGCTTTGGCAAGGCGGTTTCTGGCCAAGAAAGATCTTCGACTAATCCACCGCTGCAGATTAGGGATCGATCAAAGATGGGCTTGATTCCAACCGTCATGTTGGGGGCCAGGCACAAGCTGAGTCGGCCCGACGACAATTATTCTCTTCGAGTCGGCAGTCCCAGTTCCGATAACCGCAACGCGGACACCCAGTCCCAAACGCGCAGACATCAAGTAGGGATCGAGAACGGCCAAGACAAACGAGATTTAATTCGAATGCGAAAGACCCAGCAAACAAAGGATGCTATAGAAGCTATGCGCCTCCAATCAACTTGCATTTGGGCAACTTCCACGTTATGTCCTTCTACATCCTCCGCAAGAAAATCTGTTGCAGCCTCAAATGATTGTAGGGGTATATCTCGATACTAGGGATATAATAGTCTTATAAGGTTGATTGTTGGGGTATCTCTGCCTCCTCGCTCATTCGGGATCTTTGTCCGAATTCGCCAAACTCATTGGATCCTCCTAGTAACCATATTGACAAGTATAAAATAATGAGTGAACTTCCCTATATTGCATATTGTTGGAACTCTGATTAATAATGAAATTGATGACTTGATTGTAGGTTTCTTCATATAGAATATCAAGTTGTTTTGGGAATACATCATCAACTTTTTACTCAATCTCGCTCTCGCTCATATCCTCAACTTCCAACTATATCTTCATGTGACTTGTCGTTGAGTTGCGGCTCTTTCACTGTATCTTGTTAAACTTTCTCCTTAGGCTTGAATGGGTATAACCGTATAACATTGCACCATACTAAATCAAAATATGTGCATCTGAAGGGAACTAAGCATCTTTCTAAAATATGAAAAGAAGTATTACCTAGTCGAGGAATAATGTAAGGCCTCGAATACGGTTCAACAACAAGGTTTAATTTTTCTTTTGCACATGGAGACACTATTGATTGCACATTCTTTGATTTTACAAAATTTTCCTCGCAACGAACAAAAGTATGAAAAGTAGGTCACGCTTTGAAGAATCCTCTTTGCGAAGTTTCGGGATATCCAATTCCATAAAGGAATTTAACAATTCAAGGCTAAATTGACAAAACTGAATTTTGAGGGCTAATTTGAACTTGGCAGATCAGGAGCTTAATTGCAAGTTCAGAAATTGTGCTGAACTGAAAATTTCTGAAATTTTGGGGGCTGAATTGACAATTTCAGAAACCTTGGGGTACCAATCTATAACTTTGCCACTGTCAAACAGCAACACTCCAGCAATTTCTTTTTTGGGGGGAATTAAAAAATTGAGATAGATTTGAGACTACATTGTCATCTTGGATGTTGTCGACTCTAGCAACTTCAACAATTGATGGAGACCAAAAAATTAGGGTAGGAAGGAATTGGTTTAATAAAAATATATCATGAACTTTTGGTTCTTGATACCATTATAATGTAGGACAAGAATGGATGAAAGAATAAAGGGGATAAAAGAGGCTAAAAGCCACAAAGCACAAAGCACAAGGCTTAATTCAAAATATCAATAATTCTATAATAATACTTATAATGGATTACAACTATTTATATAGGAATAAGAAAAATCCCTAATAATTGGAGGCTAAGTAAAATATTAAGTACCGTAATTAAATAAAAAAATCCTATTTAATTTTATCTACTAACTAAACTAACTAAATTGAAATCATCCATAGATAATAATATAGAATAACAACCAAATAATATTAAATTTCTTTTACTTCCATCCTCATTAGTCATCACCTCCGCTACTCTTAGTGGCAGGAGATCTTTTCTATTTCAAATCTTGCCCAATTGGATCATTTGTTGGCCGGCTGGAGATGCACAAGTTGAAATAGTGCATCTATCTAACATTTACTATGATATATATATATAGCGACGGACCACTTATAGCGACGGTAAAACCGTCGCCATAGCCCAGAAGTCGTCGTCATAGCCCGTCTATACCCTATAGTTAAAGCGACGGTATAGGTGATCCGCCCGCATAAGAAGCGGACCGTCTATATATATATACACACACATAGATATATATTGTACAAGTATTATTTTCTAAATTAGAAAAGAAATAGATTAAATCATATACAAACCTCTTACTATGTCATGATCTGGAAACAAATCTCCCAAAACCCCTTTCTTCTCAGTCTCTTATATGCCCATGCAATTGTTCAGATAAGTAATTCTTGTCGTCAATGTCTTCTAATTTTCTTTTAGTTTTTAATTCCTATTTTTGCCCTTATCTAAAAAAGCACAGCAGAATCTAATATTTTACGGCAAAAAGCACAACTATATGTTTAAATGTGTAGACACTACACAGTTTTACACCTTCAGAAGGATAGAATTTATACTTAACTGAAGAAGGGGACCCAGATTTCTGTTTCTTTTACTTTTTTACTTTTTCCAATAATAAGGTAATTTGATAACCAAAAATTCCTGTTTTAGTACATAAACCACAAGAAAAACAAGCACACCAAACTACATGTGTATTACCCAAAAAATGGGAAATAAAAAAAGAAAGGAAATGAAAAGATACCTCCCCAGATTGAGCGAAACAGCTCAGAAGAAAATTCTCATCCATCCAATACTGAAGATCTCCGATCCAAAGTGTGCGGATCTCGTCGGCGCTAGCTGGCTGGGCCGCGGCAGCTGTGTATTGGGGCTGTTGTTGCTGCTGCTGAGGAGGCGCGGCAGCCTGAGGCGGTGCTTGCTGGTGGTAATACATAGGGGGCTGATTTTGGAATTGCGGATGCTGAGGAGGTTGTTGTTGCTGGAATTGAGATTGTTGTTGTTGTTGGAATTGAGATTGTTGTTGTTGATACCATTGCTGCTGGTATTGAGCAGGATCCATTGAAGGTTGAACAACTGATGTTGGTGGTTGCATCATCTTGTCCTAAACCCTAGATTTTTTAATAGAGAGAGAAAGAGGGGTGAAAGCGATAAAGGCTGTGTAATGTCCAGAAAACATAGCCCTAGCAAGTTATATGGACGAAAAGAGACCCGAATTACGGGCAATTTGAATCCGTGGATTGAAATAATTTTTCCAACTATGCCCTCATCTATGTATATGTTCATTCGTAAGGTCGTAAACGAGCAAAACACTTACTGCTCTAATTCGGCTAGACTCCAAAAATTACGAATCAGATTCGGATTTGTTAATAATATAATTAAAATCAGAGTATTAAAAATAATTTAAATAAAAATATAAATAAAATATGAGTAAGGTTATACTCGACTCGTTTAAAATTTAAAATACTCGAATTCTTGATTGTTATTCGATATATACTCGACAGATACAAATTCAATTAAATGATCGATGCATTCTCTTATAATATATATAAATTTAAATAAAATTAGGATAATTAGTTATTATTATTTTGTTTTGATTTTAATTTTATATTTGTAAAGTGTAATAGTAAATATATTTTTTTATTTCTAAGTAAAATAACAAATTCAATTTATAATTATATTTATTATAAAACTAGTTATTATATGGAGACTCGAATTCGAGCTTAAATTTGAAGCTCGCAAGTAGTTTGAATATAATTCGATTCGAGTCGGATCAAATTCGCGTAATAAATATTCGAGTCGAATCTGAGTAAAAATTTTCAAATACAATTCGCATTTAAATACAAATTTATCATTTCGAGTTGAATTTGAGCAACTCTTTGTTGACTTCGATTCGACTCGTTTACAATCTTATTCATTCACATTGCGAGTGCAACTTGGGTCGGGCAACCCGTGGATAACTTACTTGAATTTGTCCACAAACAAACATGTAATTTTAATATTTTTCATATGTGCTCCTCTCACATAAATATGGGACCAACCCTACGAGAAAACTATGCGAAAATATTAAAATTACATATAAAAATTGTGCTTCCCTTTTATAATACTTGGTTAGAGTGTTTAAAACCCGGACCAAACCGACGGTCGGACGGTAAAAATCGGAATCAATCCGCCTTTCGGTCCGATTTGGACCAATGACTCGGTTTTGGTTATCCGGGTTGGCCCGTTGACCACCGGTTCAACCGGTGGTCCAACTGGTAAACCCCGTTAATTGACCTAGTTGACTCGTTTTTTTTTATAAAAAAAAGTTACCAAAAAATTTAATATTAAAATTAATCACTTTTATTAATATTGTAACTCATCTTTATTATGTTTTAGTTCATAAAAACGAGATTTTTAAATTTTTTTAAATACTAATAATATATATTTTTATATATTAATGACGCACTGAGTCAATAACCCAGTACCTTTTCCGATTTTGAGAACCTTGCTTAGTTACATATATATTCGTCAAACTCGTATTGTACTCAAGTTTAATTTGAGATCTCAAACATGTTATCTCATTCCCTAATCCCTATCTCCACGTATCAGATGACACATAATATAACAACAAAGAATTTTTTGTAAGTTATTTTGATCTCTCTCTATACATCCCCTGGACTTAAAAATAGGGAATCTTCACATGCATTTTTAATATTTTCACATGGAACTCGAGTCTAATTTTCATGTGAGAAAGAATCATGTAAAAATTCAATTAAAAACTTCAAGAGGGGTAAAGGGAACTAGTGTTGCAGGTTTAGGTTTTGGGAGTTCCCTTAGAATAATGCAGGGGTGGAAAGGACCTGGACCCATACTAGTTCAATTGCAATGCCTAATTAAAATTTTAAAATATAATTAGTAGTATTTAATAACTCTAATTTATTACCCTGGCATTACTCCATTATTATTAATGGCAATTGGGATTTTATTGTCTCTCCGTATTTATTACATTTATTATTATTATTATTATTATTATTATTATTATAATTTATGCCATAGTAAATACTGATACATGATATAATAAAGGATTAACAAAGGCTCTACCCTAATTTATTTTAGTATCTACTTCCTCCGTTCCATAATATGACGTTTTAGATAATTTCATTTTTTTTAAATTATTTGACGTTTTATACAATCTAAGAGAATTAGTCATAATCTTTTTAAAACTACCCCTCATAAAAAATATTACAGATATGAGAGAGTATGCGATAAGTATATAGTAAAAGATATTATAGACAAATAATATTATATTTAATGTTATATATAATCATTTCCTTAATTTGTGTGCACAACTCTAAAACGTCATAGAGATAAATATATTATGAGATGAATGGAGTAATTGCTTAGAGGTCCACGTTAGTCGCAATCAAATTTGGTCATGAAATTTAACTCAGTCAATAAATCATTTCCTATTGTTTCACATTTACTACACATTAATTCATTATTATTGCATCTCTCCACCTTTATTGTACTTGCTAAGTATCCGGTTAGCATGAAGTTATTTTTTTAGTTAGTTAGTCAATTGGCTAATAGAATACTGACACACATACAACCTCGTCTGCGTATTAATATTTTATTGGTCAATTGACCAACTTACCCCAAAATAAACTTCATACTAACCACTTCCCTAAGTTACTATCTTCTCCCTCCATATTTAGTGCAATTATTTTATCTCAAAACTAAGTGCTATTATAAAATTGTGCATCTGACTTGTACACCCAGTTGGGTTTTTACCATTTTGTCTGAAAATAGTAATCTCTATTCTGGGCAGAAGGATAACACACTACAAACTCTTACTAAATGCAATAAATTATAGCACAAAATTTAACCAAATATAATGTAGCATTTTTATTCAATGTTTTCTACGAGTGTTCAACAAAAATACAAGTTCTTTCAAGGTTCTATCTAGTTCACAACATGGCACAGGGATAAGAATATTGGAAATGGGAGGACCAAGGTACATGATACAATCCCAAGGACAAAAAAACATATGTTCAAGGTTACAAACCACCAATTTACAAATCTTTAGAACACCCATCTCTTTGAAATACTTCTTCAAAATCCCATGAGAGCAACCTGAAGAATAATAGCCAATGCTCGATGAGCTCCAATTAATTTTCAACAATTTGATCTTCGATGCCTTTGTTGCAAAAGCTGATCACTATTTGTTTCAAGCTATAAAATCTGCAAATCTGCAGATCGAATTCCAAAAGGTTTACACAATTTGACAAGAGTACCGGCAACACAAAATCAGAATAATGAAAAAACACCTTGCAATCTTACCATCTTCGGTCGATGTGGAACGTCTTGCACTTTATGTAAATCCCCTCAAATGATATGACGAAAATGACAACTACTCACCGGATTTAATGACATCTATTCAATGCCCCCCCACAATTTCTGATTTGCCTTCGAAATTCCTTTTCCAGTTATTGTCCTTGAATAAGCCAGGAACAGCCTTTTCAGCTTTCGTGACCTTTAATGTCAATAGAGATTAGCATGAACTCATCAACAATAAATGAAGCTAATATCTTATACAAGTATAAAACAACGTGCCTTGTCCCGACATGATTGTATTGTTTCCAAAATAATGTACTCAACAAGATACAACAATTATTGCAGGACAAAAACCATATTATTTTGAGTTACTCTTGAAATAAAAATCAGCTCAGGCTATCTGCAAATAATCATCTTTCCATTTTATCTCAAAACTTAGGATATCTGCAAATAATCATCTTTTTAATTGAACTAACTTATTTATCAACATTATTACCATCAAAAGAATAATCATTCATTAAACCGACAAACAATTCCATCAACAATCTTTCATCTTGACGCCACTGAGTGCAGTGAAATCAAGGGTCCGTTACTCTCTCCAAACCTAGAGCTCCCAACAAGCTGAATCGATAGCTGGGGCTGGATGCATAGTACTTACAATATAACAATCCTGGGCCTACAAACTCACAAAGCCATACTTATGGATCTTATAAATGAACAGCGGTGTTGGAAGAACCTGGCGCTACTCCTGACGTGATCATACTAACTTAACTTGTATAATAGTCCAAACAAATATTTGACATTCTCAGAAGAAACTAGGAAAAGAATACTGTATAAAATATGTGAATTGAGATTGTAGAGCAAGAGGTAATTGATAAAAGCTCGGTTTTAGGAGCCTCTCACATGAAATTACCTTTCCAAGATGAAATATACATGTCATGATGTCAAGTAGCCTAAGAGACTCCAAGGAATGCAATGACCCTGTATTTTTGTTAATTCCGATATACCTATAAAAAAAACAAAAGTTTAAGGAGAAGATTGTTGCATCTCAAAAAAAAACACATGCTACATCATGTCGAAGCTTAAAAAGTTCTAAAATAGAACGCATCTCTGTATCTCAACCGGTCAACCCCAAATTTCTTAGACATAGAATGCAACCATATTTAGCACTTAGAATGCTTCATTTACCCAAATGTTAAAGAACTGTCCCATACCTCATTCAATTGAAGCTCTCAAAACGTGCATTTTGAATACTTGAGACCATTAAACTATTTCATCTAGTTGATTTCCTGTGAAATAAAAAATTAGCTCGGAATTTACGCTTCAATAATCATCTCTAGCATAAAAAAATCCAACTGTTTACATAGTATAGAAATTCATATTAAAAATATACCTATTTAAGTGTCAAGACTTACTCCTCAGCACTAGTAGCCCATTTGACAAAGTGGATGGTATTGAGGATTGTGTTGGTACATCTCCCACACTAGGACCATGACATACCCTAGTTTTAAAGTTTAATAGTTGACAAAAGGACTTGTAAAAACAAAATATACAATAGACATTTTGCTATCAAATTCCTCCAGTCTCCTCGAATACTGACCATGACAAGGGACATGTTCTCATATAGTGAAAATATACAGGGACGGAGCTCACTAGCTTCTTAAATTTATGTAAATCTCTAGGATGATACAATATAGAAATGGAAGCTCACTTGGTTTCTACTTGAATGTAGAGGAAGTTATATTTAGCTAAGGCTGTTATGTGAACAAGAGGCATTCAAGTAACTTACTTAAATATAAATGAACTTACTGCATTACTATGGGAAGCCCAGTGCTTGTTTCCCGACAATGAATATAAGTAATAACTGAAAATATCAATCCATGCAACGGTTGTTCCTTACATCAACTGAAGTTTCCTGTACAAGTATAAATAGGATTAATTACTTTTACATCAGTTCCTAGCAGGAACAAATTAATTGCCAAATAAAGGACTTTCAAAAGAAAGTAATGGACTTAATTTCTTTTAACCATTTCCTTTTCTCGATGACAGAAGAATTTTACTAATAAGAAGAGAGTAATCAGAGGCAGACAAGGAGTCCACGATTAAAACAAGACAGAGAGAGAGAAAGTACTTGTCCCTGACCAACGACAGTCCCAAAATTACAATGAATATCAGACATAGTTACTCCCAAAATCCCCGATTGCCAACGCCCAGAGAGAATCCAACTAAGACATCCTAGAAAAGAGATGTGGAGTATGTTCATATGTATTAATGAAGATCCAGATACCCATAAAATAGCACACTCCACATGCCATAAAATATTTCCACTCTTTCTCCTACTAAGGGGGTGTTTGATAAAAACTGAATGAATCTGAATAAAAAAAATTGTTTGATAATTAACATGTCTGAAACATCTGAATAACAAAATTTTATTATTTTACCACTCTGGAATAATTCAAAGTTGTTGTAAATTTATTTAATATTACTTAATATAATAGTTAATATTTTTTTTTAACTTTATTCAGCTGCTCATTCAGCCATCCAGCCAAAAAAATCTGACTTAGCCATTCAGCTCAATCATCTGACCGATTTAGCCATTCAGACGATTTTTTTCTAAAACAAACACACTTAATGGCTGACCGATTCAGCCATTCAATCCTAAACAAACAGCCCCTAAAACACCAAAATCTTATTTGCACTTAAGAAAACCGACAAAGGAAGAAAAAGACAAGCATGAGATTCTGAACTTTGCTTACACGTAGCAGAAATATCAGGGGCAATAACTTTTTGGCTCTACCCTTCCACAGACAAATCATTAGTGCTTAGCCTTTCAATAGCCAGATCAACAAAAGTGTTCACCTTTGAATGAATTTTAGTTTTACAATACAAGTTGAAAGAGGAAACTGAAGGTATGCAGTGATGAAAACAAAAAAAAGGAACTTAAGATCTTATCCAATTAGTTTTGGGCAACATAACAAAAGATCTCATAAAATTATGCAAAAATTAGCAAACACCAACAAATAACATAACAAACAATTATGATAACATATGAGGGTTTTAAAATACCATACCTTTCCGCAACATAAATAAGGTGCATGGTAAACAATTGAAGGCTCTAGGAAACACCATTTTAGATATTGAAGTAACCCTCATGCCAACTTCAATAATTTCATAGCCCTCAAATTGTACTATGATTTTGAAGAAAAAAACGTAAAAAAGAATATATGTGCTTGAGTGGCATAAAATCCGAAGAACTTTCATCTTTGATGTAGAAGAAACATCCCAAAACTATAAGGTCCCAAGATCAGCAAACCAATGATACATGTAAGACACAACCATGGGGTTTAAAAGGGTAAAATTGAAGCATATAAGATCCCTTAGTAAATTTAGCAATTGGTTCACGCCCATTTTTGCTTTAGCCTTGCAACATCATTTCTACTGGTGGTAGTTGTAGCATTGGCAGCAGCTTTTCTCTGCTTCCAGCTTATTTTATCTCTTTCCAAGGTTATTTGTCTCTTCTTTTTTTCTTTAAAACCCTCTTTATTTCTTGATCCCCTCCCTGATTCTTTGAGACTGGTAGTATAGATTGAAACCTAAGAAATCCAAATCTTCTGTCAGATTGTGGGAATCTTGGATGTGATCCGGTTAGGACATGATGACAGGTGGGACTACAGACCTGCATGATAAGTAAATATGGTGAGTTCACACGAAATTTATTAGCTTACCAGTTTGGTTAACTTTTTGCGAAATAAGGTAGCCACCTAGCATATTGTGACAAGTAAAATGAATACTTTCTCACCACATTAATTACTTGCTAGGTGTTAAAAATCATTCTCCTGAGTTGGTTACCCATTCATATTTATTGAATTTATGTTCTATAGGTCTATTAAATGATTAGTTGGAACATATGAAAAATAACGTAAAAAGTCCCATTCACATACATATACAATAACATATTTAACTCTATTAAATGTTTTAAGATCTCATTTGGTATTTTTCCATTTAATGTTCTTATCAGTTTTCTCTTTTATTTCTTTATCCGCCCATTTAACTCTCTTTTACGTGTTTCCTTTTTTATGTGATGATTAGAAGCTAAGTCCTTATTTTTCATTTAACTCTAATCATCTCATAATGTTTATATCCATGTAGAACCATCTCACTCTCAACTCTCTCTCCCACTCTCACTTCTCATCTTCATCATCTTCACACTCTTTCTAATATTTTAAATAATAGATTTAATACCATCTATAATCTTCTAATCAAAACAATAAATGACACTAATAGATTTTATTAAATCCAAAGTATATTTTGCATAAACTACTAATTCATTATCTCATAAAATATTTAAGTGTTTCTCCCTAAGTCCTCTTGTAATGTTTATATCCATGTACAACTATCTCTCTCAACTCTCTTTTCCCCTCGCTCCTCTTCTTCGTCATCCACAATCTTTTTTTTTAACCAATAAATATAATACCATATATAATCATCTTATCACAATTAATATATAACACTAATAGATATTATTTAAACCCATTTTATATAAACTACTAATTCATTATCTCATATAAATTTTGGGAATCATATTATTTTCTTGATCATTAATAAACACTATCGAATAAATACATGTTTTAAGATCTCATTCGATATCTTTTCCATTTAATAGTCATATCAATTTTCTCTTTTATTTCTGTATCCACCCATTTAACTCTATTTTGTGACAGTTCCTTTTTTATCTAATATGTAAAAGTTAAGTCCTTATTTTTCATGCAACTCTCTAATCATCGAATAATGTTTATATTCATGTGAAATTATCTTACTCTCAACTCCCCCCCCCCTCTCACTCCTCTTCTTCATTATCTTCACACTCTTTTTTTTTTGAAAGCCAATAAATTTATACCATCTATAATTATCTCATCGGAAACAATATATAACACTAATAGATATTATTTAAATACAAATATATTTCATATGAACTACTAATTCATCGTCTCATAAAATACATAAGTTATTCTCCCCAAGTCCTTATGTTTTCATTTAACTTTGTAATCATCTTTATATCCATGCAGAACCATCTCTCTCAGCTCTCTCTTCTCGACCCTCTTCTTCATCATCTTCACACACTTTTTATCAGCAATAAATTTAATACCATATATGATCATCTCAACAGATTTAATATATAACAACATTATAGATATTACTTAAAACCCAAATATATTTTATATAAGTACTAGTTCATTATCTCATAAAACACTTTAGTTATTCTCACTCTAGTCACACGCAGATATGTTTATATCCATAACATAGAATCTCTCTTTTAAAATTTTACCCTCTTAAAATTTATGCATCTCTTATTTTTGAACTAATCTTGATTTGTTATCAACATTCTCTAATATAATTTTAATTACTAAATCTGTTTCTCACGCAATGCTCAGGATTATAAGTAGTGAAACACATTTCAGTTGTATAAATAAATATATATATACCTGCACATCTCTTGATATTTATTGGTATAAATAACTTTGGGTACAATTTTGGCTCAAATTTTTATTATAACATGATTACATTTAAGTCTTCAATTTTCTTGTCACATCACTTTAAGTCATGGGGATAGGAGATACCACTAAAGTTTGTGGTACTAAATTGTGTATTAAAGTCTTAAAAACATTCATAAACAAAACTACTAAATCTGAAAGATTGTGTAAGGTGGCAGTTTATGACCAGCAGATGTATTCAGTGGAGTTCAATAATAAGTGCATTAGGATAGTAATGTCTTTTGCTTGGTTATTCAGGGTCAATTTAGTCTTTTACGTTATAAGTTGTTAGGCTCATTTTCTGAGCTGTAGTTCATTCTAGAATCTGTTGATGGATGCTATCTATATTGGGTCACACTGTAAGAGGGGATGAGAAATGAAATGAATTGTTTCCTTTGCTTTTCCTTTCTTCTGAACCCTCTTCTCTCACTATGTTCTTCTTTTCTTCTCTATTACTTCTCATCTTAGCTTTTTCTCTTCCATAAAATTATACAATCTGGTATATACTCTGTTCCTATCACTGTATTCTCACCATTAAAACCTTACAATTGGTATCAGAGCCACGTTCCTGCACCTATGGCCACTAACAACAAGAGATTGAGCAATCTGGAGAACAAGGTACAAGAGCAGCACAGTACTATGCATCAGATGCAAAATCAGTTAGGAGTAGTGTCATCAATGCAACAAGGTCTGGATTCTAAGATGGAGTTGATGATGAAGAACTTTGAAGCCCTCATGGCACTACAGAGGCAACAAGCGGATGCAGCACAAGCAGGTAAATCGGGATCCTCTACAGAATCTATTCTAGGGAGATATGAGCAAGTTGCTAAAGCTGATAGTATTTTTAAGACCATAAAATTTGAATTCCCAAAATTTGATGGGAAAAATTCTAGATCCTGAATCAGGAAATGTAACAAGCTGTTTTCACATCATATGGTGCCTGAACCACAGAAGGTTTATTTAGCAACCAACCCAATAGGGGAGCTTAAGAAGCTGCAGCAACTAGGGTCAGTAGATGAGTACCGAAGGAAATTCGAAGAACTGAGAGGCTGGGCATTGTGCAGAAATCAGACCCTTAATGAAGCATTTTTCATGGATTGCTTCCTGGGGAGATTGAGATTAGAGATACAGTTAGGAGTGCAAGAACTGAATCCCAAGAGTCTGAAGGAACTAAAAAGGCTATCTAGGGTGGAGGAAGATAAACTTGATGCTTGATGCTTGGCTTAAGAGGAGTAAGACTGTCAACAGACCTATTGCCAGTCCATTAGTGTCACCACCTGTGGTCACTCCATTCAACAAACCACTAATCCACACCAATTTGGAAGTTGTGAGGTCTTTACCAGTAAAAGGGTTGACAAGAGATCAGATTAATGAAAAGAGAAGAAAAGGGTTATGCTTCTCCTGTGATGAGCCTTTTAGCAAAGAACATGTATGTAAGAAACCACACTTGTTTATGATATTGCCATCTGAACAATCTGGAATAGTAGATGATGAATGCGGTGAAGAACATGAGGACACACTGCAACCATGTGTGGAGGAAGAGCCTAAAATCACACTCCATGCCCTATCAGGCCATAACACTAATAACACCATCAGGTTATTAGGAATTGCTAATGGTCAGTTTCTAAGAGTTTTAGTGGATAGTGGGAGCACCAACAACTTTCTGGATCCCCAAGCTGCAAAAAGGGTTAAAGCTAACTTGTTCAGTACAAACTCAGTCTCAGTAACAGTAACAGATGGGTTTAAGGGTGAAAGCCATCATCACTGCCCAAATTTACTTTGGACCATTCAAGGGGAGGAGTTCCACACTGAATTTAGAATACTACCGCTAGGAGGTATTGATGCAGTGCTTGGTGTGCAATGGTTAAAACTCTCTGATTCAGTAACTTTCGATTTCCACAACCTGCAGTTGTCCCTAACAAAGACAGATAAGACCATTCAGCTACAAGGGAATCAGACCAAGTGTCACCCTCCATCCAGCTGATGGATTCAGGTGATTTCAAGAGAAATTTAAATGCTGCTACCCATGGATATTTTGGATACTTATTTGGATTATGTCAGTCAGATAAAGATTCCAGCAGCCACAATAGTAGCACTAGTCTTGATCTCACTTCGAATGAAAATAAGCAGTTAGAGGAATTACTGCAGCAGTTCTCTGAAGTTTTTCAAGAGCCAAAAGGGGTACCTCCAACAAGAACTAAGGTGCACCATATTAATTTAAAGGAGGGCAGCCAACCCATGAATCTCAGGCCTTATAGATACCCCCATGTCCAAAAGGAAGAAATAGAAAAAATAGTAAAGGAAATGATGCAAAATGGTATTATCCAACCGAGCAATAGCCCTTATGCCTTTCCAGTGTTGTTAGTAAAAAAACAAGACGAAACTTGGAGGCTATGTGTGGACTATAGGGCATTAAACAACCAGACTGTTAAGGATAAATTTCCAATTCCAGCCATTGATGAGTTGTTGGATGAGTTACATGGTTCCCAATGGTTTTCTAAACTAGACCTAAGGTCCGGGCATCATCAAATCAGAGTTAGCAAAGAGGACATCCCCAAAACTGCTTTTAGAACCCATTTTGGTCATTTTGAGTTTTTGGTTATGCCATTTGGCCTTACCAACGCCCCTGCCACCTTTCAATCTCTAATGAATGAGGTATTTCAACCTTATTTAAGAAAATTCGTCTTGGTTTTTTTTGACGATATATTGATTTACAGCAAGACCTATTCAGAACACTTGACACACTTGCAACTGGTTCTACAATCACTACATGAACACTGTTTATTTGCCAAGAGGAGCAAATGTGTTTTTGGTACTAGACAGGTAAAATATCTTGGTCATATCATAACTCAGGAAGGAGTTTCAACTGACAAGGAAAAAATAAGTCGTATGCTCCATTGGCCTGTACCGACAAACCTCAAAGGCTTAAGGGGATTCTTGGGGTTAACTGGTTACTACAGGAAATTCATAAGAGATTATGGGGTCATAAGCAAGCCACTAACTGATCTGCTTAAGAAAGATAGCTTGACGTGGACTGATAAAGCTACTGAGGCCTTCCAAAACCTCAAAACAGCAATGACGCAGGAACCGGTCTTGGCTATGCCAGATTTCAAGGAGCCTTTTGTGTTAGAAACTGATGCTTCCCATCATGGAATAGGGGCAGTTTTGTTGCAGCAAAATAGACCCATTGCCTAACTCGGAACTGAGGAAGAAGTTTTTAAATGAGTTTCATAACTCACCCATAGGAGGACATTCAGGTATCAAGGGAACTTATGAACGAATTAACAAATTCTTCTGGTGGCCAACTATGAGACAAGATGCCACTACCTTTGTTAAAGAGTGTGATACCTGCCAGTAACAAAAATATGAAACTATAGCCAGCCCAGGCCTTCTACAACCTCTTCCAGTTCCAAATAAACCATGGACTGACCTCTCTATGGATTTCATAGAAGGATTACCAAAAGCTTCAGGCATGACTGTTATTTGGGTTATAGTTGACAGATTCACCAAATATTCTCATTTTATTGCCTTAAAGCACCCCTTCACAGCTGCCCAGTTGTCTCAAATCTTTGTCTCACAAGTTTACAAACTCCATGGACTACCAACTACCATAGTTTCCGATAGAGACAAGGTATTTCTGAGCCTATTCTGGCAGTCCCTATTCAAGATAGTGGGTACTAGGCTGCAAATGAGCACAACCTACCATCCCCAATCTGATGGCCAAACTAGGAGAGTAAATTAGGTCCTTGAGTGTTACCTTAGATGTATGGCTACTCAAGAACCTTAAAATTGGGTGTCATGGTTGTCCCTAGTCGAGTGGTGGTATAATTCCCACTACCATGTGGGCTTACAAACCTCACCATTTAAAGCTTTGTATGGATATAAGCCACCCCATCTTAACTTACACCAGTTTGGACAGATTTCAGATCCCACTGTTATACAGGTCTGTAAAGATAGGGCTCAGTTTATGCATATGTTAAGGCACCAGTTGCTAACAGCTCAAAGTTATGCAGACAAACACATAACAGAAAGGTCTTTCGAACCAGAAGATAGGATGTATCTGAAGGTGAGACCTTTTAAGCAACTGACCTTAAAGCAGTCCAGATATGGGAAACTAGCCCCCAAGTATTGTGGTCCTTTCTTAGTTGAACAGAAGGTGGGAACAGTTGCTTATAAATTGAAGTTACCCGAACAAGCCAGAATCCACCCTACCTTCCATGTGCCCTTACTCAAAAAGAAACTCGGCTCACAGTGCAACTCCTCTCCTGATTTACCTCCTATGGACTCTGAAGGTTTTTTCTTAGTGGAACCAATTGCCATCCTTGATAGGAGATTGGTCAAACAAAACAATGCTCCTAATGTTGAAGTCCTAGTACAGTGGGCAAATACCCTACCGACTGAGGCCACTTGGGAGAACTGGGCTCAGTTGCACCAGCAGTTTCCTCAATTTTGCCCTTACTCAAGGGCCATTTCAAGGGAGGAAGAATGTAAGGTGGCAGTTTATGACCAGCTGATGTATTCAGTGGAGTTCAATAACAAGTGCATTAGGATAGTAATGTCTTTTGCTTGGTTATTCAGGGTCAGTTTAGTCTTTTACGTTATAAGTTGTTAGGCTCATTTTCTGAGCTGTAGTTCATTCTAGAATCTGTTGATAGATGCTATCTATATTGGGTCACACTGTAAGAAGGGATGAGAAATGAAATGAATTGTTTCCTTTGCTTTTCCTTTCTTCTGAACCCTCTTCTCTCACTACGTTCTTCTTTTCTTCTCTGTTACTTCTCATCTTAGCTTTTTCTCTTCCATAAAATTATACAATCTGGTATATACTCTGTTCCTATCACTGTATTCTCACCATTAAAACCTTACAGATTGTAGCATAATGTTACCAACAACAATGAGGCATTTCCCGTCAATCTTTCTAATGTGAAAATCAATCACTCAAAATCTATAATCTATATGGCTCACGATTGTCAAATAGAAAAAGGAAGGCGAAAGAAACAATTACTCTCATCATATGAATTTATAAAAATAAGTCAAGATCCCCAAAAGGGAATTGAAGAGGAGACTTGATGTGTAAAAAAATTGAAGTTTGTTGCTCATTCTTTCCTTTCTTACAAATTCTCCTGAGCAAGAATCTCTCAAGAATAAGTCAAGATCCCACATTAAATGAGAGAGAGAGGGTTAACCTGATGTTTGAAACCGAAGTAAAAGTCACTTGCTCATTTTTTTTCCTTTCCTAGAAATTCTCCATAGCAATTTATATGTTTTTGATAGGAAAAGAAGATTTTATAAGTTAGACGAAAGGTATATGAAAAGGCCAAAGACTATTCAAATAAAGAAATCTAAAGAAACACACAACTAGAAAAACAGGAACTCCTCTAAACCCCCAGAAATGGAAGACACTCGTAAAGTATAAAAAAATCACCCTATTTCAAATGGTAAAACAATAAGTGGATGTAGAAGAAAACATTGTTTTTAAATACATATATGTGAAAATTATGTTAAAGATTTATTAATAATTTGAGTTTAATGTATTTAAAAACAATAAATATGCACATACAATATAAAGAAGATGAATACTTCAAAAATGCAGAAAATTTTTGAAGCATTTAAAGAAGTCATAAAGCCAATTAAAAGAAACATTTCTAAGTTCGATGAAACCATTAGTTAGGTCAAGACTCTAATACATAATGAAATGTCGACACTAGGAAGTTCCGCGTCAAACACATACTCACCCAACCTCCAAGAATTCAACAGTTGAATATTCAGATCCTTCGCTGCAGGAGCAGTACCATTTCTTTTGGGGTATAATTTTCTTGCTCGCCATCAATAGACCATTTGATGGAGTTGTAATCTTGAATTCTCTTTATCCTCAGGGTTCTGATGTAAGAAGGGTGGAAAGAACTGAGCATTGCCCCACATTTTACAAACCTTGCACAATTTATGAGCTCTAGTTTCCAAAGTTTTGCACACTTTGACAAGAGCACCTGCAGCCCAGAATCTGAATAAAAAACCTCATGGAATTTTACCTCCGTCAGTCGTCGTAGATTTTCTGCTATGACTGGAGCAGAGAACCCATTCAACCAGAAATGATTCAAGTATAGGACTTCGAGATTTTTGCAGTTTATGCCTATTTCCTTGATGATGTGCTCTAAATGGACTTGATCCAATGGACCTAATAACATCTCCTCAATTCCGTGCCAATTCCTTATTGCCCTCGAGAATCCTTTTCCGGTTAGTTCTTCTGGAGCAGCGAGGAATAACCTTTTCAGCTTGTTTGACCTATAAATTTCAGGAGAGATTGACATAACTATAAAAAAATAAATGTAGCTGATATCGTATACCATATAACTGGGCTTCTTTTTTAATATTCACATGCTAGAAGTCCCCCATATACATCTTAATTGACGAGGTCATGAAAGAATGATTGTCTGAATAAACTGAATTTAATTGTGATCATATCCTAGATAAGCATGAGTATGATGCATGGCAAGCCCGCAAGACTTGGTTGGATCAATATAAGAGACTTTGAAAGCCTATGGAAATAAAAGAAAATTCAAGAAGTTATATTTAATTAATTTACTTTATTCATAATTTTAGTAGTTATCTTATCAGAATACAATTTAGTTGCAATTTTAGTTGCGAAAGTTGTTTAGTAGTGTTATAAATAAGGATGTACTCTATTATTTTATACGCAATAAATTGTAAGAAATACTTTTGGAGCAACAGAAACAAGGTTAGGGTCCTAATAAGCACGTGTGATGCAATACGAAAGAAGAAATTTATTATTAATTTTGTATTGTTATCTAAAGATAAATGTTGGATTATTAATGTAATTATTTTAGTATGATATTCTAGGAGATTTTTAATTATGATAGAAGATTTTAATTAGTAGAGTTTATTGTAGTAGTAGATTTTAGTTAAGAGATTGTTTCCTTTTTGAATTAGGGTTTTTACTTAATTCTCAAGGATTTTCTATTTAAGCATTGTAATACTTCATTATTTGGAGATTATTGAATGAATTGATTTGAGATTACAGATGTGTATTTTTGTGTGTTTCTTTATCGATTCTCTGCAGAGATAAGTACTCTTATTTCTTCTTTCTACACCGTCCTACATCAACGTGTTTGGATTGTATGAAGGTGATGGGTGAAATACATATGGGCCTTGTTGTGTTGGTCAACATATGGGCCTCAGAGATGGGTTATTCGGGTAGTGAGGTGCGTAGAAGATGGCGTTTGAACCAAAATTTGATACCTAAAATAATAGTGGATGGGGGTTTTGGGCCAAAGAAAATCTTACAAAAATATTTCTCACATAAATTCTAAATCAATTCTTAAAATTCATTGAGTTAAAATAATTGAGTACATTCATATTTATAATAAACCTAAACAACAATCCTAACCTATACTGGACCATAATAAGATAACTACCAAAATTATAAATAAAGCTTAATTAAATACAATTTCTAAAATTTTCTTTTATTTTTATGGGCTTCCAAAGCCTCTTATATATATCCAACCAAGTTATTACCCAAGGTTCGGAAATCCAATTCACACTTGGAAGATGTGAATCAATGTTAGTAACATTGATTAGTAAATCAGTGTTAGTTGGTTTACTCCAATAAACAGTTGGGCATAATCATCAATATAATATAGCTTTAAAAAAGTAGAGCCTTCAGCATGTAGAGTGAGGTATTTGAAATTTGATATTGAGATATCTTTCTTTTGGTTACACTAAGCATTCCAGGAGGTTTTGTCCTTAGATTTTCTGGAGGCTTTGACTATTGGATAGTTGTTGATCCTTTGTGTTTTGAGGGTTGTACAGGATTTTATGTAGGTTATTCCCCTGTTGATGGGGTTTGAACCTAGTAACAGATAACTTATGTTCCCTAGCTGTGTGGGGGACTTTTATTTGCTAGGGTTAACCTAAGGTTCAGCCTCCTTGGCAGTGTTAATAAACATTAATTATCAAAAAATATATGCATAGTGGGATGGGCAGCCATATTATTACATAGTCACAACGTTACATAAATGAAAACAGTTATAGCACTATTAAGAGATTTCAAAGTTTCAAATAACGAAAAATTGGGGAGTAATGCAGTATGTACAGAATTACGAAAAGAAAATTCACAATGAACTGGCATAAATCAGTTTCTTAACAATCTAAAGCAAATCATCAGTGACTTGTATTTCTCAAAACCACTTCTCACTGCATTAAATAGGAATTTTAGGCTTGATTCTAATCCTTTATGGCTCAGATTTCAGACCTTGTAAGACAATACGTAGGTGATGAGGTGTGGCCAGGAAGGAAAGGCAGGAAGTCAAGTCTGGCCAGGGGACTGTGGCTGTTGAAGAAGTTTAAAGACTCTATAACAGCTAAGTTCCAAGGGATGTAAAGCAAAATCAACAATGACTTATATTGCTCAAAAATCACTGCTCAATTATAACAAGGGAAATATGGGAATTTATTCCTTTATGGTGCAGGAAGTAAAGCCTGGATGAGTCAGTGGACAGTGTGCTGATATAGTTTAAAGACTAAAATGCTGGTCTGAATGCCAATTTCAAAGAGATTTAACGGTTAAAATGTGTTTTATTTCTAGAAAAATGTCCATAATATAATACTGTCAAACAAATAAATGAAACAATGAAACTTGAACCCAGTTGCATTGGACAGTGATAATGGTTGAATAAATTAGTAAAATGAACCATTTAAATGCAAAATCTCGTATTATTTCAACGCTTATTTATGAATTCATTTATTTGGTTTTTGGGGCGGGGGGAGGAAGGAGATATTTCTGGACAGGGAAGGGTGATGATTATAAATTGTGCAGTTATAAAAACACGAGTATTTGATAGTCAAATATACCGGGAAGGAAAAATAATGCCACTTTTCATATATATGGCTATCAAGTTTGCGGTTCTCTAAAGTTTGAAACCACGTGTCTTGCATGCTCCATACCTGAGACACAGGCACGAAAAAATTAAAATGCATTACAGGAACGGGTACAACCCTTGGAGAACATCTAAAGGCACAAAGTCGAACATCTAAAGGCACAAAGTCACTGCAACTGAAAGAAAATACAGAATCTAAATTTTCTTTCTAAATTTCCATTGCACAGTCATTACCTACTCACTAAGTCTCTGATCCAACTAACAACACTTAAATTGGAATAAAAAAAATTGATGATTTTTGTCATGTCAACCATACACAAGTACAAAAATCAAAACTTTATTTAATGTCTAATATATTACTCTCTTTGTTGAATTCCTCCAATTTTCTTTGATTTGACTAAATGTTCCTTACAAACATTTTCCCATCACTATAAGTGTAAGATTCTCAAAACCTGACTACATAACAAATAAATCATATGTAAATTAAAAAATATAACAATGAACTAAACAAATACTAAAAATTAGAGAAAAATCAAAAAGTACCCACTAATCAAATCAAAGATCATAAACTAAAGGGAAAACAAGAATTAACATTTTCCCATCACTATAAGTGTCTAAGATTCTCAAAACCTGACTACATAACAAATAAATCATATGTAAATTAAAAAAATATAATAATGAACTAAACAAATACTAAAAATTAGAGAAAAAAAAAGTACCCACTAATCAAATCAAAGATCATAAACTAAAGGGAAAACAAGAATTAACCTTTGTGCTATATACACCAAATGTCTGTCAAGCACACAAAGACGCGAAGGAAAAACCATCTTGGTAATTGAGCTAAACCCATCATTACCATCACATGAATAACTCTTCATCACCTTCACAAGTATGCTCATCAACACCTTGGGCTTCATATGATACTCAAAAGCACCGAAATTGACACGTTGTATAGGAGTTAAATTGAGGGTACCTGGCTCTCCTTTAAACAACAGCTCACAAACAGCTGAATTCCATGGGAGGCAAACTGATGAGACATCAAGTAACAATTCATCCTGATCTATTTTTGAGAAAATTTTTATAAGAAGATCTTGGTCTAAATCCTCCCATTTCCTTACCTCTGTCCCATCATCTTCCCCTTCTTTCATCTTTTTGGATGCCATGGACACTCTCCCTTCTCTCTAAAATGAGGCAGGTTTTTTCAGGGTTTGTGCAAATAGGGCTTTTTTTTAATTTTATATGGAGATTTTTTTACTCCTGGATAAATGTTATGCAGACATCTGTCATGGTTTCTTGTTTTTTAATTCTGTTTAGATTTAGGAAATGTGAAAATGGAAATATTATTTTTCTCCATTTAATGTTTCTTGTTTTTTAATTTTGTTTAGATTTAGGAAATGTGAAAATGGAAATATTATTTTTCTCCATTTAATAATAAAATTAAAAAGAGAGATTAAGATGATATTAGAAAGGAAATTATTAAATTCACAATATTTTTTGTTATTTTCATAATAAAAGTGTCGCTGTAGATGTATAGAAACTGTTGTTATAAGTTCTATAACGATACTTTTATTATAGAAATAATATTTGTTGTTGTGGATTTAACAATTTCCTATTAAAAAATATTGATGCTTTGATACCAATTAAGGGAGGATCGGAGAAAAGGGTTGATCAAGCACGTCTGTCAACGATTTACAAGAAATAATAGCCACACTCCACAAGACGGATAAAGGCAAGGATTCAAAACGCGACTTTGATGACGTCCCACTTAATCAAACATTAACCCTGATCTATCTTAATTAATACATGGCATGAAATTTTAAAAACATATTAAATATATATTTACAGATAAATTACCACACATTTGATCTCATGAAATTACTGTTGATTAGGGGTAGGGGTTCTACCCAAAACTATGAGCCGGCAGGTTTATTCCTGTATAGCGGTTTTTGTTAAATAAATATAATGTTCTGATGTGTAAAATTGTTCTAAGAAATAAGAACGATTATAATTATCTGTTGTAGATTAGTATGCTGTTTTGTATCTATTACTATTCTCAGTATGATAATCTAAAAGCTCAAGTAAGGAAACATAATAATTAACGGAAGCAATAATTAAAACTTACAGAAGAGTCTTGGATGTCTTCAAACTTCAGATTTATATTTATCAAGTATTTTACAGAGAGAGGTAAAGAGAATACAAAGGAAAATTCTAAAGAAAGTTCTGCATCAACAAGGGTGAGGTCTCCCTTATTTATACAAAAGAGAAGGAGAAAAAGGATCAGACGTGTCCTGGATAGTGGATTCGAGCAGTAATCCATATCTTTTCTTCAAAATCCCTTAGCCGTAAGAAGTGGAGGATAAGAGACAAGCTGTCGGCAAAGTGGGAATACTGTAGTGGACAGGTGGTTGTCAGCTTCTGATAATTGAGAGGTAGTTGGATATGCATCGTTGCTGGTGGGAATACTGTACTTGTTTTCTTCTGATTATTGATGATGTAGTGGAGAATAACTTTATTTTCCTTTTCCTTTTCCTTTCTTGTCTTGCGCCATCTTCTCAGAAATTATTGAAGTGAGAGAGTCCCAAAAGTCTCCCATGGTAGGCTCCGGTTCTTGACTTTCTCCTGCTAAAACATTGAATTGGTTGTCATCCTGTTCAGAGTCTTCATCACTGTTAATAGTCTTCATGGAGGCATCATCCGGGACTAAGGATTGTAAGAATTGTGTCTTCATATAATCCATAGTTTTAACTAAGAGTTATGTTTCAGTTAAGTTTGGAAACTTTTGTTTTAAGTCTGTTTGAATTTTAACAAAAGGATTTACTGATGTTGATGCTGGAAGGCTCTAAGGTATAACATCTAAACAGGCATGGGTATGACCTTTTATGGTCTTGAGGAGTTCTGGTAAAGTGGGGTTAAGCCCTTTATCCCACCACTTGGTAAAAAAATACTCTTTTTAGACGAGGGATTTTATTCTGATAATCGCACTGAAAATCCCACTTCCAAATCCAAGGAATTCCAAAACAAATTATGAAATGGGCAAACAATTTTTGCATAGATAATTCTTTATTTACTGGTATATGGGCATAAGCAACTTGTCATTCCTTGAATACTGTTTTAACTGTTTCTGGTAGGGTGTCAATAGTGATACCTATTTTATCCCACCAAACGAAAAAGCAGTTGGGAATTTCGCTTCTTAAAACTTTGGGACAGATACGGATGAACCAAGAGTGGTTATGGATGGGATTCTGGTAATAAAATACTTGTGTAAAGGAATCAATATAATCCCAATAACTGTATCTGGTTTCTGTTAAATGTGTGGATTCAATGGTACGGGTGGTATGAGGATTAATACCCCAATTAACAAGAGGCATGATGCTCTTGATAGTGGTTTTGCTGTATTGAATTGGACTGGTCGGTTTAGATGGATCATGAAGCGTGTGCTTTATATCCATAGATGTTGTTTCTAGAATGATTTGCTCATATACATAACGATACTGGTTAAAACGAGGAGGAGACTGTTGAGTCGTTAAATAACGTCGTTTGATCTCCCATGGATCTTTCATCCATTTTTCATCATTCTATTCAATAAACAATACTGTTTCTTCCACATAAGTATTTGGAATATACTGTTCGGGTAAAAGAAGAACATCTTTTACTGTAGGTTGGCTAGAAGAAGCCAAATAATTACTGGATTGAGGGTTCAAGCTAGGAAATTCTGTATAATATGGATTAGTTCTGCCTCGGCCTCGTTGACCGAGGCCACGACCTCTACTTGTCATTCCTGCAAATATTCTGTGGTTAGAAAATCCGGTAAAGAATTCTGTTTTCCTTTGATATACTCAATATCAAACTCAAATACTGATAAAATACTTTGCCAAGTAGCAAATATCTGTTTGGATGCTAAATTTTGAACATCTTTTTTAAATATCTGTTTTGCAGCTGAACAGTCAACTCTAATTAAAAAGTGCTGATTTAAAAGATCATCCTGAAATTTTAAAACACATTTGACAATTGAAAGACATTCTTTTTTAATAGTAGGATAATTTAAAGAGGGTCCTTTCCAAGTTCTTGAAGTAAAGTGAATAAGATCTTCTTTATTACTGTTAGGATTAAATTGTTTTAAAATACCACCATATCATGTATTGGAAGCATCAGTCTGAACGATTTTTTCCATTCGGGATTAGGTAAGGATAAACAAGGTAACTGTTTAACTCTAGATTTAATCTTTCTTACTGCATAAGTATGTTCTTCAGTCCAAGGTAAAGGATTTTTCCGAAGGTGAGTATACAAAATAGAAGCATCTTGGGAAAGATTCGGATAGTAATCACGAATATAATTTAAACTTCACAAAAACCTTTGCAGTTGATTAATGTCTTTAATTTCATCCGGAAATAAAGATGCAAATTCGATACATCTATCAATTGGAATAATAGTTCCATTGGAAATATTATGTCCGAGAAATCTGATTCTTGTTTGGAAAAGTTTCATCTTAGGGGCAGAAACTACCAAACCATTTTTTATGATAACATTTTTTAAAAATATTTAAATGTTTTATATGCTGTTCGATGGATGAAGAGAAAATTAAAACATAATCAATGTAACAGATAATAAATTCAGTAAAGGGATTAAAAATATCATTCATGATGTGCTGGAATTCTAAAGGTCCATTTTTTACTCCAAATGGAAGAACATTCCATTCATAGTGACCAAAAGGTACTGTAAAAGCAGTTTTATAAGTATTCTGTTCTCTAATTTGAATTTGCCAAAATTCTGATTTCATATCAAATTTAGAGAAAATAGTGGCATCATGAAGTCGGTCAAGAAGATCCTTCTTATTCGGAATTGGATATCTAATCCATTGAAGGGCTTCATTAAGAGGTTTATAGTTGATAACGAGTCGTGGAGTTTCTCGTTCAATTTCTGAATTTTTATTGACATAAAAAGCAGTACAGCCCCAGGGAGAGGTACTGGGTTTTATTAATTTTTTCTGTTGAAGGGACTCAATTTCAGTTTTACAAAGGAGTAAATATTCTTTCTTCATCTGGCTGGGTCGAGATTTGGTAGGAATATTTTTCTCATTAAAATTAGGGATATAAGGAAGAGAAATAATATGTTTCTTCCTGTTCCAGAAGGCATTTGGGACATCACTACAGATTTCTGTTTGAAGAGTTTTGTGGATTAATCTTATTTTTTTTCCTGTAAAGAAGGTTGTAAAATTCTCTGTTCTGTAGTAAGAAATTTTATCTCTTTCTGAATAAAATTGATTTGTTTTTCTTTAGAATAAAACATGTTTTTAACTTGATTTAATTCTTTAGTGTAGGGTTCTGTAATAAATTCAAAAACAATATGTCTGTTATTAAGAGTTGTATGAATTTCTAAAGTATCAATTTTTGAAATAGGCATTAAAAGACATAAAAAGGGAGTGCCTAAAATGATACTTTGATTCATATTACGGATAAGAACAAAAGTTGTATGTAAACAAAGGCCTTGATTACAGATTAAGGCTTCAGAAATTGTATACTTAATATTCATAGTATTTTCGCTTGTACTAGTTAGAGATTGAGTGGTCTTCTGGAAGTACTTGGTAGGAATTAATCCTTCTTGAATACAGTTCATGTCAGCACCACTATCAACTAGGGCAATAACGTCTTTGATAATAAAGTCTGGTTTAATAATAAAAGTGATTCTAATATACCATTTCTGAAAGACTACTTGATTCATAAGCATTAAATATTGTTCAGAAGATTCTGGTTTATCAAAAGATTCGGGTTGTTTGGAGGATTCTATATTATCCTGCTTGTGACTTAACTTATTTTTAATATTGGTTAAATCTTGAAAGATAATAATATTATTATTCTGTAATTGTTTTATTTCAGATTTTAAAATATTTATTTCATTTTTTAGATCCTGAATAGTAGTAGGCTTTTCAAAGGTAGAAACGCCCTGAATACGTTTCATAACCTCTTTCATACTATACTGATTAATGGGAAGGGTGTCTTCAGCCTTTTGTGTTTTATAACAGATTTCTAAAAATTTTAATTTAACCTCTGGATCTTTAATCTGTTCGAGAAGAGATTTCTGGTGGTTAGTTAGGAAATTAATACTAGGACCTCCAATATCTAAACCATTCATCTCGACGATAGCTTTCAAGTAATTAGCTTCAGTAGCTATATTACAGTTATTAATAGTACAGGTTTGACATTGTTCGTTGTCAGAATTATTGTCAGATTCTGAATAGACTTTTGCTAAATCATTTTCTGAGCTGGACTCAGAATCATTACTAGACAAGCAATTAAGAATTTGCTGTTGGATTTCCTCATCAAGGGATAATTCATTAAGCTTTTGTTTTAATTTTGAATTGCATTTATTAGCAAAGTGTCCTGTTTTTCCACATTTATAGCATTGAATTTTAGATTTATCTTTTTTTCTGCTACTCTTTCATTTCCTGGAAGATTTTTCAGGGGTTTTAGTTTTCGAAGATTTTTTAGAAGAACGTTTCCGGTAAGATCTAGAAGGTTTAGAACTTTGCTATTTTTTGATTTTCTGAGGATACTGTAATTTTGTGTCATAAGAGAATTGATCGCAAAATTCTCCTATTTCATGTCTTTTAGTAAGATTCTGTTTTTTCATTAATTGTTGAAGTTTTATATCATTACATAATGTTAATCCTTCTTCGATAATTACTGAAATAAGATGGCCATAAGAATACTGGTCATAAAGGATACTCATACGGTCATGTTTATCTCTTAGTTTTTTACGGACTTTTTCAGCAAAGAAAGTAGGGAGTCCATCAACAAATTTGGCTTTCCAATGTTCATTGTTAACATCTGCTCTTTGCATGACTTTCATTAAAAAAACATCTTTATACCATCTAAAATGGGTTAAGGATGGGCAACGAAGGTTCTGTAAGAGTTCTCTACTTCTATCGGTATTTTTCTGTCCTGGTCCTACAAAATGATGAACGATAGCTTGTACTAAGGTGTAACAAGCATCTTCTCTTCTGGTTTCAAGTTTAGTAATAGGGTCAGTATCATTCTTATAGGATTGAAGGATTTCAGTTCTTTGGTTATCAGAGAGTACATTATCCCACCATCCTTTAAGAATGCCAGTAAAACCATTTACTAAGAAACGACATATCTGATGGTCTGTGTTTTCATTCTGTTTGCAGACGGTTGCATACATCAAGATATGATGGATGGTTTCAAAAATTTGATATTCTGTTTTACCATCGATATTCCATTCATAGATGGTTTTACCATGATAAGACTTCTGGGAATGAAGAAAGTCTTCTTCATACAGAATATCCTGAGGAGTAGGTCTGGGGTAGTAGTACCTACTAGGTCCAGATAAAGCCATTCTATTAATAGGCTTTCGGCTATAAGTAGTTTTATTAATATTTTGCATCTCCTGAAAATTAATCTGGATTTCAAAAATATTAATAGGGGAAATATCGGAATCATCCTCTTCATTATCAGTATTACTATTACTGGTATGAGAGGAAGGTGTCCAGACATCATATTGATCTGGGACGAGGATGCGGGTGTGAGTTTTAAATCCTTCATTTTATTTAAAAGATTTTCAATAAAATTATCAATGGTTTTAGAAGATTTCATTTTAAAATTACTAACTTCTAAAGGTGGTTTTATAGTTGCAGGTTGAAGGTCAATTTTTTGAGGAATAATTTGGCAATTATCATTAATATGATTTATTTGCTCTTCAATCCTGGTTAACTGTGTTCCTACAGTTTGAAGGAATAGATTAGTATAATTATTCTGTTTTGACAAGGGCAAAATGTCTTTTATCTTAACCTCTTCTTGCTGATGAGAGACTTCAAAAATATCAACATACGGGTTAATAACTAAGGGCTTTAAATTTTTATTTCCAGAGCTAAGTTCAAGAGACTTAGGAGGAGGATTAATAGATTGAATAATTTTACCATTAGTGGTAATCCAATCTTTTTGAATTCCAGTTAATACATTCAGTTGACTTTCAGTGTAAAAATCTGAATTTAAGACAAAATCATAATACCATTTAGCAAATGATAAAATACACTGGTTACTATTCAGATAAGCATAATAATTAGCTTTAATTTCTGCTAACTTATCATTATCATGATTTTTAAAATGCCAATTTCTAAAATTCTGGTATTTTTCCTGCATGAACTCCTTGTTTAAACATTGGCGAATTTTACTATTTGGAGAAAAATCCATTTAACAATCAAAATTCATATCACTAGCAGTTGGACTGTAAGGTCTTCTGTTCTGAGGAGTAGCCTCATAAATACCATGAGGTATTTGATTTTCAGAAATATGAATTCCTCTAACCATGTCTTCATTTTTTACAGACTCATTGCTGGGATTTTTAGACTCTTGATAAACAGATTATAAATGGTCAGACACAGATTGTCTAGATGATTCAGGGAAATCAATATTATATGAAATATTATTAATAGATCGACTTCTGGTAAAAAGGTCTTTGAAATTTTAGATAAACATTTCCATTACTGGTTTGAATGACATCTTCAATGTTTTGTCTAATTATAGGTCTGGTAGGAACGACATTAGTAATTTGCCATTGTTTTGGAAAAGTAATTTCTTTCCAAGGGATCATTCTGGGAATAGCCACTTGACTACTAAAGAGGTTAGTATCAATAAGGATAGTATTTCCTTGTTGGCTTTGCTTTCTGATATAGGGATTTAAAGTCGTTAAAACTTTGAGGTGTATACGGAATAATATAACAAAAGGAGGGGATCCAGGTAGGTATTCATAACCATGAGATATAATTCTCATTTCTAAGACTTTTGACAAATTATTATCAGTTAGGGCAACACTTAAATTCGGGTAGATATTAAAATATACTGGTCCATGGGCAAGGCTAGTTTCAATAGCTCCCATGAGAGAGGCTTTCCAGTTAAGACACCTATCATCTCTAAGTGTGCACTGATACTGGTATTTTGGCCAAGTAAAGTCAAAGGTTTGAAGGCTACTTGGACAAGTCCTATGTGAACATATTTATATTTTTGCAAAAAGGGGTATAAGTCTTCAATATGCAATAAATATAAATTTTCATTATTGAAAATACCAGTTATTTGCTACTTTTATTGTAGAAATAATATTTGTTGTTGTGAATTTAACAATTTCCTATTAAAAAATATTGATGCTTGTAGACTTTCTTATTTTAATTTAATGACTTGTTATGGTAATGAAGTTTTAATTCAGTATTTAGCGATCATGTATATATATATATATATATATATATATATATATATATATATATATATATATATATATATGAGAAAAAGGTTACTTATACCTTATTTCAATTTAACATATAAAAAAAATATAAATTAAAATTTATCTTCTTTTATTCACTAATTAAGCAATTGATGAAATTAACATCCATTCATATCATTTTTTAAGTATGCCCCAAAAAAATAATCATTTCTATGATAAAGAAATAGTTCAGAAAAAACAAGTCATAATAGTGTCATTTAAAAAATGAGTAAATGTTTTTTAGTTCATAAAACTTAATAATTAAAAAGTTAAATGATTATTCAGAAAAATTTGCATAAGATTATTTGATTATGTTAGAGGATCGACAATAATATATTTTTGGTTCTTTTATATCTTATCGTTTTAATTAAATAGGCATATCAGAATATATTTTTTTGAAAGTTATAAATAATTACTTGACATGATATCCTATCTAAGGGATAAAAAACATGTAAAAAGACGTTGTTAACGTCAAATTTTGTACGTCTGACAAAATTATCAAAACAGCAGTCTAAAATCGCGTTAACGGATGATTGTATTGTTGTGAAATCAAACTCACGAAATACATTTACATAAACATATACAAAGAGCTATAAAATATGAACACAAAAATTTACGTGAAAACTAAATTGAGAAAAAATAACAGAGAGAGAAGTACACTATAATAATATGGAGAGTATAAAGTGTTTATTTGTGTCATATGTAATTGTGTTCTCTCTCCTCTAAACCATTGTTTATTACTGTATTTATAGTTGCAATGTCTACCAGAATCCAATCAGGAGTAGAAGTCCTTTGTAGAATCACCGTATAACAACATTTAATAGTTGATAGATTCCTTCCCAAATTAAAATTTCTTATTCCACTAAATAAGAAAAAACAATATTACTTTAATGAGGACTCTATCACTGTCAAAATAAATCCAAATAATCACAACCCAACATTGCCCTCGGTCTCTTATTTATAAGGAACTTAAAATAAGAGAGTATACAAATTTATATCAATCGAAAATTCATATATGCCGAAGATGGACTATCACACCCGAACTTCATACGCCGAAAGAAATTTTTTAACTCCTAATATCGCCGCCTCACTCCTCTTGTTAACTCTTATGATAGATAAATAATTGTCCTTATTACTACCGAAGATACCAATTGTGAAGCCCCCAAAATAGGTATACATCACGTATTATGAGTCGTCAAATACATGGTATAGAACTTAAATACAAACTTTATTTATACAATATGACAAAATGTAGCTGAGAGTTATAACACGAATATTATCTCGTAGACAATATCCAAACTCAAATGGAGTTCTCATTACAATTATTATCACAATATTTTATAGAATAGTGAGGACTATTATAGCCACCATCTTGGACCATCACTCTATTCTCCGACTAGTCCCAACTATATTCTCATTTCCTGAAGAGAACAATGAAAGCAAAGGGTGAGCTCAACTAGCCCATTAAATGATATTATGACTAAGATAATGCATAATAAATTATCGTTAGCTTTCAACAATGTTAAACTGATATATTACAATAGACAATGAGTTTAACTGCAACGGAACAAACAATCCATTAGAAGAGTCAAGTAGAGGATGATATCTACTATCTTCTATGATTTAAAAGTTTATCATCAATTTTATCGCTGTGACTCAGCTCAATAAATAATTCACATCACTGAATTATTCATGCACTACGGGCCAAGGATATTCATCATTATCACATCCACGAATCATCCATGCACTACGGACCAAGGATATTCGTTATTACCACCAATGGTCATGATTATGCCAACAACTGTTCATCAATGCACTACGGGCCAATGAGGACTTTTACCATATTATTTGTAACATTACAGGTCATGATTATTTCGAATAATCCTTGGTCATAATCATACTAATCAACAATCCATCTATGCATTATGGACCAAAGATGACTTTCATCACAATATAAGCATGAGGATGATGACAATTGTGACGCCTCCAAAATAGGTATACATCACCCATTCTGAGTTGTCAAATATATGGTACAGAAATAACTACAACTTTATTATTACAACATATAAACTGTGAGTTTAAATACAGATATTGCCATCTAGACAATATCCACACCTAAATAAGCCATCATTATAATTATTGGTACATTATTTAACAAAAATAGTGAGGACTACTAAGACAACTTTCTAGAACCATCATTCCACTCCCCGACTAGAACTCGCTACATTCTCGCCTCCTGAGAAGAAAAATGGAACAAAAAAGAAAAGGGTGAGCTCAACTAGCCAAGTAAAGAATATTATGACTAGGATAATATAGAACAAATTATCGTTAGTATTCAACATGGAAAAATCTGAGAGAATAAAATAAACAACAAGTTTCAGATCAATAGTCGCAGCGGAAATAATAATTCATTGAAGAGTTACGTAGAGAATGAAATATACTATTATCTATGAATTTAAAAGTCCATCATCAATATTTTATCCCTGTAACATCAATCAGTATACATCATAAATCAAATATTCATCTTTGCACTACAGGCCAAAGATATTCATCAGTCGGTCATGTTCATCTCAACACCTGTTCATCTTTGCACTACGACCAACGATATTCATCATAAAATCATTAATCTTTGCACTACAGGCCAAAGATATTCAATTATATCATCATTTAGGATTGGGGATGACAAAAAATATTTTAAAGAAAACGAATCTAGTGAAACAAAAGAATAAATATTAAGGATTCGTATTTCGATTTATCCATGTCCAAAAATACCTCATAAATAATCATAGTGGTGTAAAATTCAAGAATGATCAAAACATGGATACAATCAAAGCTAGTATCCATAATAGATATTTTGGACGAAAAATGAAAATTTAATTTTTTCTGTGAATAGTGCCGTATTCGTGAATAATGTCGTATACGTTAATAGTGTCGTATACATGAATAGTAATCCCGACACTAAAAGACAAGAATTTCACAAGAAAAATACTCACAATATTTCGGCGTAATGATATTAGAAGAAATAATATCATTTTAAAAAAATAACATCCCTTATCTCGAAAGACAGTACTTCTAGTTGAAACACCGGATATAGGCTATGACTTGAACTTGCACCGTATAGCAACACTCAAAGTTTTAAAATACTCACAAGAATACGCTCAATATATCAAGAGAGAAAGAGAGAGCAGATTTCAGTTTCTGGTGTGATTTTTAATTCTAACCTAAGTACCCTATTTATAGAAAAATGCTTAGAACACCAAAACAGAAAATTTAATAAATTAATAATATATTTATATAAATTTTTCTTTGCCCACATTTTTGGTCTAGACATCAGCCACTAAACCACAAAAAAAAACGTTTTTGTTAAATAAATTATTTAAAACTTTCAAAAATCAATTATTTCGGAACTTCGGAACTTCAATAATTCATAATAAATAGCCCTTTTGTCAGAAAAATTCAAACCTCATGTCCTTTCCATAGGAAATTCCATTATCTACAACTTTGCAGAAGAAAATTTTTCCAAATTCCAAACAAAAATTGACCAAAATCCACAAACGGACGATTTTACAAGCTATAATCAAATTTCAGTCAAGAAATGGGGTCCACCGACACATAAAACATGTGTTTATCATTTATTGAATAAAAATACTCTTTCTCCTCATATACTCATATATCCCATATTTATTGTAAAATATTACCATTATTATATTATAATAATATAATAAAATATTATTTTATCAAAAAAGATAAAATATCAATTTTTAATAATTGTCACTTTTAAACTTTTCTCCATCTATATACACATAAAATCAATATTTTTTTCATCATATAAATCAATTATTAATTATTCTCAAATAATATTACAGAATCACCATACTGACAACCAGACAGTTCTTAGGAATGGGGGGACTTTCCAATAAGGATCTCTCCTTACTGGCACGCAATTAGATGACCAAACCTCTCCTTAGACAAAACTTTCTAGTCATTGCCAATAATGTTATCCAATAATATTATTCAGATAATATGAATTATTACGCCGATAATGGAAAATACTGTGTAGTGACAATTATTGAAACAACAGTAATATAAAATATCAACGCAGCAATTATTGAATTAATAAAATAAAATACTGAACAGTAATTACTGTAACAATTATTGAGTAGTGCCTTCTTACATAAGAATCAATAATTGGTGCAATACTGTGTGCTACTGTGTTTTAACCACCGGGTATTTCAACAATATTAACGGTAACAACTACGCCGTTATTTATAAACAACTTATATTTGTCATTTTCTTCATCCAATCGCTTTTCGTTATGGGGCCCACACAAGGCTGCGCCGTCGTACGAATATTTCCCGACAGCAAGAATATTCCACGACCAAACGAATATTCCTCGATAAAAATGAATATTTTATAACCACCTGCTTATTTAAAATATTTGCACATTTTACCCATAACTAATCATATTAATCAAATTAACCCTTACTATTTAAAAATAATAAATAGAGAAAATTCAATTTCATTAATAATAAATCGGGGTCTTACAACAATGATATAAGAAATCAATTAAAAGAAATCAAGGATAAATATTAAAGATTTTTAATTTATCCAGAGTTTAAAAATGTCTAAATTAACAACATGATAACTGTTTTGTGGAGTAAAATTCAAGAATAATATCCATGTATAAAAAATAATTTGGACAGAAAAGAAATTAATTTTTTGGGTGAACAGTACCCCGAGAATAGTACCCCGGCATGAAAAGATTAAAATTTAACAAGAATGTTCAGAAAAATATTACCGTGAAAAGTTGCTCGATGAAGCGCAAATTTTAAGTATATTCTACAAATTTAATGGAGTTTGGAAGCAACATTTAACAAAATGAGTGTAGAATTTGAAATCTGAAACGAAATAATTTTACTTACTTTGTGAGACCTCGAATTTTATGAAATAAAAGTGTTCAATTTTTCTATTTTGGTGAATAGTTAAATTGATAAAAGCATAAAGTTAAGGGTGACAATTGAAAATTTTTCAAAGTAAGTGATGATGAAATTTTGTTTTATTAGTATTATTAATGTTATAAAACAGAAAAGCTTTTTATATAAAACAGAATACTTTTATAAAGTTATTCGTTTTATTAGGCTAATAGTAAAATCTTTTTATATAAAACAGAATACTTTTATAAAGTTATTCGTTTTATTAGAAAATAATTAGATTATATTATATTTTATTATGCATAGTGCCTGCATAGTGTTGCATAGTGTTTTGCATAGTAAAATCTTTTTATATAAAATAAAATACTTTTATAAAGTTATTCGTTTTATTAGATTATAAATAGAATATATTATATTTTATTTAAAAGATTTTGCTTTAATTATGGTCCGTCTGATTAAAGTAAATCAATCTGGATCGTTTATGAATTAGTTACTATGCAGTCCATTCTTCTATAAATAGAAGCTCATTCCTTCATTATTTCTTACGAATTCACTGAAACTCTAGAGAGAGAAACTATAGAGAGAGTTCTTCTTCTATAATCTTGAGCGTATTTCTTTAGAGTTTAAGAAAGATTTGAGTGTAGTACAAGTTTTCTTCGAGTATATCCTCGCCCTACCAGTCAGAATACTCTTCTTTCAAAGGTAAGGGATATTATTTGTTGTACCCATAAGGGGTGTTATTTCTTTCGTATTCATGAAGAGAACTTCTATTATTCCATTATTTATTATCATGTTGGAATAATCTGTATACGCGGGCTACCCTATACTTGGTGAAATTATTCTGTTATTCTATTCTTTATTATTCTGTTGTAATATCCTGTCAGTGCGTTTTACGCCAGACCTGGTTTCGTCTTTATTATTCTATTGGAATATCCTGTCTGTGCGTTTCACGCCGGACCTGGTTCCGTCTTTATTAATCTATTGGAATATCCTGTCTGTGCGTTTTACACCGGACCTGGTTCCGTCTTTATTATTCTATTGGGAATAACCTGTTTGTACGGTCTCTATCACATGCATGGTGAATCCTTCTGTTATTCTATTCTTTATTATTCTGTTGGAATAACCTGTCTATGTGGATTACCACATGCATGGTGAATGATCCTTTGTATTTCATTCTTTATTAAATTGTGGAAATGATCTGTTTACGTGGATTATGATGAAAGTCATAATAAAAGCATTGGACTGATAAAAATCATGTGTATATGTGGTATTAGTAAGTGTTATGATGACTTATGTTGGTTATTATGTGAAAACATGAAAGTTTCTTAGAAATCACAAAGGGTTGAAAAATCAGATTTTGGAGAAAATAGAACATGAAATTCAATTGACCATATCTCCCATTATATTTCAAATTTTTGAGTGAGGTCAAGTTCTAGAGTTAGGTCTGTGAGTTTTGTAAATTATCCAAGTGGAATCACTGGAAAAGGTGTTGTAGATTTTCGTGTGGACTGATTTTAGCAAAGGAGTCGAAAACTGAAAATTGCCAAAACGCTACTACCCAGGTTTTTAAAAGGGCTGTTTCGGCCACTTAATTTGTGAGAAAAATTCCGGCCTTTTGGGACATGAAAGTATATGGTATAAAGTACCTCCTGTCCAAAAATGAGTTCATTCCGACTTAAATTGATCAAGTTATGACCATTTCAATATTTAGGTTTTTTCGACGAAAAATGCTATAATCGGAGTTCTATAACTCCGATGACCATAAAATTTAAATTGGAAGCTCACGTTAAATGTGTAAGATCCTGCCAAGATTTGGGAATTTCTGGAGTTAACCTTGAGGTAGCTAATTTCTTAAGGAATTAATTAGAAATTGATTTTTAAAAAATAGTAAATGAATTTTAAAAATTTCGAGAAAAATATATGTTCAATATGGGACAATATTATGCTTAATCCCAAAAAAATAATTTTTGGGACTGATTTGGTATTTTACATGAAAATAGTTTAGTTACGAAAATATGAGTTAAATATGTAATGTGAAGTAACAAAGTTGGAAAATAAGATTTTATGGCTTGGAAATCCTATATAAGGTATATGCAGATTTTTGATGAGGGATTTAATCATTGGTGATGAAATCTTATGAGTAAGGCATTTTTGAATGATTAAATGCATTATTTGGTAAAGTGTAAACAATTCAAATAAATTATTTATAAGTTTAAGAAGTGATTAAAATATTGTTATGATATTAATAATATTAGATTATGAGTGGTTGATAATATTTGGATAAATTTAAAGTCTTCAATATTTATCCTTATTTTTGTTTGATTAATACTTATATCATTGTCAATATTCTCATGTTTATATTATGTTGAAAGTCATCTGTGGCCTGTAGTGCATAGATGGACTTGGTATAATTATGACCACAGATTATTTGGTATAATCATGACCGTAATATTACAAATGATGTGGAAAAAGTCCTCATTGGCCGTAGTGCATTGATGGACAGTTTTTGGTATGATTATGGCTATGGATTCTCTTCGGCTAAGGGTGCAAAGATGAATTATTTTATAGCATGATCAGGACCGTTGATGAAAACACGATTATCTTTGGCCCGTAGTGCGTGGATAATTCGTGGTCGTGATACTAAAGAATATCCTTGGCCTATAATGCAGGGATGATTTGATAATGTGAATTAATTATTGAGCTGAGTCTCAGCAATGAAATATTAATTCATAGATGTGATAATAATGAATATCCTTAGTCGTAGTGCATGGATAATTCATTGATGTGATATTAACGAATATCCTTAGTCGTAGTGCAGGGGTGATTCGATGATGTGAATTATTTATTAAGCTGAGTCTCAGCATTATTGGTTTTATAGTTGTATATCTTTGGCCGTAGTGCAAAGATGAATTTATTAGTATGATTATGAGCATAAATTGTGATTTGGTATAACCATGATTTTTGATGTTTCAGGTGAAGATATGTGATGAAAATTATCTTCGTCCTGGGTGTGAAAAGGAATTCAGAATCACAATTATGATTATGAGTTATTCATATGATTGTGGACATGAATTGTTGATTGATGTTACAGGGATAAAACATTATTGGTGGACTTTTAACATGGAGAAGATAATAGACCTGATGGTTTATTTGACTCTTCTAATGGATTGCTCGTTCCGCTGCAACTATTGTTGAAAAGTTTTATCATCTACCATATGTTCTAAATCTCTGATTTATTATTGACAAAAGCTATTGATAATTATTTAATTATCTTTAGTTATGATATTCTTTACTGGGCTAGTTGTGCTCACCCTTTTGCTTCACAATTCCTTTCAGGTAATAAGAGTGTAGCTGGGTTGAGCGGGGATAACAGGGGAATAGAACGGTGGTCTATAGCTGTTGAGGTTCTCCCTAAATAATATGAAAATAATTTTATTGGGAACTTTAGATAAGTGTGTCGTATTGTTTATGTCATTTGATATTTAACTTTGGTGAACCAAATAGGGTGAGGTGAACCCAACTTTGGAAGGGTGTTTTGCCACTATCATACAAGATGTCTAATGACAAATAACCTCGTGTTATCATAAGACAAAGTTGTGCACATCCACTTGTTGCGTATATCTACGAGCACTACCTATATGATCTTGGAGTTTATTTGAAATATAATTTCCACTTGGGGACAGTGGAGATAGTTATATGCCAAGAGAAGACTCACCATTGAAAAGAAGATGATAGTAATCTTCTCGTTTTTCTTTGGGGTTTATTGGGTTAACCAAGGATAATTCTGTGGACATATGATATCTATCATAACCTAGACGCATGACCTCCCATGTACGAAGGTTTCCTTGAGCACTTCCCAAAGATTTTAATTTCTAAAACAGTTTTTGACTGTACCTTTATGTAAGGTGCAATTATGACATGAGTCAGAGTTGGTATATGTATTTGTATTTAAACTCACAGTATACATGTCGTTGCATTTTGCACGACAGTGGTATAAATGAAGTTGTATTTGATTTTTATAGTGTATTTTTTGGCGACTCAATGGGTGATGTATTCCTATTTTTGGGGGCATCACATACATACTAATGCTATCATCTGGACCGTCACTCTGTTCCTCGACTAGCCCCACCTACGTTCTCATTTCCTGAAGAGGACAATGAAAGAAAGGGTGAGGTCAACTAGCCCAATAAGAAATATTATGACTAAGATAATGCAGAATAAATTATCGTTATCCTTCAACAGTGTTAAACTGATACAATATAACAAACATCAAGTTTAACTGCAGCGGAACAAGCAATCCATTAGAAGAGTCAAGTAGAACATAATATCTACTATCTCTTCTAGATTAAAAGTCCATTGTTGATATTTTATTTCTGTACTACTCATCAACAATTCTTTGTTTTACTCAAGACAAATAGAACTTTCATCACTTGTCTTCACATGAACCACCAAAGATGTTAGTTAAATTCACAATTCATATTTATAATAATGTGAATTAACAGTTTCTTCTTGCCATAAAGGCTTAATAGAATGTTTACTCAATATCCTTACCCCAAAGGCTGAAGATATTCAAATGTAATAACAATGATCATACCAATTAGTTGTCTATCTTTGTACTACAGGCCAAAGATATTCAACTATAAAACCAATGGTCATGATCATACCAATCAATTGACTGTCAGTGCATTACGGCCAAAGACATTCAACTGTTAACTAATGGTCATGATCCTGCAAATCACATCATTGAATTATCCATGCACTACGGCCAAGGATATTCGTTAGCATCACTAGTGGTCATGATCATGTCATACACATGTCCATCTTCGCACTACGGGTCAAAGCTATTAAACAACAGATCATCTTTCCACTACATGCCAAAGATATTCAACAACATATCATCTTTGCATTACAGGCCAAAAACATACAACTGTAAAACCAATAACCAACAGTATAATAAAGAATGAAATAATAAAAGAATTTCACCATGTATGCAGTACTTCGCATAGACAGGTTATTCCAACATAATAATAAATAATGGAATAATAAAAGAATTTCACCATGTATGCAGTACTTCGCATAGACAGGTTATTCCAACATAATAATAAAGAATGGAATAATAAAAGAATTTCACCATGTATGCAGTACTTCGCATAGACATGTTATTCCAACATAATAATAAAGAATAAAAAAAACAGAAGAATTTCACCATGCGTGCGTAATCCACACAGACAGGTTATTCCAACAGAATAATAAATAATGGAACCAGGTCATGTGTAATCGCATAGACAGGATATTCCAACAAAATAATAAAGAATGGAATAACAACAGAAATCACCATGTATGCGGTACTTCGCATAGACAGGTTATCCCAACAGAATAATAAAGACAGAATCAGGTCCGGCGTAAAATGCACAGACAAGATATTCCAACAGAATAATAAAGAATGGAATAATAACAGAAATCACCATGCATGCGGTACTTCGCATAGACAGGTTATCCCAACAGAATAATAAAGACGGAATTAGGTCTGGCGTAAAACGCACAGACAGGATATTCCAACAGAATAATAAAGAATGGAATAATAGAAGAATTTCACCATGTATGCGGTACTTCGCATAAACAGGTTATTCCAACATAATAATAAAGAATGTAATAATAGAAGAATTTCACCATGTATGCGGTACTTCGCATAAACAGGTTATTCTAACATAATAATAAAGAATGAAATAACAGAAGTTATCTTCATGAATAAGATAGAAATAATACCCCTTACTATAATAATAATATCCCTTACACAATAATGATATCCCTTACTATAATAATAATATCCCTTACACAATAATGATATCCCTTACCTTCGAAAGAAGAGTACTCCGACTGGTAGGGCGATGATATACTCGAAGAAAACTTGTACTACGCTCAAAGCTTTCTTAAACTTTAAAGAAATATGCTCTAGATTATAGAAGGAGAATTCTCTGAACTTCTGGTGTGATTTCAATTCTAACTAAGCTTCCTATTTATAGGAGAATGGACTGAATAGTAACTAATTTATAAACGGTCCAGATTGATTTACTTTAAATAGACGGTCCATATTCATTTACTATGCAGAACACTATGCGGGCACTATGCATAATAAAATATAATATATTCTAATTATTGTCTAATAAAATAAATAACTTTATAAAAGTATTCTATTTTATATAAAAAGATATTACTATGCAAAACACTATGCATAATAGAATATAATATATTCTATTTATAGAATAACTTTATAAAAGTATTCAATTTTATATAAAAAGCTTTTCTGTTTTATTACTAATAATAAAACAAAAACGTAGACAACCGGATCCTTCTTAGGAAAGAAAAATTTTCTGTTTTATTACTAATAATAAAACAAAACTGAATCAACCAATAAGGGAGTGCCCTCCCATGAAACTAATTGGTCTTCTTCCAACATATGGGCTCCACATGTTCCCCTCCCACCAATATGTCACCATCACAGTGGGTGCCATTATATATATACTAAATAACTTTTTACCGATTATTTTATAACAACTTGCTTACTTTGAAAAATTTCAAATATCACCCTTAACTTTAAACTTTAATCAATTTAACTATTTACCAAAATAGAAAAATTGAATACTTTTATTTCATAAAATTCGGGGTCTCACAGCTACTATGCAACCACACGTATTACTGTACATTGATCACCGTGTGACGCCCCCAAAATAGGTATACATCACCCATCTTGAGTCGCCAAATACATGTTACAAAATTCAAATACAATCTTAATTATACAACAAGAGAGCTGTGAGTTTAAGTACAAATACTGTCTTCTAGACAATATCCACTCTCAGAATAAGTCCTCATTACATTTATTGTCACACTATTTAACAGAATAGTGAGGACTACTAATACTATCATCTGGACCGTCACTCCATTCCCCGACTAGTCCCAGCTATGTTCTCATTTCCTGAAGAGAACAGTGAAAGAAAGGGTGAGCTCAACTAGCCTAGTAAGAAATATTATGACTAAGATAATGCAGAATAAATTATCATTAGTCATCAACAATGTTAAACTGATAAAATACAATAGACATCAAGTTTAACTGCAGCAGAACAAACAATCCATTAAAAGAGTCAAGTAGAGAATAAAATCTACTATCTTTTATGATTTAAAAAGTTTTTCATCACTTTTATTGCTGTGACTCAGCTTAATAAATAATCTGCATCATCAATTCATCCCTGCACTACAAGCCAAGGATATTATTTAGTATCACGACCACGAATTATCCATGCACTACGGGACAAAGATAATTGTGTTTTCATCAACGGTCCTAATCATGCCATAAAACAATTCATCTTTGCTCCCTTGGCCGAAGAGAATCCATAGCCATAATCATACCAAAAACTGTCCATCAATGCACTACGGGCCAATGAGGACTTTTTTCATATCATTTGTAACATTACGGTCATGATTAAACCGAATAATCCCTGGTCATAATCATACCAAGTCCATCTATGCACTACAGGTTACAGATGACTTTCAACATAATATAAACATGAGGATGATGACAATGATATAAGAATTCAATAAAAAAAGTTTACGAATTAATTTGTTAAGGAACCAATAACGTCCAAATTGTCAACATGATACTTCTTTGTAGAGTAAAACTCAAGAATGCTCAGAAGAATATTTCCATGAAAAGATACTGGATGAAGCGTAAATATCAAGGATATTCCACTAATTTCATGGAGTATAGAAGTCAAAACTTTAACCAACTGAGTATAATAAAGAATGGAATAATAAAAGAAATTACCATGCATGCGGTACTTGGCATAGACAGGTTATTCCAACAGAATAATAAGTAACGGAACCAGGTCAGACGTAATACGCACCGATAGGATATTCCAACAGAATAATAAAGAATGTAATAACAACAAAAATTACCATGCATGCGGTACTTCGCATAGACATGTTATTCCAAGAAATTAATAAATAACGGAACTAGGTCCGGCGTAAAACGCACAGACAGGATATTCCAAAAGAATAATAAAGACGGAACCAGGTCCGGCGTAAAACGCACAGACATTATATTCCAACAGAATAATAAAGATAGAACCAGGTCCAGCGTAAAACGCACAGACAGGATATTCCAACAGAATAATAAAGAATGGAATAACAGAAAAATTTCACCAAGTATAGGGCAGCCCGCGTATACAAGTTATTCCAACAGAATAATAAAGAATGGAATAACAGAAGTTCTCTTCATGAATACAAAAGAAATAATACCCCTTACGGGTACAACAAATAATATCCCTTACCGTAAAAGAAACTTGATATCGGAGTACTGAAGTAGCAGAATACTCTTCTTCTTTCTCTCTATAATTTCTCTCTCTAGAGTTTCAGTGAATTCATAAGAAAATAATGAAGAAATGAGCTTCTATTTATAGAAGAATGGATTGCATAGTAACTAACTCATGAACGGTCCAGATTGATTTACTTTAATCGAACGGTCCATAATTAAAGTAAAATCTTTTAAATAAAATATAATATATTCTATTTATAATATAATAAAATGAATAATTTTATAAAAGTTTTGTGTTTTATATAAAAAAATTTAACTATGCAAAACACTATGCAACACTATGCAGGCACTATGCAATACTATGCATAATAAAACATAATATAATCTAATTATTGTCTAATAAAACAATAACTTTATAAAAGTATTCTGTTTTATAAAAAAAGATTTTATTATTAGCCTAATAAAACGAATGACTTTATAAAAGTATTCTGTTTTATATAAATAGCTTTTCTGTTTTATTACGTTAATAATACTAATAAAACAAAATTGAGTGACTTATCACATAAGCATCAATAATCAATACCGTGTGCTACTATACAACCACGCGTATTACTGTACTTTTACTACCGAGTAGTTCAACAGTTTTAACGGTAAAACTTATGTCGTTATTTTTAATAAAATAATTTTGTCGTTTTCTCAATCCGACAATAATTCTGTTGTGGGGTCCACCAATGATTGTACCGTCGTACGGATATTCCCTGACAAAAAGAATATTTCTCAACCAATCGAATAAAATATGACAACTTGCATACTTTGCAAAATTTATAAATATTACCCATAACTATAACATTATATCAAATCAACACCATAATATTAAAAAAATTATTTCGAGAAAATTAAATATTTATTCATAAAATCTGGGGTCTCTCACACATCGCGCGGGTATTTCAACAGTTAACGGTAAAACTTTTGTCGTTATTTTTATAAAAAGTTATTTATGTCGTTTTCAAACTCGGACAGTAATTCCATTGTAGGGTCCATCAATAATTGTGTCGTCGTACGAATATTCCCCGACCAAACGAATACTTTATGACAACTTGCTTACTTTGCAAAATTTATAAATATTATCCACAACTATAACATTATATCAAATTCACACCTTATTATTCAAAAAGATATTTCGAGAAAATTAAATCTTTATTCATAAAAGTTGGGGTCTTACATAAAGAACCAACCTTATATCAATCGAACCAACCTTATCACTACCGAAGATATAAAAGACCAACCTTATCACGACCGAATACACAGATAATCGAGCCAACCTTATCACAACTGAACCAACTGATGAATGGGATTTATACCCGCGAATCAGATCCTTTGTGGTTTAAGATGTTACCTGTTTTCTGTTATTTAGTTAGCCTTTATATATATTTTGTTGTTATTATGTTTAATCTTTATGTTGCAGGGCTTAACAGGTCTTTTCCAGCTTTCAGGGGCAAAACGGTCATTTTTCATACACTCGCGCCGCAGCGCCAAAGCCAAGCTTAAGGCTTGTGCCGTAGCGCCATCCTTGCTCCATGGTGACGTCACCTCGGCGCCGTAGTGCCACAGATCCTTCTTGGTCTCATGCCGTAACGCGACCTCCAGTGTTTTACATGCCGATGTGGCGCCGCAGCGCCACTTGCTAGTTCATTGCTCGCGCTGTAGCGCAAGCTCTGGTGTCCAGGCGCAAAAGTGTTTTTAATTGTGATGCCACCAAAATAAGTATACATCACCCATTATGAGTCGCCAAATACATGGTACAAAAATCATATACAAACTTCTTTAATACAATAAGACAAAATGTAGCTGAGAGTTTTTACACGACTATTGTCTTCTAGACAGTATTCAAACTTAAATAGTGTCCTCATTACATTTATTATCACACTATTTCATAAAATAGTGAGAACTACAATAGCCACCATCTCGGACCATCACTCCGTTCCCCGACTAGTCCCGGCTACGTTCTCATTTTCTGAAGAGAACAATGAAAGCAAAAGAGAGAGCTCAACTAGCCCAATATAAATATTATGACTAAGATAATGCAGATTAAATTATCATTAGACTTCAACAGTATTAGAATGATAAAATACAATAAAAATCAAGTTTAACTGCAGCGGAACAAGCAATCCATTAGAAGAGTCAAGTAGAGCATGATATCTAAAATCTTATTTTATTTAAAAAGTTTTTCATCAACTTTATCGCTGAGACTCAGCTTAATAAATAAACCACATCATCGAATCATCCCTGCACTACGGGCCAAAGATATTCATGTAATCATCAATGGTCATGATTATACAGAATAATCTCTGGTCATAATCATACCAACAACTGTCCATTAATGCAATACATGCCAATGGGAACTGTTACCACATCATTTGTTGTGACGCCCCCAAAATAGGTATACATCACCCATCTTGAGTCGCCAAATACATGGTACAGAATACAAATACAATCTTAATTATACAACAAGAGAGTTGTGCATTTTAATACAAATATTGTCTTCTAGACAATATCCACTCCCAGAATAAGTCCTCATTACATTTATTGTCACAGTATTTAACAGAATAGTGAGGACTACTAATACTATCATCTGGACCGTCACTCCATTCCCCGACTAGTCCTGGCTACGTTCTCATTTCCTGAAGAGAACAGTGAAAGAAAGGGTAAGCTCAACTAGAACAGTAAGAAATATTATGACTGAGATAATGCAGAATAAATTATCATTAGCCTTCAACAATGTTAAACTGATAAAATATAATAGACATCAAGTTTAACTGTAGCGGAACAAGCAATCCATTGAAAGAGTCAAGTAGAGAATAAAATCTACTATCTTTTATGATTTAAAAGGTTTTTCATCACTTTTATCGCTGAGACTCAGCTCAATAAATAATCCACATCATCAAATCATCCCTGCACTACAAGCCAATGATATTCTTTAGTATCACGACCACGGATTATCCATGCACTACGGGCCAAAGATAATCGTGTTTTCATCAATGGTCCTGATCATGCCATAAAACAATTCATCTTTGCACCCTTGGCCGAAGAGAATCCATAGCCATAATTATACCAAAAACTGTCCATCAATGCATTAGGGGCTAATGAGGACTTTTTTCACATCATTTGTAACATTACGGTCATGATTATACCGAATAATCCCTTGTCATAATCATACAAAGTCCATCTATGCACTACAGGTCACAGATGACTTTCAACATAATATAAACATGAGGATGATGACAATGATATAAGAATTCAATAAAACAAGTTCACGAAGTGATTTGACCAGGAACCAATAACGTCCAAATTGTCAACATGATACTTTTTTGCAGAGTAAAATTCAAGAATGCTCAGAAAAATATTTCCATAAAAAGATACTGGATGAAGCACAAATATCAAGGATATTCCACTAATTTCATAGAGTATAGAAGTCAAAACTTTAACCAACTGAATATAATAAAGAATGGAATAACAAAAGAAATCACCATGCATGCGGTACTTCGCATAGACAGGTTATTCCAATAGAATAATAATAACGGAACCAGGCCAGGCGTAATACTCACCGATAGGATATTCCAACAGAATAATAAAGAATGAAATAACAACAGAAATCACCATGCATGCGGTACTTCGCATAGACAGGTTATTCCAACAGAATAATAAATAACGGAACCAAGTTTGACGTAAAACACACAGACATGATATTCCAACAGAATAATAAAGAATGGAATTATAGAATAATAAAGACAGAACCATGTCCGGCATAAAATGCACAGATAAGATATTCCAACAGAATAATAAAGAATTGAATAATAGAATAATAAAGACGGAACCAGGTCCGGCGTAAAACGCACAGACATAATATTCCAACAGAATAATAAAGAATGGAATAACGGAAAATTTTCACCAAGTATAGGGTAGCCCGCATATACAGGTTATTCCAACAGAATAATAAAGAATGAAATAACAGAAGTTCTCTTCATGAATACAAAAAAAATAATACCCCTTACAGGTACAACAAATAATATTCCTTACCTTTGAAAGAAGAGTACTCCGACTGGTAGGGCGAGGATATACTCGAAGAAAACTTGCACTACGCTCAAAGTTTTCTAAAACTTTAAAGAAATACGCTCAAGATTATAGAAGAAGAACTCTCTCTATAGTTTATCTCTCTAGAGTTTCAGTGAATTCGTAAGAAATAATGAATGAATGAGCTTCTATTTATAGAAGAATGGACTGCATAGTAACTGAGATAAAAAAATCCTTCCTAGGAAAGGAAAAGTAATAAAACAAAACTTATATAATCTAATCCTTCCTAAGAAAGGAAAAGTAATAAAACAAAACTTATATAATATAATCTAATAAAATGAATAACTTTATAAAAGTATTATGTTTTATATAAAAAGCTTTTCTGTTTTATTACACTAATAATACTAATAAAACAAAACTGAATGACTTATCACATAAGCATCAATAACCAATACTGCGTGCTACTATGCAACCACGCGTATTACTGTACTTTTACTACCGAGTAGTTCAACAGTATTAACGGTAAGACTTCCGCCGTTAGTTTCATAAAAAATATTTTTGTCGTTTTCTCAATCCTACATTAATTCCGTTGTGGGGTCCACCAATGATTGTACCGTCGTACGGATATTCTCTGACAAAAAGAATATTCCCCGACCAATCGAATTTTATATAAAAACTTTCATACTTTGCAAAATTTATAAATACTACCCACAACTATAACATTATATCAAATCCACACCATAATATTCAAAAAAATTATTTCGAAAAAAATTAAATATGTATTCATAAAATCTGGGGTCTCACAATCTCCCCTCCTTATGGAATTTCGCCCTCGAAATTTACGCACGTACCTGGTATGCCGAACAGGTGAGGATACCTTGACTTCATTTCAGATTCTAACTCTTGAGGTATAACCTTTGAGTGTTGAATACGATTCTTTTTATCCAAGATTTTAACATGTATCTCCTCAAACGTTAAATCATCCGCTATCTCGTATGTTTCTAAATTAATAATGCTGTTCGGGTTGTCCACATATTTACGTAACATCGATACATTAAAAATGTTATGAACATGCGACATACTTGGGGGTAAAACGAGTCTATAAGCCATAGTTCCTACTCGATCGAGGATTTCAAATGGGCCAATTAAATCGAGGGTTGAGATTTCCTCTCTTCGTCGATTCTTGCTTCTAGAATAACGCCATCTTGAACATTCTTCTTCACAATCATCAGCTCTGAATGTGTAGTTTGAGCGGCTTTAACTTTATCGATTAAAGTCAATGTTAATCGTATATTCGTTATCTTCACGTGGGTCCCAAGAGTTTTTAACTCTATCTTCATCATTTGTAGGTTATACGAAATGAGTCTTTGTGTTAATAACATCGCACTCGTAAACGCATACGATCTTTTACTCAACACGTAAGCTACCACGTTTGCTCTTCCGCGATGATATTGAATGGTACGATCGTAATCTTCAACAGCTCGAGTCAACGTATTTGGCGCATGTTACGTTTATTTTTATTGAAGAAATATTTGAGGGTTTAAGAAATGGGTTTTGTACTGGGGTCAATACAAAATTCGATTTCACGCTCTAGGGGTAGGCCAAGAAGTCTTCAAGAATACGTCAAGAAATTTATTAATGATAGAAATATCATTCAAAGCTGTGACCCTCATCCGAGACTTGGATAGAACGTCACTTTGATACCTATCAACTTGCCATCATCATTCACGACGTCGCCTATAAAAAGTCTGGCTTCAGTGCATTCCACACAAGGAAGTCAACAACGAAAGGATCGGGGCTCTTTACTTATGGCTTGATATGACAATAATTGACTTTAGTGGTTTAATTGCTTGAATTCGCATAACAGGTTAGTTAGGAATTTGAAAGCTAACAACCTTACGAAAAGCATGATGAGTAGTTAACCAATTGATTCCTAAAATCACATCAAAGGAAAGTATTTTCAAAGAGATAAAATTGACAGGTAACATGAAAGTGTTGATTTGAATCAAACAAGATTTATAAATAGTAGAGGTAATGAAGGTTTCTACTAACGAAGTTTCAACCAATAAATCAAAGTCTAACTTCTCCGGAGTCAAATTTAAACATTGAACACAACTAGGTGAAATAAAAGAGTGAGTAGAACCAGTATCTAACACGGTATAGACTTCGCAAGAACTTATGACTAACTTACCCGTGATAATTTTATTCAGGTTCCTCGTCACGAGAAAACAAATGCTCTCTCTTAAACTACCGGCTTTGGCTTTCTAGGACATCCTTTGACATCACTATCCCAACTGGACTTGACTTCACCATATGACAAAATTGAGCTAGGTGACCTTCTCTTCCGCAATTAAAACACGCTTTTGATTGTTGCGTACAGTTCGGACGGATGTGTCCCTCATGTCCGCATTTGAAACATATGACCGGTTGTCGTTCTTCTTCCTTTGAAATGGGTGCTGGTGCCGACGTCTTCACGTCATTGTTGAACCTTCTCTTCTTAAAATGTCCATTCTTATTATTTTGGCCATGATTACCACCGAAGTGGTTTCCATTTCTGGCATGTTGATTCCCTTCATGTTTATTATCACCACTTTGATGACTGTTATCACTGGTATTATCATTTTGTCGGCTGCTCTCTTTTGGTTGGGTTGACTCATTATCGCGCTCCAATAACTGAGCCCTATTAACAACATTCAAATACAAACACAGTTTATGAGAGATAAGATATTGATGTATCTCAGGTTTCAAACCTCATAGAAACATTCACGTCATTCTCTCCTCATTATCAACCAAATGGGAAGCAAATCGGGATAACTCGGAAAACTTGGTTTCGTACTGCGACACGGTCATGTTGTTTTGCTCCAACTTGATAAATTCCACCTCCTTCATTTGACAAATATTTTCGGGAAAGTACTTGTCATTGAAAAACTCTTGGAACTTCTCCCAAGACATCTTGAGTGCGTCAGGCTGGGTACATTTTACAGATTCCCACCAGTAATCTGCCTCTTCATGCAATATAAAGGTGGCAAAGGGATCCTTTCGCTCCTCGGAGCATCCTAAGACATCAAATATCTTGGTCATCTGCTTTAACCACGTCTCCGCCTTAAGTGGTTCTGGCTTTCCCAAAAACTCCGGTGGTTCCAGCTCCTTGAATTGCTTAGCGGTGACCGACCATGGGTTTCCATTATTTTTACCTGCAATATGAACAGGAGCCGCCTTCGCCTGATGTTGTATAAATTCTAAAAAACTTCTAAACATACCGTCGTTCGTCAATTGATCAATGTTGTTGTTTACAGGAGGATTATCGCCATCATGTTGCACATTGTCCTGATTATTGATCTGTGGAGACTCAATGGTCTCATGTGCTCCATTGCTTATCTCAACATTTTCAGATGCCATTTTTAAATACTGTCACAAAACAAGAGTTAATTAACATATCACATATTATCTCTATACTCTGACCGACCAATTAAATACCAAATAAACATAGGTAGGTCATACTAGCGAATGAATTCCCCGTCTCTCCCTTCCTAGTTCTTGTCTCACATCTCAGCCAGGGATCATATCCCTAAGCTTTGATACCAACTGCGACGCCCCCAAAATAGGTATACATCACCCATTTTGAGTCACCAAATATATGGTACAGAATACAAATACAATCTTAATTATACAACAAGAGAGCTGTGAGTTTTAATACAAATACTGTCTTCTAAACAATATCCACTCTCAGAATAAGTCTTCAATACATTTATTGTCACACTATTTAACAGAATAGTGAGGACTATTAATACTATCATCTGGACCGTCACTCCATTTCCCGACTAGTCCCGGCTACGTTCTCATTTCCTGAAGAGAACAGTGAAAGAAAGGGTGAGCTCAACTAGCCCAGTAAGAAATATTATGACTAAAATAATGCAGAATAAATTATAATTAGCCTTTAACAATATTAAACTGATAAAATACATTAGACATCAAGTTTAACTGCAGCGGAAAAAGCAATCCATTAAAAGAGTCAAGTGGAGAATAAAATCTACTATCTTTTTTGATTTAAAAGGTTTTTCATCACTTTTATCGCTGAGACTCAGCTCAATAAATAATCCACATCATCAAATCATCCCTGCACTACAAGCCAAGGATATTATTTAGTATCACGACCACGAATTATACATGCCATAAAACAATTCATCTTTGCACCCTTGGCCAAAGAGAATCCATAGCCATAATCATACCAAAAACAGTCCATCAATGCATTACGGGCCAATGCGGACTTTTTTCACATCATTTGTAACATTACGGTCATTATTATACCGAATAATCCCTGGTCATAATCATACCAAATCTATCTATGCATTACAGGCCACATATGACTTTCAACATAATATAAACATGAGGATAATGACAATGCTATAAGAATTCAATAAAATAAGTTCACGAATTAATTTGTCGAGGAACCAATAACGTCCAAATTGTCAACATGATACTTCTTTGTATAGTAAAATTCAAGAATGTTCAGAAAATTATTTCATGAAAAGATACTGGATGAAGCACAAATATCAAGGATATTCCACTAATTTCATGGAGTATAGAAGTCAAAACTTTAACCAACTGAGTATAATAAAGAATGGAATAACAAAAGAAATCACCATGCATGTGGTACTTCGGATAGACAGGTTATTCCAACAGAAAGATAATAACGGAACCAGACCAGGCGTAATACTCACCGACAGGATATTCCAACAGAATAATAAAGAATGGAATAACAACAGAAATCACCATGCATGCGGTACTTCGCATAGACAGGTTATTCCAACAGAATAATAAATAACGGAATCAGGTCCGACGTAAAACGCACAGAAAGGATATTCCAACAGAATAATAAAGAATGGAATAACAGAATAATAAAGACGGAACAAGGTCCGGCGTAAAACGTACAGACAAGATATTCCAACAGAATAATAAAGAATGGAATAACAGAATAATAAAGACGGAACCAGGTCCGGCGTAAAATGCACAGACAGGATATTCCAACAGAATAATAAAAAATGGAATAACGGAAGAATTTCACCAAGTATAGGGTAGCCCGCGTATACAGGTTATTCCAATATAATAATAAAGAATAGAATAACAGAAGTTCTCTTCATGAATACAAAAAAAATAATACACCTTACAGGTACAACAAATAATATCCCTTACCTTTGAAAGAAGAGTACTCCGACTGGTAGGGCGAGGATATACTCGAAGAAAACTTACACTACGCTCAAAGATTTCTTAAACTCTAAAGAAATACGCTCAAGATTATAGAAGAAGAACTCTCTCTATAGTTTCTTTCTCTAGAGTTTTAGTGAATTCGTAAGAAATAATGAATGAATGAGCTTCTATTTATAGAAGAATGGACTGCATAGTAACTGAGATAATCAAATCCTTCCTAGGAAAGGAAAAGTAATAAAACAAAACTTATATAATCTAATCCTTCCTAGGATAGGAAAAGTAATAAAACTATAATCTAATCCTTCATAGGAAAGGAAAAGTAATAAAACTATAATCTAATCCTTCCTAGGAAAGGAAAAGTAATAAAACAAAACTTATGTGAGACCCTGAATTTTATAAAATAAAAGTATTCAATTTTTCTATTTTGGTAAATAGTTAAATTGATAAAAGGTTAAATTTAAAGGTGATATGTGAAAATTTTTCAAAGTAAACAAGTTGTCATAAAATATATGTTCATTATTCACTCTAGTATTATTCACTGTTCTCTTCAGGAAATGAGAACGTAGTTGGGACAAGTCGGGGAACGGAGTGATGGTCCGGATGATAGTATTAGCTAATAGTCCTCACTATTCTGTTAAATATTGTGAAAATAAATGTAATGAGGACTTATTCTGAAAGTGGATATTGTTTAGAAGATAATATTTGTATTAAAACTCACAGCTATCTTGTTGTATAATTAAGATTGTATTTGTATTCTGTACCATGTATTTGGCGACTCAGAATAGGTGATGTATACCTATTTTGGGGGCGTCATAAAGTAATACGCGTGATTGCATTGTAGCACACGGTATTGATTATTGATGCTTACATGAGAAGTCACTCAGTTATACTCAATTATTGTTAAAGTAATTGCTGCATCATATCTCTTATATTATTGATTCAATTATTGTCACAGTATCATCTGTATAATATGTTATATTATTAAATTAATAATTGAGACGATAAGTTATAATATTAATGATAAATAATTGTTGAAAGATTAAATATGTGTTGATTAAATCTATAATGATTTGTGGTAATATTTATTCCATCCTTGATGTAAACAAGAAGTCTATTATGAGAAATTTGTGGTAGGTTTGGTTTATTCTATGGGGGCCCATATGTCATCATCTAAGAGTCTCTTTCGTCAATAGTAATTGCCTTTACCAGACGTCAAACCAATTACCGTTTCATATTACAGGCGTCGAACCAATTGTCGTTTCACATTACAGGCGTCGAACTAATTGTCGTTTCACATTACAGGCGTTGAACCAATTGTCATTTCACATTACAGGCGTCAAACCACTTTTCTTTTCACATCACCAGTCGTCAAACCACTTGCCTTTTCACATTGCAAGAGCTAAGCTAGAAATCTTCTATAAATAGAGGCCTAGTTCTTCATTATTTTTCACGAATTCATTCAAGCTACAGAGAGAGAAAGTATCGAGAGAATAAGAGAGAAAGAAGAAGAGTATTATGTTACTACACTACTGCAGTATTCAATCTCCTACTAAGGTAATAAGAGTGTAGCTGGGTCGAGTGGGGATAGCAGGGGAATAGAACAGTGGTCTATAGTTGTTGAGGTTCTCCCTAAATAGTATAGAAATAATTTTATTGAGAACTTTAGATAAGTGTGTCATATTGTATACGTTATTTGATATTTAATTTTGGTGAACCAAATAGGGCGAGGTGAACCCAACTTTGGAAGGGTGTTTTACCACTATCATACAAGTTGTCTAAAGACATACAACCTCATGTTATCATAAGACAGGGTTGTGCACATCCACTTGCTGAGTATATCTACGAGCACTACCTATATGATCTTGGAGTTTATTTGAAATATAATTTTCACTTGGAGACAGTGGAGATAGTTATATGCCAAGAGAAGACTCACCATTGGAAAGAAGATGATAATAATCTTCTTATTTTTCTTTGGGGTCTATTGGGTCAACCAAGGATAATTCTGTGGACATATGATATCTATAATAACCTAGACGTATGGCCTCCCATGTACGAAGGTTTCATTGAGCACTTCCCAAAGATTTTAATTCCTAAAACAGTTTTTGACTATACTTTTATGTAAAATACCATTGTAAGGTTGTGGTCGAGGCACCATGAGAGTTACATACATTTGTATTAAAACTCACAGTTAACTGTGGTCGTATTTTATATGACAGTTCAACAATTGTATAAATGAAGTATTTGATTTTTATAATGTGATATCTGGCGACTCAAAATGGGTCGTGTATACCTATTTTGGGGGCGTCACAATTGATATCAGAGCTTAGGGATATGGTCGCTGGCAGAAATAAGAGTCTAGAACTAGGAGGGGAGAGACGAGTTATATACTTCGCTAGTGTGTGACTTACCTACGCTGAAATTATTTACTTGATAAATTGACAAATTGTGATATGTTGATTAACCTTTGTTTTGAAACTATATTCTGGAATGATATCTGAAATACATGAGATGAGAAATGGGAAAATCATGATAGCGATGAAATTACCGAGAAGGTACAATCTGAAAAGAAAGCAAGGTATTCTCATCTCTTTGAATATCAGGTACGTACGTAAATTTTGAGGGCGAAATTTCATAAGGAGGGGAGATTGTGAGACCCCGAATTTTATAAAATAATAGTATTCAATTTTTTTATTTTGGTAAATAGTTAAATTAATAAAAGGTTAAAGTTAAAGGTGATATGTGAAAATTTTTCAAAGTAAGCAAGTTGTCATAAAATATCTGTTCACTATTCACTCTAATATTATTCACTCGGGGTATTCGGGGCACTTTTTGTGTCGGAATACTATTCACGAGTTACAATTCACCCAAATTACTATTCATTCTAGTATTGTTCACTCGGGTATTTTGGGCACTTTTCATGTTAGAGTACTATTCATGAGTTACTATTCATAGATTACTATTCACCCAAATTACTATTCACCCGTGTAAAACCCCGACTTTTATGAATAAAGATTAATTTTCTCTAAATATCATTTTTGAATATTATGGTGTGGATTTGAAATAATGTTGTAGTTGGGGTAATATTTATAAATATTGCAAAGTAAGCAAGTTGTTATAAAATATTCGTTTGGTCGGGGAATATTCTTTTCGTCGAGGAATATTCGTACAACGACACAATTATTGGTGGACCCCACAACGGAATTATTATCGGAGTTAGAAAACTGCAAAATTATCTTTTTATAAAAATAACGGCGGAAGTTTTACCGTTAACTGTTGAAATACCCGGTAATAAAGGTACAGTAATACGCGTGGTTGCATAGTAGTACACTGTATTGATTATTGATGCTTACGTGAGAAGTCAATCTATTTTACTCAATTATTGTTAAAGTAATTGTTGTATCATATCTCTTATATTATTGATTCAATTATTGTCACAGTATCATCTGTATAATATGTTATATTATTAAATCAATAATTGAGACGACAAGTTATAATATTAATGATGAATAATTATTGAAAGATTAAATATGTGTTGATTAAAAATATAATGAATTGTGATAATATTTATTCAATCCTTGATGTAAATAAGAAGTCTATTATGAGACATTTGTGGTAAGTTTGGTTTATTCTATGGGGGCCCATATGTCATCATCTAAGAGTCTCTTTCGCCAATAGTAATTGCCTTTACCAGACGTCAAACCAATTACCGTTTTATATTACAGATGTCGAACCAATTGTCGTTTCACATTATAGGCGTCGAACCAATTGTCGTTTCACATTACAAGCGTCGAACCAATTGTCATTTCACATTACAGGCGTCAAACCACTTTTCTTTTCATATCACCAGTCGTCAAGCCACTTGCCTTTTCATATTACAAGAGCTAAGCTAGAAATCTTCTATAAATAGAGGCCTAGTTCTTCATTATTTTTCACGAATTCATTCAAGCTATAGAGAGAGAAAGTATAGAGAGAATAAGAGAAAAAGAAGAAGAGTGTAACTGGGTCGAGCGGGGATAGAAGGGGAATAGAACAGTGGTCTATAGCTGTTGAGGTTTTCCCTAAATAGTATAGAAATAATTTTATTGAGAACTTTAGATAAGTGTGTCGTATTGTATACGTCATTTGATATTTAATTTTGGTGAACCAAATAAGGTAAGGTGAACCCAACTTTGGAAGGGTGTTTTGCCACTATCATATAAGATGTCTAAAGACATACAACCTCGTGTTATCATGAGACAGGGTTGTGCACATCCACTTGCTGAGTATATCTACGAGCACTACCTATATGATCTTGGAGTTTATTTGAAATATAATTTTCACTTGGAGACAGTGGAGATAGTTATATGCCAAGAGAAGACTCATCATTGGAAAGAAGATGATAGTAATCTTCTCATTTTTCTTTTGGGTCTATTGGGTCAACCAAGGATAATTCTGTGGACATATGATATCTATCATAACCTAGACGTATGGTCTCCCATGTACGAAGGTTTCATTGAGCACTTCCCAAAGATTTTAATTCATAAAACAATTTTTGACTATACTTTTATGTAAAATACCATTGTAAGGTTGTGGTCGAGGCACCATGAGAGTTACATATATTTGTATTAAAACTTACAGTTAACTGTAGTCGTATTTTATACGACAGTTCAACAGTTGTATAAATGAAGTATTTGATTTTTATAATGTGATATCTGGCGACTCAGAATGGGTCGTGTATACCTATTTTTGGGGCGTCACAACTTATATAATATAATCTAATAAAATGAATAACTTTATAAAAGTATTCTGTTTTATATAAAAAGCTTTTCTGTTTTATTACACTAATAATACTAATAAAACAAAACTGAGTGACTTATCACATAAGCATCAATAACCAATACCGTGTGCTACTATGCAACCACGCGTATTACTGTACTTTTACTACCGAGTAGTTCAACAGTATTAACGGTAAAACTTCCGCCGTTATTTTCATAAAAAATATTTTTGTCATTTTCTCAATCCGACAGTAATTTCATTGTGGGGTCCACCAATAATTGTACCGTCGTACGAATATTCCCTGACAAAAATAATATTCCCCGACCAATCGAATTTTATATAAAAACTTGCATACTTTGCAAAATTTATAAATACTACCCACAACTATAACATTATATCAAATCCACACCATAATATTCAAAAAAATTATTTCAAAAAAATAAATAAATATTTATTCATAAAATCTGGGGTCTCACATTTGTAATATTACGAGTCATGATTGTACCGAATGATCCCTGATCATAATTATACCAATCAACAGTCCATCTATGTACGTAAGCCAAATATGACTTTCATCACAATATAAGCATGAGGATGATGACAATGATATAATAATTCAATTAAAGGAAACTAAAGGATAAATTTTTAAAGATTTATATTTAATTTATCCAGAATTCAATAATGTTCAAATTGCCAACATGATACTGCTTTTTGGAGTAAAATTCAAGAAAATGATATTGTATCAAAAATGATTTGGACTGAAAAGTAATCAATTTTTATCATGAATAGTACTTTGGGTAAATAGTATCCCGTGAATAGTACTTCGGGAATAGTATTCTGTGGATAGTAATTTGTGAATAGTAACGTATGTATGAATAGTGCCATATAAATAAATAGTACTCATGGACAATACTCCAGAATGAAAAACTTTAAATTTAACAAGAATGTGCAGAAAATATCCTTGTGAAATGATACTAGATGAAGCGCAAATTTTAAGGATATTTTACTAATTTTATGGAGTATAAAAACAATACTTTAACAAAATGAGTGAAAAATTAGGGATACAAATTGAAATAATATTACTTACATACTACAAAGTGTGGAAGAAAATATTATTTCATACGAATATTGAACAAAAATAATATTCCTCACGAATACGAAAGAAATAATATGTAAGACCCCGAATTTTTTTAAATTAAAGTATTCAATTTTCCTATAATTATTATTTTATTTCATAAATGGTTAAATTGATAAAAGGTTAAAGTTAAGGGTAATATGTGAAAATTTTGCAAAGTATGCAAGTTGTTATAAAATATTCGTTTGGTTGGGAAATATTCTTTTTATCAGAAAATATTCGTATGACGGTACAATCATTGGTGGACCCCACAACGGAAGTATTGTCGTAGTTAAAAAATGACAGAATTATCATTTTATAAAAATAACAGCGAAAGTGTTATCGTTAAAACTGTTGAACTACCCAGTAGTAAAAGTACAGTGATACGCGTGGTTGTATAGTAGCACATGGTATTAATTATTGATGCTTACGTAAGAAATCACCCAGTTATACTCAATTATTGCTACAGTAATTGCTGCATCATACCTCTCATATTATTGATTCAATTATTGTCATAGTATCATCTGCATAATATGTTATATTATTAAATCAATAATTGAGACGGCAAAGTTATTCATATTATTATTTGCAATATTGACAATGTCTAGAAGTTCTGTCAAGGAGAGGTTTGGTCATCTAATTGCGCGCCAATAGGGAGAAATCCTTATCGAAAAGCCCCCTCTTTCCTGGGAACGACCTGATTGTTAAAAATTGTGCGTTATAATATTAATGATGAATAAGTTCGTGTTGATTAAAGATAAAATTGATAGTTCCATTGTTATTAGTGTTAGTGGAAATCGACATTTATTTCGATAATAATTGATGTCTGGAGGTTATATTGACCAATCGGGTAATTCACCGGATAAATGAGCAATTAATTGTTATTAATTCACATGCTTATAACTATGTGTTCACATGTGTGTACTATTGATTCACATGATTTACTATTAGGGGAGTTGGTGCAAGATTGATAATACTTGCATGACTAAATTAAAAATAGAGGTATAGATGAAGGTACTATACTGTAATTAGTTTTTTCACATGATTATACTATTGAGTCACATGAATGAACTATTAATTCACATGATTTACTATTAGGGGAGGTAGTGCAAGTTTGATAATACTTGCAGGACTAAATTAAAAATGAAGAAAAAGAGGAAGGTATTATACTGTAATATTTCGAGCCCCAAAACGTGCAGTTATCGAAACTATATTTTCCTATAAATAGAAGATCATTCTTCTTTCATTCTCACCAATTCACTAAGTCTCATAAGAGCAATTATTATAGAGAGAAAGAAGAAGAGAAGTCTGCTACCTCAATATTTCAGTATCCAATTTTCTTCTAAGGTAAGGGTTATTATTTCTTTTGTATTCATGAATAGAGTTATTTTCTTTCAATACTCGTAAGGGCAGTTATTACATTTTTTATTATTCTATTGGAATAACCTGTCTACGCGGACTACCGCATGCATGGTGAATTCTTCTATTATTTCATTCTTTATTATTCTGTTGGAATAACATGTCTACGCGGACTACCGCATGCATGGTGAATTCTTCTATTATTCTATCCTTTATTATTCTGTTGGAATAACCTGTCTACGCGGACTACCGCATGTATGGTGAATTCTTCTGTTATTCCATTCTTTATTATTCTGTTGGAATAACCTGTCTACACGGACTACCGCGTGCATGGTGAATTCTTCTGTTATTGCATTCTTTATTATTATGTTGGAATAACATGTCTACGCGGACTACCGCATGCATGGTGAATGACCTTTCGCATTCATTTCTTATTAAATTGTGGAAATGATCTGTCTACGTGGATTACCGCATGGCGGGTGAACATCCATTTGAAGTTTCATATATTCTATTATACTCAATTGGTTAAAGTTTTGGCTTCTATACTCCATGAAATTAATAGAATATCCTTGATATTTGCGCTTCATCCAGTATCATTTCATGGAAATATTATTCTGAGCATTCTTAAATTTTACTTCATAAAGAAGTATCATGTTGACAATTTGAACGTTATTGAATTATGGATAAATTAAATTATAAATCTTTAAAATTTATCCTTGAACTTGTTTTATTGAATTATTATGTCATTACCATCATCCTCATGCTTATATTGTAATGAAAGTCATCTTTGGCTTACGTGCATAGATGAACTTGGTATAATTATGACCAAGGATTATTCGGTATAATCATGACCGTAATGTAACGAATGATGTGGTAAAAGTCCTCATTGGCATGTAGTTCATTGATAGACAGTTGTTGATATGATTATGACCAGGGATTATTCGGTATAATCATGACCATTGATGATTACATGAATATCCTTGGTCGTGGTGTAGGGATGATTCAATTTTATTTATTAAGCTGAGTCTTAACAATAAAGTTGATGAAAAACTTTTAAATCATAGAAGATAGTAGATATCATGCTCTACTTGACTCTTCTAATGGATTGCTTATTCCGTTGCAGTTGTTGATCTAAAACTTGTTGTCTATTGTATTCTATCAGTTGTTATACTGTTGAAGGCTAAGGATAATTTATTCTGCATTATCTTAGTCATAATATTTCTTACTGGGCTAGTTAAGCTCACCCTTTTCTTTCACTGTTCTCTTTAGAAAATGAGAATATAGCTGGGACTGGTCGGGGAACGGATTAACGGTCCAGATGGTTGTTTTAGAAGTCCTCACTATTCTATGAAATAGTGTGACTAATTGTAATGAGGACTCCTTTGAGAGTGGATATTGTCTAGAAGGCAATATTCTTGTTTAAACTCTCAGCTATGTTTTGTCGTATATTACCCCACAGTTGTATAATTAAGTTTGTATTTGATTTATGTACCATGTATCTGGCGACTCAGAATGGGTGATGTATACCTATTTTGGGGGCGTCACATAATACCCCATATAATATTGAACGAAAATAATATTCCTTACGAATATTAAACGAAGACAATGAATATTGAACGAAAATGATATTCTTTACGAATATTGAACGAAAATAATATTCACACGAATACGAAAAATAATATCTCTTCAGAATATGAAATAAATAATACCCCTTATGAATATTGAACGAAAATAATATTCCTTATGAATATTGAACGAAGACAATGAATATTGAACGAAAATGAAATTCCTTACGAATATTGAACGAAAATAATATTCATACGAATACAAAAAATATTATATCTTTAGAATATGAAATAAATAATACCCCTTACCTTAGAAGAAGACTGAATACTGAAATAGTGAAGTAGCATAATACTCTTCTTCTTTCTCTCTATAGCTTCTCTCTATAATTGCTCTTGTAAGTCTTAGTGAATTGGTGAGAATAAAAGAAGAATGAGCTTTTATTTATAGAAAAATATAGTTTCGATAATTGCACGTTTTGGGACTCGAATTATTGCAGTATAGTACCTTCATCTTTTCCTCTATTTTTAATTTAGTCCTACAAGTATTATCAAATTTGCATCACCTCCCGTAATAGTACATGCATGTGAATCAATAGTTCCATTCATGTGAACAAATAGTTATATGCATGTGAACTAATAGCAATTAATTGCTCATTTATCCAATTAATTACCCGTTTGGTCAATTTAACACCTAGAAATCAATTATTGTAGAAATAAATGTCGATTTCCACTAACACTAATAATCCCAACAGAATGAAAATATCAATTTCATCTTTAATCAACACGAACTTATTCATCATTAATATTATAACTCATAATATTTAACAACCAGATCATTCCCAAGAAAGAGGGGGCTTTCCGATAAGGATTTCTCCTTACTGGCGCGCAATTAGGTGACCGTTTCCCTTTCCTCGACAGAACTTTCTATACATCGTCAATATTGTAAATAATAATATGAATAATTTTGCCGTCTCAATTATTGATTTAATAATAAAAATATTATGCAGATGATACTGTGACAATAATTGAATCAATAATATGAGAGATATTATGCATCAATTATTGTAGCAATAATTGAGTATAGCTGAGTGACTTCTCCTGTAAGCATCAATAATCAATACCGTGTGCTACTATGCAACCACACGTATTACTGTACTTTTACCACCGGGTATTTCAACAGTTAACGGTAAAACTTTCGTCGTTATTTTCATAAAAAGATATTTCTATCGTTTTCTAACTACCACAATACATCCGTTGTAGGGTCCACCAATGATGTTGTCGTCGTATGAATATTCTCTGTTAAAACGAATATTCCCCGACCAAACGAATATTTTATGATAACTTGCTTACTTTGCAAAAAATTTTACATATCCCCCTTAACGTTAACCTTTTATCAATTTAACCATTTACTAAATAGACTAATAATTATAAGAAAATTGAATACTTTCATTTCATAAAATTTAGGATCTCACAATCTTCCCTCCTTATGAAATTTCGCCCTCGAAATTTACGTACATGGTAGTTTGAAGAGATGAGAATACTTTGCTTTTTTTTTTGGATTGTACCTTCCCGGTTATTTCCTCTCTATTATGATTTTCCTATTTATCATCTCCTGTATTTCAGATATCATTCTAGAATATAGTTTCAAAATAAGGGTTAATTGACATGCCACATATTATCACTATATTCTGAACGACCAATTAAATAACTAATAAACTTAGGTAGGTCATACTAGCGAAGGAATTATTCGTCTCTCCCCTCCTAGTTCTAGTCTCACATCTCAGTCAAAGATCATATCCCTAAGCTTTGATACCAACTGTGATGCCCCCAAAATAGGTATACATCACTTATTCCGAGTCGCAAAATACATGGTACAAAAATCAAATACAAACTTCTTTAATACAATACGACAAAAGCGTAACTGAGAGTTTGTACACGAATATTGTCTTCTAGACAATATTCAAACTCAAATAGTGTTCTCATTACATTTATTATCACACTATTCCATAGAATAGTGAGGACTACTATAGCCACCATCTCGGACCATCATTCCATTCCCCGACTAGTCCCGGCTACGTTCTCATTTCTTGAAGAGAACAATGAAAGCAAAAGGGTGAGCTCAACTAGTCCAATAAAAAATATTATGACTAAGATAATGTAGAATAAATTATCATTAGCCTTCAATAGTGTTAAACTAATAAAATACAATAAACATCAAGTTTAACTGCAGCGGAACACGCAATCCATTAGAAGAGTCAAGTAGAGCATGATATCTACTATCTTCTATGATTTAAAAAGTTTTTCATCAACTTTATCGCTGAGACTCAGCTTAATAAATAAACCACATCATCGAATCATCCCTGCACTACGGGCCAAGGATATTCATGTAATCATAAATGGTCATGATTATACCGAATAATCCCTAATCATAATCATACCAACAACTGTCCATCAATGCACTACAGGCAAATGAGAACTTTTACCACATCATTTGTAACATTACGGGTCATGATTATACCGAATGATTTCTGGTCATAATCATACCAATCAACAGTCCATCTATGCACGTAAGCTAAAAATGACTTTCATCACAATATAAGTACGAGGATGATGACAATGATATAAGGATTCAATTAAAGGAAAACAAATGATAAATTTTTAAAGATTTATAATTTAATTTATCCAGAATTTAATAATGTTCAAATTGCCAACATGATACTACTTTGTGGAGTAAAATTCAAGAATGATATTGTATCAAAAATAATTTGGACCGAAAAGAAATCATTTTTTGTCATGAATAGTACTCCGGGTGAATAGTACCCTATGAATAGTACTCCGGGTGAATAGTACCCCATGAATAATACTTTATGAATAGTACTCGTGAATCGTACTTTGTGAATAGTACTTTATAAATAGTACCCATGAATAGTAATTTGTGAACAGTACCGTATCTATGAATAGTGCCGTATAAATGAATAGTACTCATGGACAATACTTTGGCATGAAAAGCTTAAAATTTAAAAAGAATGTGCAGAAAATATCCTTGTGAAATGATACTAGATGAAGCACAAATTTCAAGGATATTCTACTAATTTCACAGAGTATAGAAGCAATTATTTAACAAAATGAGTGTATAATTAAGGAAACAAAATGAAATAATATTACTTACATACTATAGAGTATGGAAGAAAATAATATTTCATACGAATATTGACCAAAAATAATATCCCATACGAATACGAAAGAAATAATACCCCTTACAATATTGAACGAAAATAATATTCTTTACGAATATTAAACGAAGACAATGAATATTGAACGAAAATGATATTCTTTAAGAATATTGAATGAAAATAATATTCATACGAATACGAAAAATAATATCTCTTTAGAATATGAAATAAATAATACCCCTTTACGAATATTGAACGAAAATGATATTTCTTACGAATATTAAACAAAAATAATATCTCTTCAGAATATAAAATAAATAATACCCCTTACCTTAAAAGAAGACTGGATACTGGAATAGTGAAGTAGCAGAATACTCTTCTTCTTTCTCTCTATAGTTTCTCTCTCTATAATTGCTCTTGTGAGTCTTAGTGAATTGGTGAAAATAAAAGAAGAATGAGCTTCTATTTATAGAAAAACATAGTTTCGATAATTGCACGTTTTGGGACTCGAATTATTATAGTATAGTACCTTAATCTTTTCTTCCATTTTTAATTTAGTCCTACAAGTATTATCAAACTTGCACCACCTCCCCTAATAGTACATGTATGTGAATCAATAGTTCCATTCATGTGAACAAATAGTTATATGCATGTGAACTAATATCAATTAATTGCTTATTTATCCGATTAATTACCCGTTTGGTCAATTTAACACCCAGAAATCAACTATTATCATAATAAATGTCGATTTCCACTAAAACTAATAATCCCAACACAATGGAAATATCAATTTCATCTTTAATCAACACAAACTTATTCATCATTAATATTATAACTCACAATATTTAACAACCAGATCATTCCCAGGAAAAAGAGGGCTTTTTGATAAGGATTTCTCCCTATTGGCGCGCAATTAGGTGACCAAACCCCTTTTCTTGACAGAACTTTCTAGACATCGTCAATATTGCAAATAATAATATGAATAATTTTGTCGTCTCAATTATTGATTTAATAATAAAAATATTATTCAGATGATATTATGACAATAATTGAATCAATAATATGAGAGATATTATGCAGCAATTACTGTAGCAATAATTGAGTATAGCTGAGTGACTTCTCACGTAAGCATCAATAATCAATACCGTGTGCTACTATGCAACCACGCGTATTACTGTACTTTTATCACCGGGTATTTCAACAGTTAACGGTAAAACTTTCGCCATTATATTAATAAAAAGATATTTCTATCATTTTCTAACTACGACAATACATCCGTTGTGGGGTCTACCAATGATGGTGTCGTCGTACGAATATTTTCTGTTAAAACGAATATTCCCCGACCAAACGAATATTTTATGACAACTTGCTTACTTTGCAAAAAAAATCACATATCCCCCTTAACTTTAACCTTTTATCAATTTAACCATTTACTAAATAGAATAATAATTATAAGAAAATTGAATACTTTTATTTCATAAAATTCGGTATCTCACATTAATGACCTTGAGAAAGAGGGGATCAGATATTGACATTCAGATAACAGCCGCCTGCAATAGTTATTACACAGAGACGTAGAATAGATATTATTACTGTATTAATTAGTTAGAAGAGAAAGAAGATGTGCTTCAAGGAAGAAAAAGTTATTGCATCCTATAGTTCTCAGACTCTACGCAGAGAAGAGAAGAGTTGAACATAGAAAACTTCACAACAGAAGTTTTCTCATTCCAAATCTTTCATTTATTTTTGTATTAATAAGCATGTTGAATGTTATAGAAATGTGTATTAGTAACATGGATATGAACTAATTCCATTTTTAGGATTGCAATGTAACCTATTGTTTAGCTTAATCAACCTTCTCTTCTATTTATATAATGAATCATCTTGGAATGGATTGTTGTATTTATTGCTTATTGACTGATTACTTGATAGGGTAATCAGTATAGATATTGATGGATATTGGAAAATGGATATTAATATCTAACTCTTAAATGCAAGAACACCTGTTATGACCATGCCTATAGAATGTGTACATAAACTGCTAATAGGATAGACATATCTCTATTTGCCTTGTGTAGCCTTGAGACTAAGCTTAATGACCCTAGCCTAGTTATTTTCACCAATAGACATATTGTGATTCATCTAGTTAGGGATGTGTAATTGACCTTCGACAGAAGCTTTTGTGTAGTTATTGTTCTCGGTTAACCATTCCCTGATTCATTTATAATGTGGGGAGTTAGGAGATTAGGCGATGCATTAGGGGAATTATAATCCTATCTTAACTTTCTAGTACAACTATTTCTCTTAGTTCTTCAATTTTAATTCAAATAGCTTAACACACCATCTTACTTCACCTGTTTAGATAAGCCAGTATAGACTTTATGTTAGTATTTTATTATCATTTAAGACTTCGTCCTCGTGGGTACGACACTTAACTTATCTTATATTACTTGTGCACCGCGTATGCTTGCACACGATTTAGCGATAATGAAATCGACCAACAAGTTTTTGGCACTGTTGTCGGGGACTTAGTATTATTTGTTTATCGATATTAAAACTAAGTCATTACAATCTTAATTGAAACTCATATCTATTTTACTCTCTTTTTAGGTAGTCTTCACTGTTTATGCCACCTCGAAGGGGTCGGAACATAATACCTTTCGATCCCGAGGTTGATAGAACATATAGACGACTGCAGAAAGAAAAATCTTGGGACATACCTACTCCTGTTAAAATGGCTGAAGAACTTCAGAAATCTTTAAGGGAGTATGTTATGCCTCATATCGACGATCTCCAAGCGAGCATTCTCAAGCCCGCCATCCAAGCTAATAATTTTGAAATCAAGTCGGGCACTATTCAAATGTGCACCAATATTCAGTTTGGGGGACTACCAAATGATGACCCCAATGATCACTTCACAAACTTCTTAGAGATCTACGATAATTTTAAGTGCAACGGAGTTTCTGAAGATGCCATCAGACTCCGATTGTTTCCAAAAGTTGGCTACATTTATTACCGTCAGGCTCCATTACCACATGGGTTGACTTGGCTCAAAAGTTCGTGGCGAAGTTTTTCCCACCCGCTAAAACCGCCAGGCTCAGGCATGACATTACATCTTTTGTCCAGTTATAATTAGAGTCTTTGTACGACTCGTAGGAGCGATTCAAGGATCTTCTGAGAAACTGTCCCCACTATGGATTGCCAGAATGACTTCCCATCCAGACATTTTACAATGGGTTATCCGGATCTACTCGTTCGAGTATATATGCCGCTTCTGGAGGGGCCTTCATGGCTAAGCACACAACAGGGTATGAACTAGTGGAAACAATGGCGACCAATAATTATCAATGGCCAAATGATAGGCAGACCCCTAGAAGAGCAACATGGGTTTATGAGGTTGACTCGGTCACATCATTAGCGGCTTAGGTTGCAGCGCTAACGAAAAGGTTTGACACTATAGGAGTGTCAGTAGTGCAGAATGTTCAAAGTGTCGCAGTACAATGTGAATTGTGTCAAGGGAGCCACCCAACTAATTAGTGCACAAAAAGCCCTGAGTCAGTTCAATTTGTTTCCAACTATGGGCGGAAACAAAATGCTAATCTCCCCACTCATTATCATCCAGGCTTGAGGAATCATCCCAACTTCTTTTGGGGCAACACCAATACTAATCAAGCACAACCTCCAACTACTAGACCTAACTTCTCAAACCCTCCGGGTTTCCAATCTCAAAACTAGTACAATCAACAACCACAGAGTTCTTAGAATCAGTTCCACCATCCACCACCTCAACAGGAGAGAAAACCTAGTTTAGAAGATTTTTTGTCGCATTATATTGCCCAAAACAAAACGAGGAGTAATAATCAGGAAGCTTCCATCCGGAACCTTGAAGTCCAAATGGGACAGTTGGCCTCTGCTTTGAATAGTCATCCACAAGGCACATTGCCTAGTGACACTAATGTCAACCTGAAAAGGGAGGGAAAGGAACAATGCAAAGCAGTGACACTCTAGAGTGAGAGGGACTTAAATGTAAATGGTGGAGAAAACTCTGTAGTGCAAGAAGAAGTGACTATAGAGGAACCTATTGTGGAACAGAATAAAGACAAGTCTAGGGGCAAGGAAAATGCTCAACATGAACCAAAACCAATACTAACCCCTACAGTTAACAAAGCTAGTCCCCCTCTCCCGCAGTTGCTATTCCCTCAGCGCCTGTAGAATCAAAAGCTTGATAAATAGTTTTCTAAGTTCTTAGAAGTATTTAAGAAGTTTCACATAAACATCCCGTTTGCAGAGGCGCTAGACCAAATGCCGAGCTATGTTAAATTCATGAAAGACATATTGACTAAGAAGAGGAAAATGAGGGATTATGAAACAATGCTGACAGAGGAATGCAGTGCCATCCAATAGAACAAGCTCCCACCGAAACTCAAAGATTGTGGAAGTTTCATGATTCCTTGCACTATCGGGGACCAATTCATTGGTAAGGCTTTGTGTGATTTAGGGGCTAGCATCAACTTGATGCCTTTGTCTATATATAAGAAGCTGGGACTAAATGAAGCCAAACCCACAAGTGTTACTTTGCAATTGGCGGATAGATCTCTTACATACCCGAAGGGGATAGTAGAGGATGTGCTTGTCAAAGTGGACAAGTTCATCTTCCAAGCAGACTTTATTGTCCTAGATTTTGAGGAAGACAAGGAGGTCCCTATAATACTGGGCAGACCATTCTTAGAAACTGTGGGAGGACCCTTATTGATGTACAGAAAGGGGAGTTGACGATGAGAGTATAGGATCAGGAAGTAACTTTCAATGTGTTCAGATCGATGAAATATCCGAATACCCCTGAAGACTGCTTCCGGATTAAAGTGATTGATAATACAGTTAGGGAAGTATTCTTAAAAACCCGCATTACATAACTTTTAGAAGCCATATTGACAGGGGCCAGTACTATGGAAGAGCCCACTTATGTCAAATATGCCGAGTGGCTGGATGCACCCCAAAGATCCAAATAATTCCAAAGATTGTTTGAGTCTCTAAATGATCACGAGGCATCACCTTCCAAGGCTCAGCCGTCGATCATAGAACCTCATGTCCTCGAATTAAAGCACTTGCCCAATCACCGAAGGTATGCTTACTTAGGGGAATCATCCACTTTACCAGTGATAATTTCTGCTTCTTTAACTGAGTGTCAGGAAGAAATGTTACCGCTAGTACTCAAGCAATATAAAACGACCTTGGGGTGGTTAATTGCTGACATTAAAGGGATCAGTCTGACTCTATGCATGCGCAAAATCTTATTGGAGGATGGGTCTAAGCCGTCCATTGAACATCAGAGGCGGTTGAACCCCATAATGAAGGAGGTGGTCCGGAAGGAGATTATTAAATTGCTATATGCGGGTATTATCTACCCCATCTCAGACAGTCCTTGGGTCAATCCCATACAGTGCGTGCCAAAAAAGGGCGGCATGACGGTAGTGCCCAATGAGAACAACAAGCTGATTCCAACCAGAACGGTGACTGGATGGAGGGTGTCTATGGACTACAGAAAATTAAACAAGTCCACCTGTAAGGATCACTTCCCTCTTCCTTTTATTGATTAGACGCTCGATAGGCTTGCTGGGCATGAATTTTATTATCTGTTGGATGGTTACTTTGGATATAATCAGATTTTAATTGCTCCTGAAGATTCGAAGGAAACAACTTTCACATGCCCCTATGGGACCTTTGCCTTTCAAAAAATGTCTTTCGGGCTGTATAATGCTCCTGAAACATTTCAACGTTACATGATGTCTATTTTCTCTGATATGGTTGAAAAGACCCTCGAGGTCTTCATGGAGAACTTTTCGGTATTCAGGAGCTCATTTGATAACTGTCTGGTGAATTTGACTGTCGTTCTCAATAAATGTGTTGCGACAAATCTTGTATTGAATTGGGAAAATATCATTTCATGGTCAAAGAAGGGCATTATTCGGGGCCACCAAGTATCTATTGGCGGTATTGAGGTTGACAAGGCGAAGATTGATGTCATTAATAATCTACCACCGCCTACCTCAGTAAAAGGGGTGGGGAGTTTTCTTGGGCATGCTAGATTTTACAAGCGGTTTATCCAGGACTTTTCCAAGATAACTAAACCGCTCTGCACACTATTAGAAAATGACATGCCTTTTCAATTTGATGAATCTTGACTCTGAGCATTTGATCTACTGAAGGAAAGACTTATTTCGACCCCTATTGTGGTAACTCCTGACTGGACTTTCCCATTTGAGCTTATGTGCGAAGCCAACGATTTTGCTATTGAGGCAGTGTTAGGCCAAAGAAGGAATAAGGTGTTCCACACGATCTACTATGTCAGTAAAACTTTAAATGATGCTCAGCTTAATTACACCACAACTTAGAAGGAACTACTAGCAGTGGTTTATGCATTTGATAAATTATGTTCCTATCTCATTGGAACGAAAGTGATCGTGTACACAGATCACTCTGCAATCAAATACCTTATTGAAAAGAAAGATGCAAAACTGAGGTTGATAAGGTCGGTCCTTCTTCTCTAAGAGTTTGATCTGGAGATCCGTGATAAGAAGGTTACTAAAAACCAGGTGGCGGATCACTTGTCCAGGTTGGAAAATCATCCTCATGCGGGAGATGCTGAAAAAGATATAAATGATTTCTTCCCGGATGAGCAACTTTTTATTGTTCAAAGCAAAGCCCCTTGGTATGCGGACTTAGATAATTTTATCGCTTATCAAGCGATCCCTTCCAACTTGAGTTATCAACAGAGGAAGAAATTCCTAAATGATGCAAAACAATATTTGTGGGATGAGCCTTTCTTATTCAAGCAGTGTTCAGATTAGATTCTGCGGAGATGCTTGTCAGAGGAGGAAATCGAAGGTGAGCTCCATCATTGCCATTCCTCGAATTATGGAGGACATTTTGGGGGCTAAAGAACTGCGACCAAAGTACTCCAATTTGGGTTTTACTGGCCTACCCTATTCAAAGATGCACACGTATATGTATCGCACTGCGATAGATGCCAAAGGGTGGGAACCATCTCAAGAAGGCATGAATTGCCCCTGTAGAATATCCTCGAAGTTGAATTATTTGATGTTTGGGGTATTAACTTTATGGGTCCATTCCCGTCTTCCTACAACAATCTTTATATTCTTGTGGCGGTTGATTAGATCTCTAAATGGGTTGAAGCAGTTGCCTTGCCTACCAAAGATGCGAATGTGGTGCTTAATTTCCTAAAGAAAAATATTTTCACTCATTTTGGCACTCCTCGGGCTATAATCAGTGACGAAGGGTCGCATTTTTGCAAAAAATATTTCGAAGCCCTTCTTGCTAAGTATGGGATGACCCATAAAATAGCCACTGCTTATCATCTGCAGACCAGTGGCCAAGCGGAGATATCTAATCAAGAGGTCAAATTTATCTTGGAGAAGATTGTTAACCCCAATCGGAAGGACTGGTCAAAGAATCTTGATGATGCCTTGTGGGCATACCGCACCGCTTATAAAATGCCTATCGAAATGTCTCAGTACATGCTTGTTTATGGCAAGGCTTGTCATCTTCCTGTGGAGTTGGAGCACAACGCCTATTGGGCTATCCAAAAGCTAAATTTTGATTTAGAAGCAACCGGTGAACAAAGACTTTTACAACTTGATGAATCAGACGAGTTTCGTCTGCAAGCGTATGAAAATGCTAAGTAATACAAGGAGAAGACGAAGCGGTTGTACGATAAGAAAATTGTCGAAAGAAATTTTGAGCCAGGCCTGAAGGTGATTTTTTTCAATTCCTGACTGAAATTATTCCCTAGGAAGTTGAAGTCCTGATGGTCGGGGCCGTTCACGATTGCTAAGGTGTATCCTTATGAGGCTATTGAGGTTGAAGACCCTCATTCAGACAAAAACTTCAAGGTAAATGGACAGCGCTTGAAGCACTATTGGGGCGGCGAGGTCGATCGGCAAAATACTTCCATCACCTTGGGAGACCCGGTGTAAGGCGGGGTAAAAGTCAAGCCGACGACTCTGAATCAAGCGCTTGATAGGGAGGCAACCCCATCTCAGTATAAAAAATTTTCTTTTGTTTTCATTCATTTCTGTTTTCTGTTAGTTTTCATTAGTTACACTTTGTATTTCTTAGTATAATTGCTAGTTTATGTATAGTGCATGTTAGTATATATAACAGTATGTGTTTAAAGGCTTTTATTAGTTAGAATCTACTATTATAGTGTTTGCAGTCACTTTGTTGTGTTTTTCACTGATATGAGGTTTGGCCTGTACAGGATTTTATAGCTCAGTATTTGAAGTTTAGAAGCCGTGATGCAGCACAGGCCTTAACAATGTCTTTCGCACTGCAGCGCCAAGACAGGAGGTTAGGCACTAGAATTCCGCGCTGCAGCGCCACAATATATACTTAATTCTGGTGTCGCAGTGCCATAGTTCGAGTTGCAGCCTCTTTATTCACGCTGCAGCGTCGGGACAAGAGGAGACATACTGTAAAGTCGCTTCACGGCGCCGTCCATTGTATTATATTTCGCGTCGCAGAGCCAAGCTAATTTGCCATTGTAAGACCCCAACTTTTATGAATAAAGAATAATTTTCTCGAAATATATTTATGAATATTATGGTGTGGATTTGATATAATTTTATAGTTGAGGGTAATATTTACAAATTTTGCAAAGTAAACAAGTGGTTATATAATATTCGATTGGTCAGGGAATATTCGTTTTAACAGAGAATATTCGTACAACGACACAATCATTGGTGGACCCCACAACGGAAGTATTATCGTAAAATGACAGAATTATCTTTTTATAAAAATAACGGCGGAAGTGTTACCGTTAAAACTGTTGAACTACTCGGTAGTAAAAGTACAGTAATACGCGTGGTTGCATAGTATAGTAATACGCGTGGTTGCTACTATGTAACCACGCGTATTACTGTACTTTTAGTACCTGGTAGTTCAACAGTTTTAACGGTAACACTTTCGCCGTTAGTTTTAGAAAATGATAATTCTGTCATTTTTTAACTACGACAATACTTCCGTTGTGGGGTCCACCAATGATTATGCCGTCGTACAGATATTCCCCGACCAAACGAATATTTTATAACAACTTGCATACTTTGCAAAATTTATAAATACTACCCACAACTATAACATTATATCAAATCCATACAATAATATTAAAAAAAATATTTCGAGAAATTTAAATCTTTATTCATAAAATTTGGGGTCTCACACCTATCACCTTATAAGCAGCACAAGGTAAGGAGTTTTGTACGTATCTGAAACAAATATTCGCAGTCCTTCTCTGAGTTAGTAGGGTATGAGAAATTGGGAGAAAGCAAGAGTTTTTTTTTATATTTTCGTTCACTGCTCATATGGGTTCAAAGCGCCCCCGTACCAGTATTGGTCCCCCCTCCACCATCTTCTAGAACCCCTGTTTCGCGTTGGGATGCTGTCAAATTCCCAACTGAGGATGCCTAGAAGCATTATACCTAGAATTTTTCATCGAGGAGTTTGAAGCCTGAAAGAGGGCTAAGGCCTGATGACACGACAGACGGTCAGATGATGGCCATGATTATCAATATGAAATGCATTCACTTCACCAAGCCACTTGAATCGGCAGTTATCTCGGTGGTGAAGGAATTTTATGCTAATGCCAATGCTGATGGCCCCTTGGCTGTGCCAGTTCGGGGAAAATTAATCCAATTTGATAGCTAGGCTATCAATGCTATTTATGGGACTCCCAACTATGAGGGTCATGACTACCTGTAGCCTGGGCTACGAAGTTACAATACCGATGAGATCATTACTAAACTCTGCAAGTCTGGGACTGTATGGAAGACCAACGAATTCCCCGATGAAAAGACTTCTTTCCCCCAACAGGCCTTAAGTCATTATGGTAAGGCGTGGTATTCTTTCATTTGCGCCAATACCATGCCAACACATTACCTGAGTGATGTGACCAAAGAGAGGGCAGTTCTTTTCTATGTTATTGTCATGGGCTTAAAGGTTGATTTAGGGGTGCTTATACACGAGTCTATTAAGAAGGCCATACGGAGCAATGTCATGTCGGGGCTTCCTCACCCGTCTCTAATCACACGGTTATGCAAAAGAACGGGTGTTATGTGGGAGAAGGAAGATGTAACTCAGCCACCTATGGCTGTGATTGATCACCATGTCATAACCCGTTATATATGGAGTTTAGGAAGGAGCACCATCGTATCATAGGAGCGAGGGCTTTTTACCGGTGTCGCAGCCGCCGCCATCCACTGAAGTCGTCACCTCCACACAAGTGCTTGAGCCCCCATCATATGAGGCCACTCCTCTTGGGGCCTTAGGGGAGATTTTGAACAGCCTAAATTTCCTGCATTTCAAGGTAGACACTGTGGCCCAATGGGAGAACCAATTCCATCACTACCACGCAGAGTTCGCAAACATAATCGGCAACATCTATGCTGCTCAGGGAGGAGATGACGCAGAATCCATGCTCTATCAATTTCCAGAACCTCCAATCTATGCGCCCTATCCCCCACAATTCCCGCCTAGTGAGGAGGCCCACGAAGAGAAGCCAGTTAATGTGGATGATGACGACGATGATGATGGTGATGATGGACATGATGCGTGATGCTGCTGTGCAAAGGCCATTGAAGACATTGGCCAAATTTCAAGTTTGGGGGAGATTCCTTTTATTTTAGTTATATATGAATTGTGTTAATTTAGTTATATATGAATTGTGATTTATGTTTAATTTGTGAGGTTTGAGAGAGTTTCATTTGGGCTGTATAGCCTTAGACTACTACTTTTGGACTGTATAGCCTCAAACTATGTTTTTAATTATGTTTTTATCTATGTTTGTTAATGGTTTTATTTTGTGAATAGTTTATTTTGGATGCATGATGTGATGAATAGTAGAATTTTTATTACATATAGATGTATGCTTTTGGTTATATATTTGAATGTTCCAATTTATATAATTATTATCATGTTGGGATTTTTGGGGTATCTTGTTTAATTCTATTATTATTGTGTTTATAGCCATATGTTTTGGGATTTACACTGTTGATTGGTATACTTGATGCCATGCATTATGGCTTTACCCTATTTTGGCAAGGGTACTCTATCTTTTATCGCTTGTTGCCTGTTATATTTTGATTAACACTATCCTTGTTCTGTAACTATTTATATGCTAGGAGAGGGTACTATAGCGTTTAGGTTTTGATTGTGGCTAATGAGAAGTGCCAAGTGATTATATCTTTCTCTTAGAGTCATGTCAAGCATTTGTGAACTAGGGGTGTGTTAATTGGATAAGTCGAGACTGTTATGGATCCGTCCTTTTTAACAAGCACTGACCAATTGTTTTATCTAGTTATGTATCCAAATTTAGGTCATTTGTTTATTGTTTTGAAAATTTGTGCACCCTGTTAAAACTTTGTTGATTTCAAGGTAATAAAAGACTAAGGCTTTTGCATTTTCGGATGTATAGTTTTGGTTTTTATATAAAAAAATAACAGTCTTGCGGTGGGTCGTGATGGAGCGTGAAACGCACTCACCCATAAACGCAGACTTGTGCGAGTTAATAATCTTAGGATTTAGTAAAATCTATTTTGACTTATGTTGATTACGTGGCCTTTGTTGCTTGAGTTATTAGATTCATAGGGGTGTTCTACACCTAGTGCCCTAAAGTCATCTGGCTTGGGAGTCATTGATCGAAAGCTTGCTAATGGGTGCTCTATTTAGCCTAAAAGTTATTAAGCATTGTCTGAGTCAGATTTTACTTCGATACTATAACCTTTTGATCCTTTCTTGTTTTTGCATCTTGTTCTTAATGCTTGTTAATTGTGTGAGTTAAAGAGTAAGCTTATTGGTTATCACAATTGACTGTGTGATCTTAATTTGGGTTATGACTAGTTAGGATGATTGGTCTGCACACACACACACACAGAGAATGGATCGAGTACAGTCTCATACTTATTAATTGATATTAAGCCCTCATTCATATGTATGTTTGTCCTATTCTCAAAGAGGGTCTATAATTGTGCTTAGAAGCCATGATAATAGTCTATAGGTTTAATTTTCATCCGTATCTTACAGTAATGTAGGTATGTTTGTCTGATAGTTTGCTTGAGGACAAGCAAAAGCTTAAGTTTGGGGGTATTTGATGAGTGGGATTTATACCCGCGAATCAGATCCTTTGTGGCTTGAGATGTTGCCTGTTTTCTGTTATTTAGTTAGCCTTTATATATATTTTGTTTTTATTATGTTTAATCTCTATGATGCAGGGCTTAACAGGTATTTTCCAGCTTCCAGGGGCAAAACGATCATTTCTAGTTCATTGCTCGCGCCGCAGCGCGAACTCTGGTGTCCAGGCACTAAAATGTCTTTAATGACCTAGAAAAGAGGGGATCAAATATTTACATTCAGACAACCGCCGCCTGCAATAGTTATTACACAGAGACATAGAATAGATATTATTACTGTATTAATTAGTTAGAAGAAAAAGAAGCTGTGCTTCAAGGAAGAAAAAGTTATTGCATCTTATAGTGCTCAGACTCTATGCAGAGAAGAGAAGAGTTGGACACAGAAAACTTCACAACAGGAGTTTTCTCATTCCAAATCATTTATTTATTTGTGTATTAATTAGCATGTTGAATGTTATAGAAATGTGTATTAGTACCATGGATATGAACTAATTCCATTTTTAGGATTGCAATGTAACCTATTGTTTAGCTTAATTAACCTTCTCTCCTATTTATATAATGAATCATTTTGGAATGGGTTGTTGTATTTCTTGATTATTGACTGATTGCTTGATAGGGTGATCGGTATAGATATTGATGGATATTGGAAAATGGATATTAATATCTAACTCTTAAATGCAAGAACAACTGTTATGACCATACCTATGGAAAGTGTGCATAAACTGCTAATAGGATAGACATATCTCTATTTGCCTTGTGTAGCCTTGAGACTAAGCTTAATGACCCTAGCCTAGTTATTTTCACCAATAGACATATTGTGATTCATCTAGATAGGGATGTGCAATTGACCTTCGACAGAAGCTTTTGTGTAGTTATTGTTCTCGGTTGACCATTCCTTGAATCGTTTATAATGTGGGGAGTTAGGAGATTAGGCGATGCATTATGGGAATTATAATCCTATTTTGACTTCCTAGTACAAATATTTCTCTTAGTTCTTCAGTTTTAATTCAAATAGCTTAACACACCATCTTACTTCACCTGTTTAGATAAGCCAATATAGACTTTACCTTAGTATTTGATTATCACTTAAGACTTCGTCCTCGTGTGTACGACACTTAACTTATCTTATATTACTTGTGGGTCGCGTATGCTTGCGCGCGATTTAGCGATAACGAAATCGACCAACACCAACCTTACCAGAACCGAAGATGTAAAGAACCAATTTTATACCAACCAAACCAACCTTATCACAATCGAAGATATAAATAACCAATCTTATACCAACCGAACCAACCTTATCACTACCAAAGATGTAAAGAACCAACCTTATACCAACCGAACTAACCTTATCATAATCGAAGATATAAAGAACCAACATTATACCAACCGAACCAACCTTATCACTACCGAAGATGTAAAGATCCAACCTTATACCAACCGAACCAACCTTATCACAATCGAAGATGTAAATAACCAACCTTATATCAATCGAACCAACCTTATAATAGTCGGAGATAGATAAATAACCGACCGAACACCAATAAAATCTCGTTCGCTCCTAGGAGACGAACACCAAATGTGAGACCCCAAATTTTATGAATAAAGATTTAAATTTCTCGAAATATTTTTTTTTGAATATTATGGTGTGGATTTGATATAATGTTATAGTTGTGGGTAATATTTATAAATTTTGCAAAGTATGCAAGTTGTTATAAAATATTCTTTTTGTTGGGAAATATCCATACGACGGTACAATCATTAGTGGACCCCACAACGGAATTATTGTCGGATTAAGAAAATGACAAAAATATTTTATGAAACTAACGGCGTAAGTTTTACCGTTAAAACTATTGAACTACTCGGTAGTAAAAGTACAGTAATACGCGTGGTTGTATAGTAGCACACGGTATTGATTATTGATGCTTACGTGAGAAGTCACTCAGTTTTGTTCAATTATTGCTATAGTAATTGTTGCATAGTATCTCACGTTATTTGATTCAATTACTGTCGATATTTTATATATCATTAAATTAATAATTGAGATGATAGAGTTATTAATATTATTATTTGTAATATTAACGATGTCTAGAAGTTCTCCCAAGGAGATGTTTGGTCACCTAATTGCGCGCCAATAGGGAGAAATCCTTATTGGAAAGCCCCATCTTTCCTGGGAACGATCTGGTCGATTAATATTGTGAATTATAATAATGATGATAAATGTTGTTAAATATATTGAGGTGTCTTTTTATGAAGTCACGAAAGTTTATATATATATATATATATATATATATATATATATATATATATATATATAAATTTTGTTTTATTAGTATTATTAATGTAATAAAACAGAAAAGCTTTTTATATAAAACAGAATACTTTTATAAAGTTATTTGTTTTATTAGACTATAAATAGAATATATTATATTTTATTATGCATAGTATTTTGTATAGTAAAATCTTTTTATATAAAACTCAATACTTTTATAAAGTTATTTGTTTATTAGACAATAATTAGAATATATTATATTTTATTATGCATAGTATTTGCATAGTAAAATCTTTTTATATAAAACAAAATACTTTTATAAAGTTATTTGTTTTATTAGATAATAATTAGAATATATTATATTTTATTATGCATAGTGTTTGCATAGTAAAATCTTTTTATATAAAATATAATACTTTTATAAAGTTATTTATTTTATTAGACTATAAATAGAATATATTATATTTTATTTAAAAAATTTTGTTTTATTAGAATATTTTATTATACTGCATAGTAAATCAATATGGACCGTCCGTTTAAAAGTAAATCAATCTGAACCGTTCATGAATTAGTTACTATTCAGTCCATTCTCATATAAATAGAAGTTCATTCCTTCATTATTTCTTACGAATTCACTGAAACTCTAAAGAGAGAAACTATAGAGAGAAAGAAGAAAAGTATTCTGATACTTCACTACTCCTATATCCAGTTTCTTCTAAGGTAAGGGGTATTATTTTTTTTGTATTCATGAAGAAAACTTCTGTTATTCCATTCTTTATTAATATGTTGGAATAACCTGTCTATGCGAAGTACCGCATACATGGTGAAATTCTTTTGTTGTTCCATTCTTTATTATTCTGTTGGAATAACCTGTATACGCGAACTACCCTATACTTGGTGAAATTCTTCTGTTATTCCATTCTTTATTATTCTGTTGGAATAACCTGTATACGTGGGCTACCATATACTTGGTAAAATTCTTCTGTTATTTCATTCTTTATCATTATGTTAGAATAACCTGTCTATGCGAAGTACCGCATACATGGTGAAATTCTTCTGTTATTCCATTCTTTATTATTCTGTTGGAACATCCTGTCTGTGCATTTACGCATGACCTGATTCCGTTATTTATTATTCTGTTGGAATATCCTATTGGTGCGTATTACGCCTGACCTGGTTCCATTAATTATTAATCTGTTGGAATAACCTGTCTGTGCGGTCTATCACATGCATGGTGATTTTTGTTGTTATTCTATTCTTTGTTATTATGTTGAAATATCCTGTCGGTGCGAATTTCGCCTGACCTGGTTACGTTCTTTATTATTCTGTCGGAATATCCTGTCTGTGCCTTTACGCATGATCTGGTTCCATTCTTTATTATTCTGTTGGGAATAACCTGTCTGTGCAGTCTATCACATGCATGGTGAATCCTTCTGTTATTACATTCTTTATTATTCTGTTGGAATAACCTGTCTATATGGATTACCACATGCACGGTAAATGATTCTTTGTATTCAATACTTATTAAATTGTGGAAATGATCTGTATACGTGGATTACCGCATGGCGGCCGAAAATCCATTTGCAGTTTCATATATTCTATTATACTCAGTTGGTTAAAGTTTTAACTTCTATACTCCATGAATTAGTGGAATATCCTTGATATTTGCGCTTCATCCAGTATCTTTTCATGAAAATATTCTTCTGAGCATTCTTGAATTTTACTCTACAAAGCAGTATCATGTTGACAATTTGGACGTTATTGAATTCTGGATAAATTAATTCTTGAACTTGTTTTATTGGATTCTTATATCATTGTCATCATCCTCATGCTTATATTATGCTGAAAGTCATATGTGGCCTGTTGTGCATAGATGGACTTGGTATGATTATGACCAGGGATTATTCGGTATAATCATGACTGTAATATTACAAATGATGTGGTAAAAGTCCTCATTGGCCCGTAGTGCATTGATGGACAATTGTTGGCATGATCATGACCATTGATGAATACACGAATATCCTTGGCCCGTAATGCATGGATAATTTGTGGTTGTGATATTAATGAATATCTTTGGCCTTAGTGCAGGGATGATGTGGATTATTTATTTAGCTGAGTCTCAGCGATAAAATTGATGAAAAACCTTTTTAAATCATAAAAGATAATAGATTTTATTCTCTACTTGACTCTTTTAATGGATTACTTGTTCCGCTGCAGTTAAACTTGATGTTTGTTATATTTTATCAGTTTAACATTATTGAAGACTAATGATAATTTATTCTACATTATCTTAGTCATAATATTTCTTACTGGGCTAGTTGAGCTCACCCCTTTCTTTCACTGTTCTCTTCAGGAAATGAGAATATAGCTGGGACGAGTCGGGGAACGGAGTAACGGTCCAGATGATAGTATTAGTAGTCATCACTATTCTGTTAAATAGTGTGACAATAAATGTAATGAGGATTCCTTTGAGTGTGGATATTGTCTAGATGACAATATTCTTATTAAAACTCTCAGTTTATGTTTTGTCGTATTTTACACGATAGTTGTATTATTAAGTTGTATTTGTATTTTTATACCATGTATTTGGCGACTCAAGATGGGTGATGTATACCTATTTTGGGGGCGTCACACCAAACACCAAGCAACCATGTTCACCTCCTAAAGGATGAGCAGATCTTATCAAACATCAAACGATCTTGTTCATCGTCATAGGGTCAAACAGATCCCACCGAACCTCCAACAATCATGTTCGCCATCTTAAGGACGAATAGGTTTTGTTCACCATATTTAGGATGACCAGATTCCACCAAACCTCCCAACGACCCTGTTCGTCATCTTAAGGACGAACAAGTCATGTTCACCATCTTTAGGATGAACATATTCCACCGAACCTCCAACAATCTTTAGGATGAACAGATCCCACCAAACCTCCCAACGACCTTGTTTGCCATCATAAGGACGAACAGATCTTGTTCACCATCTTTATGATGAACAGATTCCACCGAATCTCCTAACAATCCCGTTCGCCATTATAAGGACGAACAGATCCCACCGAACCTCCGAAAACGCCAAAGTAGATAGCCAAAGACAGAATGAAGCCGATATGATGTAATCTGAAGTATACTGCTATCATCCGAAGTATCATAGACGAACATCTCAGACCGTTGAAGCTTACACCAAGCCAGTGTATCTTGCCCCCCAGCCAATTCAACTCGAATAGATAAAGAAGCCTGAATCAAATACCAATCTTATATCTTGCCCCAAAATATTTCCTCCAGCTAATTTTGTTGTCATGTCGAAAAGAGTGACAATAACCAGTAATCCAAGTTTGAAGTAATCCCCTACCAGTAGCCTATATATCCGAAGTGTTCTCCCACTGGTAACCTCCATATCCGAAGTAATCTCCCACCAGTAGCCTTCATATCCGAAGTACTCTCCGACCAGTAGCTTCCATATCCTAAGTACTCTCCCACCAATAGCTCCCATATCTGAAGTATTCTCCCGTCAGTAGCTTTTACATCCGAAGTACTCTCCCACCAGTAACATCCATATCCGAAGTACTCTCCTACCAGCAGCTTCCATAAATATATTAGGACCCTCCACCTCCACCATTATCTCCCCTCGACCAGATTTTGCAATTTGAAAAAAGAGAACCACCTATCTGTTATGCGTAGGATCTCCCCTTCTTGATAAATCGGTGATTTTAATTCAATATTAGAACAATCGTTTTCTACAGACGGCGCCAATGTTAACACCAAATTTTGTACGCCTGACGAAATCACCAAATCGCGCTAACGATTGATTGTATTGTTGTGAAATCAAACTCACAAAATACATTCACATAAACATAAACAAATAGATATAAAATATGAACACAAGAATTTACGTGGAAACCCAATTGATAAAAAAACACAGGGAGAGATAAAGAGAAATCCACTATAATAATATGGAGAGTACAAAGTGTTTATTTGTGTCATATGTAATTGTGTTCTGTCTCCTCTAAACCATTGCTTATTACTGTATTTATAGTTGTCATATCCACCGGAATCCAATCAGGAGTACAAGTCCTTTGTAGAATCACCTTATAACATCTAATGGTTGATAGATTCCTTCCCAAATTAAACCTCATTACCCCACTAAATAAGGAAACATAATCTTACTTTAATGAGGACTCTACCACTGTCAAAATAAATCCAAATAATCACACCCCAACAGATGTAATAAATAAGTTGTTGTGAAATAAATTTTGTTGTATGGTAGCGAAGTTAGGGTGCTACTTTAGAAAAATACTTGGCGTTAAAAAGATAGTATTCAATATTCTTTGTTTAGACAATGATCTAAGAGCAATTTTTACTTGAAATAATTTGAAAATCTGATGTCATCGATTCACGTATACAATTCAACGAAAGAAAATGTGGATCGATTCATATTTTACGATACAATGGAATTTTCGAACAATGTGTTTGGTTTATGTGGTATATCGTTGGTTCGAGAGATTCTGCAAGCTTGGTAGAAATGTGAAGGCTGAACCAGAAGGTGTGAAGGAACTTGGTGCTTCATATCATATGATAAAACATATGAAATAAATAAAATTGTTAATACTAAAAGATACAATAAGACTCTTTACGTACATTGATTTACCATACTTATCAAAATAAAAATATCATCTTATTGTATTGCATTACTATATATATAGGGGACTGATCCATAATTAACGTTATCAATTTAAGGTTAGTCTTACAGCAAATCTTGAGCGTCCATTCGAATATCAAATGATTAATATAGCTCTTCTCCGCAGTTTAATTTCAAGTATTCTGCAGTTTAATACAACGGACATGACAAATGTCCAAAATGCTCCTCCTTTATAAGTCCCCGTTTGCAGTATTAAACTGCGGAGATTATATTTCCTTTTGAAAATTAACGATGTCGTTCCAATCTTCAAGGTTGTCCGCAGTTTAATACTGCAGACGCTAGGTCCGACCAAAACGACGCCGGTCTCCTTACAAGTATGGCCAGTTAATGCTGCAAACTTTATATAATAACTTTTGGATCTAGGGTATTTTCATCTGAGTTTGACAGTTTTTTTGGAGAAATAGAAGAGTTCGAATTAAATCTTTTCTTGTGTATTCTTATTGTATGTAGTTGAATAATGTGATTTGTGCTAATGATATAAATTCATGGCTAACAATTGAAATTTTCTATTGAAAACACTTCACCCCATTGGTATATATCCATTATTCAATTTGCTTAGCGATGAATGTATATCATCATTCCAAATTACATGAATACGTAACAACTAACAAGAACATGCAAGAGAAATAGATAATTTTTAGCTTTAATAATTTTTATATATTTTTGTATCTCATCTCATTTTTACAGTAAATATAGTTCGATGTAAGGCTATTAAATTTTTCCATTTGATCTAGGGAATTCTTATCATTATTAGGGGTGTATCCATTAAGGGGGGCAACATAGACAGCTGACCCTGCTGAATTTTTTTTATAAGTATAAGAGTAGGGATAAATATATAAGTGAATAAATTTTTAAAAAAAGCAAATTAATGAAACAGTTAAACTTGGAGGGGATAAAAAAATTTCATTCATATCTTAAATACAAGTAGAGACAAATATATATTTATTATATTTTTGTCATCTAAATTGTATTTAAATATTTTTTATTTAAAATTTATTATTTAATTTAGTTTAGATAATTCAACCATTATAGAATGATTTTCATCATAAATAATTATCCCACATTTTATATTTACAAGCTTTCACCCGACAAAGATTTTCTTCCCGCATTACAAAGTTGATTTGATCAAATTAAAAACATTTCTTCATTTATATAATTATAATTACATTTTTTTTAATTCCATAATTAGTAGTAGTAAATTAAAATAAGAAAGAAAAAGAAGATGAAGAAGAAGAAAAGAGAGACCTATTTCTCTCTCTCTCTCTGATTTCATTACTCGTGTTTCAAACCATATTAGTGGCTGTTAACCCGTCAGAGATGCTAGCGATTGGTCCGTGAAAACCACGCCCATCTCTGTCGCGTGATTTTCGTAGATCGATAATTCTAAAGCTCTTTCAGCATTATGTTTTCATATTACTTCCGTTCGTCATCCGTTTATGTGTCCACCACACACACGCACATATATATATATATATATATATATATATATATATAACCACCACCACCACTGTATCGATTTGAGCTCGTTGGTGGATTTTTTCTCACTATAAAGCAATTTGGGTTAAGGGTTTTGAATTTGGAAGGTTTGATTTATTGATCGAAAAAGAAAGAAAAAATGGCTCAAGCTGTTGAAGAATGGTACAAACAGATGCCGATTATCACCCGTTCTTATCTCACTGCTGCAATTGTTACCACAATTGGTTGTTCCCTAGAGGTATGCCTATCTCTATAGATTATCTATCTGTATGTAGGTGTGTGTATATATATTTGTTGCTCAACAATGAATTTCTACTCTGTTTGAATTGGGTATAACTTTATTGGGTTTGGTTTATTTTTTTGAAAGCTTTGGATCTTCCCTTTACTCTTATAATAAGTTTTATTGAAGCTTAGCTTTAGCTAGTGTGATTTTATATGGTTATGGGTACATGGATTTTTAACTTACATAATTTCAGATTGCTAAAACTGACAAGTTTTTTTGTTAGGGTATATTGGTTTGAATTACTGTTAATGTAGCGCTTGTATTGTTTTTGCAGATAATTACTCCTTATAACTTGTACTTGAACCCTGTGCTTGTGGTGAAGCACTATCAGTTGTGGCGCCTAGTCACCAATTTCCTCTACTTCCGGAAGATGGGTAAAATGTCTTCCCTTTTTCCCATGATCTCAGGATGATCTCTTTCTTGATTGATTGAAATATCTTTTGTGAGAGAATCTGTTTTTTGTAATATTTCAGCTTACGGTTCAGTGGTTTATTAGGGGAATATATTATGATGTAGAACCATTAAACATTTAACGACATCTAAAATTGTCGTGATCTTGACATTAATTATTTCAGTCATCCCATTATAACGGCATCTAAAATTGTCGTGATCTTGACAGTAGATATTAGTTATTTCTGGCATCTCATTATAACGGCATCTAAACTTGTCATTATCCACTACAGTATCATCTCAAGCTTTTGAACATAAAGACATTAAATTGCTGCGATCTTGACAGTAGACAGTAGTTGTTTCAGGCATATCAATGTAATGGCATCTAAAATTTTCGTATCTTGATTGAAGACATTAGTCACTTCATGCATCTCAATGTAACGACTTCTAAAATTGTCGTGATCTTGAGTATGGACAGTAGACATTAGTTATTTCACGCATCTCAATATAATGGCATCTAACTTTGTCGTGATCTTGACAGTAGACATTAGTTATTTCAGGCATCGCAGTATAACGACATCTAAACTTGTTGTGATCTGACAGTAGACAATAGTTATGACAGGTATCAATAATGGAGATGCTGGAATCCAAAGTCATGTATTATGTAACATATGGTGGTACATGAACATCCAGAGAGTCGGTTAATACCAATTTACCATTGGTTTGCATGCAGTTTAGCTCTAACCAATACTTATTTGGTTGTGTTATATGAGAGTGGTTGTTTTGTTCTGTGCATTATAAGCTTTTAGGAGCTTTGTGTCTTGTGCCCATAATTTATCTTCTATGCCATTTGATGGATATTTCCACTTGATCACTATTTCAATTTCAACTAGTGTTTCCTTTCTGACATTCAAACAAACTATCATTTTCTCTGTTTCCAGTTTCACTAAGTGAATATTTTCCCCAATTAACAGTTGCTACTTCTCACTGATATTAAAATTGTTCTTACAATGTCTTTTTGTCTTCCTTGTCAGTTCTCATTATAAATTATGGCTCTTTCATGCGGCTTCTATGAGTTCCCCCCCTCTACGGTGGTAACTTTTGAGTAGTAAATTAATTTATAAGATTCTAATACTACTAAATCCATGATCTTCCTTCCTGGATTTTGTCTGCCAGTAATGACCTATACCTACTTCATTTTTTGATTTTGTAATTACTATCTCTCTCATCCATGAAAGAGAAAGATAGAACAGCCAACAACATATGGAACTAAATACATTTAGGAATATAATTTTCAGTTGCTCTGTGAAAATGTATCTTTCTATTCTTGTTATCAAGCATTCAATTCTGCAGTTTACTTATTACAACATTCTTATTTATGAAAGCATGTGGATTGTACATATGTCAGTTCAGGTGTTAATTGGTATCCAATAATTGTATGATTTATTATCAGCCACCAACTTATCCTAACCTGTTGGATATAATATTGTCAGACTTGGACTTTCTGTTCCACATGTTCTTTCTTGCTCGATACTGCAAGCTTCTTGAAGAGAACTCTTTCAGGGGAAGGACGGCAGATTTCTTTTACATGCTCTTATTTGGTGCTACTGTTTTAACTGGGATTGTTCTTATCGGGGGCATGATACCTTATGTGTCAGAATCTTTTGCAAAGGTTATATTTCTTAGCAATTCACTGACATTCATGATGGTTAGTTTCCCTCTCTTACATATAAAAATGTTTCTTAGTCATGTAAATCTGTTACTCAGAAATGGTTTCTGAAATTGTTATTTTATTCACTATATAGGTTTATGTGTGGAGCAAGCAAAATCCATATATCCATATGAGTTTTTTGGGCCTCTTTACTTTTACAGCAGCTTACCTCCCATGGGTGAGTGTTCTTCTTCATAACCATTTTGTTCAACTAGTGCTAGGTGTTTGTAAGTCTCCGCTCTTTGCTATAACTCCACCGTGAATGATCTTTTATACATTTATGACATGCACTTTCCGTTGTTTAAGTTGTCTAGGTTAAGAGACCACCAGCCATAGCATAATAGATGACAATAGTGGCATTTTTATCTAATATTTTTCAATATGAAAACTAAGTTATGGAATAGCAAGGTTTTCAGTAGCATCGTTTTAGAAGTTCAGAAACAAACCTATGGAAATAAATCTTGTTTTCTTCCCTCCCATTTGGAAATCCTCTTGAGTAGTAGCTTTTCGTTCTTAAAAAGGAAAGCCTCACTCATATTGGATTGAAGGATACTTGGACGAGTGGATTTGATAGGAAATCTAACCTTTTCAGTTATTTGCACAAAGTTTCCTCCATCCCTCATATCTTAAATGAAACCTCACGTCAGTCTGAGCTTATCAAGCTGTGGATCTTATGTATTTTTGAGGTGTATGAGCTTATCAAGCTGTGGATCTTATGTATTTTTGAGGTGTATGGATGTGTAACACATCTCAGATGATACATCGCAGTATTGTACAGCAACTGGTAGACCTTTGTGTTAGCCATCGATTTATATCCTAAACTAAATTGTGTTATACTGTGATCTGGGTTCAAAGTTCGTTGTCTAATATTCTATTTAGTAAGAGTTTGTAAAACTGGCTGTTACCTTGTTGGAAATACTTCTTAAAAAGTTATATAACATTAGTTAGGAGTTTTGTGTTCACAGTATAACTTTCTTCTGGTGCCAAAATAAAGGTTTGAAATCTGATCCCCTCCAGCTTTTCTTCTCCAAACTTTTTCGTTGTATTTTACTTCGATAGTCTCTTTCTTCATGAAAATTATTTTTTAAAGATTTTGCTAAATCTTTATCTTTAGTCTATAATGCAATTGCAATCAGTTATTCTATTCAAATTTACTAGTGTAGAAAAATGTTGGTTCTTTTTTAACACTTCCAACTATGGCATATATTTTGTTGTTTCCTTCAGGTTCTTCTTGGATTCTCTGTCCTTGTTGGTGCTAGTGCTTGGGTGGATCTACTGGTATGTATGAAGTATCTTTGGTACTGATAAGAATATTTGCATAATGAATTCCACTTCTTAGAAATTTGAACCTGTGATGTTTCAAAATTGAAAATGTATGAATTTATTATGCTGGTTTAACTGAATTTAAAGGGAAATTGGAGATAGTTTTAGAACCAGGTCATTGTCATAACAGATACAAATGTGATAGCATGTGTTTTTTAATTTTTTGCCAATAGGAATACTGCAAGACACCACGGACATAGTTTTATCCTTTCCAATTCTAAAGAACCATCAAAATTAAAAGCTTTTAGCTTCATGCCTCCTTATTAGATAGGCATATTAGTTGAATCTTTTGGAATATGTGCGAGTCCCCACCTCAAATTTCAAATTTGAAAATTGGAAGAAATTCCATCTAAAATTTCTTACTCGAATATTTGGAGCGTAAGTATGAGGCAATCATCACTCTTGCAAAGCTCCAGCTAGGGCTGGTTTCATTTCACGTCACACGGCCTTTAAAATATTTTACATAAAAAAATTCCAGGAAAAAAAATTAAAATTTACATATGCATTTGACGAGAATATTTAAGTATCCATTGTGCGCACTCTAAAGTTTTATCATTCATGTTTTACTTTAGTCATTGAATTATTGTGATGCAAAGTTGGTAATTGAATTGTGATGTAAAAGAAACGGTAGGGCCTAGTGCTTGAAGACACGAGAGTTACTTAGCTTAGGGAAATCAGTAGCCCATATGTATTCTGATGTGAATGATTTACTTGATTATAACAGACTTTCCCATCTTCACTTTGCCTCCTTCTCTTAGCCTACTACTGATAGTACAATTAACTTGAAAATTATATCTGTTATTCAGGGAATGATAGCTGGTCATGCTTACTACTTTCTTGAAGATGTGTATCCACGGATGACAGGTCGTCGACCCTTGAGAACTCCATCTTTCATTAGATCATTTTTTGCAGACGAGCCTGTAGTTGTGGCAAGGCCTGCAAATGTGAGATTTGCTGCTCCACCTGTAGAGGAAGCTCGATAAAATTGATTAGATTCATCTACAGAATCGATAGAATTAGTTGGATAGTTGACGGAAATATAAACATATGCAAATATCAGTCCCGTGCCTGGGTTTAAACTTACTTCTGTGTGATGTTAACTTGCAGTAGGTTCTGCTACTGTAGCAACGTGGCTTGAATCTTGCATTTTGTAATCTAAATTTGGAGTAGATACTTTATAGGTGGTATAGAGATCTTTGTTGCCCTTTAGTTAATGTTGAAATAGTATTTATCCAAATATTAAGGATTCTGTATTAGCTTTTCCAAATTGTCAATTTGTTTCTTAAGTTTCAAAATTAGAGATACATTTTGAAAATAAAATTTTTATAGACAATTTTACATTTCCAACTTTACCCTTAAAAAATATTTATATTACGCAAATATGCAAGGACCACCACTGCTCATCATCCCTATCCCTAAAGCTGTAAACGAGTCAGCACAGTTCGGGCTCAATTCGGGTTCGACTCGAAAAAATACGAGCGACACTCGGATTCATTAATAATATGATCCAAATTTGAGCATTAAAAATAGTTCGAATAAAAATATAAGTAGAATTTGAGCAATGTTATACTCGACTCGTTTAAGATTCAAACTACTCGAACTTTTGATTGTGATTCGATACATATTCGGTTAATACATATTCGATTAGATGTTCGATACATTCTCTTTTAATATATACAAATTTAAATCAAATTAGGGTAATTAATTATTATTTTGTTGTGTTTTTAATTTTAATTGTGATTTTATATTTGTAAAGTGTAATAATAAATATACTTTCTTATTTTTAAGTAAAATAACAATTCAATTTATAATTATATTTATTATAAAACTAGTTATTATGTGGAGACTCGAATTCGAGCTTGAATTTGAAGCTCGCGAGTAGTTTGAATAAATATTCGAGTCGGATCGAATTCGAGGACTAAATATTCGAGTCGAATCGAATCTGAGTAGAATTTTTCAAATATAATTCGAATTCGAGCCGAATTCAAGTACGAATTTATCATTTCGAGTCGAATTCGAGTAGCTCTCTGTTCGTTCCAATTCGACTCATTTACACCCTTACCTATCCCTGCACCAACACCACTACTAATTATGTACCTACACTAAACAAAAATAAGATTCGCTTGTACCCATACCTACAAAACAAATTGGGTTATGCTATATTATTTTATGCTTCAAAATAAAAATATCTTTAATTTTGAAAGAAATAAAAAAAATGTATTTCTAATTTTATAAGACAGGTAAACATTACTGTTCTCATATTCATTCTGAGCATAATGAAATGACCATCCTCTATTAATGGCTGAATATTTGTTCCTCTATTTTAGTAAGTTGCTTGACGGGATGTTTGTTTAGAGCTGAATGGCTGAATCGGTTAGTCATTCAGTACATTTATTTTGAATAAAATTTGTCTGAATGGCTAATAAAATTTATGTGGATGGTTGAATCGGTAAAATTTTTGGGCTGAATGGCCAAATTTAATTTTTTTGACTGAACAACTGCTGAATAAAATATTTATATTTAATTTTTTTATATAATATTAACTATTATATTAAGTAATAGTAAATAAATTTACTAACAATTTTAAATTTTTTCAGATGAGTAAAATAATAAAAATATGTTTCAAACATGTCAATTACCAAACAAGTTTTTTCATTACATTCAGCTCATTCATATTACATAAACATTCATAACTATTTGATTCAGTTTTATCAAACAATTAATGAGATGCATTTATTCTCAAGCAGTTAATATCCTAACTTTCAAGATATTCCAAGCATAAACAAGAAGAACATAAGTTTACAAATTGCAAATTAACTGCTATATCAGAGTTGAATGTTTCCTTTCATGAGCCTTCAAGGGGACAAACAACAAACAAACCAAACAACAAAAATACACCCACATTTTGATTCAAGAAGTTGTTTGATTGTCACTAGATGCTTATTAACATCAAAATTTTTATACAAGCCAACATTCATACCAGGAAGACTGATGCAAACCGTCACTTGCAAAATGATGCCTAAAATATTAAAAATTGGCAGGAGCAAAGTCCTCCACATTGATGGTACACATTCCTCTAACCATGAACAACTAAAAATCAACAAAATACCTTCAAACCACAAAACCCATGAAGAAATCAAATAATATAACTTGCAGTTTGTTGCAATGAGCCTCTGCTTACCATACATGTCAAAAGAATTGCCACTATCGCGAGCCATTCCAGAAATACATCTGGACTGTTTTTCAGGATTCGCAGGCTCAAACTTACTAGCATATGATGCTGAAACCATTGAAGTTGGAATGGATTATAACAACAGTAAGGTGCATCAGCTAACGGATAGCGTGATATTGCGCCGAAATTCTCTTGGGTGGCAACTTCCGCAAAATGTAGAGCACCAGAGCTGACGGAAGGATCTCGACAAGCTGGTTTTTAGAAAAGAAAATGAATCATACTTGAGCATACTTGAAAACATGAGAGAACCAACAGAGTCAAGTTTGACATTACCATGTAGTAGATCAAGTTTAGAACTGGATGGTCCAATACGTCGAGCGATGCATCTGAATCGAAAGCAGATAGAACCTCCTGTATATAAGACAAAAGTAACAGGAAAAACTCGTAAAGTTGAGAAAAGCAAAAACACCAAAGAAACAAATGAAAAGAGCAGCAACAAGTCCGAACTCTACCAAATCTTCACTCTCTCCCCCCTGCACAATCCGTCCCAAATGATGTACTTCTGACCATAAATTTCCCTCACCCCCCCCCCCCAAAAAAAAAAAAAGAAAAGTAAAAAAAAGAAAAAGTAATATGGTCTCCAATATGATTTGAACAGTTCGGTTTTTGGACTTCGGACAACCTCTTAACATTCAGAAGTATTTTTCAAGAGAGAGCTTCCTTCAAGCATTTGTTCTGTTTTCATCTCAGTAAATGATGATAACAGAATATTAAACAAGAGCAGAAACCTTGACTATTATCTACACTCAAAACTAGCAAAAAAGCTTATATGATTGTTACTTGGGGGGTCAATATGATCTATTAACAAGTCACCACATCCCTTAATGCCACCATACATTGCAGATTAGCTTTCCTTTTTCTAGTTTTCCTTTTTCTAATGCATAATTAAGAGTTTGCAAGATAGTGTCAATCTTACCACAAAGCATCTCACAAGAAAACAGGTGAAGCATATGCCCGTCACAGAACCAACCTACAACAATGAGAAACTTTAAGTCCAAACTAGCAGGATGTATAAATTTTCTATTATAATTGTGAGTTTTTATTTATAACCAGCATGGACATGAAGTCATTTGGAGCAAAGTACCTGCAAGCTACAGCTATGACAAGCTTAATCTTAAAAGTTAAAACTAGTTGCTTCATTAGAGGGAAATAAGGAAATAATTAGTAGTAGTAATAAGAATAATATATATAATTATAATAATAGTAAGAGTTAGTAGTAGTAGTAGTAATATTATTTATAACCAGCATGGACATGAAGTTACTTGGAGCAAAGTACCTTACAGACTACAGCTATGGCAAGCTTAATCTTAAAACTAGTTACTCCATTAGAGGGAAACAAGGAAATAACTAGTAGTAGTAGTAGTAAGAATAATATATGTAATTATAATAATAGTAATAGTTAGTAGTAGTAGTAGTAGTCGTAGCAGTAGTAGCAGCCATTAAAAACTTGACTGGCTTAACGATTTTGTAATTTTACGTAAGAAAAATACAATTCAATGAGTTGACCGGTAGAAAATTGGGATTCATATATAAGTCGGTCATAGTTAATTAAATAATTTTTGAAAGCAGAATAGTAAGACATCGTTGTGCATTCTGATAGATAACATTTCTTGTTTAAATGTAGTTCCAAATGACAGTACACCAAACAGAAAACACCTTGCTGTGTTACAAGAGTTTCTCATTGCGTGTATAAAAAGAATGAATTCTTCACAATTTAATTATGTTTCACTGAAGTTACTATTTTCAAATTTTAATAGAAATATCAAATAAATTGCCATAAGGTTGACCTTCCACTAAAAAGAATGTAAATCATCTCTAAATCCATCAGCAGATATAATTTTCATATAACAGAATTTCACGTACATCAACAATTCATAACACAATGGATAACAATATTCAAACAAAATAAGTTACGAGGACTAAACAACTACTAATAAAAGCACATACCTCATGGAGTTTTTTTCTTCTCCCTTTGGACTCGATAGGAAAGCGTCTCAGCATGAAGAATAACCTGAGAGCATCCCATACGTGAATTCATAGGGACAAAAGAAATGAATAATGAATACAAACCATCCTAGCAGATAATCAGAACCCATATTGCTTGAGTTTAATATCTGGAGCACGTAGTAGATATGTTTCAGAACATTCACCTTCCTCCGTAGACCAGAAAACCTAGCGCGGCCACAAATGATACCACTGCAAATAATAGAATGAAATAAGCAAGCTACCTAGTGGAAAAAGGTGATAAATGTTCCACATCAAGAAAGCGCTTGTTTCAATTTTCATAAAAGTGACTTGTGAACTAGAATGATTAGCAGGAGAGCTAACCTGCAATAAATATCTTCCCAATGAATTCCACTACGCTGTTGTCATTTATCCAGATGTATGCCCAGATACAAGCCTGAAGCCAGAAAATTTTTGGTAAGAGTTACTAAAATAGTGAAGGCCAACAGAAAGTCTAAAGAGATTTCTTAAGGAAAAACTGAGGTGTTGCCGATGCATGATGGGGCTTGGTCAAGCAATGTTCAAAGTATATGTATATTAAAAAAATAGGACTACGCTCCTCCGACATAGCTGTCCCAAACAAGGAGAATCAACTCCCTGCCTGCTTTTTACTGGACGTATGTAGTTGGACTAAATCTTAAATGTCGTCATTCACCAATCACCAATCACATTTGATTGAACCATAGTTGTTACGGCGCCACGGCGAGTCATGGCGGTAGCCGGCTGCCTGGACGCCTAGACGACCACCATGGCGTCCGTAAGGCGATAAGTCGTTTACAATGTGCAATTTATATATTATTTATTTTACTTAACAAGTATACTGACAATAAAATTTCATATACATTAAAACTCAAAACATAACACTATGGAATAACATTAAAGACATAATTATGTAAATACTTAGCAATACCAATCCAAAAACAAAACACTTGATATTAAAAATTAGTAAAAGAAATGAAGAATTCAACAAACACCACATAGAAAATAAAGTTGCAACCAACCATCACAAATATGTAGTTTAATAACTAATAAAACACCACCATAGCAAGCCAAAATAATGTCTAGACTCTCTACACTAGTCTAGAAACATCGTTCAATCAAAATCATAATAGAAAAGATCATCTCCATCTCTTCCACGAGAACTACTCTCATTCAAAGGCGTAGGTGGTGGTCTTTGTCCAAAATCATCCTCCACATCTTCATCATCATTTGGAATTCTCTTTTCTTCATCAACTTCATTATCGGAGTCAGAATCTATCAACCTTGATTCCCTTGAAGTTGAACCACCACTACGTCGAGAGTACGTCATGAGATTATTACTAGTATTAGCACGAGCACTCCTTGAAAAATTGCGACCCTCAAGCGTGTTGGATGCACCAGTTGCTCGATCCACATCATTCCATGTAAGATTCCCCAGGATGAACAATATCGACATCATTATCGATCCATTCATTACCCCATTCAAAGTCATCAATGACTAATGGATCAAAATTATTGCCAAGTTCACGCCTCTTTTGGAACCTTTAGTCGATCTTTCGATTGTATTGGACATACACCAAGTCACTCAATCGTTTGTGTTCCAATCTATTTCTCTTCTTCGTATCTAAAATAAATAGAACAAAAAATAATAATAATGATAAAATTTTAATAATAGTGAATGATTTATTACTTTTGAAATTTGAACTAACAATAAAAAATACTTACAAACTCAAATGTACTTAATTGCGCTCGCAACCGAAAAAAGAACAATAGAGGCCTGGAATTCTTTTTGCAAACGAGGATAGCTCAATAGCCTGCGCTCCAAATGCATTCCACCAATCAACTAACAAACATTTAAAAGAAATATAAATATTTTTAAAGGGAGGAAAGGAAGAATGTATATAAATTATAATCATAATTTAGCTTTTATATTTTTATATATATTTTAATATACGTACGAGGAAGTTGCCTAATCACCATTTCTCTTGCAAAAGTATCTTGAGAAGCATCATAGTTGTCGGCTAGATTGCTTATCTTGTCTAGTAAATCTAACTCGGGTACCATCTTTGCAAGAACATCATCGAAGTCATCTCGTAAAGCATTAACAAACAACTGACGTTCCTCTTTGATATCAAAGCACTTGCCCGGATTGAGAAACAACGCAGCCCCATATAATTTTTGCTCCATTTGATTTTCTCATCGCCTCTCAACAATTTCAATCACCTTCTTATACAGTCTTTGTTTGTTATCAAATGCATCTTTGATTTTTTTCTTCGTGCATTCCATTGCAGCAATAACTTGCGGCATAGCAGGCTTCTCATCACTATCAACAATCCTCAAGACTATAAGAAGTGGCTGTGATGCCCTAATGCAATCCTCAATAATATGCCAAAATGTTGTTGAAATAACGGTATCACATACTTTCTTCCCCGCTTCAGTAGCCGACAACTTTGATTTTGATCAATCCTCTCTGATGAACAAATACATCAATGCATCTTTATTCTTGTACAAACACTGCAAGGTGAGGAAAGCTGTAGCAAATCTAGTAACTGCGGGTCTCACAAGATCCCTCTCATTCGTTTTCTCCCTCATCGCACTAAGAAGACGACCATGTCTATAAATGAATGTTGTAATTCTCCTTGCATTTGTGATTGTGGGCTGAAATTGCTTCAACTTGTTTATGTCCTCTAACATAAGGTCAAGGCAGTGAACGACACAAGGTGTCCAAAACAGTGTAGGTCTCCTCTCCATTAATATATGCCCCGCTGCCTTGTAATTAGAGGCATTGTCTGTGACCACTTGAACAACATACTCGGGGCCAATTTCTTCAATCTTGCTATCAAGTAGAGTTGCCAACATTGTGGCATCTTGAGACTGACTGGAGGGATCAACAGAACCCATGAAATAAGTCCCTTCCGGACTATTAACAAGGAAATTCAACAAGTGTTTTCCCCTCTTATCTGTCCAACCATCCGAAATGAGTGAGCAGCCGTATTCCTTCCAAGCAACTTCATGTTTCTTCTTTAAGTCATCGGTTTTCTACTTTGCCTTCTCAAGTAAAAGAACTCTCAACTCATGATACGTTGGAGGCTTGAAACACAGCCCATATTGCCCTATGGACTCAACCATTACTTCAAATCTCCTAGAATTTGCAGCATTAAATGGTATGCCACATTCGTAGAAAAAGTCGGCAACATGCATTTGGACTCTCTTTTTCCTCCGGTGTCCTCAAACGACTTTCAATACTCGTTTGGTTCAAACGTTTGCTATGCATCTCCTCTACAACTTCTTCGGGAGTCTTCCTTAGAAGTGATTCAACCGTCTTAGCTTTTGGTTGTGGCTTTTGAAATTGAAATACAACATTCTTCCTTTTAGAAGTCGTCCCAGAACTTGGGATAGTGTTAGAAGTATTGGAAGCCATGACGAGCAGATGATTGTGTTCTTTCTACTATTCAAATCCGCTTGCATCTCCCTCATAATTTCTGTTGTTGTTTCGGGACACTTAGCTACATCTCCATAATTTCCAGTTAGATGCTGTTTGAGCCTTTTGATGCCCGAATGACATTTCTTCCCACAAAGTATACATTGCACGACATACTTATTACTTAAATCCGGTCAATATCCATATTTCTAACCTGAATCATTCGATTTAGCTTTTCTTTTAGGGTCATTCGTTATATCATAATTATCGGCCCTCGAACTTTCCACCATTTTTTTTCTAGTTTCTACAAAATACAATCAAACAAACAATATATTAGAGACAATTGAGTCATTGACATATTTTTATTTTTACTTGTGAACAAAAAAAAGAGTAAACAATAAACAATATATAAGGCTATAAGCATGTAATCATGTATTAGTATTTAGTATATAAATTTTTCCTAACAAATACCCAGCAGTCTATTTCACACAAAGAATAAGCATTCTTTATTTCACACAATGACTATCCATCGAGCTGGTTAACTTGGTCGATGATTTAATAGTTAATATAAGACGGTCATATATTTGATTTAAAAAAAAAGATGAAGATAGAGTAAGGCACTAAGGCTAACCCAACAGAAAGAAAGAAAAAGAAAGGGTAAGAAAGAAAGAAACAGAGACTCATCGGAAAGAAAGAAAGACAGAGCAAGGCTAACGGAAAAAAGAAGCCAACAGTCATACAGTCGACGAAGAAAAAAGAGGAAGAAAAAAAAAAGCAAAGACATACCTGCTACAGTGCTACGTCGTAGTCGTAGTCGCCGTCGAAGTCCCTCACTCGGTCGCAGCCTCCCTCTCTCCCTCGCCGTCAGCTTCGTCTTCTCTCTCTCTCTGTTCGCTCAGTCTCGCTCAGTCTCGCTCAGTCTCGCTCAGTCTCGATGATCGATCTGAGATTCTGAGTTCTTCTCTGTGAATCAACGACTACATTAGGGCTAGGTTTTGCATAGCGACGTCGTTCGACCAGCCGCTCGGTTGTTTTTTTATCCAGTTCAGATTTGGGTCGACCTATGAGACCAAGGCGCTCGAATAGCCGGATAGTCGTCCACGTCATCGCCGCGTTGTCCAAGGCGACGACTTTTTGTGATAGGCGCTCGCCTTTAAGCCATCTACCAAGTCGGAAGCTCGCCTTACGAATCTCTGACCGACTGGACGACTTGGCGTGTCGCCTAGGCGACGCCTTAACAACTATGGATTGAACATCTGGAATAACTATTGTTTGAAGCAGAATTAAGCCAAAAAACAACTTAGCTGGGACACAAACCATAAAAGCTCACTCTTATATAGAATTCAGCTAGGTTTTTGTCTTCCCTTCAATTTAGCCTCATACTGCATAAAAGGGGTACACATTCCACCTAAGATTAGTCTCCCAACAAAATTACACTTAGGGAGGAATATTTAACTTCTCTGCAGAACATGTCCATACTTTTTTTGTTCATGAAAAGGATTTATCAGCACAACTCTATCAGGAACAGAGATTATGTCAAAAATTTCAATTGGTTAATAGAAGTGAGGCCTTGGATGCCTGTGAACTATATTATGTATAGAAAAAAGAAGATAAGGTTGGCTCAATTCTAAGATGCACATGGATTCCATCATGGCTTGTCAATAGAAAGTCAAAAGGCATGTTGTGAAATTATGATTTCTCTGCATGTCAAGAGATTGACAAGTCGGAAAGACAATAGCAAAGCATAGGATTATAAATAGAGATTCCAAAGACACACATAAGCATGGCAGTAAAAGAGTAAAGATGTCACTTACCTGTATAGCGTACACTATAGCATTAACTGTGATAAAAACAATCCTGAGCTTATCTGTTGGTAAACTTCTTGCCTGCCAATAATAGAGATGAAAGATTCAAAAATTACTTCACTAAACTGAAATTAAGTGCATTAATTAGCATTCTTTACTAATCGAAAGTTTGGTAATACAACATTTACTTACCTGGTGATATATCTCTGCCCAAAATAGCACAAGGAGTGTGTATGTAGAGAAAAACAGTAGTCCAGGAAGATCCAGTATTCCCAATACCAACACCTGGTTCAAGATAGAGCCAATTCAGAAAACAACTTTTGTTCACAAATGACAAAATCATATTATCCTTCAGGCTCTAAATAACTAATTTTGGTAATATCGAATTATCAGGGACTATGATAATCCGGGGGTAGCGAGACTGGACAACCACAATCAATAGACAGGTTGGAAAAAATAAAGGGAAACTCAACTGAATATACAAGTGCAACGAAATGGAACATTTAAAATGGACTATACAGTTAAAGACCTTACCCTAGGATGCAGATTAAACACTTGTACGTGAAATCCAAACACAATGGCGCGAACTGAAAAAAGAAGATTCACAATTAAATCAACCAAAAAACATCTAACTGACAAAATAGTAAGTACCCATTGACGCAATAAAAGTATAGACTACCTCCATTTACAATAAAGTTCATCAAATGGAATAGTTTTTGTGTTGTCCAACCATACTCGGGCACTCTCACTTCAATCCTTATTAATTGTATCTGTAAATAACATCAATGCATAAATTAATCCTCAAAAATTAAAATTTATTGTTTACATGATTATATTTGAAACTGAACACAGTATCTTATGATCAAACTGAAATCCATGGAAACTATCAGGGCCGACCCTGAGTTTTTAAGGGCTTAAAGCGACAACAAAAAAATTAGCCTTTAAATCTAAACTGACGTGGGCTGGGCTCTTTTGTTTGGGTATATATATACATAACACAAATACCTCTTGGGAACCCTAAAAATTTATCAATTTTAGTGGGCTTAAAGCCCGGGCACCTTGGGCTTTAGCCCAGGGCCGGTGCTGGAGACTATGGATACAAAATGTATAATTCAGAAAGTAAACGATGTGGTAACTTGGTCCAAGAGCCCGTCCATGATTAATTCCACAATAATTTGTGGATTTAAAGGAAAAAATAAGATATACACTATATACTGAACTATAACAGAGAGACTAAATGCACCTCGTTTACTCAGCTTCATTACAATGTCAAGTATATGCACAATCCTAATATGTAAACATAAGTTGTTTGTACTTTGTACGATTGTACCTACAAGTTATTCCCAAGTCCCAACTGAAACAACTATTGATATATCTACAATCTAGATAAACAACAATAATGCTATATATAACTATTGATATAACATCACAATTCCATGAAATTGGAATTTTGTTAAAATTAGCATTCAATTCCAATTTTAAGACTTTGAATTGAGTTGCCAAACATAGCCTAAGATAAGACATCAAGTCAATATAATCTAAGTTATAGTTTTCGGAGTACATTGATTAATGTTAAACACCAATTTCAAACTACTATTCAAATCAGCGAGAGGATAAGATAATCACTTCAACTAAGCAGGATAGTTGTATTAGGCACATAGTTAAGAAGAGCAGCTTCTAATCTCAACTCCCAAACAAACCCATAAATTTATGACTTCAGAAACTTTATTTCAACCCTTTTTTCACAGCAACCAAACATAACATACTGGAAGCACACAATTCCCAAATCAGTTGATCTAATAATTATAGTCTAGAGAGAGAAGGCAGGAGGGTACCAAAGCAACAGCGGAGACGAGGGCATAAGCAGCACAGAGAGCAAAAAAGATCCCATCTTGCCAATTAGCCGACTCGTTGATCTCTTCCCACCAGTTCTCCAGTAGAAATCCCCCTCCTCCGATATCAGTCGCCGGAAGAAAACTCAGTGGCACTTTCGCCATTGAAGTTACCTTCTTTCTGTAATTAAAGCTCTTCCCAAGTCAAAACTGTAAATGACAAGCAGATAATATATACATATACATGAATAAGAGACAGAAAATACTGGATTTCTACCCGCGGAAGATTTGAATTTGGGGATTTGATCGATCACGCTTTCTTCCGACTTTCCTTTTTCTTGTTTGTTTGCCTTTATGAACTAGAGCTAGAACATTCAATTTCTTTTCTTTTCTTTTCACACAGATACTCCAGTTATTCTGTTTGTAATTTGTAATAATTGAACCTTTCAAATTCAATCTATATAACAACTGATATTTAGGAATAATAATTAAGTGGTTCATATAGTGGAGTGATATCCTCACATTTGGATAAATTTAATTAAAAAAACAAAATTTAAGAGCTCGTTCCGCAATGACTTGTTTTAAAATAATTTAAAAATTAAAATATAAGATGATTTATAAATTATTTTAAATTATGACTTATCAATCTATCTAATAAAATACAAATGATTTTGAATTTTCCGCTCATTCAATAAATCATCTTAGCCGTCCAAAGTTTAAGATAAATCCCACCGTCCATACATATATCTAATAAATCTATCTATCTATCTAATAAAATATAAATAATTTTGAATTTCCCGCTCACTCAATAAATCATCTTGGTCGTCCAAAGTTTGAGATAAATCTCACCGTCCATACATCTATCTAATAAAATACATCTATCTATTTATCTAATAAAATACAAATAATTTTGAATTTATCACTCACTCAATAAATCATCTGGGCCGTTTAAAATTTAAGATAAATCTTACTGTCTATACAGTGCCGGAGGCACGGGACCCAGCTAGTATATATATATAAATACAGCACAAGCAATTGATTTCAATCAATTGAAATCAATCAATCAGTGAGTTAAGTCTTGATTAAATTCAGCCTGAGTGAACTCGATCAATTTAAAAATTAGTTGAGGAAATCGATTCGCTTTCGCAAATATTTTAGATTGGCTTAAATATTGATCGGTTACTCTTCCGTTTCTCTTCGTCTCTTTTCAGATTTCCCATCTTCTTCCTCACTGCTTTTCTCTTCGTCTCTTTTCAGATTTCCCATCTTCTTTCTTTTTCTCTTCCTCTTCTTCCAATTTTAGTCGATTCCTTTTCCGGGTTTTCCGATTCATTCCGTCCTTGGTTTAAGTATCAGATCTCTTTAAACCCCATTATCACAAATCTATTGTCGACGTCTCTCTTGCTCATCATCTTCGAAAAAAGTAGCCCAGAATTCTGAATGTTCAAGCGACGGAGATCGTGAAGCAGGGCTAGATTTCAGGCCACATAAACCCGCCCAGACACGCCCACACCCATCCATTTGTCAGGTTTAGACATATATCTGACGTCGGCGGTTGTTCTCCGGCTCTGGTGTCTATTATCGGTATGGGTTTCTTTAAGCTTAAGTATTGCTTGATTCGTTGGTTTTCTTTGGACAAATTTGATTGGTATAATGGCCACTTCCCGTAATTTGTGATTAATACATCCATTGCTTTTTGTTATTATCATTACCGTGGCTTTGTAATCAATGCCTCGGTATGAAATGTTCCTCTGTAATACATTTATTCTGACCCTGACTTTGTTTTCCAGTTTTGCCGCTACCTATTTTACCTTGGAAAGATTAGGACAATCCTGTTAGAGTATACCGATGCGAAAGAATATCTCCTCCAAGCTGCTAGGAAAGCCCCTGTGGCAGCTCTTGGTTTCCAAGTTCAATGCAATAAGTGGGCTGTGATAGTCCGTCTACTGCTGAGAGAGATCCCAGATTGAACTGTTTTTATGCAGAAAGGCATGGAGAAGGCTTTGAGGCCTTACTTTGAGCTTACAAATGTGAGTCTGAGGCTCAACCTTAAAATTATTTACTCTACTTGCATACACTTTTTGTCCCCCATAACAATGGTTGATAATTTTTGAACTGAGACTGGCACTGTCTCATTTTTGCGACTTAACTCGACTATTATAGAGGAAGCGTGCTAAATAGTTTACAATTTGGGAAAATTCCTTGATTAGGAAATTTTTCGTTGTTGCTGATTCAGGAAAAGGGTAATACTGTGTTAATCCAAGGGTGACATCTAAATACTCCTCACATTTCAGTACACAAACTTAATTTGTATGGAACTGCCTGCCACCTGTTATTATCTATATGTAGTTGAAATGTTAAGTTCCAACCTTGGTGATTGATGCTTAATAAGCTATTTGGGCAGGTTGTACGATTAAATAGAGGTATATTTCTTCAAAAGTTGATAATTGAACCCGTTGTATCCATATGCCAACTGTGTACTATTGAATTGTGTCCAAATTTTTGTATTAGTATCCAAGTATAAACTCTATTATGTTAAATTATTGACAATTAGATTTAGTTGTTGAACCTTAAATGTTTGTGATTAAAATATCTTAAGATCTATATTCAACTTTGAAAGATTTGTTTAAAAGACTACTGTGTTTGATAAGTACACTTGAATTGAATTATGTATTACTAAGCTTTTGACACTTTTGTAGTGATGTTGTTCAATTGGTGTTGTAAGTTATATATCCTTGAATAATTATACAAGAAATGTGTGTATTTATACACATTGGAATTTATGCTATCAGATTGTTTGATTCAATAATCTTTTTTGTTTCTGTAAAATTATAAATTACCTTGACTTCTTTTGTGCTATTTCTTAGGATTCAATTGTAGAAGGTTCTATCTCAAGGATATGATGATACGTCGTGGACAATACAGACTAAAATTGGCAGGTACCGTCTCAATTCCATTATCAATTTTTGATGTTCTTTTACAAATAAAAGATATATGCATGTTTGTATATACGTATCTTTGTGAATATTATTTGTTTCCAAAGGTATCTTTGTGAATTTGTATTTGATTTTGTATTTTGTTAGTCAATTTATTTTAGGTTTGGGTTTTGTGTGTGGTTTAAGTTTTGTAGAGAGACTCATGAACGCAACGATAAATGGAAATCAAACTCAAACTTTACTTTCAACAATTGTCATTTTTGGTGTGCTATATTTTTATGCAGAATGAAAATCTTATACAAGGGTTGTTGGGCATAATGAAACTTTGTGTATTTTCTGCATTTAACCTTCGTTATCATCTTTATTTTCACTCATTATCACTATTTTTGCACCTTTTTCATAGCGTTGCTCCCCTATCTCACCCAAATATGAAGCTCAACCGCTCCAGAAATCAACATGAGGTACTTCTATTTCCTCTTTTTTTTTTACATTTTTAATGAGTTTTAGTAGTTGGGTTTTCTTGACTTATTTAGAATTGCAGAGAAATTGGGTTGAATTATGTTGTTTGGTTTGCACATGCCTGCAGCTGTTCTGGGCGAGAGTTGTTATGCGAAAATGGCTCAATATTAGTGCTAAGGAATCGGATTACAGTGTTGATACTAAAGATGATGATGGAAGCGACGATGAATTTGATACTGAAGGTTTGATTCAATTTCACCAAATTATACTTCATAAATGAAAGATTTACCATATTGAGTTTTGTATTTGATGTGTTTTTAGTGGGTTTTATTATTTTTGGAATTATTTTGGAAACTGAATGAGAATTCTGGGGCTTGAATTTGATTGGTGATTTTGAAGTGGTTTGTTTTTTTTGTGATTGTTTTTTTTTTGGCAGGAGCAATTCTGTTGTTTAATTATTTAATTTTGGGATCATCAAGTGAAAATTAGCACAAATTAGTTAGATTGTCTAGAGGATTATAGATAAATTAGTTAGATTGTCTAGCAAAAATTAGTTAGATTGTCTAGAGGATTATATATAGACAAATTAGTTAGATTGTCTAGAGATTTAATTTCTTCAGGCATATCGTACGGTATGATATCTGTTTATTTAGAGGTCACCAATCAGTTATTGAATCAATTTGTTTGCAGTTCTGTATTAGATTTGGCAGTTATACACTACAGAACTTAGATGAAGTTGATTCATGGAGATATACTTTTATATGTAATTTAACTCTTTCCCATGCCCCGCAGTCAAAAAGTATGTATTTAACTAATTCTAAGGTTTATGATGGGATCAACAATACAAACAATATTTCCTTTTGATGGAGACTTGGTTATTGTCCTTCACTGAAAAATGAAAGAGGCAGTTTCTAAAAATTTTTTATGATGAAAATTGAAATGAAATTCTGATATATTAGCCAATTAGGACTTTGAAGATATGTGACATTAGCTTATCACTGAAAAACCTTGTTAACCCATTTATCTTATATTATAGATGTGATTAAGTGATGATTTCTATTTTTCTTCCTTTGGGTTTGATTATTCTGTTAGCTGTTAAATGGTGATTGATAGTGCGATTAAAATTTTCTTATCAAGCAATAATAGTAGAACCTATTCCTACAAAGAATTATGGTAGTTGAGGTGTTACCAGAAGTATTTACTTTATCTGCATATCCAATAATCGAACAACTATGCTATATAGTAAAATGGATAATTAAAGAATGATTGATTTTCTTATATTTATCATACTAATGTTGATGCAGTGAGAAATGGTTGCTTTTAGGAAAAAGTTGAAGGTAAGTCGCAGTAACATCTGTCTTTATTTTATAAATTATTAATTTTATTTGGTGTCCTTTGATAATATTGCAAGAATGTGATGGTACTAAACGAAGTTTTTCCAAAATTAATATTGAACTATGAGATTTGAGGATGTAAAATTTGTTGTACGAATTTTGTAAACAAATTTAGCCATTCTTTATGTTGTAATTCTCCTAGGGCTTGAATTACATTTATAAGTCTTTTTTAGGTGTATACTCCTTGGTAAAGATGAGTTTGAAGTCTAATATATACATTCTCTTTATCTTTTTTGTTATAATTTTTAAGATAATATATCTCTTAATTTTATGTTAATTCAACAAATTTACATTTATTGTGTATTTTGAGTTCTGTTTTTACATAAATTATGTACTTCGAGTTTTTTTTTTGGACATAATTATCAAATAAATTATTAAATTCATTATTCAAACTAGTCCGTGCATTGCACGGGCTACCAACTAGTAAATAAAAATATTCGACATCAATTTAATTTATAAGTCAAAAATTAAGTTAAAATAAGTTATGAAAATATTCGGTTCATAATGACTTATAACTTAAAATTAAATGTAAAGAGTACTAAAAATAATATTAATAAAAAAAGAAACAAAATAGATATTACATTTGGTCAAACTAACTTATTTTAAAATGACTTATAAATCATTTAAAATAAGTTACAAATACTTGTTTATTTATTTTTACTTAAAAATTAACTTATAAGTAAAAAAATAAGTTATTACCCAAATATAGGAATACTGGCAAATGACTTATATGTTTCATTGCCGAACATGCTCTAAAAATAATTACGAATTAGTAATATTTGGAAAAGTATAACTATTTTTTATGTACTCCCTCTGTGATACAATTTAACTTTAAAGTTAAACGACAATATATTAAATTTTAAATTAGTGTGAATTTATTTAATTTTAATTGGTACAATTATTATAAGTATATAATATATAACAAAAGTTATTAATCATAAAATTTATTTCATTCTAATTTGACTAAAAGACAAATTGCACCCTAAACTTTATATCATTGTTAATTTTTGTATCCAAAACTGAAAAAAATATATAAATACACCCCAAACTTCAATTTACGTAACAAAAGACACACTTTTTTTATTTAATCGGTCAAAAGTGACCGATTAATGCTGTAATATTTAGAACAGGGGTAATATTTAGAACAGAGGGGTAAACTGGTACTTCTCCATTTCCAACTTCAGACTTTCCTCTCTAGACCAAACAAACTCTTCACTAGTTTCTCTCCTCTTCACCGTGGAAATCCACAAACCCGTACGCTCTCTCCGAACACCTCATCGCCGCCGCAAATCTCCGCAGCTTGCACCGCAATCGAGTCCTTCCTCCACAAGTGCACACGCGACCAAAACCGATGATTCTTCTCCATCACTTTTCCAACCCTAATTTGCAAAATCTTTGGTTTCGACGATTCTCCCTCTCGAAAACCCAATTTACCCAACAGTTAGATCGATGTGGTTACGACATCCAATGATTCGGAGCTAGCTGCTAGGGTTTTCTCTCTCTTATCCCCAAATGGTGTCCTGATGTCTTTAATTTCCATCGTTAATAGTCTTTCTCTGGTTAAATACGTTTTTTCAATTGAAAGGTTTCCTAGCACTCACCAATTCAATGTCAGAAATAAAACGGAGGCATCCATAGCAGTTCGCTGATGTAAAAAAAGGAAGAAAGTGAAAAGCAGAGAATTGTATTAATCTTTTTTTGTTCCTACGACTATTAAATTAATTTAGATTGATCCATCTGTTCCAAGCTGGTAAGTCTTTTCTCTCAAAATCTCTTTCATTTTCTTTGGGATTCAGCTGTGACTGAAAAATCCTTTACTTTCTGGTTATTTTGATTCACATTTAATTTATTTCTTGAGGTGGGTTGTTGCTCAATTTATTTCGAATTTGTGGTCATTTGTTTATTTTTTTGGGAAATAATTTGGATTGATCTGACGGGTGTTGTTTTGTTTATAAATTGTCTTAAATTACTAAACAGATTAAAGACTAAAACAAATATTTAGGACGGAGAAATGGATGTTGTTCAAATCAGGAAAGTTGTGATCTTTTCTATCAGAACATGTTACATATCAGTTTGTAGGCATCCATTCTTGGTGGGTATGGTGTTTTTCTTGATTTTCCTGTAATGATCTGCTTCCCCTGTTCTTGTTTCCACTGCTGTTGTGTTTGAAACTCTATGAAGTTTTGGGCAGCCAAACATACCCGACATTGAAAAAGAAGAAACCACCCATGAGATTGTGTCTCTTAAAACTGGGGTTCCAACAACAGATGCTATTGTTGTTGAGAGAGATGGGAGCTACAATGTCGAGAGATACACTGATATTAGAAGGGATGGAGTGGATAAGTCCATTGAAGAAGCAAGTTCAACGGCCAATAATTTTAGGGAACTGCCAAGTTTACCCCTCTGTTCTAAATATTACTGACTTAGCCGGTCACTTTTGACCGGTTAAATGAAGAAAGTATCTTTTGTTAAATAAATTGAAGTTTGGGGTGTATTTAGACATTTTTTTTAGTTTGAGGTGCAAAAATTAACAATGGTATAAAGTTTGGAGTGCAATTTGTCTTCTAGTCTTCTAATTTTTTGCGAATTATATATAGTAAAATAAAATTATTTATATAATTTAATCACGAATATTTTTTTAACAATAATTGCTAATTAATATATTTTTAACGAGGATTGCTAAGCTCATGCATACTCGTAATCCGATATGAACATATTGTAGAAATTTAAAAATTAGCCTTTTGAAATATAGGGGTAGGTAATATGTAAATAAATATTTATAATTATGTCCAACTATGTTAAACCTATTTCTTAGTCAAACTGATCATATGTTTGATTCAATAATTAATAGAATATTATACTTCGAGTTTGTCAGTGAACTCCTAATATTATGGTTGAGATTTATATAATTCAATTATATTTATAGAAAATGATAAATAATAATAATAATAATAAATTGATTAACTTTCAGTTTGAACTTGAATTGAAACATCAAACATGGGTTCATTAGCTTAATTACCATTTGTCACTTTTCAGGGTAAATTTTTTGACTTGCTTTATAAAAAAAGATATCAATGAACTTCTATGAACATGATTTTACGGGATTCAGTCAATTGTCTTAATCGTGAAATATTAACTGGTATATGAATTTCTTTATGTAGTGGTCCGCCAACAAACTTTTTTGTAACGATCGAATAATGAAAGTTCACACGAAAAATCATTAGACCCGAAGCATGGACGGGGCATTTAGTTTATGCAGCAATATTTGGATCAAGACGGGGCAAGTAAATTGTACTTGAAAAGGCTATAGCCACATCATTCTCAAAAAAGAATAATTAAAAATAGGAATAATAGTTTTTTTGATAACTGTCGATTTTCATTGTGGTTACCGAATTTTTTTATTACAATTGCATAAGTATATACTAAAATAATTACCAAATGGTCATTCCGCATGATTTCCGTCCAAAAAACAGACGGAAGTGCTGATGTGGCATATTGACTCCAATGTGGAGTGTAAAAATGCAAAGAACTACCAAAACTATTAGTACTTTAGTTGAATAATCCCCAAACTAATAATAATAATAATTTTTAAATAATAATATTGACAATTTTTAAATAATAATAATATTAATAATAATTTCAAGATAATAATAATTTTAAAATAATAACAATAATAATTTCAAAATAATAATAAGAGTAAAGTTCAGATCACCACCTGGGGTTTGGGGTCTTTCCCACTTAACCACCTATAGTCAGTAAAGCTACATTTAAACTCCCGACTTTTTGAGTTGAAGTAAAAAGTTACATTTTCCATCCAATTTAACTGTGTGTGTATGTCAGACGCCAAAAGCACGTGAGAATGGGTCGTAACGGTCAAAAAAATTTGGTAAATGTCCGAAATACCCCATTCTTCTTAAATAAATCACAACTTTAACATCCTTTGCAACTTCAACTGGTTCATCATCCTCGGTTACGTGCCTCTTCATCTTCATCTTCTTCACTAATTTCTTCATTAGCTTTATCTGGGTTTTGTGGCTCTTCATCTTCTTCACTAATTTCTTCATTAGCTTCATATAGGCTTTGTGGCTCTTCATATTCTTCTTCTTCTTCACTAATTTCTTCATTAGCTTCATGAGTCTGTGTATTTGTGATTTTTGCTTCATGGATTTGCTCAAAATCAAATTGGGTATGTGATTCGGAGGCTTTTTCTTCATGAATTTGTTCAACAACGAAATGAGTTTGAGATTGTGTGGGGTTTTCTTCATGAAAATGGCCAAAAAATGAATTGGGTCTCCGTAGTGGGTTTTGAATTGGGTCTCCCAACAATCTCACTTACTTTTTCAATTGCACATTATTAGCATCTTTTCCTTCTCTCTCTAGGGTAATAGCATGTACTAGTAAACGATATGTAATAAAAAAACACGGAGGATGATTTATATACATGCGGTAAATTTATTTCAACAGGGCTCTCTCTCTCTGATTCGTGAACCCTTGAAAGCAATCGTTTATCCTCAACAATCCATCTCACTCTGCTGAACATCAGTAGAGAAAAACCCATTTAACAACAATCCATCGTTCACTCTGCTCTACCAAACATCGTTCACTCTGCTCTGCTGAACATCCATTGTTCATACACAGTTGAAAGCAATTTTGCAGGTTGAAACTATATATTTGAGCGGCTAATTTTGGTCTAATTTCCTCTATTTCTCTCCCTCCTCTAACAAGCCCTAAATTCTGACTTGTCGATAAATGGATTCATATTGTAGAGTGGCGGCGAGGACCAGTCATAGAGTTGCTACCCAACAGTAATTTTGGTCTTCAAACTAGCTATTGACCTGTACTCCGAAGTTATCTCTCTTAACCCTAAAGACCCCAAACTTTTCGCCGATCATGCTCAGGCCAACATTAAGCTCCACAACTTCACTGGTAATCAACCCCTTTTTTGTTTATTTGCAAAATCGAGAAGAATCATGTTATATTTCTAATTCTGTCTGTGACGCCCCCAAAATAGGTATACATCACCCATCTTGAGTCGCCAGATACATGGTACATAAATTCAAATACAACTTAATTATACAGCAGTCGTGTAAACTACAACAAAATATAAGCTGAGAGTTTAAACAAGAATATTGTCTTCTAGACAATATTCACTCTCAATGGAGTCCTCATTATATTTATTGTCACACTATTTAATAGAATAGTGAGGACTACTAATGTTATCTTCTGGACCGTCACTCCATTCCCCGACTCTCCCAGCTATATCCTCATTTCCTGAAGAGAATAGTGAAAGGAAGGGTGAGCTCAACTAGCCCAGTAAGAAATATTATCATTAGTCTTCAACAATGTTAAACTGATAAAATACAATAGACATCAAGTTTAACTACATAGAAATAAGCAATCTATTAAAAGAGTCATGTAAAGAATAAAATTTACTATCTTTTATGATTTAAAAGGTTTTCATCAGTTGATATCGCTGAGACTCAGCTTAATAAATAAACTACATCATCGAATCATCCCTGTACTACGGGCCAAGGATATTCGTGTAAGACCCCAACTTATTATAAATAAAATTGAATTTTCTTCTATTCATTATTCTAAATTAATAAGGTGTTAATTTGATATAATGCTTTGGTTATGGGTGAAATGTGCAAGTTTTGCAAAATAAGCAAGTGGTTATAAAATATTCATTTCTGTCGGAGAATAGTCGTTTGGTCGTGGAATATTCTTTTTATCGAGAATCTCCGTACGACGGCGCAGTCATTTGTGGGCCCCATAATGGAAAACGGTTGGATGAAGGAAACGACAAAGTATGAGTTTTTATAATTAACGGCATAATTGTTACCGTTAACACTGTTGGATTACCTGGTGGTTAAAATACAGTAATACGCGTGGTTGCACAGTAGCACACGGTATTGCACAATATTGTTAAATTATTGATTCGTACGTAAGAAGACACTACTCAATCATTGTTACAGTAGTTACTGTTCAATATTTTATTTTATTGATTCAATAATTGCTGCGTTGTTAGTTTATATTATTATTGTTTCAATAATTGTCACTGCACTGTATTTTTCATTATCAGATCAATAATTCATATTATAAGAATAATATTATTAGATAACATTATTGGCAATGTCTAGAAAGTTCTGTCAAGGAGAGGTTAGGTCATCTAATTGCGCGCCAGTAAGGAGAAATCCTTATTGGAAAGCCCCCTCTTTCCTGGGAACGGCCTGGTTGTCATAATTGTGATTCTGTAATATTATTTGAGAATAATTAGTTATTGATTTATATGATAAGAAAATATTTATTTGATGTAGATATAATTGATGGATATATTTATTTTATGTGGATATAATTGAAAGAATTAATGGTGAGGTATTTTATCAGTATTTGTCGGAAGGGAGGTATTAAAAATCACCCGTTTGTGGATTTCGGATATTTTTTGTTTGGAATTTGGAAAAACTTTCTTCTGCAAAGTTGTAGAGAATTCGATTTCGTGTAGAATGGACATAAAATTCGTATTTTTTTGATAAACGGGCTATTTTCTAAGAATTATTAAAGTTTTTTATTATTGTTTAAATGATAAAACATTTTGGAAAATTCTAAAATTGGTTGGTGAGAAATGTGCTCAATTGAATTTCAAATTTGGTGGGTGGCAATAGTAGCAGGTAAAACCATCAAGTAGCAAGTCAAGTCTGCTTCAGCGTGCTAATTAACATTTTTCTATAAATAGAGGGCTAAGTTAGAATTGAAAATCACACCAGAAACAAAGTTTTCTTTCTTTCTCTCTCTATATTATCGAGCGTATTCTTGTGAGTATTTTGATACTTGAGTGTTGCTATACGGTGCAAGTTCCTTCAGCACTATATCCAGTATTCCAGTCAGAAGTACGATTATTTTGAGGTAAGGAATGTTATTTTCTTCATATATGATATTATTTCTTTCAATATCATTATACCGAAATATTGATCTAAACTTTTAATCAAATTTGGAACTTGTTGTGTCGGGATTACTATTCACGTATACGGCACTATTCACGTATACGGGACTATTCATCGAAAAAATGAAAATTTTTCTCTTTTTCTTCCAGATGTCTTTTATGGTTACTATCTTTGATTGTATCCATGTTTTGATCTTTATTTTTGAATTCTACTTCACACTTGGTTATTATGGAGTATTATTGAATTTGGATAAACCGAAATACAAATCCTTAATATTTGTCCTTTCGTCTCACTGGATTCGTTCTCTAAAATGTTTTTCATCATCCTCAGTCCTTAATGGTGATACTTGATGAATATCTTTGGCCTGTAGTGTAAAGATGAATGATTACCTGATGAATATCTTTGGCCCGTAGTGCAAAGATGAACAGGTGTTGAGATGAACATGACCAACTGGTGATACAAATGAATATCTTTGGCCCGTAGTGCAAAGATGAATATTTGATTCAAGATGTATATTGATTGATGTTACATGGATAAAATATTGATGATGGACTTTTAAATTCATAGATGATAGTAGATTTCATTCTCTACTTAACTCTTCTAATGAATTGTTGTTTCCGCTGCAAATGTTGATCTAAAACTTGTTGTCTATTGTATTTTATCATATTTTTCTCTGTTGAAGACTAAGGATAATTTGTTGTATATTATCTTAGTCATAATATTATTTACTGGGCTAGTTGAGCTCACCCTTTTTCCTTTTTGTTCCATTTTTCTTCTCAGGAGGTGAGAGTTTAACAGGGACTAGCCGGGGTATGGAGTGATGATTCAAGATAGCTGTTTTAGTAGTCATCACTATTTTTTAAAATAGTGCATCAATAATTATAATGAGGATGATAACTACAACTTTATTAATACAATCGTCGTGTAAAATACGACAACACATACTGTGAGTTTAAATACAATATTGTCTTCTAGACAATATCCACACCCAAATAACGTCCTCATTACAATTATTGATGCTCTATTTTACAAAATAGTGAGTACTACTAAAACAGCTATCTTGAGTCATCACTCCATACCCCGGCTAGTCCCTGCTAAACTCTCACCTCCTGAGAAGAAAAATGGAACAAAAAGGAAAAAGGGTGAGCTCAACTAGCCCAGTATAGAACATTATGACTAAGATAATATACAACAAATTATCCTTAGTCTTCAACAGGGAAAAATCTGATAGAATACAATAGACAACAAGTTTTAGATCAACAACTGCTGCGGAAACAACAATTCATTAGAAGAGTTAAGTAGAGAATGAAATTTACTATCATCTATGAATTTAAAAGTCCATCATCAATATTTTATCCCTGTAACATCAATCAATATACATCTTGAATCAAATATTCATCTTTGCACTACGGGCCAAAGATATTCATTTGTATCACCAGTTGGTCATGTTCATCTCAACACCTGTTCATCTTTGCACTACGGGCCAAAGATATTCATCAGGTAATCATTCATCTTTGCGCTACAGGCCAAAGATATTCATCAACTATCACCATTAAGGACTGAGGATGATAAAAAACATTTTAGAGAACGAATCCAGTGAGACAAAAGGACAAATATTAAGGATTTGTATTTCGGTTTATCCAAATTCAATAATACTCCATAATAACCAAGTGTGAAGTAGAATTCAAAAATAAAGATCAAAACATGGATACAATCAAAGATAGTAACCATAAAAGACATCTGGAAGAAAAAGAGAAAAATTTTCATATTTCAGTGAATAGTGTCGTATACCTGAATAGTAACCCCGACACAACAAGTTCCAAATTTGATTAAAAGTTTAGATCAATACTTCGGCATAATGATATTGAAAGAAATAATATCATATATGAAGAAAAGAACATCCCTTACCTCAAAATAATCGTACTTCTGACTGGAATACTGGATATAGTGCTGAAGGAACTTGCACCGTATAGCAACACTCAAGTATCAAAATACTCACAAGAATACGCTCGATAATATAGAGAGAGAAAGAGAGAAACCTTTGTTTCTGATGTGATTTTTAATTCTAACTTAGCCCTCTATTTATAGGAAAATGTTAGCACGCCGAAGCAGACTTGACCTGCTACCTAATGACTTTACCTGCTACTATTGCCATCCACCACATTTGAAATTCAATTGAGCACATTTCTCACCAACCAATTTTAGAATTTTCCAAAATGTTTTATCATTTAAACAATAATAAAAAACTTTAACAATTCATAGAAAATACGATTTTTATGTCCATTCCACACGAAATTGAATTCTCTACAACTTTGCAGAAGAAATATTTTCCAAATTTTCAACAGAAAATATCTGAAATCCACAAACGGATGATTTTTAATACATCCCTTCCGACAAAATACTGATAAAACACCTCAGCATTAATTCCTTCAATTATATCCACATAAAATAAATATATCCATCAATTATATCTACATCAAATAAATATTTTCTTATCATATAAATCAATAACTAATTATTCTCAAATAATATTACAGAATCACAATTATGACAACAAGGTCGTTCCCAGGAAAGAGGGGGCTTTCCAATAAGGATTTCTCCTTACTGGCGCGCAATTAGATGATCTAATCTCTCCTTGACAGAACTTTCTAGACATTGTCAATAATGTTATCTAATAATATTATTCAAATAATATGAATTATTGATCTGATAATGAAAAATACAGTGCAGTGACAATTATTGAAACAATAATAATATAAACTAACAACACAGCAATTATTGAATCAATAAAATAAAATATTGAACAGTAACTACTATAACAATTATTGAGTAATGTCTTCTTACGTACGAATCAATAATTCAACAATACTGTGCAATACCGTGTGCTACTGTGCAACCACGCGTATTACTTTATTTTAACCACTAGGTAATCCAACAGTGTTAACGGTAACAATTACGCCGTTAATTATAAAATCTCATACTTTATCGTTTTCCTTCATCCAACCGTTTTCCGTTATAAGGCCCACAAATGACTGCGCCGTCCTACGGAGATTCCCGACAAAAAGAATATTCCACGACCAAACAACTATTCTCTGACAGAAATGAATATTTTATATCCACTTGCTTATTTTACAAAACTTGCACATTTCACTCATAACCAAAACATTATTTTAAATTAACACCTTATTAATTTAGAATAATGAATATAAGAAAATTCAATTTTATTTATAATAAGTTGGGGTCTTACACTTACGGGTACAACAAATAATATTCCTTATCTTTGTAAGAAGAGTACTCAGACTGGTAGGGTGAGGATATACTCGAAGAAAACTTGCATTATGCTCAAAGCTTTTTTAAACTCTAAAAAACTACGCTCAAGACTATAGAAGAAGAACTCTCTCTAGAGTTTCACTGAATTCGTAAGAAAATAATGAAGGAATGAGCTTCTATTTATAGAAGAATGGATTGCATAGTAACTAATTCATGAACGATCCAGATTGATTTACTTTAATCGGACGGTCCATAATTAAAGCAAAATCTTTTAAATAAAATATAATATATTCTATTTATAATCTAATAAAACGAATAACTTTTTAAAAGTTTTCTGTTTTATATAAAAAGATTTTACTATGCAAAATACTATGCAACACTATGTAATACTATGCAGGCACTATGCAACACTATGCATAATAAATTATAATATAATCTAATTATTGTCTAATAAAACGAATAACTTTATAAAAGATTTTACTATTAGCCTAATAAAACGAATAACTTTATAAAAGTATTTTGTTTTATATAAAAAGATTTTCTGTTTTATTACGTTAATAATACTAATAAAACAAAACTGAGTGACTTATCACATAAGCCTTAATAATTAATACCGTGTGCTATTATGCAACCACGCGTATTACTGTATTTTTACTACCGAGTAATTCAACGGTATTAACGGTAAAACTTCCGCCATTATTTTCATAAAATATTTTTGTCATTTTCTCAATCCGACAATAATTCTGTTGTGGGGTCCACCAATGATTGTACCGTTGTACGGATATTCCCTAACAAAAAGAATATTTCCTGACCAATCGAATATAATATGACAACTTGCATACTTTGCAAAATTTATAAATATTACCCACAACTATAACATTATCTTAAATTCACATCATAATATTAAAAATTTTATTTTGAGAAAATTAAATATTTATTCATAAAATCTGGGTTCTCACACTGTCAGCTTTGGGTTCATTTTCTTTGGGAAATAATCGTGATTTTGAACAAAGAAATTGAAAAAATTGGGACTGGGGATGATGAGAAGGAAGATGGAAGCTTTCAATATATATATGGAGGGTAATTAAGTCTTTAGCCAACTCAAGTAACGGAGTTAAGACAGAAATCATTTATTCACTTCAATTCAAAAATTCGGGAGTTTAAATGTAGCTTTACTGATTACAGGTGATTAAGTGGGAAAGACCCCAAACACCAGATGGTGATCTGAACTTTACTCTAATAATAATAGTAGTAATAATAATAATGTCAAAATAATAATAATAATAATTTAAAAAAATTATATAAATAACAAAAATATTTTTATATGAATAACCATGCTAATTGTCCCTACATAGATTTAGTTGGTTCATAATAATAATAATAATAATAATAATAATAATAATAATAATAATAATAATAATTTCAAAATAATAATAAATTTTAAATAATAATAATAATAATTTTAAAATAATAATAATAAAAATATTTAAAAAATAAAAATAATTTTAAATAATAATAATAACAATATTTTTATAATAATTATTTTTATAGTAACAATATAAAAATATTTTTATATGAATAAAAATAATAGTAATAATCATAATAATAATTTTTAAATAATAATAATAATAGTAATATTAAATTTTTTTATTTTTTTTATTATTTAAAAATTATTATTATTACTACTACTATTATTATTTTGAAATTATTATTATTATTATGAACCAACCAAATCTATGTAGGGACAATTAGTATGGTTTTTCATATAATTTTTTTTATTATTTATATAAATTTTTTTAAAATTTTATTTTTTAAAAATTATTATTATTATTATAATTATAATTTTAAAATTATTATTATTATTATTTAAAAATAATTATTATTAATATTTAAAAATTATTATTATTATTATTATTATTATTTTAAACCAACTAAATCTATGCAAAGACAATTAGCATGGTTATTCATATAAAAATATTTTTATAATTTACATAAATTTTTTAAAAAAATTTAAATTTTAAAAAAATATTATTATTATTTTGAAATTTTTATATTTATTTAAAAATTATTATTATTACTATTATTTTGAAATTATTATTTTAAAATTATTATTATTATTTTGAAATTATTATTTAAAAAATGTTATTATTATTATTTTAAAATTATTATTATTTAATTTTTTTATTTTTATTACTTTGAAATTATTATTATTATTAGTTTTGGGATTATTCAACTGAAGTACTAATAGTTTTGGTGGTTCTTTACATTTTTGCGCTCCACATCAGCATAGAAAACGGAGTCAATATGCCACCTCAGCACTTCCGACCGTTTTTTGGACGAAAATCATACAAAATGACCATTTTGTAATTATTGTAGAAAATAGTTATGCGATTGTAACAAAAAAAAATCGGTAATCACAATAAAAATCAAACCCTAGTACAATGACAAAAAAGTCTATTTTTCCATAAAAAATAAGTGATCTATCTGATAATTTGCCCCCTATAAAAAGGATGAACGAAATGGTTCTGAATTTGAATGAGCTGAAACTGAATACTAAATAAAAAAATTTATTTGATAATTGATATGTCTGAAATACCTGAATAACAATTTTTTATTATTTTACTTATACGAAAAAAATTCAAAATTATTGTAAATTTATTTAATATTACTTAATATTGTAAAAACAAATATACTTCATTCAACCGTCATTCAACCCATTCAATCAAAAAAATAATACTAAACCATTCAATCTAAATCGTCTGAATGACTAATCGATTCAGCCATTCAGACGATATTTTTTCAAAACAAACGAACTGAATGACTGACCAATTCAAATACAAATACGAATCTGAATAGTTAAAATACAAATACAAGTCTAAACTATTTAGAGGATCTCTTAATACAAAAATAAAAACGATTAAAATAAATTAAAAGATAGCGATTAAGATACAATCAAACACCACCTAAACTGACATGACCGTCTAAACTCCGGTTACAACATAATAAATTAACTATTGAATTTAACAATGATCAGAACTAATCAATCTAATGAATGACCCACATCCTAGTATGTGTTGAATATTCTTTTTAAAATGAAACGTATTAGTATGATACCATCATGTTTTAGTATGAAGACTACCAGAATTAGTGAAAATACTCATTTAATCAGGATGCGTATCTTAGCAACGTGCATTAAGTCATCATCACTATACAATATTCGTAGTTGCCAAACTCATATTAATACTTCAACAATCAACAACAATTCCTCTCTTTTTCTTTCTTTATTCTATGTGATGCTTTACAAGGCTAGATTTATATCTGAGGGGTGAGGACAAGAATTTTAAAATCTGCCTATAATTGTAATACCCGGGAAAAAAAAATAATAATATTAAATAATAAAAATTATTTTTGTTGGAAAACATATTAATTGGACTTTGCATTTTTATTTGGGTCAAAGTGGTCATTCAATTTATATGGGTTAATAAGTATTAGTAAGTGATGAAAAAATTAAGTTAGGAAATTTGGGCCTTAATATTGAGTGAACCCAATTAGAAGTTTATTAAAACAAGACCTCTTCATTAATAAACATCTATACCTAATTTTATTTCATAATACAACTGAGGGAAAGAGAGAGGAGAGCGAATTGTGTGGTTGCGAAAAGAGAAGTAGGCGAGGCGGCAGAATTATTGAAGAGGAGAAATTCGTGATACTTGGCAAGACCCATATAGTAAGTAATTGTTATTTTTAGGGGTTAGATCTATCAAGTATATTTCAGAGTATGCTTAACGTTTCTGTAATTGTAGTAATACCTTATTGGTTAATGTGGATAGTATGGGTAATATATGTGTATATATATAATGAGAATCCTATGAATCTAATGTAATCAGGAAGCTTGTAATAATGATGAGGAAAAAAAAACAAAAAAAAAACGTCCAGAGAGTCCACGCCATTTTAGAAGCCCATACTGAGCTTCAATGTTGTTTAGTAATATAGTAGTTTATTTTGGCCCATCGATTTGGATTCAATTTGGTGTTGTAATTGATGAGATCGGTTTCAGAGGTGTATGAAATGTCTTGCTAATTAATTCTAACAAGGCAATGGGAAGATTTGTTTTATTTGGTGGAACTACTGGACTTTTGTAATATAACAAGGATTGTATATATATATATATATATATATATATATATATATATATATATATATATATATATATATATATATATATATCAAGTTTGATTGCAGGACAAGAAGTAATCATTAAAGATTAATATATTATAAATTGAGTTTGTATTGTAGTTTGATGTAGTTGGGGAAATTAATTTCATATTAATATAAATTATAATTAGTAAGTAACTTATAATTGTATTATTATTACCTTTTATTTTGATCAGACGGAGGAAATTTAAAGAGTTAATTTTGAAATATAAATTTTGAAGTATTAGTAATTGATAAAAGGCGATGATTAAATGTATATTAAATAAATTATGAATTATTTTAGAATTATTAGTTTAGATTGTTTTTAATTTGAGGTGAATATGTTTAGGTTGTGAATGACGTTTCGTATTTGATATCGTTGACATTTGAGGGTAAGATTTGGTGGAGTGTGCTATAAATGGGTTGGAAGTATCAGGTACGGATTCCGTACTCTTTCTGCGATACTCTTGTTAAATTTGATTTGTTCGTTTTGTCGCTTGTTCAAATTTCGCTATTATTTCACATAATTGTTTCCTGTGAAATAAATATATTAGTTTCATTTTGGAGTTGATACATATGACTCGTATTTGTACTCTTTTGATTAGATTATCATGTTTAATATTTATTTTTGATAATTGTAGAGTGGTACATTTTACTTTTTTTTTGAGACCTTGTGACCATAATTTGATTTGGTTTAACATGTACATATAGAACCCTTTTGTTGGTATTATGTCGCATTTGTTGTGACATAGTCTTTTTGTTAGAATATACCGTAGGGTATACCTGAGCTATAACCACCTGTGGGGGTACCACAGGCATGTCGTCTTGGCACGAGAGGCATGACACTTTCCGTGGCGGTGTGATTAGTCCACGGCGTCTCCGTTTTGGGCTCCGGAGGAAGTGGGCCGTTTGGTGTTTTGTTGTGGGAGGCGTATGGGTTAACCCTAGATTTCTGTTCTGCGGATTGGTGATGTTGTGCCAAACACACCTATCCGATTTGCATACATTTGGATTCGCGGTCCAATATGTGACTTGCCTGTGTGGCATTATTTTGACTTGCCTGTGTGACATGGTTTTGACTTGCCTGTGTGGCATCATTTGACTTGCCTGTGTGGCATTATTTTGACTTGCTTGTGTGACATTGTTTTGACTTGCCTATGTGGCAAGGTATATTTCTGAGCTCAATCGGTATGAAATAACCCCAGCCATTTGTTTCAGCCTATTATTTTATTGTATTAGTTGTTAGCTTCTGTTCAGTTCAATTCATCGGATTAGTCACTTCAGTTCGTTATTCTTTAATATTCTGTTTGTTTCATTAATTCTGTTGGTTCAAATATATTCCATTCAAATCTTCAGAGATTTTATTTTTGTTAGAGGCAATATTTTGTCTCAGTTGATTTTGTATTTTAGTTGTATATCTTTTGTATCTTTATATCCGTACTGGGCAATTGGCTCATGCTGTGTTTTTCTTCCGGCAGATTTGCAGGAGTGATTCAGGGCTAGCTAGTGTGATGAGAGAGTTGCCTTTGACCATCTAGGTTGTTTTGAATTTTAAGTTTTGATTATTTTAACTCTATTTGGAGAATTGTATTTAGCACGCTATTAATGGATCACCACTATTAATGTTTTGAGGTTATTAGTGCTCTGTTTTCTTATTTTGAGGTTTGTTGTGCTTTGCACGTGACCTCCCTTTCCTTTTCGGGAAGGGGGTGTTACAGGGATGGTATCAGAGCTTAGGTTCTTTCTTGTAGAAAACCTATTTAGGTTTGACCTGTGAGTTGTGGGTAAATCATTGGATAGACATAGGAATTTGATTCGTTTTTGTTCTCTGTTTGGTTGGTCTTGATTTTGACAAAGTGTTTTTAGCTCTTTGAGTTATAGTTGATTTGAGAAAGCCGAGATAATTTGTTAAGATTATTATTGTTATGCGTTTGAGCAATAATATTAGTTAAGGATTGTGATTGGATCATTAAGGAGAATAATGTTATATTATGTTCAGTTAAAAATTGATTATACGATTATGATATGAGCATTTGTATCAGCGAATTTTGATATTGGAGAATTATTTGTTAGAGTTATTTCGGGTAATTACAAATTATTATGATTTTGGAATTGAGGATTTGATTTGAGTTAAATTATGATTTTTGTTAAGTTGTGAATAATTTGAGGTATGTGAATCGGTGGGATAATATGATAAAGTGGAAACTATTAAGTATAGAGGAACTTTTATAAATTTGAGTCGTTGATATTTGAGGTAATTAGATTAATCATTTGGAGTTAATTATCAATTTTGTGGCTATTTTCTAGTAAGATATTGGAGTTATGTTCTATGAAGTTTCTTTGTGATAGTATGGGGAGACACTAAAATTTATTGGATTAAGGTTTGCAATAAGGGATGATTGATTTATTGAATGATTAGATATATAATAAGTGATGAATTCAATATATTTTAAGAGATTTTGGAAGCTATAGTTTGCTTATTCAGATAGTAGGATATATGATTTAGAGTTTGGTATGGTGATGAAGAGATCTTTGTAGTAGTATATTTCTGGTGTAATAATATTTGAGAACTAATTTGATTTGAGGTTATGATAATTTGAAACTCTTAAGGACTTAGGAGAGCTGGTGATAAAGATATATTAGTAGTATATTCTTTGGTGTAATATTATTTGATGAATAGTTCAAATTGAGGATGAGATATTTTGAAGCTCTTGAGGACTTGGAGAGAGTTGGTAATATAGTTTGCGTAGTTATATTTATCTGATGTCTTTAGAGTTTTGTATGAATTTATGTAAAATAAAACAAAAATAATTTGTTAGATCTTTGTCATGTGTGGAATATAAACGTTTTACGAATTAAAAATAATTTTAAATATTTTGGGTATTCGAATCGTATTTAGATGAAGAGAATTTTATTTTTTTTGTGATTTCGAATTATGTTCCGAAGAGTACGTACGTTTGCAAGAATGAAACTCAAAGATATTAGCGACAGCCGCACCAACGGTGGATCATGCGATCTAATTTGATGCAACGCGAAGAACCTTACCAAGGCTTGCCACGATAGCTGATGAATCTTTTACGAATACGTGGACAATTGTGTGGACTGATGGACTTATCCGTGTTGATCATTACAAATGGCGGCGCTACGTCGTAGCTAAATTTATTTATTTATTTTTGTAGCTTATTTGAATTCCGAGGACGGAATTATTTTTAAGGGGTGAAAAATGTAATAACCTATTTTTTTATTAAATATTAATTGATTTTATCTTATACAATTGTGTTTAAATTGAAAAAGGTAAATGATTTTGTTTCCCTCTTTTCTTCCTTGTTTTGTTTGGAAAATTAAATTCGTTTAGTAGATAATTAAATAACTGATTAAATTAAAATTGAGGAAGATAATCTCTTTTGTTAAAGTCTTGTGGTAAAATCATTCGGAGCGGGAAGCTACTTGGGAGATAAAAGAGTCTATTCGAGCGGAGTATCCACATCTTTTGATAATTAGATACGTTCATTCTTTTAATTCCGGGGACGGAATTCTTTTAAGGGGTAGGTGATGTAATACCCGGGAAAAAAAAAATAATAATATTAAATAATAAAAATTATTTTTGTTGGAAAACATATTAATTGGACTTTGCATTTTTATTTGGGTCAAAGTGGTCATTCAATTTATGTGGGTTAATAAGTATTAGTAAGTGATGAAAAAATTAAGTTAGGAAATTTGGGCCTTAATATTGAGTGAACCCAATTAGAAGTTTATTAAAACAAGACTTCTTCATTAATAAACATCTATACCTAATTTTATTTCATAATACAACTGAGGGAAAGAGAGAAGAGAGCGAATTGTGTGGTTGCGAAAGAGAAGTAGGCGAGGGCAGCAGAATTATTGAAGAGGAGAAATTCGTGATACTTGGCAAGACCCATATAGTAAGTAATTGTTATTTTTAGGGGTTAGATCTATCAAGTATATTTCAGAGTATGCTTAACGTTTCTGTAATTGTAGTAATACCTTATTGGTTAATGTGGATAGTATGGGTAATATATGTGTATATATATAATGAGAATCCTATGAATCTAATGTAATCAGGAAGCTTGTAATAATGATGAGGAAAAAAAAATAAAAAAAAAACGTCCAGAGAGTCCACGCCATTTTAGAAGCCCATACTGAGCTTCAATGTTGTTTAGTAATATAATAGTTTATTTTGGCCCATCGATTTGGATTCAATTTGGTGTTGTAATTGATGAGATCGGTTTCAGAGGTGTATGAAATGTCTTGCTAATTAATTCTAACAAGGCAATGGGAAGATTTGTTTTATTTGGTGGAACTACTGGACTTTTGTAATATAACAAGGATTGTATATATATATATATATATATATATATATATATATATATATATATGTATATATATATATATACAAGATGGATCAGGTCCGGACTCCCGGACGGGAGAAAATCCGGACCTGAAAAATTTTTTTTTTTTTTTTTTTTTTTTTGTAGAACAACTAAAAAAAAAAAAAAAAATTTATGGAACTGAAATTTTTCAAAAAAACAGTGTTTTGGGTGTGTTTTTAATACCTACACCAACCAATGTATGTACAGTCTGCCCAGACTGTACAGACATGTTTCGTTATAGGCATCCAAATCACACCCAAAACACTGTATAATGTAAAAATTCCAATTCCATAATTTTTTTTTTTTTTTTTAGTTGTTTCAAAAAAAAAAAAAAAAAAAGGTCTGGATTTTAAACCTGTCCGGGAGTCCGGACAGGATCCGGCCTCTATATATATATATATATATATATATATATATATATATATATCAAGTTTGATTGCAGGACAAGAAGTAATCATTAAAAGATTAATATATTATAAATTGAGTTTGTATTGTAGTTTGATGTAGTTGGGGAAATTAATTTCATATTAATATAAATTATAATTAGTAAGTAACTTATAATTGTATTATTATTACCTTTTATTTTGATCAGACGGAGGAAATTTAAAGAGTTAATTTTGAAATATAAGTTTTGAAGTATTAGTAATTGATAAAAGGCGATGATTAAATGTATATTAAATAAATTATGAATTATTTTAGAATTATTAGTTTGGATTGTTTTTAATTTGAGGTGAATATGTTTAGGTTGTGAATGACGTTTCGTATTTGATATCGTTGACATTTGAGGGTAAGATTTGGTGGAGTGTGCTATAAATGGGTTGGAAGTATCAGGTACGGATTCCGTACTCTTTCTGCGATACTCTTGTTAAATTTGATTTGTTCGTTTTGTCGCTTGTTCAAATTTCGCTATTATTTCACATAATTGTTTCCTGTGAAATAAATATATTAGTTTCATTTTGGAGTTGATACATATGACTCGTATTTGTACTCTTTTGATTAGATTATCATGTTTAATATTTATTTTTGATAATTGTAGAGTGGTACATGTTACTTTTTTTTTTGAGACCTTGTGACCATAATTTGATTTGGTTTAACATGTACATATAGAACCCTTTTGTTGGTATTATGTCGCATTTGTTGTGACATAGTCTTTTTGTTAGAATATACCGTAGGGTATACCTGAGCTATAACCACCTGTGGGGGTACCACAGGCATGTCGTCTTGGCACGAGAGGCATGACACTTTCCGTGGCGGTGTGATTAGTCCACGGCGTCTCCGTTTTGGGCTCCGGAGGAAGTGGGCCGTTTGGTGTTTTGTTGTGGGAGGCGTATGGGTTAACCCTAGATTTCTGTTCTGCGGATTGGTGATGTTGTGCCAAACACACCTATCCGATTTGCATACATTTGGATTCGCGGTCCAATATGTGACTTGCCTGTGTGGCATTATTTTGACTTGCCTGTGTGACATGGTTTTGACTTGCCTGTGTGGCATCATTTGACTTGCCTGTGTGGCATTATTTTGACTTGCTTGTGTGACATTGTTTTGACTTGCCTATGTGGCAAGGTATATTTCTGAGCTCAATCGGTATGAAATAACCCCAGCCATTTGTTTCAGCCTATTATTTTATTGTATTAGTTGTTAGCTTCTGTTCAGTTCAATTCATCGGATTAGTCACTTCAGTTCGTTATTCTTTAATATTCTGTTTGTTTCATTAATTCTGTTGGTTCAAATATATTCCATTCAAATCTTCAGAGATTTTATTTTTGTTAGAGGCAATATTTTGTCTCAGTTGATTTTGTATTTTAGTTGTATATCTTTTGTATCTTTATATCCGTACTGGGCAATTGGCTCATGCTGTGTTTTTCTTCCGGCAGATTTGCAGGAGTGATTCAGGGCTAGCTAGTGTGATGAGAGAGTTGCCTTTGACCATCTAGGTTGTTTTGAATTTTAAGTTTTGATTATTTTAACTCTATTTGGAGAATTGTATTTAGCACGCTATTAATGGATCACCACTATTAATGTTTTGAGGTTATTAGTGCTCTGTTTTCTTATTTTGAGGTTTGTTGTGCTTTGCACGTGACCTCCCTTTCCTTTTCGGGAAGGGGGTGTTACAGGGATGGTATCAGAGCTTAGGTTCTTTCTTGTAGAAAACCTATTTAGGTTTGACCTGTGAGTTGTGGGTAAATCATTGGATAGACATAGGAATTTGATTCGTTTTTGTTCTCTGTTTGGTTGGTCTTGATTTTGACAAAGTGTTTTTAGCTCTTTGAGTTATAGTTGATTTGAGAAAGCCGAGATAATTTGTTAAGATTATTATTGTTATGCGTTTGAGCAATAATATTAGTTAAGGATTGTGATTGGATCATTAAGGAGAATAATGTTATATTATGTTCAGTTAAAAATTGATTATACGATTATGATATGAGCATTTGTATCAGCGAATTTTGATATTGGAGAATTATTTGTTAGAGTTATTTCGGGTAATTACAAATTATTATGATTTTGGAATTGAGGATTTGATTTGAGTTAAATTATGATTTTTGTTAAGTTGTGAATAATTTGAGGTATGTGAATCGGTGGGATAATATGATAAAGTGGAAACTATTAAGTATAGAGGAACTTTTATAAATTTGAGTCGTTGATATTTGAGGTAATTAGATTAATCATTTGGAGTTAATTATCAATTTTGTGGCTATTTTCTAGTAAGATATTGGAGTTATGTTCTATGAAGTTTCTTTGTGATAGTATGGGGAGACACTAAAATTTATTGGATTAAGGTTTGCAATAAGGGATGATTGATTTATTGAATGATTAGATATATAATAAGTGATGAATTCAATATATTTTAAGAGATTTTGGAAGCTATAGTTTGCTTATTCAGATAGTAGGATATATGATTTAGAGTTTGGTATGGTGATGAAGAGATCTTTGTAGTAGTATATTTCTGGTGTAATAATATTTGAGAACTAATTTGATTTGAGGTTATGATAATTTGAAACTCTTAAGGACTTAGGAGAGCTGGTGATAAAGATATATTAGTAGTATATTCTTTGGTGTAATATTATTTGATGAATAGTTCAAATTGAGGATGAGATATTTTGAAGCTCTTGAGGACTTGGAGAGAGTTGGTAATATAGTTTGCGTAGTTATATTTATCTGATGTCTTTAGAGTTTTGTATGAATTTATGTAAAATAAAACAAAAATAATTTGTTAGATCTTTGTCATGTGTGGAATATAAACGTTTTACGAATTAAAAATAATTTTAAATATTTTGGGTATTCGAATCGTATTTAGATGAAGAGAATTTTATTTTTTTTGTGATTTCGAATTATGTTCCGAAGAGTACGTACGTTTGCAAGAATGAAACTCAAAGATATTAGCGACAGCCGCACCAACGGTGGATCATGCGATCTAATTTGATGCAACGCGAAGAACCTTACCAAGGCTTGCCACGATAGCTGATGAATCTTTTACGAATACGTGGACAATTGTGTGGACTGATGGACTTATCCGCGTTGATCATTACAAATGGCGGCGCTACGTCGTAGCTAAATTTATTTATTTATTTTTGTAGCTTATTTGAATTCCGAGGACGGAATTATTTTTAAGGGGTGAAAAATGTAATAACCTATTTTTTTATTAAATATTAATTGATTTTATCTTATACAATTGTGTTTAAATTGAAAAAGGTAAATGATTTTGTTTCCCTCTTTTCTTCCTTGTTTTGTTTGGAAAATTAAATTCGTTTAGTAGATAATTAAATAACTGATTAAATTAAAATTGAGGAAGATAATCTCTTTTGTTAAAGTCTTGTGGTAAAATCATTCGGAGCGGGAAGCTACTTGGGAGATAAAAGAGTCTATTCGAGCGGAGTATCCACATCTTTTGATAATTAGATACGTTCATTCTTTTAATTCCGGGGACGGAATTCTTTTAAGGGGTAGGTGATGTAATACCCGGGAAAAAAAATAATAATATTAAATAATAAAAATTATTTTTGTTGGAAAACATATTAATTGGACTTTGCATTTTTATTTGGGTCAAAGTGGTCATTCAATTTATGTGGGTTAATAAGTATTAGTAAGTGATGAAAAAATTAAGTTAGGAAATTTGGGCCTTAATATTGAGTGAACCCAATTAGAAGTTTATTAAAACAAGACTTCTTCATTAATAAACATCTATACCTAATTTTATTTCATAATACAACTGAGGGAAAGAGAGAAGAGAGCGAATTGTGTGGTTGCGAAAAGAGAAGTAGGCGAGGCAGCAGAATTATTGAAGAGGAGAAATTCGTGATACTTGGCAAGACCCATATAGTAAGTAATTGTTATTTTTAGGGGTTAGATCTATCAAGTATATTTCAGAGTATGCTTAACGTTTCTGTAATTGTAGTAATACCTTATTGGTTAATGTGGATAGTATGGGTAATATATGTGTATATATATAATGAGAATCCTATGAATCTAATGTAATCAGGAAGCTTGTAATAATGATGAGGAAAAAAAATAAAAAAAAAACGTCCAGAGAGTCCACGCCATTTTAGAAGCCCATACTGAGCTTCAATGTTGTTTAGTAATATAATAGTTTATTTTGGCCCATCGATTTGGATTCAATTTGGTGTTGTAATTGATGAGATCGGTTTCAGAGGTGTATGAAATGTCTTGCTAATTAATTCTAACAAGGCAATGGGAAGATTTGTTTTATTTGGTGGAACTACTGGACTTTTGTAATATAACAAGGATTGTATATATATATATATATATATATATATATATATATATATATATATATATATATATATATATATATATATATATATATACAAGATGGATCAGGTCCGGACTCCCGGACGGGAGAAAATCCGGACCTGAAAAAAATTTTTATTTTTATTTTTTTTTTGTAGAACAACTAAAAAAAAAAAAAAAATTTATGGAACTGAAATTTTTCAAAAAAACAGTGTTTTGGGTGTGTTTTAATACCTACACCAACCAATGTATGTACAGTCTGCCCAGACTGTACAGACATGTTTCGTTATAGGCATCCAAATCACACCCAAAACACTGTATAATGTAAAAATTCCAATTCCATAATTTTTTTTTTTTTTTTTTTAGTTGTTTCAAAAAAAAAAAAAAAAAGGTCTGGATTTTAAACCTGTCCGGGAGTCCGGACAGGATCCGGCCTCTATATATATATATATATATATATATATATATATATATCAAGTTTGATTGCAGGACAAGAAGTAATCATTAAAAGATTAATATATTATAAATTGAGTTTGTATTGTAGTTTGATGTAGTTGGGGAAATTAATTTCATATTAATATAAATTATAATTAGTAAGTAACTTATAATTGTATTATTATTACCTTTTATTTTGATCAGACGGAGGAAATTTAAAGAGTTAATTTTGAAATATAAGTTTTGAAGTATTAGTAATTGATAAAAGGCGATGATTAAATGTATATTAAATAAATTATGAATTATTTTAGAATTATTAGTTTGGATTGTTTTTAATTTGAGGTGAATATGTTTAGGTTGTGAATGACGTTTCGTATTTGATATCGTTGACATTTGAGGGTAAGATTTGGTGGAGTGTGCTATAAATGGGTTGGAAGTATCAGGTACGGATTCCGTACTCTTTCTGCGATACTCTTGTTAAATTTGATTTGTTCGTTTTGTCGCTTGTTCAAATTTCGCTATTATTTCACATAATTGTTTCCTGTGAAATAAATATATTAGTTTCATTTTGGAGTTGATACATATGACTCGTATTTGTACTCTTTTGATTAGATTATCATGTTTAATATTTATTTTTGATAATTGTAGAGTGGTACATGTTACTTTTTTTTTTGAGACCTTGTGACCATAATTTGATTTGGTTTAACATGTACATATAGAACCCTTTTGTTGGTATTATGTCGCATTTGTTGTGACATAGTCTTTTTGTTAGAATATACCGTAGGGTATACCTGAGCTATAACCACCTGTGGGGGTACCACAGGCATGTCGTCTTGGCACGAGAGGCATGACACTTTCCGTGGCGGTGTGATTAGTCCACGGCGTCTCCGTTTTGGGCTCCGGAGGAAGTGGGCCGTTTGGTGTTTTGTTGTGGGAGGCGTATGGGTTAACCCTAGATTTCTGTTCTGCGGATTGGTGATGTTGTGCCAAACACACCTATCCGATTTGCATACATTTGGATTCGCGGTCCAATATGTGACTTGCCTGTGTGGCATTATTTTGACTTGCCTGTGTGACATGGTTTTGACTTGCCTGTGTGGCATCATTTGACTTGCCTGTGTGGCATTATTTTGACTTGCTTGTGTGACATTGTTTTGACTTGCCTATGTGGCAAGGTATATTTCTGAGCTCAATCGGTATGAAATAACCCCAGCCATTTGTTTCAGCCTATTATTTTATTGTATTAGTTGTTAGCTTCTGTTCAGTTCAATTCATCGGATTAGTCACTTCAGTTCGTTATTCTTTAATATTCTGTTTGTTTCATTAATTCTGTTGGTTCAAATATATTCCATTCAAATCTTCAGAGATTTTATTTTGTTAGAGGCAATATTTTGTCTCAGTTGATTTTGTATTTTAGTTGTATATCTTTTGTATCTTTATATCCGTACTGGGCAATTGGCTCATGCTGTGTTTTTCTTCCGGCAGATTTGCAGGAGTGATTCAGGGCTAGCTAGTGTGATGAGAGAGTTGCCTTTGACCATCTAGGTTGTTTTGAATTTTAAGTTTTGATTATTTTGACTCTATTTGGAGAATTGTATTTAGCACGCTATTAATGGATCACCACTATTAATGTTTTGAGGTTATTAGTGCTCTGTTTTCTTATTTTGAGGTTTGTTGTGCTTTGCACGTGACCTCCCTTTCCTTTTCGGGAAGGGGTGTTACAATAATCTTCATGGCTTAGTTGTGATGAGTCAATGAGCAAATTTTTACTAAACTTTCTAAGCACCCATGATCTCATCTACAACTTACAGGAGTAGCAACATTTTCCTTGCTGTTGAAAACATCGGACCACAGGCCATTCGGCAATCATACCAAACATTACTCTATAATCCCATGACAGAATTTTTGGTTGGTATATTCTTGAGAGAAGGTTTAATATAAATGGCATAGCATTCAGATTAGAGATTCTTTCTCAATAAATGTTTGCTCCTGAGATGATGAACACCATAAGCGGCGGTGGAAGCCACAGTTGTTGAAGCCACTAACCAACTGCACCAATTCAAATAGAGTTATTGCTTGTTATTGAAATCTATTAACAGCACTAATATTGCATAAAGAGGAGTATGAACTACCTCAAGTATGTGATGTATGATTGAGTATCCTGGCTCCCAAATTCAGGTTGAAGAAGAGCTGCAGTCACTAAGACCAGTTGGAACACTGTATTAATCTGTCAACAATTGCAATGTTAAGAAGAAAAGCAGAAGAGATACCATCATGTCAAGCAAAGATGAGAAGTCTAAAGCTAGTTGTACTAATCTCTGTATACCTAGACCAATCACATGCCTACAAATAGCGAAGTCCCAGGGGAGCAATTTGGTATACTAAATAAAATTTGTTAATTTGGCTACCAGGTCCAGGGGAGCAATTTGGTGATCGACAAATTTAAAGTGGCTATATCTTTCAGGGATGGAATCATACTTCTTGCATGCTATACGAACATAGAATTCTTTTGTTTTTATATCTCGAGAGCTAAAAATTAAGTTTATACGCGCATCCGTTTACACAAAAGAGTTCCATAATGAGATTACTAAATCAATAGTTTTTTAATCAAAATGATTGCACACCAAATCATTGGGCCCAAGACATGATCATTACCTTACTAATTAAGAGAGGCTCGACTTTCTGAGCATGGGTTTCATCAAGGTTTAAGAATTCAAGCCAATTTTTCCACTGTTAGGAAAGAAATACAAATGAGAAATGTCATGCAAATCAATATGGACAACAGCTAACAAGCTATTGCAATTCAAGTAAGTAACTCACCTCCCAATCCAAACTGTTAGCCCTGTTATAAACTGCACCACCAACAAGAGCTACATCCCGCAGCAAGATGAGTCCAACAAGTCCAGCTATACAATTAAAAATCAAAATAAGAATATAATTTTTTCTATTATGCTTCTGGTGAAGCTTTTATTCACTGGGGCAAAAAATGTCTTGTTCATAAAACTAAGTCAACTTCTACCATATTGAACCAAAATGAGATCCACGCATATATATTATTTTCTCACCCGTTGTACCTGTCTACTCGCTAGCCTAGAGTATACAATGTTCGGACCAGAACATATGTACTAGATTAAAATTTCTGAATATCTCATAAGCATAGACTAATTCTAAGGTAATACCCAGAGTCCCTGTCCACTTAAAAATTCGATCAAGGAAGATGCAGTCCTATGTCTTATCTTTGCATCAGTAAAACCCGTCTACTCGCAAGTCTCAGCCATTAATTATATACGAGGACTAGAAAAAGTGAGTGATTTGCAACTTACAACTATAGCCTGTATCTGTTGCTAAGATCAACTACTGGACTAGAATGACAATATTGGAGATAAACACATCGCTGGAGGAGAAAAGCATTGTATTGCTCCCCAGCCATGTAATATACCAACAAGATAGAAATTTAGTTTCTACTTACAGTGAAGAAGGCTCTTATCTACCATTGCAAGTGAAACACATCCAATTAGAACCTGTATTAAAAAGATTTAATAAGTACTGACCTACCAAGCCCTCATAGAAAGTTCAATAGAAAAAATAACAACAAGATAAAAAAGAAAAGAAAACTGAACTAAAAAATACTGGTGCCAACACCATTAAGAAGGAAAGAAAAGCAACTCAAATGTTTACCTTGTCAGCGAGAGGATCAAGGTAGGAACCTACTACAGAATTGATTCTCATCTTCCTGGCCACGTATCCATCTAGCTACAAGAAATAAGATGGAGTTAATATTAAATTCACATATAGCAGTTTCATTCCAATACGCACATTACAAAGATCATACCCAGTCTGTCGCCCCAGAGACAGCCAGCCCAACAAATGCTGGAAGATACATTTCTTGCATGATCATCCTGCATTATAAGTTGTTTCGACCAGTTCAATAGCGATATCAAACTAAAGCTTTTTGTTAGTTCTAATTTTCCACGATTGCATGACAAGTTTGAGCCATTAGCATTGTAATTTTGAAATTCTTTTAACCAGCATATTGAAACCCATTCCAAAAAGTTAGTGCACAAACTTGAGTAACACAACTGATCTTTCATCACAAATAGAATCCTCAATGGTAGTTTGTTTGCTCAAAGCGTACCAAGAAGGAACTTAGTGTTCCATTTGAGTTTGTATAACATAACCCTCATATTCATTCACGAGGCCTTATCTCCAAAATCTCTTTTGGTCCAACGCAAACTATTTGTTTAACTTTTATAGTATTAATCCAATTATTAAACCCATTCTATGTTGCTAATAAACTCATTTTTCCCCTCTTCTTTCCAAACAGGGCATTAAGCTAATTAATCACATAATCTTCCTATATTTATCACTTCCAACAATTTATATATAAAACTAGCAGACATCAAACATATTGCTAAGTCAAGTAAAATAAAAATAATTAGGCAATACCATCCAATAAATGGACCTGAGATCAATCTGCTCATCGAAATTAAATTGGGCAAATTCACCAAACTCTCCACAAACCCATCACGGCCACCCAATTCCTTCACCTCGGTTCCATTCAACAATCTGGGCAGCGCACCAGATTCCAACCGAAGCCCCAAATTAACCGGAAAATTTGGGGACCGAAGCAAGCTCAAAGCTTGGATTTTGGGGAGAAAAACGACGTCGGATTGGAAGTAGAAGGGAGTAGCGGATTGAGAGAGCTTCCAAGGAGGAGAAGAGAGGAAAAGAGGGCCTTGAAAAGGTATAATCCATTTGGAGAGTGGAGAGAGAAGACTTGTAGAGCGAGACAAATAGTGGTTGTGAAAGAGAAGAAGGGACGGAGATGGGAAAAGAGACAAAGATGATGAAGAAGAAGATGATGAAGAAGAGAGATTGAAGAATGTTCTTTTAGAATTAGGGTTTTGAGCTAATGCCCTGAGTGATCTCAAGATCGCCATTAACGATACATTGAAGTTTTTAGGTTTTTGCGGAGGGAGGGAGCGAGGTGCGAGCTGTTACGTTTAGCGGCTTAACACGTGTTGTGAAGTGGGAAAGATGGGGTTTAATGCAAAACACTTTTGTTTAATTTTTATTTTACTTTTTATAAAAATATTTTTATAATGAGAAATACTTTTTAAATAGCATACATCTCTTAAAATGTATATCTTTATTAAAATTATGTTGTGTTGGAGATATTTTTTTTAAAAATAAAATACTCCTTTCGTCCCAAATTAACTGCTCAGTTTTAATTTTTTTTAGTTAAATTGACTATTTTTAGAATTAATAATTAAGCATATATAAATCTATTTCTAAAATTATAAAAATTAGGATTAGTAATAAATTGTATATACTTTCTTTTGGTTATAATCTATTCACCTATATTTTAGCAAAAATAGTAAAAAGATTAGTTTTAAAAATGGTCAATTTGACTTTAAAAAGTCAAAACTGAGCAATTAATTTGAGACGGAGGGAGTAATATTAAAAGAGAGTGCCACTTACTTTTCTTTTATTTACAAAAATATCACCCGCTACCTCACTTATTTTTTAAAATAATATAATTTTAATAAAAATATGTTAATGTTTTAGATTTGTCCTCCTTTTATAATTATGTACAAGTTCAGTGTTCACCAAGACGGTAGATTAAGTTAGTATGAAGTTAATAAGTTAGTCAATTGACCAATACACACTAGAGAGATCACATACTTACTTGTGTGTCGACACTATATTGATTAATTAACAAAAATTAATTTCATACTAACCCCTCTCCAAGACAGTATATCTAAAAGGCAGTCAATGAAAAAAGCTGCTACAACACACCAATTCTTCATGATACGGCAAATGAGTTCATTCTTAACACTTGCCCAACAGATTAATAGCACTTGAACTAAAGCAATTGAATAAGATAAGGCACCCAAAAGTTGGATGTCTTTTAGATCTGTAGGCGATTAGAAATAGATCAGTATACTAGCAAATAACTTTCATGGTCGGAAGGTCTGTGGTGATGAGGTTGTTAGAAAGGGATGGAGTGGTTAGCATGAACTTAACTTTGGTCAATTGATCAGTAGAGTATCGATACGCAAGTCCGGAGATATCTCTTTCACTGCGTGTCAACACTGTATTGGTCAATTGATCAACTTATCATAAACTTCATAATATTCAGGGGCAAGATCATGACGAGTGGTCTTCTTTCAATCTACTTTGAGATCTATTGATTAACAAAAACGTAATACACTTAGAGCTGTAAACGAGTCGAGCTCGAGCTCTTAAGCAAGTCGAGCTTAATCGCAGCTCGTTTAATTTTTTTTATCATAAAAATAAGGAAAAATAATCAAATTAATACTAAACGAGTGGGACTTACTCAAGTCGAGGGTTCAAGCCAGAAACCACATTGTTTGAACATGACTCATTTAACTAAACAGTCAAAGGAGCTTATTTGAGCTTGACTCGTTCAACTAGTTTGAGTCGGATTTAGTTGAGCCGAGCAACACCGGGCTCTTGGGTTGCTTTAACATAGTTGTGTTGTATGTATTCTGGCATACTTGCCAAAAGAAAATGTATGGCCTTATTTCTCACTTATTTGGGTCTCTTTAGTGCCTTGGAAGCGTTGGACTCACTAATGTGAGGTACTAGGAATGGTTAGCAATATCATATTACACAGACTCTTCATTTTGTCCTAAAGTATTCGTATCCGACAATCGAGTCTGTGTCCAACATTTGATACTCAGACAAGGGTACGAGTACTGGACGCTTTATTTTAGTGTAAAAAATTAGTAAAATTGAAGAGTACCCATATTGAACTGTTCAAAATAACATATCCAATCAGACACGGGCAATAAATACCTTTGGCATATATATAGAAGTAACTAGCTGATAAGTAGGTTTTATACTTACTTATCCGATATCTTTTACTTGAATTAGTTGTTTTTATTCATGTGTCTTAGTTACTTTTCATGCATTTTGTGTTCGTTTTGTAGGTTATACGTTTGGAAGCGATGTGAGCGATTATTGGTAAGGAAAAGCACGGAAAATACAAACAAAAGCAAGCCGGATATTGTTTGTGCTTTTATGTTCATTTCATGTTCTTGGCTTGGAGCTTAGATTATATTTTAGAGCGTTTTCTTAGCTTTCCGGAATATCTTGAATCATTCCAATCGGAGTTCGGATGAAAGAGTTATGACATTTCTACCAACGGACGTTGAACTTCACCGTTTTGGGTGGTCATTTACATAGCAGTCACTTCCAGTCCAATTTAGACCATCATGCATTTGTTATTTCTGAAAGCTCAAAGAACGAAAGTTGTAGATCTCGTCGATATCTTCGATTTGATAGGTCGCGGGCCCCGTAACTCCTCCCGGTTCAAACGTTATGGTAGTTTTAGCAGAGGAGGTTCCAGCAGAAAATTGTGTTGGCAGATTGGTACCCAGCCGGGGCTGGGCGTTTTTAGCCTTAGGACCCAGCCGGGGCTGGGTGTCTGGGAGTTTTAACAGCTTGCCATCCAGCCGGGGCTGGCTTTTACAAAGGGAAATACCCAGCCGGGGCTGGGTATGCGCAAAAAGGAAGAGATTTTGTCCGAATTTGAGTCCGAAAAGGATTGTTTTCGAGTTGTTTGATTCAAGGACTTCCAATAGAACTTAAAGACATCTATAAAGGCTTATAAAAGGAGGGGAATAACAGAGATTAGAGGAGATTATTAGGAGAATATTAGGAGATTAGAGAGCATTCTATTTAATTAGATTAGAGTAAATTAGATCAAAACACTAGTTTTTATGAGATTTGGAGATTGATGCAACTTGGAGACCATTGAAGATTCAAAGGAGGAGCAAGGAGGGAGTGTCAAGTCTACACACAATAGATTATTTCTTCTCATCTTCTTCTATCTTTATCTTTTAATGTGTATTCAATTGTGGATTCTTAGTTTTAATTCAATAATTATGAACTAATTCTTTGTTTGAGATTACAATGGATCTTATTGTGTAGTTTATTTTAATATGCTTCGTTATCAATTATTATGTTCTATTTAGAGGATTGTCTATTGTGATTTGGACTTAATTGTTTAATTGCTTGGCCATCAATTACCGTGATAATCTATATGAACTCGAGAGATGAAGTATAGATTTAGATCTAATCATGATAGCATGTGTTCAGGATTTTGTTAATAGCTTAAACTTGATGTGTGTTAAGGTAGAGATATGCTTGACATTGCATGTAATCGGATAGAGAACTTATTCTTCAACTTTCTTCAATTGTAATTCACATAGAGATATAGTGGGTTAGTTGATTAAGGTGTTTAACGGATTTCTATCTTAATTGTGGATTGACGTTAATACGGTATTAGTGCATCGAGAGGTGGTTAATACTACTTTAGTGTTCTTGATTAACAATTCGGGATAGAGAATAATTGATGAGAAGTGTGTTAACCTAAATGAAGCAATAAGTGAAGTTGTGATCTTAAATCTCCATAATCTGATTTTTAATTAGTGGTAACTAGAATTAGTTTAGTTAAATATTTTAATTTATAACATTAAATTCATTTGTTTAAATAAGATTGAGTTGGTTACGGGTTAGTACTTGGTGATTTTTATTAAATAATTCTCTGTGGGAACGATACTCAACTTATCACTTTATTACTTGTTGACCACGTATACTTGCGTGTTGTGCGTAACTAGATTTTACCCAACACTAGCCTCATACTATAGGTTATAGCCCAATCGTTTACAACCCTAATCGAACATGTGATAACCCAAATTTTTGGGTAATATTAAAATAAGAATTAAATAAATAAAATTCTTATTAGATAATATGTTGTATGATATTATATTGCATAAGTGGGTATGAAATATGCAATATGTGATGCTTATGCTTAATAAATATAATGGTATTATGTATTTATTATATGTAAATAAATTGTAGGGGCAATTTATTAAAGGAAATAAGATGGGTAGAATTAAAATAATCTATAATATTAAATTATTTTAATGTGGTGAATCGGTGGCATTAAATATATACTTAATGTATAACCACATTTTTTGTTGTTGAAGAAATCATGTATTACATTATTGGATGTAATGTATGTATGTTTTTAATGTAGTAAGTGTAAGACCCCAACTTTTATGAATAAAAATGAATTTTCTATAAATATCATTTTTGAATATTATGAAATAAATTTGATATAATGTTATAGTTGTGGGTAATATTTATAAATTTTGTAAAGTACGCAAGTTGTTATATAATATTCGATTGGTCGGGGAATACTCGTTTTAACAGGAAATATTCGTACGACGACACAATCATTGGTGGACCACACAACAGAATTATTGTTGGATTGAGAAAACGACAAAAAATATTTTATTGAAAATAACGGCGGAAGTTTTATCGTTAATACTGTTGAACTACTCGGTAGTAAAAGTATAGTAATACGCGTGGTTGTATAGTAACAAACGGTATTAATTATTGATGCTTACGTGAGAAGTCATTCAGTTTTATTCAATTATTGTCGATATTTTATATATTATTAAATCAATAATTGAGATGATAGAGTTATTAATATTATTATTTTCAATATTAATGATGTCTAGAAGTTCTGTCAATGAGAGGTTTGGTCACCTAATTGCGCGCCAATAGAGAGAAATCCTTATTGAAAAGCCCCCTCTTTCCTGGGAATGACCTAGTCGATTAATAGTGTGAATAATAATAATGATGATGAAGTTTTATTTTATTAGTATTATTAATGTAATAAAACAGAAAATTTTTTTATATAAAACAGAATACTTTTATAAAGTTATTCGTTTTATTAGGCTAATAGTAAAATCTTTTTATATAAAACAGAATACTTTTATAAAATTATCTGTTTTATTAGACAGTAATTAGAATATATCATATTTTATTATGCATAGTGATTGCATAGTGCCTACATAGTGTTTGCATAGTAAAATTTTTTTTATATAAAACAGAATACTTTTATAAAGTTATTCATTTTATTAGATTATAAATAGAATATATTATATTTTATTTAAAAGATTTTGCTTTAAATATGGACTGTCCGATTAAAAGTAAATCAATCTGGACCGTTCATGAATTAGTTACTATGCAGTCCATTCTTCTATAAATAAAAGTTTATTCCTTCATTATTTCTTACGAATTCATTAAAACTCTAGAGAGAGAAACTATAGAGAGAAAGAAGAAAAATATTCTGCTACTTCACCACTCCTACATCCAGTACTCTTCTTCTTAAGGTAAGGGGTATTATTTATTTTGTATTCATGAAGAGAACTTGTGTTATTCCATTCTTTATTATTCTGTTGGAATAACCTGTATACGAGGGCTACCCTATACTTGGTGAAATTCTTCTATTATTCGATTCTTTATTATTCTGTTGGAATATCCTGTCTGTGCATTTTACGCCGCACTTGATTTCGTCTTTATTATTCTGTTGGAACATCAAGTCGGTGCGAATTTCACCTGACCTGGTTCCGTTATTTAGTACGCTGCTGGAATAACCTGTCTATGCGAAGTACCGCATGTATGGTGATTTCTGTTGTTATTCCATTCTTTATTATTCTGTTGGAACATCATGTCGGTGCGAATTTCGCCTGACCTGGTTCCGTTATTTAGTATTTTGTTGGAATAACCTGTCTATGCGAAGTACCGCATGCATGGTGATTTCTTTTGTTATTACATTCTTTATTATACTCAGTTGGTTAAAATTTTGACTTCTATACTCCATGAAATTAGTGGAATATCCTTGATATTTGCGCTTCATCCAGTATCTTTTCATGAAAATATTCTTCTGAGCATTCTTGAATTTTACTCTACAAAGAAGTATCATGTTGACAATTTGGACGTTATTAGTTCCTGAATAAATTAATTCTTGAACTTGTTTTATTGAATTCTTATATCATTGTCATCATCCTCATGTTTATATTTTTTTGAAAGTCATTTGTGGCCTGTAGTGCATAGATGGACTTGGTATGATTATGACCAGGGATTATTCGGTGTAATCATGACCGTAATGTTACAAATGATGTGGTAAAAGTCCTCATTGGCCCGTAGTGCATTGATGGACAGTTGTTGGCATGATCATGACCATTGATGAATACACAAATATCCTTGGCCCGTAGTGCATGGATAATTTGTGGTCGTAATACTAATGAATATCCTTGGCCTTAGTGAAGAGATGATGTGGATTATTTATTAAGCTGAGTCCCAGCGATAAAAGTGATGAAAAACCTTTTAAATCATAAAAGATAGTAGATTTTATTCTCTACTTGACTCTTTTAATGGATTGTTTGTTCCGCTGTAGTTAAAACTTGATGTCTATTATATTTTATCAGTTTAACATTGTTGAAGACTAATGATAATTTATTCTGCATTATCTTAGTCATAATATTTTTTGCTGGGCTAGTTGAGCTCACCCTTTTTTTCACTCTTCTCTTCAGGAAATGAGAATATAGCTGGGACGAGTCAGGGAACGGAGTGACGGTACAGCTGATAGTATTAGTAGTCCTCACTATTCTGTGAAATAGTGTGTTAATAATTGTATTGAGGACTTAATTTGAGTTTTAATACTGTCTAGAAGACAATGTTTGTATTAAAACTCACAGCTTATGTTGTATATTTAAGATTGTATTTGTATTCTGTACCATATATTTGGTGACTCGGAATAGGTGATGTATACCTATTTTAGGGGCATCGCAGTTGGTATCAAAGCTTAGGGATATGATCCCTGGCTACGATGTGAGACAAGAACTAGGAGGGGAGAGACGGAGAATTCCTTCACTAGTATGACCTACCTAAGTTTATTTGATATTTAATTGGTCGGTCAGAGTATAAGGATAATATGTGATATGTTAATTTTGTTTTGTGGCAGTGTTTGAAAATGGCATCCGAGAATGTTGAGAACATCAATGGAGCACAGGAGACCGTTGAGTCTCCACAGATCAATAATCAGGATAATGTGCATCAGGAAGGCGACAATCCTCAGGCAAACAACAACACTGATGAGATGATGAACGATGAAATATTCAGAGGCTTTATGCAATTCATTCAACATAAGGCAAGAGCGGCTCCTGTCCAAAATGCAGGTGGAAACACTGGCAACTCTCGGACGATCACCGCTAAGTAGTTTAAGGAACTGGGACCACCAGAGTTTTTTGGAGAGCCAAAACCACTTAAGGCGGAGACGTGGATAAAGCAGATCTGCAAGATATTTGATGTCTTGGGATGCTCCGAGGAGCAAAAGGTTCCCTTTGCCACCTTCATGTTGCGTGCAGAGGCAGATTACTGATGGGAATTTGTAAAACGTACTCAACCTGCCACACTGAAGATGACTTGGGAGAAGTTCCAAGAATTGTTCAACGACAAGTACTTTCTCGAAAGTATTCGTCACATGAAAGAGGTAGAGTTCATCAAGCTAGAACAAAACAACATGATCGTGTCGCAGTACGCAGCCAAATTTGCCGAGTTGTCATGGTTTGCATCCCATTTGGTTGATAATGAGGAGAGAATGACGCGAATGTTTCTAAGAGATTTGAAATCCGAGATACGTCAATATCTTATCTCTCATAAACTGTGTTTGTATTCAGATGTTGTTAATAGGGCTCAGTTATTGAAGCACGATAATGAGTCAACCCAATCAGAAGAGAGCAGTCGGCAAAATGATAATACCAGTGATAACAATCATCGAAGCGGTGACAATAAGCGTGGAGGGAATCAACATGCCAGAAATGGTAACCACTTCGGTGGTAATCATGGCCAAAATAATAAGAATGGATATTTCAAGAAGAGGAGATTCAACAATGATGGAAAGACGTCAGCACCAGCACCCGTGGTTAAGGAAGGAGAACGACCACCTATCATATGCTTCAAATGCGGAGGGGAAGGACACATCAGTCCAAACTGCACGATGCCGTCCAAAGCATGTTATAATTGTGGAAGAGAAGGTCACCTGGCCCGATTTTGTCGTGCACCGAAGACAAGTCCAGCTGGGATGGGGACATCAAAAGCCGCCCCCAGATAAGACAAAACCGGTAGTTCAAGGGAGAGCATTTGTCGTGACCTCCCAGAAAGTAAGGAACCCGAACGAGGTCATCACGGGTAAGCTTATCATAAACTCTAACAAAGTATATACCTTATTTGATACCGGTTCTACCCATTCTTTTGTTTCTCCTACTTGCGCTCAACGTTTAAATTTGACTCCGGAGAAATTAGACTTTGACTTATCTGTTGAACTCTGTTGGGAGAAACCTTCATTACATCCACTGTGTATAAGTCTTCTTTGGTTCAAATCGGTACCTTCACATTACCTGTCGATCTTATTTCATTGAAAATACTTGCATTTGATGTAATTCTAGAGATTGATTGGTTAACTACTCATAATGCAAAAATTGATTATTTTCGTAAGGTTGTTAGCTTTCATATTCCTAATCAACCTATTATGCGAATTCAAGCAACCAAACCATTAAAATCAATCACTGTCATCTCAAGCCATAAAGCTATTCGTTTATTGAAAAATGGATGTCAAGCTTTCTTAGCTCATGTCACGGATCTAAACAAAAATACGTCATTTTTGAATGATATTTCTATTGTTAATGAATTTCCTGACGTATTCCCTGAAGAACTTCCTGGCCTACCCCCAGAGCGTGAAATTGAATTTTATATCGACCTTGAACTCGGTACAAAACCCATTTCTAAAGCCCCATATCGAATGACTCCTATTGAACTTCAGGAGTTAAAGGCCCAACTGCAGGAATTGTTAGACATTGACTTTATTCGTCCTAGTACTTCTCCTTGGGGTGCTCCTGTTCTATTCTTGAAGAAGAAAGATGAGAGTATGCGACTTTGTATTGATTATCGGGAGTTGAATCATGTCACCATCAAAAATAGGTATCCATTGCCACGTATTGATAACCTGTTTGACCAGTTACAAGGCTCCAAATTCTTTTCAAAGATTGTTCTTCATTCCGGATATCACCAATTGAAGATTAGAACCGATGACATTCCAAAGACGGCTTTCAGAACTCGGTACGGGCATTATGAATTCCTAGTCATGTCTTTTGGATTGATTAATGCTCCTGCTGCCTTCATGGCTATGATGAACCGAGTATTCAAGGAATATTTGGATCACTTTGTGGTCGTCTTTATTGATGACATCCTTATTTATTCCAAAAGCCATGAAGATCATAAGCAACACTTGAGGCTAATACTCCAAAAGCTTCGTGAATATAAGCTTTATGCCAAGTTGAAGAAATTCGAGTTCTGGCTTGAGGAAGTAGCATTCCTTGGGCACGTGGTATCAAGTCATGGAATATCTGTTGACCCAGCAAAGATTAAAACTATTCAAAGCTGGGAGTAACCTAACTCAGTGACCGAAGTACATAGCTTTCTCGGCTTAGCTGGTTATTATCGGAGATTCGTAGAAGAGTTTTCTCGAATCGCTACTCCCTTAACTAAGCTGACTCGGAAAGATACAAAATTCGATTGGAACGAGGAATGTGAGAAGATTTTTCAAAAACTCAAGAGAAGACTCATTTCAGCACATGTTCTGACAATACCATTTGGCTCGGAGGGATTTGTCATCTACAGTGATACTTCAGGCAAAGGGTTAGGATGTGTTCTCATGCAACATGGAAAATTCATAGCATATGCCTCTCGACAACTCAAAGAATATGAGAGGAATTATTCTACTCATGATCTAGAGTTGGCAGCAGTCGTTTTTGCACTAAAGATTTGGAGGCATTACTTGTATGGGAAAAAGTGGAGATCTTTACGGATCATAAAAGCCTCAAATATTTCTTCACTCAAAAGGAACTTAACATGCGACAGTGACATTGGCTTGAACTGTTGAAAGATTATGATCATACCATCCAATACCATCCTGGAAAAACAAACGTGGTAGCTGACGCATTGAGTAGAAGATCATATACGGGTACGAGTGCGATATTGTCAAAGCAAATGTCCATTTTGTATGATTTACAAAGGATGGAGATAGAGATAAAGAATCCAGGGACCCACGTGATGATGGCGAATATACGAGTAGAACCAACTTTAATCGATAAAGTTAAAGCTACTCAAGCTACAGACCTGAAGCTGATGCATATGAGGAATAAAGTACAAGAAGGTGCTATGCCGGAAGCAAGAATCGATGAAGAAGGAATACTTCGAGTCAACTCTAGACTTTGTGTTCCTAATGACCCTGAGTTAAAATATAAAATTATGATGGAGGCGCACAACACACCGTTTGCAATCCATCCTAGGAGTACCAAAATGTATCATGATCTTCAACATACATTTTGGTGGGGCAATATGAAGAGGGAGATAGCGCTGTTTATCTCAAGGTGTTTAACTTGTCAACGAGTCAAGGCAGAGCATCAAGTACCAAAAGGTCCATTGCAACCCCTTGAAATTCCAGAATGGAAGTGGGAGCACATTACTATGGATTTCGTTACTGTTCTTCCCAAGGTTTCTCAAGGCATAGATTCAATTTGGGTCATTGTTGATAGATTGACTAAATCTGCTCATTTCTTACCTATACGAGAAACTTATACACTTGAACGTCTTGCTCGTATGTACATAAACGAGGCTGTAAGATTGCATGGTATGCCAGTATCCATAGTTTCTGATCGAGACCCAAGATTAACTTCACGATTTTGGGTTAGTTTAAAAAAAGCTATGGGCACAGATTTACGATTTAGTTCGGCATATCATCCTCAAACGGACGGACAATCAGAGAGGACTATTCAAACTCTTGAAGATTTATTAAGACTCTGTGTCCTTGAGTTCAAGGGAAGTTGGGGCAAGTTCTTACCATTGGTGGAGTTTTCCTTCAACAACAGTTATCAAGCAAGTATTAGCATGGCTCCATTCGAGGCGTTGTATGGAAGAAAGTGTCGTTCTCCAGTATGCTGGGATGAGGTGGGTGAAACAACGTTGTTGGGACCGGAGTTGGTACGTATGACTACGGAAAAGATTCAAACGATCCGACAACGTATAAAAACCTCACAAGATCGACAAAAGAGTTATGCTGATCTTCATCGAAAGGACGTGAAATTCGATATTGGAGATCATGTGTTGTTACGTGTTGCTCCATGGAAAGGAGTTACGAGATTTGGAAAGAGAGAAAATTTCAATCCTCGATTCATTGGTCCATTTTTAATCCTCGATCAAGTAGGGACTGTAGCCTATAGCCTTGTTTTACCGCCAAGTATGTCTCGTGTTCATAACATTTTTCATATATCCATGTTACGTAAATATGTGAAAGACTTGAACCACATTATTGAGTTAGAACCGGACGAAATAGCTGAAGATTTAACGTATGAAGAGGTTCCTGTTCAAATCTTGGATAAGAAGGAACATATTCTACGCTCCAAGATTATACCTCAAGTCAAAGTTTTATGGAGGAACCACGATGTTGAGGAAATAACATGGGAGTTAGAATCTGGAATGAAATCAAGGTATCCTTACCTCTTTAACATACCAGGTACGTACCCTAATTTCGAGGGCAAAATTTCATAAGAAGGAGAGATTGTAAGACCCCAACTTTTATGAATAAAAATGAATTTTCTATAAATATCATTTTTGAATATTATGGAATAAATTTGATATAATGTTATAGTTGTGGGTAATATTTATAAATTTTCCTAGTACGCAAGTTGTTATATAATATTCGATTGGTCGGGGAATATTAGTTTTAACAGGGAATATTCGTACGACGACACAATCATTGGTGGACCCCACAACATAATTATTGTCGAATTGAAAAAACGACAAAAAATATTTTATTGAAAATAACGGTGGAAGTTTTACCATTAATACTGTTGAACTACTCAGTAGTAAAATTACAGTAATACGCGTGGTTGCATAGTAGCACACGATATTGATTATTGATGCTTACGTGAGAAGTCATTCAGTTTTATTCAATTATTATCGATATTTTATATATTATTAAATCAATAATTGAGATGACAGAGTTATTACTATTATTATTTACAATATTAATGATGTCTAGAAGTTTTGTCAAGGAGAGGTTTGGTCACCTAATTGCGCGCCAATAGGGAGAAATTCTTATCGGAAAGCCCCCTCTTTCTTGGGAACGACCTGGTTGATTAATAGTGTGAATAATAATAATGATGATGAAGTTTTGTTTTATTAGTATTATTAATGTAATAAAACAGAAAAGCTTTTTATATAAAACAGAATACTTTTATAAAGTTATTCGTTTTATCAGGCTAATAGTAAAATCTTTTTATATAAAACAGAATACTTTTATAAAGTTGTCTGTTTTATTAGACAATAATTAGAATATATCATATTTTATTATGCATAGTGTTTGCATAGTGCCTGCATAATGTTTGCATAGTAAAATCTTTTTATATAAAACAGAATACTTTTATAAAGTTATTCGTTTTATTAGATTATAAATAGAATATAATATATTTTATTTAAAATATTTTGCTTTAAATATGGACCGTCCGATTAAAAGTAAATCAATCTGAACCGTTCATGAATTAGTTACTATGCAGTCCATTCTTCTATAAATAGAAGATTATTCCTTCATTATTTCTTACGAATTCACTGAAACTCTAGAGAGAGAAATTATAGAGAGAAAGAAGAAAAGTATTCTTCTACTTCACTACTCCTACATCCAGTACTCTTATTCTTAAGGTAAGGGTATTATTTCTTTTGTATTCATGAAGAGAACTTATGTCATTCCATTCTTTATTATTTTGTTAGAATAACCTGTATACGAGGGATACCCTATACTTGGGTGAAATTCTTATGTTATTCCATTCTTTATTATTCTGTTGGAATATCCTGTCTGTGCGTTTTACGCCGGACCTGGTTCTGTTTTATTATTCTGTTGGAATATCTTGTCTGTGCGTTTTACGCCGGACCTGGTTCCGTTTTTATTATTCTATTGGAACATCCTGTTGGTGCGAATTTCGTCTGACCTGGTTCCGTTATTTAGTATTCTTTTGGAATAACCCTTCTATGCGAAGTACCGCATACATGGTGATTTCTGTTGTTTTTCCATTCTTTATTATTCTGTTGGAACATCCTGTCGGTGCGAATTTCGCCTGACCTGGTTCCGTTATTTAGTATTCTATTGGAATAACCTGTCTATGCGAAGTACCTCATACATAGTGATTTCTTTTGTTATTCCATTCTTTATTATACTCAGTTGGTTAAAGTTTTGACTTCTATACTCCATGAAATTAGTGGAATATCCTTGATATTTGCGCTTCATTCAATATCTTTTCATGGAAATATTTTTCTGAGCATTCTTGAATTTTACTCTACAAAGAAGTATCATGTTGACAATTTGGACGTTATTAGTTCCTGAATAAATTAATTCTTGAACTTGTTTTATTGAATTCTTATATCATTGTCATCATCCTCATGTTTATATTTTTTTTGAAAGTCATCTATGGCCTGTATTACATAGATGGACTTGATACGATTATGACCAGGGATTAGTCGGTGTAATCATGACCGTAATATTACAAATGATGTGGTAAAAGTCCACATTGGCCCGTAGTGCATTGATGGACAATTGTTGGCATGATCATGACCATTGATGAATACACAAATATCCTTGGCCCGTACTGCATGGATAATTTGTGGTCGTGATACTAATGAATATCCTTGGCTTTAGTGAATGGATGATGTGGATTATTTACTAAGCTGAGTCCCAGCGATAAAAGTGATGAAAAACCTTTTAAATCATAAAAGATAGTAGATTTTATTCTCTACTTGACTCTTTTAATGGATTGTTTGTTCCGTTGCAGTTAAAACTTGATGTTTATTATATTTTATCAGTTTAACATTGTTGAAGACTAATGATAATTTATTCTGTATTATCTTAGTCATAATATTTCTTACTGGGCTAGTTGAGTTCACCATTTCTTTCACTGTTCTCTTCAGGAAATAAAAATATAGCTGGGACGAGTCGGGAAACGGAGTAATGGTCCAGAGTATAACATTAATATTCCTCACTATTCTGTGAAATAGTGTGTTAATAATTGTATTGAGGACTTATTTTGTGTTTTAATACTGTTTAGAAGACTAGGGCTGTAAATGGTAACCGAAAAATTCGTATTCGTCCGTATCCGTATTCGAAAAAAACGGATATTATTCGCATTCTGAAAAAAATGGATATATCCGTATTCGGTTTAAAGGTATCCGTAAATAAACGGATACGGATACGAATATAGGCGTATTCGTATTCGATTAACATCCGTCCATAAATATATCCGGCGGATATGAATATCCGGAATCCGTATTTGAATTACTTATATATATATACACACACACACATTTAATATTTACATTAATTAAGTTATTAATTAATGTAAATTATTAATTAATAATTTACCTATATAAGTTGTTAATAATTTAATATATACATATAATATATATATATATATATATATATAATATATATGTATTTATTAATAACTTACATTCATTGATTAATCACTTAACATTCATTAATATGTATGGTTTAAATATTAAATTGTGTTTAATTAATATGTATGATTTAAACTTTAATTTTTTTTCGTAAATATTTTGAATGAATTTTATATTAGGTTACTGATAAACAAATTCGGATATTCGGATATCCGAATAATTTATCTATTCAGATAAAATAAATGGTAACGGATATTATCCGTATTCGAATATTTTTTCGAATATCGGATACATATAATAATTTTAAAATTCGCCGGATACCGCATACGGATACGGATAGCGAATTGGTTTTCTAAATACGGATACAAATATACCTGTATCCATATCCGTTTAATACCGTTTACACCCCTATAGAAGACAATATTTGTATTAAAACTCACAGCTTATGTTGTATATTTAAGATTGTATTTGTATTTTGTACCATATATTTGGTGACTCAAAATAGGTGATGTATACCTATTTTGGGGGCGTCACAGTAAGTATATTATTATATTTATTACAGTTAAATTGTTGAAAACAATTTATAGAAGGGAAAAGAAAGTAATTAGTATACAAGAATGATTGTATACTTTAAATAAATGATATTAAAATAAATTCTATAGTTGAATTATTTTAATAAAGAAAAGATATTATTTTAATTATAATATCTTATTTACTGAATAAATTTCCATTTATAAGGTAAATATATTATGTTATACTTACTATATGTAAATAAATTGATATAAACAATTTATAAGGTGAGAGAATAAATTTATTATTTATTTTCTATATGTGATGTGAGTACATGTGTATTATAAAGAATATTTACAAAGGGATAAATATAAATATATATTTATTACGCAGAAAAATAAAATTGTGGGAACAATTTGCGTAATGAGGCAAAAAGAGGTGGGTTAAGCATATAATATTTATATATGCTTTACCCAAGAGTATTAGAATAAATTCTTATATAAAATTAATTTAATAAAGAAAAGATATTATATTTATCGTAATATCTTAAAAAAGTAAATAAATTCTTAATTGAATTTGTTATAATGAGGTAAGGATATTATATTATAATATCTTGGGTATGTAAATAATTGTATTTACATAAGAAATTATGTGTAGCATATTTATTTTAAAATAATAAAATAAATATATAATTTGAGTATGTTATGTTATATTTTATATAATTTATATATGGTTATGTAAATTATATGATTCCAAGAGGGAAAAATAAATTATGGAGATTTGTGTAGTAACTTATTTGATTAAATTAAGTTACTGAGATTGAGTAATTAAATAATTTAATAAAAATCAGCTAAAAATAAGAGAGGGGAAATTGTGTGAGTTACGAAAATCTTAGGGTTGAAAATCTAATATTTGAAACTTAAGAAAATATCTTAAGGAATATGTTAAGGAATAAAGAATATTCCGAGAATATGCTAAAAATATGTCAGGGGTGATTTGCAAGCTTTTAAAGACGAGATGGAAGATTAGAAAGACTTAAGTTGGGTGACCAACTTATAAGAAATTGAAAGTAGCTTTTATATAAGCAAAATAAAAATTTACCTATATTCATTTTTAGTCAAATTGGCTAAGTTTAGAGAGAGAAAGAGAAAAGAGAAAAGAGAAATAATTTATAATGAAAAGAATATAATCTATTGTGTATTAAAATAATTTATGGAAAAGAAATATGGATTGATTTGTTCCACCATAAGAATTTATTTTAATTATGAAATATAGTTTCATAATTAGTGGAGTAATTTTTTTACATATTATAAATGTATAAATATCCAATTTTGATTATTGATTGGAATACATGTTATTATAATGTATAAATTAAATAATGGAATTACATGTGATGGTAATATGTAAAAATAAATTATAATTGTGATGAGAATGTGACATATTTTATGTAATGGGTATCTATAATAGGATTTGGATTGGAGTATTAAAGTATAGGTGATAAGACGTTAAAAAGAAAAAAAAACAAGGGTCCTTAACACTAATATACAACAATTACAAAGTATTTATAAAAATAAAACACACACAAAATAATTACAAAAATAACAAAACACAGTATATTATTATTCCTAAAATCTCGTATCATTAACTCCTACACATCAGTTATTTTCCTTTTATATTTGTAACCAACCGCACCTAAATTCAAGCAACTGGTGAAACATGCAACTCCAAATCAATCGAAATAATAGATCAACGCCAAATCAATCGGAGAAGCCAAAATCTTCTATCGCGACACAACTCTGATATCGGAGAAGACGAAGCTTCCTGTCGCGACGCAACTCGTAATCGGAGAAGACGAAACCTGTTGTCGTGACGCATCTCTAAGATCGAAAATAGTATACAAAATCAACAACGCCTTCAAGTTCAGTAACCAAAAACTTAATTACTGCAGTGATTATTGAATACAAGATCAACACCAACTTCGATACAAACACAGAGGTATTTGAGTTTAAAATTTATAAGCATATAGTTACCTATTGTTACTACGAATTACTATATTGGTTACCTTTCTTAAGTTTTTCACACTTAAAATTGTCACAAAGTAAGAATACTGAATGTTTTGATTGCAAAATGTATTTCAAAACATGTTTTATATTATGGTTACTAAGGTTAAATAAATTGGTTACTGTCTGTTGCTGTATTGGTTACTGACTATTTTGTCTTGGTTACTGTGTAACATTATACTGTCTAATGTTGTATTAGTTACTGACTAATGCTATCTTGGTTACTGCATAATATTACTAATTAATATTGAATTGGTTACTGACTAATGCTGACTTGGTTACTATATAACATTCTTTTGGTTACTAACTAATGCTGACTTGCTTACTGTGTAAAACTATAATGGTTACTGACTAATGCTAACTTGGTTACTGTGTAAAATTATAGTGCTGACTTGGTTACTGACTAATGCGGACTTGGTTACTGACTAATGCAAACTTAATTAATGCAATGATTAATTGGTAACTGTAATATTGGTTGCTGAAGCAAATTAATGTACACTTCTACTTATGTTTTTTATTAGCTACATTGGTTACATTCTTACAAAAGTTTGTCTTTAGTTGGTAATAAACAAATTATATTGGTTGTTTTTTACTATAAAAATGCAATGCAGAATGTATTTATTTTGTGGTTACTAAATAAATATGAGTTGATTATAATCTATAATGGATTTGGTTACTGTATAATGTTGTCATGATTAATGTATAATGTTACGGTGTTTTATTTTGGTTTGTTTTAATATGGTGGTTACTTATTGGCTACATTGGTTACTGTCTCATATGTATTTAGATATTGTAAGGTGTTTATTTGGTTACTATATAATGTTATTGTATTTTATAATTGTTTCTTTTATATTGGTGGTTACTTATTGATTACATTGGTTACATTCATACAATTGCTAACCTGATTATATATATTGGTTGTTGTATACTATTTAATTAGTTATTGTATAATGTTTATTTGGTTGCTGAATAATATTAATGTACACTTGTACTGATGTTTTTTATATTTATGGTTACTTATTAGCTACATTGGTTACCTTCATACAACTGTTAGTCTTTAGTTGGTAACAAACACATTATACTGGTTGTTTTTTACTGTAAAATGCAATGAAAAATATGTTTATGTTCTGGTTACTAAATATATATATGTTGGTACATGTCTAATCTAAATTTGGTTACTGTATAATGTTGTTATGATTATTGTATAATATTAGTGTGTTTTATTCTGGTTTATTTTATATTGGTGGTTACTTATTGACTACATTGGTTACCTTCATACAACTGTTAATCTGATTTTATATATCGGTTGTTGTATACTATTTAATTGGTTACAGTATAATGTTTATTTGGTTGCAGTGATAATTTGGCAATTTCTGTCAAGTTTGGAGTGTCAGATTTTGGCGTTTTGCGGAGCCTAATTTCATTGGAAACAGGTCAACGATCAAAAGTCATTAGCTTTGCTGGTGAACTGCAGAGTTTTTTTTTTTTTGTCAAATTCCATCATTTAGGCCTTCAAAATTGCATGTAAAAATGTGGTTTATATTCTGGTTACTAAGATTATGTAATTTGGTTACTGTCTAATATTGATTTGGTTACTTTACAATGTTTATTCAGTTGTTAGACAATGGAGACTGACAGTAACCAATACAACAAATTTAATTGTTTACAGGAATATATAATTGTTTACTGCTAGTAACTACTAATCACATGGTTGGTAACATTTTTTATGGTGTACAGTAACCAAAATTGATGTTGATTAGTATTTTAATTTTTGATTCCATCATGAGTTATCAATATAAAGTAAACATATACATTGAACAATTGGTAACTGTTCTGAAATATTTTTATGTAAATTTGGTTACCCATCTAAAATAAAATGGTTACCTCTATATTCATATTTAGTTACCAACTGACATGGACCATTTCCAAATAACTTTTATAACTACGTGATTTAAAAGTATCCATCAGCTAGATAAATGGAAACCCTCACATGTACATTAAGCACTTGATAATTGTTCTGATATAAATTTTTAATTATTTGGTTACTAACAAAAACTAAAATGGCTACCCTTATATGCAGGTTTGGTTACCAACTGCACCTCTTAAGCTATTTTTATTTTAATATGAGATCTATAAGTGACCATCATATATATAAATGAGAACTCTTAATTGGAGTTTCTTATTCTATCATGATGACAGGGTATAAATAAAACATATACCTTTAACACTTTATAACAGTCTTGATACAAGTTTATAATTATCTGGTTACTAACAAGCTTGTAACTATCTATGATAATTATCTGGTTACTAACAAGCTTGTAGATAAATAGGACACTCACACATGTACATTTAACAATTGATGTTTGTCCTGATACAAGCTTGTAACTATCTGGTTAATAATAACAGTAACCATAATGTAACATAATAAAACAGTAACCACATAATTATATGATAGTAACCAGAATAGGTTTTAATGGTAACCAAAACAGAAACAGCATGTAATGAAACCCAGTTTAAGCAATCCATGTATACTAAACAATTACATATTAACCAGAATAAAAAATAAAAGTATCTGAAATCCCATATTAAGGACACAATAATAGTAGCCAAACCATAAGGTAACAGTAACCAAAACATAATAAAGAAGTAACCAAATAGTTATATGAAAGTAACCAGGACATGTTTTAATGGTAACCAAAACAGAAACAACCTGTATATCCAACCAAGTTTAGGCAACCCATGTATACTCTCACATGTACCTTTAACCATAACTTTTCCAATGAATTTTCTAGAAGAGTATAATCCTTGTAGAATATATTTGAAGGAATTTACAAAAATAATACATCAATTTATACTAAGCAAATACATGATTTATTATGACTTGAGTTTATTATTTACAAAAATAATACATTCACAAACTAATGATGCCTTAAACTTTTCCAACTGACTTGGGTTCAATTTTTTGGTAATAATGTTGGGGACTTCCATATTACACCAATATATAACTTTTCTAATGAATTTTCTGTTGCATTCCTCATAGTAAAGATCCCATAGCTACAAATAAACAAAATCAGATTTACACAGTCATTAGTAACCAGATATAAACAATATTTATAACATAAACAGTTACGTAGTGACCAACAAATAAAACCATACTAACCAAAACATAATATAACAATTACACAGTAGCCAAAACAAACTATAACAAATAATTAACCAACATCCCACATTGACTGCACAATAATAGTTATCATATCATAATATAACATTAACCATACCATAATAAAGCAATAACCAAAAAGTTATTATATAATCTAATGGTGACCAAAATATAAATAACATGTAGTACAGACCATTTTATGTAGTAAACAAATAGTTATATATAATATTAATCATAACATAATTTAAATGTCACCAAAACAAAAACATGTATACCAAAAAATATACTAAAAAAGTAATCAAACAGTTATATACTAGTAACCAAACCATGTTTTAATGGTAACCAACACATAAACAACATGTATACCAAACCTAGTTTAGTCAAACAATGTATACTAAGCAAATACATTGAAACCAAAACAACATATAAAAGTAATCAAAATCTCAATTGAGGGAAAAAATGGTATCCAATTCATAAGCCAACAAAAAAAAATATACTAATAAAATAACCAAACAATTATATGTTAGCAAATACATGGTAATCAGAACAACAAAATACAGTAACCAAAATCCCAACTCAAGGAAACAAAAATAGAATCCAAATCAGAAACTAACAATAATCAAAAATATATTAAAGAAGTAACCAAATATTTATATGATAGTAACCAAAACATATTTTAATGGTAACCAATACATAAACAACATGTACACCAAAATCAATTTAGTCAACCATGTATACTAAGCAAATACATGGTAACCATAACAACATAAAAAAGTAACCAAAATACCAAATCAAGGTAACAAAAATGGTATCCGAATCACAAGCTAACAGTAACCAAAAACATAATGCAGAAGTAACCAAACAGTTATATGATAGTAACAATAACAAAATTTAAATTAGCACACCTTTAAAAATTTTTGGGTTGGAAATATCTTTTGGCTATGAACTTGAGCTTCTGTCTTAACTACATGAACATCAAAATCAAAATTCAACTGCACAAACTCAAACAAATTTCTTCAAGTCCTTCATAGAATCACCCTCGGTGATTCTTTTCCTCTTTCCATCCTTCTTCCCTGTATCAACCATTCTATAAAAAACATAAAAACAACACAAACCCAAACAATCAATACCTCATTCTGTTAGAAACATAGCGTAACGATAACGAGTAACAATGATAACGAGTATCAATGGAGAAGAAGAAACCAACTGAACCACTGTGCAACAGCGAGAACGAGTAACAACGACAATGACGAACAACTAAACGAAGATGGCGAACAACTAAACGAAGATGATAACGAGTAACGATCACGGAAATGTAGAATAAATCACCGAAAACGATCAATAGAGATGAAGAAGGCACGAACAGAAGAGAGAAACAAGGGTTTCAGTATACAAACCAAGGGTTGCAACTGAAGAGTCCCAATCAAATGATAGATGACAGTTATCACACGTTTCAAAATAAACCAACCCCAATTTAAGATGGACACTAATTTGTCATGTCAACCCATTAATATTAATCCCTTAAATTAAGGACTCCTAATTGTATTAGTATTATAAATAAATATGATGAAATGTCATATTTTTGTAATTATTTTATGGATGTATGATTATTGTAATTATTTCTAAAAATGTACTAATATATATAATTTATCCAAAAAACAAACAAAGCAGTTCTCTCCATGCCCCTGCCATCCGATCCAAAGAAAGAAAAAAAGAAGCAGCCCACTCTCCTTTTCCATCCGTTCTAAAACAGTCACAGCCCCTCCACTATTCCAAATTATTTTCTTTGCTTTTAACTTTTCATGTAACTAAGCTACCAAATTCTTTCAAAACAGGAGCCATCATATGAGTTTGTAGAAGTCATAAAGTAACATATTGTCAAGAGAAGAATTCAAACCAAATTAAACAAGCTTGAAAGTAAAGATTTGATTATAGTACCAAATTGTTTAATTAATAGAAATTCAGTAATTAATGTTGTTATTGCCATGCTTGTTTTGGAGGTTATTTGAATGGTGGAATCAAATAGATTAATTTTGAAGGGAGATGGAATGATTACATGTTCAAAATCCATAAAAATATCCCTTTTCATGATATGCATATTACATGTTCGGTAAAATGCTTTAAAGAGACTAGTATGCTAAAACTTGAGACTTGCTTAATATGTTGAGCAAGGTAGTGTATATACATGAATAACTAGTCATACTATCTATTTGAGATTATTTTTGTAAAACTGTTAGAAGATAAGAAGCACTACAAGTAATGAGAGAATTAATATCTTCAGGCTAACTTTTATTTGTTGGGGCAGTTTAAGAAAGGTATTCTAGGAATTTTACGAAGCCGAGACTCTAAAACAGTCTTAATATACTATATAAGACTTATTTGTGAAGAAAGTCAGGCTAGAATGAGCCGGGGCGAGTTTTGTACGAAAAACGAAAAGTTAAAAATTAGTGTGTCGGGCTACTTTGGGTAAACTATTTCGGTTAATTAGACTTGCTGGAAAATTATAGTTTTCTGGGGTCTTAAAGTGTGTCATACCAGCTGTCCATAGACTCCAGAACAGACTCGTTCCGAGTTCGGACGATCAATTTATGACATGCCAAAGTGGGTGAGTCGAAACTGCCCAAATCTAGAAAACAGATTCGAAGCAGTCCCCTGGCACGAATTTTCTGGAATTCTGTGTTTTGAATTTGGAAATGGTCAAAGAATAAAAGTTGTAGTCCCGGAAGTTAGCTTCGCGTGGGTTCAAGAATCACTTAAAAATGTTGAGAAAAGGAGTTTATAACCATTTTAGGGAAGGAGGGTCGTGCAGTCTAAAAACATAACATTCTGTCCACTTAGAGCAGATTTCTGTTCTGTTCGGTTTGGAATTTGGATTTGTGATTTTAAGAGAAATTGTAGTACCGGAAGTTAGCTTCACGTGGGCTCAAGAATTTCTCAAAAATGTTTTGAAACGAAAAAATTATGACTATTTTAGGGAGAGAGGGTAAAGCCGAAATGAAAGTAAACGTACACTTTTGGCGCTCTATTTGAGCTGCCTAATTAACCCGAAATGGGGGTTTCATATTTTTTAAAAATAGTCTCATATGATATGAAAAACATACTGAAATTTGAGAATTTTCTGATAAACGAGCAAGGCGTGAGAAAATCGCAAAGTGGCTCATTCGTTACGCAAGGCAGCAGCCAGCGTTGTGCCAGCCGCGCGGCCGCACGCGCACGCCGCGCTGCTAGTGCAATCGCTTGGCGGGCTTTTTGAGCGCTGTTTTGATCAATGTTCGTAGCTTGTTTTCGCGTTTAGAAAATTTTTAAATGTTCTATGTCATAAGTCTATAACATACTAGAAATTCGCCACGATTCGATTAATGGTTTAAGAATTAAAAATGAGTGAAGGAGCATGTCAGAACATAAAAATGGGTGACACCGAGCATAGCCGTTATGGGCTATTTTGACATTCGGCATTCCGGATCTTGTTTGGGCTAGATTTTAAGCAATGTTAAGTCTAATAAAGTCCCAAGAAATAAGTTTTGACATTATGTGATAAGTTATGCCACGAAAACTCAATGCGGGCATAAATAATGTAATAAAAATATAATGTAAATATAAATTTACATATTTAAGAGAGATAAGCCGAAAATAGTATGTGAAAATGGTTTTATAGCAAAACGAAAAGTATAGAACCATTAGAAATTGTAATGAACATATGAGTGATGAAATAAAGGTTTTCGGAGTTCAAAATGGCGATTTTCAGCTAAGATTTATGTTATGGCGTATATATACATATATTTAATATATATACGAAGCAAGGATGTGAGTTATTCATGAAACAAAGTGCGAAACTAATTTGCTATTGAAATAGAATATTTGTTTATGAGACAATGGGCCGAGTTAACTTATGAGCTATCAAAAAGGTATAAAAATAATGTAAATAAAGGAAATGATATAGTAAGCCGTGCTTTACTATAAAAGGTATAAACTAATCATTTAAATCTCAAATTTGCGAGTAAAAGCAAAAGATATTTCTAAAATGGGGTATGAATGGTTTGAACTTCAAGAATGTGAAATGTTTACATATTAATGATATGAGAAACCTTTATTATGCGTAAAAAGGTTAAAACGAACAAAGTTTTCAAAGGAACCTAAGATGATTTTAGGATGAGAATAAAATATTATAGTTTAAATAAACTAACAATCATGGATTAAATATATGCATGCATGTTTTGTGACATAGTTGGTTATCTAATGTGTGTATATATGTAAACACAGTTGTGTAAGATTTGTGGAGAGAAGCTAAGTTAAAATTTTCAGTAATTTCCAATCAAGGCAAGTTTCTCAGTTTATTTATGTAGACTTATAATTGCTATAGATAACTGTTCGCATGATTTATGTTTATAAGTATGTAATATTTATGAACTGCATTATTTGCTTTGTGAATGATGAATGTCAAATTATGAATAATTGTTGAATTGAGTAGGGGAACTCAATATATATGCGCAATGAATGACATGTACATGACATGTGTAGTATATGCTATGGTACGTATGTTGCTACCAGCCGGACATAAATGTGATAATGCATTTGTAATATGCTTGAACACCAAGAATATAAATGTATGAACTGTATGTGAAACCTATGTGCTACGTGATGCATGATAGACTGTTAGACTTGCTAGGCCGTCGTGCTCAATCTTGCTTAATTTGCAGGTTAAAGCTATGATGCGATCTATCGTGATTAGGAGTGCATGAAAAGAAGACTAGCAATTTAATTGAGATTGTGTTGAATCATTTAATGGAATTTTCATGCGTAAATCACAGATGTGTAAATTCTTGAATTATTTGATAGATGAAGATTATTTGTTCTAAAAAAGGGATATGCTTGAAAGAATGAATTGTGTGTTTATATATATATATATATATATATATATATATATATATATATATATATATATATAGGGATTCCATCTACAACAACCTATTGTTGGGAAACAACCCATTTTGGCCCAGCCGCTACAACCTGTAGCGGCTTATAATTTTTTTTTTCTAACAAGCGTTGTAGCGGCTGGGCCAAAATGGATTGCCACGATACTTGCTCCACTAACAACTGGATAAAGACTGTCAGCTTTCTTTGCAACCACAAATTTTATAGATGAAAATATTTCACTCAGTTTAATTCTATACTTTTCTGGATCTCCAACAGTGTCCACATATACCTTAAACACTCAATTTAGATTTTCTGTTAAATCATAAGTGTAGCCTCATGTTGCCCAAACATGTGGTAGACCATAAAGGTTATTATGAAATGGAGAAACAAGAAATTAATAATGTGCATGGATGACAGAACCGCCAATTTGCAAATGTCTTTGGGTTTATGCCCAGTTATACAGTTACTGATCCTCCCTTATTCCATTATTCTACTTTTACGAGCTTCTAATTCAAATAAGAGCAAATGGCACACAATAATCTTGGGGACGATTCGTAAGTCCTACTGTATAACTCTATAATAGTTTTCTGCCAAACATCTTTATAGCTCTAAATCTTACTATATGAGTTTCAGAATTTTTTTGTTTCTTGATTCTCTATCCTTTTGCAAATTACCGTATTTTTGGTGGTATGTTGGCATCCAAGAGAAAAATCTTAAATCAAATCCAAGTCGGATGATTTAACACATTTAGCAGTTATGCCATATGTGAAGTAAAGTGTGTTGTAGCACATCCTTAATGTGAGTTGTATGGATGTGAATGTTGAACCATGCTAAACTTTTTCTTAGGGAAACCATCACATAAAAAGTCAAAAAATTCTTTACCTCGGTAAGAAGAATTCCCATATTCAGCGCCCTCCTAACGAGACCCATTGCGGAAGCATGTGATATTTCATTGAGGTTAATCTTATTTCTGTTTTTAAACAAAAATGAGGGACCATGTCAAAAGCTGTTAAACAGAGTACAAGATAAAAGTGTGGAAGTTCTCCACTCACTTCTTTAACATTTTGGCTGAGAGCTCTTTTGGATCTATCACATCAACTGCCCACCCAATAGATTCATCTGCCTTCAAACTTTCAAATAGCTCCTCTCTTTTCTCTTCTTTTAAAGTCTTTGAATCTGCATCAAAAGAGAGCAGAAGTTCATCGACAAAAGATATGATTTTTTATGCAATATATGGTAACTGTAAAGTTACTATTTGCTGTTAAACTGTTAGAGAATGTATCCTGATAGACTCCACGGCACGCTTGCATGAGGTGATCGTTTCTAACAAAGTTGTATTGGTAAACACCAACGACACCGCAACCCTTCGCTTATATTGAAGTGAGAACCTTGGTACAATCGACAGTGTAATGAATTTTGCGCTGAATGGAACCTCGGCCTTTAGACAAGAACCTTGGTATAGGTTGAAGACGCTACACCCAATTATGAATTGTTGAATGATAAGCAGGTTGAACCTCACAGCAAACTATGAACAGTTCGGAAATTCTGGAATAACCAAAAGAGAGAACAATCTCACAAATAATCTTACTATTGAATTATTGTATCTATTACACCAGTTTGGGTTCCTTATTTATACTACGTAGCCCTAAAGGAACAAATTACATAACAAGTCAACTTAACATTGAAATTGAAAATCTATCTAATAAGATTCCTGATTACATTAGAATTGAACTAACTTCCTAATTTCTTGCTATATTTCCTTCCCAAAAACAGAGCCAAACATTGGGGAGCTGGTGAGGAGCGATGGGGCGTTTAGGGGACAGAATGCCAAGCTCTGAGCGCTGGGGCACTTGTAGTCAAGCGTTGGGATGCTCAACATGCAGAAACTAGATTCCTTCCCCAGCGCTGGGACGCTGGTATGGGGCATTGGGTCTGGATTAAGTAACTTAAAATCACCCTCCTTAATGACTGCCCTTGAACTTCTTTCAGCTCAAACCTCTTGGGTTAATCCATTAAGCCCATCCTTGAATCTTTTAGCTCTTGCCTCGTAATTGGACCATTAGACACTTGAATTGGAACCCAAGCTTTATTCCCATCCACGTTCAAGCTAAGCATGTCCTTATCATCTAAAAGATTCAAGGATAGGCTTAATGGATTAATCTAAGAGGTTTGGGTTGAAAGGAGTTCAAAGACATTCATTAAGGAGGGTGATTTTAAGTTACTTAACATAATCCAAACGCAACGCCCTAATCAGAGCCCCCAATTCCCCACACCAGCGCCCCCTCGCTGGGGAAGGAATCTAGTTTCTACATGTTGAATGCCCCAATGCTTGAATACCAGCGCCCCAGTGCTGGGAGCCTGTCATTCGACCCGCCCCAGCGTTCCTCACCAACGCCCCCCAACGCCCCCCAACGCCCCAACGCTTAGCTCCATTTCTGGAAGGAAATATAACAAGAAATTAAGTAGTTCAATTCTAATGTAATTAGTAATCTGATTAGATATGTTTTCAATTCCAAAGTTAAGTTGCCTTGTTATGTAATTTGTCCCTTTTATTTTTAGGATTAGGGTTACCTTGATTAATATAAATAAGGAACCAAAGTTGGTGTAATAGATACACCAATTTATTATTATTATTTGTGAGATTATTCTCTTTTGATTCTTCCAGAATTTCCGAACTGTTCATAGTTTGTTGTGAGGTTCAACCTGACTTATCATTCAACAATTTATAGTTGAGTGTGAGTATCTCAATATCAACAAAGGGTTGAGGTTCCATTCAACACAGAATTCATTATCGATTGTACCAAGGTTCTCACTTCAATATAAACGAAGGGTTACAGTGTAGTTGGTGTTCCACTAATACAACTTTGCTAGAAACGATCCGAATGATGACCACCTCACGTAAGCGTGCCGTGTAGTCTATCAGTTGGTATCAAAGCTAAGTTATTTGTTCTTTAATTTCTTGTTTAGATTTCTATAAAAAATAAAATAATAATTATTATTATTATTTCAATTGCGTGCTAACCCCAAATTCAACAGCGTTAAGTACTGCAAAATTCAAGCATTCAATCATCCAATTCGGGTGGCATAAAAGCCTTACAACCGAGAGTTCATCTGAAGCTATTTGCAACATTGGTTCAAGCATCAAATCCGCGAGGGCTGTTCAAATGCAAAGCAGAGATTCTTGGCAAACCCGAAGCCTACAAGGAGTTCAACCCGTGATGATCCAATTATGAATCTTGTTGGTAATCCAAGACTCATATCTTGCTAGTTTGTTTCGTGATAAGATTGAAATAGGAAACTGTGATTCTTGTTTGGTGAATTCAAAAAAGAACCTATAAGAGGGAATACTTGAGAGGAAAAAGGCAAGAGTGGTAAGATCATTAGAAGGTAAAATTCAATTCAGTGATACACGAGTGATTCTTAATTGAACGAAACACACGTAAGGGAGTGGTGAAGAAATTATCTACTAACCCTTGTTTTGCAGTAAATATGCCACATAAAAGAGGCATCTTTCGAGGCGAGTGCAAGTGGGGATTCCAAGTTCGAGATGGAATCCATCAAGAGGGAATTAAGGAGAGTTTACAGGATAGTAGAGATGATAAATAATCGTTTTGACCAAATGGAGAACAACCAAAGGGAGCAATCGCAAAATATTCCTGACTCTCAAATAAGGAAAAGGATACGGCACAGACAGGCTAGGTCCGACGAAGAAGAATTCCATGGAGGTAGGGTTAGTGAGGAAGAGAAGCTTGAATCTGATTTTATTCAAAGGAGACATGGGGCAAGGAATAGAAGAGATAGGAATCGAGAAGATAACAACTGCGTGAGGATTGGTTGCATTTAAAAAAAGATTATGTGCAAAAGAAAGTGAGTGAGGAAAAGAAAATAAATGAGGGAAAATAAGAGAGAAAAAAGAAAAGGGTGAGAAAAAGAAAGACGAAGAGAGAGAAAGACAAATATATATGCAAAAAAGAGTGATGTGAGGAGAGCATTAATTTCTAAACAGCCGATCATTATACTTTTGTACAAGGAGACATTTTTGAATACTAACCAAATTAACTATTCTTTGCCTAGTGTTGTTGTGTCTCTTTTGCAAGACTATGCTGAGCTACCACAGGATTTATCTCCTATTCGGGAAATAGAGCATCAAATTGATTTCGTGTCCGGTGCTACCATCCTAATCAACCAGCTTATAGGAGCAATCCCGAGGAAACAAATGAGTTGCAAAGGCAGGTTGATGAATTAATGGAAAAGGGGTTCGTGAGAGAAAACATGAGTCCATGTGTAGTTCCAGTAATTTTAGTGTCTAAGAAGGATGGGAAGTGGCGTATGTGCATTGATTGTCAAGCGATAAACGATATCACGGTAAAGTATCGAAATCCTATTCCTCGCTTAAATGATATGCTTGATAAATTGCATGGGTCTTCTGTGTTTTCTAAAATTGATTTGAAAAGTGAATATCATCAAATTAGGATGAAAGAGGGAGATGAATGGAAAACAGGTTTCTAAACAAAATATGGTTTATATGAATGGTTGGTTTTGCCTTTTGGGTTAACTAATGCACCTAGTACTTTCATGAGGTTAATGAACCATGTTTTACGATCTTTCATTGGTAAATTTGTTGTGGTCTATTTTGATGATATCTTGATATATAGCAAAAACTTGGACGATCATGTGGTACATTTGAAAACTGTTTTAAATGTGCTTAAAAAAGAAAAGTTATTTGCCAACATGATAAATGCACGTTTTGCAGAGATAAAGTTGTGTTTCTTGGTTTTGTTGTTAGTTCACAGGAAATACAGGTGGATGAAGAGAAGATACATGTTATCCAAGAGTGGTCGAGTCCTATGAATATGAGCCAAGTTCGTAATTTCCATGGGCTCGCGGGTTTTTACAGGCATTTCGTGAGGGATTTCAGCGGCATCACGACACCACTTACTGAAGTCATTAAGAAGAGCGTCGAGTTTAAGTGGGGAGATGAGCAAGAAAAGGCTTTCCAATTTATTAAAAAGAAGTTAACTAATGCTCCTTTACTTGCTTTACCTAACTTTGTTAAAACCTTAAAAATTGAATGTGATGTTTCAGGTTTAGGAATTGGAGTTGTGTTGATTCAAGAAGGAAGGCCAGTTACGTACTTCAGCGAGAAGTTGAGTGGGGCAGTCTTAAACTATCCCACTTATGACAAGGAGTTGAACGCATTGGTTTGAGCGTTAGAAATATGGCAGCACTACCTTTGGCCTAAGGAGTTCGTAATTCATACTGATCATGAATCTTTGAAGCATTTAAAAGGACAACATAAGTTTAACAAGAGATCTGCATGGTGGATGGAGTTCGATGAGACATTCCCATGTCATTCGGTACAAACAAGATAAAGAAAACATCGTTGCATATGCTCTTTCGCGAATGTATGTGTTGTTGTCAACTCTTGATGCGAAATTAATTGGTTTTGAACAAATATAAGAATTATATGCCTTAGACCATGATTTTCATGAAGAGTTTAGATTGTGTGAAAAGAATGCACTAGGTAAGTACTTTAAGCATGATGGATTCTTATTTCGTGAAAATAAATTGTACATACATGATTGTTCTTTGAGTGAGTTATTGGTTAAAGAATCACATAGAGGGGGTTTAATGGGACATTTTGGTGTGGTTAAAACTTTGGCAGTATTACATGAACATTTTTATTGTCCACACATAAAACGGGATGTAGAAAGAATTTGTGATAGATGTATTGCTTGTCGTCAAGCTAAGTCCCGTGTGCAACCCCATGGATTAAATACACCATTACCTATTCCTAGTGAACCGTGGATTGATATTTTCATAGATTTTGCGTTGGGTTAACTTAGGTCTAGATGTAGTCGTGATTTTATTTTTGTAGTCGTGGATATGTTTTCTAAAATGACATTTTATTCTGTCACAAAACTGATGATGACTCCTGTTGCTGATTTGTTCGTTAGAGAGATTGTTAAATTGCATGGCAAGCCTAAAACAATTATTTCTGACAGTGATCTAAGTTCTTGATTTACTTTTGGAAGACTTTGTGGTGCAAGTTGAGTACTAAATTGTTCTTCTCTACTACTTGTCATCCACAAACTGAAACTGATGGTCAAACAGAGGTAGTTAATAGAACTTTTTCTTCATTGTTATGGGTTGTAATTAAAAAGAATATCAATTCTTGGGAAGAGTGTTTGCCTCATGTTGAGTTTGCATATAATCGGTTTGATCATTCTGCTACTAATTTTTTTCCATTTGAAATTGTCTATGGTTTTAATCCTATAATACCGTTGGATTTATCACTATTACCTGTGACTGGATATACTAACTTAGATAGAAAGAAAAATAATGATTTTGTGAAACAGATACATGAGAAGCTAGACTCAACATCAAGAGGGGGATTGAACAATATGTCAAGCAAACTAATAAAGGACGTCGTCAATTGATATTTGAGCCAGGAGATTGAGTTTGGTTACATATGACAAAAGAGAGATTTTCAGCTCAAAGGAGTTCCTGATTTAAGTCTATTTGATGAAGGTGGTGATTTGAGGACAAATCTTTTTCAAGAGGAGAGAAATGATGAGGACATGCTTAGCTTGAACGAGGATGGGAATAAAGCTTGGGCTGATCCAATTCAAGTGTCTATTGGTCCAATTACGAGGGAAAGAGCAAAAAGATTCAAGGATATTAATCCAAGAGGTTTCATTAAGGAGGGTGATTTTATGTTGGTTAACTTAATCTAGACACAACGCCCCAACCAGCGCCCCAGCGTTGGGGAAGGAATCTAGTTTTTGCATATTGAGTGTCCCAGCGCTCGGAGCATGGCATTATGTCCACTAAGCTCCCCAGCGCTACTCACCGGCGCCCCCAACGCACTAGCGCCCCAACGCTTAGCTCTGTTTCTAGGAAGGAAATATAGCAAGAAATTATTAGGAAGTTAATTCAATTCTAATGTAATTAGGAATCTGTTAGATAAGTTTTCAATCCCAAAATTAAGTTGGCTTGTTATGTAATTTGTTCCTTTTATTTTTAGGATTAAGGTTACCTTGAGTAATATAAATAAGGAACCCAAGTTGGTGTAATAGAGACAACAATTCAATAATAAGATTACTTGTCTTTTGGTTCTTCCAAAATTTCCAAAATATTCATAGTTTGCTGTGAGGTTCAACCTGGCTTATCATTCAACAATTCATAATTGCGTGCGGCGTCTTCTACCTATACCAAGGTTCTTATCTCAATATAGACAAAGGGTCGAGATTCCATTCAACGCACAATTCATTACATTGTCGATTGTACCAAGGTTCTCGCTTCAATATAAGCGAAGGGTTGCGGTGTTCCACCAATACAACTTTGCAAGAAACGATCCGGGCGACAACCACCTCACGCAAGCGTGTCGTGGAGTCTATCAGTTATATAAATCATGTTTTAATGCCACCTCACGTGCAACTCCCACTTGCACATGGAGTGACGAACCAAGATGCATTAGAATGGTCAAATCAAACAAAGAATTGAACAAACAACGTAACAACTAACCAAATGCACGCTGGGAGATTCGGAACATCACCAGTTGTTTTAATAGTATAATCTGTTAGAGAATGGACCCAACAACGTAGGTATATCATGCTTTAAAAAGCACAAGCAGCTACAAATTATGATAAACATGAAGATAATAAAGCAATTCGCCAATTTCTGTCTATTTGTGTGGATATCTAGATAAACACAACCACTTTCCTTTATCTAAAAAAGGGAACAAATAAAAAAAATGGATGAAGTGTGATTTTCTTCTTCAAGTTGGAGATGTGGAACATCTGCACTGAATCCTACTTTGAATTCATAATACCATTTAAAGAGAAAATGAAAAAAATTCTGTTAAGTTCACCAACTAATTCCAGATGTGCATAGCTTCCTCACTCAGAAGTATAGCAAGAGATCTGTTCAGGCAAGAGACTCCCAGGTCAATTTTGAATAATGAAAACTGACGTGACTTCAGATACAATTGCCAAGTCAACATTGTCTCACTCAGGTGAAAAATCATAATCAAGACCAGACCCCTGACCCCAGTGCCGATTTACAACCAACCAATCAAATGCTCTAATAATAAATTAATGAATAATTTAACAAAAAAATCTTGGTATACAGAGGTATATGAGGGTTAAAAATTAAGTGAGATAAGTGATAATTTCAAATAACAAAATATCAGTATGAAATATTGAACTTTTGAGGTCTTGTAATATTGATACTCTTTATGTAGAGAATTCTATACAAGACAAGTCCCAAGGCTACTGCATGATGGTAATGGATTACGATCAACAAATTTTAAGCATAAGAACAAGTCTGAAGACTAAAGAGACATGTAAGATGTGTAACAGATCATTCTCTTTTTCATAATAAATAGACCGCATAAATATGTCCCATTCATATTAGAACCTTGCGCAACACTCGACCTCAAATTATATGGACCTGAATCATAAAAGGTTGTAGGTTCCAATTAAGACATCCAAATTAGTAATTAAAAATCTAAATGAAAGCTGTACCAAAAAGGCAAAAACCTTCAGGTTCAAAGTACAGTTAGCTTTCACTCTGCAATTACTCCCAATTTCTACGTGTGCACGAATTTCATTTTTATCATGACTTATTACTTCCAGAGGCATCTGTTTTCCATTTCATGTATGAATTCCCCAACTACTCTCAAGATTTGAGAGCTCTACTTTATAGCTGAGATTATTATGTACTAACTTCACTAGAGATTTTAGACACAAAATTAGAATACCTATTCTTTAATAAATGATGAAAATTAAGTGTAGTACAAACTTTGTCGTCTGCATATAATGAAAGTCCACATTATAAAAGTCAGGCTTAAGGAAAGATTAACTCCAACATAATCAACTGCCAAGATCATAACTTGAATGTAATGACATTTGACAAATTGAATTTGGACTATCATTTGGACTGTCCCAGAAGGGAAAGTTGGGCTTTCTATTTGGGACATAGGTCTCATTTTGATAACAATAATGTATCTGCATATATTCACATTTGTAGAGCCTAATTATACTAAAGACTCATTAGGATCAACGAAGAAAATATTCGACCAAATTACACATGGGGTTCATTTGGTAACTAGAAATAAGTAAGTTAAGTTTAAAATAATATGGTTTTAGGCAAACAAAAAGTGTGTTTCAACTTCCAAACTCACCAACAAATAAGCCTGTTAAGCACATAACCAGACATACCCATCAATCATGATAAACAACCATTTCAAAATAAAATAACAAATAAATTATTATTTTTTTCAAAAATTATTTAATAATAAATAAATAAAAAGCTAATTTTTTTCTCACATATTTTATAGCAGTAGAGTGATTAACACCCACATTGATTGGGGCAAAGTTTGATAATTGAAGGTTTGAAGCTCTAACCTGCAAAATTGAGTGAGGAAAGGGTCTTCTGATATGAAATTGCACAATACAGGCACCCATAAACCATTGGCCCTGAAAAAAAAAAATTGAACAAAATTTATGAGGAAAATTCTTTCTAAGAACAATAATAGCAGATTCCCTCACTCTCTCTCTCCCTATATATATATATATATATATACCTAAAACAGGGCCACGCCCAGCTTCATCGATTCCCATAATGCAAGGCTGAGACGCCCATTTTGGGACAGGACCCTCCGATCCCATATCTCTTTCTTTCTCTCTGTGATTTCCCGCCAGAATGAGCAGAAGGGGAAGAGTGGAAGAAGACTATTTGGTTGCTATTTTTAACGTATGCCCTCTTCTTTTTCCCCTTTAAAAAATTGAACTACTCTTGTGAATTTTTTTAAATAATAAAAATAAAATATTACCGTCTTTCTAAAGTAATGGCCCGTGCATTTAAGTAATTTCAGTCGCGGCGTAAAATCCTCTCTTTCTCTTCGTTTAAATAATATGAAAATTAAAATGAATCTAAATCGTATTTGTGTTTTTTAGCCCAAAATAATTAAAATAAATCTATGTTATTATGATAGATTATTCACTTTTGAAAATATGGTTGGATGCCCAACTCTACACACTGCCGTAAGGCTGAGCAAACAACTAAATTAAAATTGAAACCGCATAAAAAATCATATAAATCGCACCAATTAAAATTGCACCAACAGTTTCAGCATATGTGACGGTTTTAAGTAGGTTAAAAAATCAAATTTACAGTTTCAATTTTGTTACTTGCCAAAACCGCACTCATAAAACCGAAACATGTATGTATGTATGATAAGTGGATTACATTTTTTGACAATTGTATAAAATATAAGTGTTGGTAGAGTAGCCTATAATGTTTCTGACTCTTTGTATAAATGTCGTAGAGAAGTGTTATATAGGAGCCTATTATGTAGACAATATATTGTCCCCCTTTGGAAAGAACAAATAAAAATCTGGATTGACCTTTTAGGGATACTCAGATGCATGATCTTGATGTCTCTGAATGTATGACTATAATAAAATCAAGCATGTTAAAAATTATTGATCGCATAATTAAAGGTTCCAAATGATTGTTTATTTGTTTTTTTGATTTGGGAGGAAAAAAATTCTACTGAAGGCTTAGACCTTATTGGAAAAATGACTTTTTCAAATCAATATTAGTTGGATTGGAAGGGAGGTCTGCAAGTAGTGGATGACCATAGAGTTGGTCTAAGAAATAATTACACTAGAAGTCTGCACTTAAAAGAAAAATATTTTTCAAATATGGTCACATACAAATTAGAGTAGTGATGCTAAATTGCATAAAATTTTGTTGTTTCTATTGGTTTTGAAACCGAAATCACAGTAAATGAAACTGCACCGCACCAATCACAAACAGTTTCATATGTGATTTTGGATTTGTCAAACCGCACCTAAGCGATTTCGTGCGTGGCTAAGGCTTCAAACCGCATAAACCACACCATGCTCACCCCTACACTGCCGTTAGGGAGACACATTTTTTAATTTAAAATTAACATAGTTTATTAAAAATTATAAAACAATGAGTAATATTCTTTAAATAGTTTAAAATATTTAAAAAATTAAATATATCTATTTTTTATTTTTGTTAATTAATCATGTCAATTTTGAATTTAAAAATGTATTAAGTTAACTTTAAAAAATTAATAATGAACTTCTATTTTGTAACAAAAATAATATTAAGATTTACCTAAAATATAATTTGATAGAACCCTTCGTTCTAAATTATACAAGCTTTGTAACCATTACAAAGCACATGTAAGCTTCAAAACGACTTGTCAGGTAAATTTTAAATATGAGATATTTGAACGACAATATTTATAATCACAATAATTTCAAATGAAGTCATTATAATATGTTATTTTAATCCACTAATTAATAAATTGAAGAAAAAAAATACTTACCTCTCCATCCAATAAGTGTTGAGAATATTGTTTGTTTATGTATTTACTCCTTCCAAAGTCTAGTGGCTTTGACATTGATAATGAAATCTATAGTTGATTCAAGGAAACATGTTGATTCATATTGAACATTTGGTGTGTAGGTAGTCCTATTCGTAATAAATTAGAGTAAGTTGAATGAGATATGTTATACATATTAGATTCATTAATTATGAAAAGTAATGTAAAATACTAAGGGTCATCAGATAAATACCAATCATTAATTGATATATCACTACAAGAAAATGGTTTAACAGCGACCAAGTCTATCAGCGACCACAATATCTGATCGCTACTGTTGTTAATATCGACCAATTATTCTGTTGGAATAACCTGTATACGCGGACTACCGTATCCATGGTGAAATTTTTCTGTTATTCTATTTTTTATTATTATGTTGGAATAACCTGTCTATGAGAAATACTGCATACATGGTGAAATTATTCTGTTATTCCATTCTTTATTATTCTGTTGGAATATCCTATCTGTGCAGATTACACACGACCTGGTTCCATTTTTTATTATTCCGTTGGAATATCCTGTCTATGCGGATTAAGCATGACATGGTTCCATTATTTATTATTCTGTTGGAATAACCTGTCTGTGCGATCTATCGCATGCCTGGTGAATTCTTCTGTTATTCCATTCTTTATTATTCTGTTCGGAATAACCTGTCTGTGCGGTCTATCGCATGCCTGGTGAATTCTTTTGTTATTCCATTCTTTATTATTCTGTTGGACTAACTTGACTACGCGGACTACTGCATGCATGGTGAATGACCTTTCGTATTCATTTATTATTAAATTATGGAAATGATTTATCTACGTGGATTACCGCATGGCGGATGAAAATCCATTTGTAATTTCGTATATTCTATTATACTTATATGAGATATCATTTCTTTTGTACTCGTCACGAAATATCATTTTATTTAGTATTTTTTTGTTATGAGTTACTATTCATGTGTTACTATTCACCTGATTACTATTCACTCTAGTATTATTCTCTCGGGTATTCGGGGCACTTTTCGTGTCAGAGTACTATTCACGGGTTACTATTCACCCGAATATTATTCACTCGGGTATTTGGGATATTTTTCATGCCGGGGTACTATTCACGATGTATTATTCCCGAAGTACTATTCACGAGGTACTATTCACGATGAAAAATTGATTCTTTTCTGTCCAAATTATTTTTGGTACATGAATATTATTCTTGAATTTTACTCTACAAAGCAGTATCATGTTGACAATTTGAACGTTATTGATTTCTGGATAAATTAAATTATAAATCTTTAAAATTTATCCTTGAACTTGTTTTATTGAATTATTATGTCATTGTCATCATCCTCATGCTTATATTGTGATGAAAGTCATCTTTGGCTTACGTGCATAGATGGACTTGGTATGATTATAACCAGGGATTATTTGGTATAATCATAACCGTAATGTGACGAATGATGTGGTGAAAGTTCTCATTGGCTTGTAGTTCATTGATGGACAGTTGTTGGTATGATTATGACCAGGGATTATTTAGTATAGTCATGACCATTGATGATTACATGAATATCCTTGGCCGTGGTGCAGGGATGATTCAATTTTATTTATTAAGCTGAGTCTCAGCGATAAAGTTGATGAAAAACTTTTTAAATAATAGAAGATAGTCGATTTTGTGCTCCACTTGACTCTTCTAATGGATTGCTTATTCCGCTGCAGTTGTTGATCTAAAACTTGTTGTCTATTGTATTCTATCAGTTGTTATACTGTTGAAGGCTAAGGATAATTTATTCTGCATTATCTTAGTCATAATATTTCTTACTGGGCTAGTTGAGCTCACCTTTTCTTTCATTGTTCTCTTCAGGAAATGAGAATATAGCTGGGACGAGTCGGGGAATGGAGTGATGGTCCAGGATAAGTGGCTTTAGTAGTCCTCACTATTCTATAGAATAATGTGATAATAATTGTAATGAGGACTCCATTGAGTGTGGATATTGTCTAGATGACAATATTCTTGTTTAAACTCTCACCTATGTTTTGTCGTATTTTACACGACTGTTGTATAATTAAGTTGTATTTGAATTTATGTACCATGTATCTGGCGACTCAAGATGGATGATGTATACTTATTTTGGGGGCGTCACATCAGTAAGCAAAAACAGGCTATGGCTATTGAGATTGAGCCCTTTACTGAGAGTAGTTCAGAACCGTTAGTCATGCCGTCTATATTTTAACATTTTTAGCGAACTTCATCACCTATTCGTTTCTAGACCAAATTGATCCATTGAACCTCTGATGTTTTCGTATTTAACCATATTAACAACATCTAACAACAATTTACATATTGCAACAAGTTTTAGTCATTAATTTTTGACTCACTTAGCAAGTATTTCTTGTCATTTCTAAGAAATTGCAACATTTAGGAATCAAGAGCATATATATTAGTGTTATTACCTTTTAACTACTTGAATTTGCTAATTATAGTTCTTCAATCCTCCAATTGCTCCTCAATTCTCCTAACTCTCTATAGCTAATTTCTCAGACAACTTCAACAAATGGGAATGAGAAGGAGGAGACTCTATTTATAGAGAAATCATTGTCCATACAATAATTTTGCCCAAAGATTTAAACTAAGAGGAAGAAGAAGCAGCCATTGGGTATTGAAGAGTTGGTCACCAACTCCCTCTTCCTCCATTCCTCTCTTCATCATCAGCTCTACCAATAGTGAAAATGAATAGGATAGGTCAATGGCATATACACGACTGTTATAATGATTTGAGACACAGATTTTGGGACAAGCCACATTGCTCCTTTAACTTATCACTAAAATGGCCTATATTCTACTAAAGTTAATTCCTTTTGAGCTCATTAAGTCAATTATAATGACTTAACATTACTACACTAAATTAAGTTATGGACACATATACACATATTTTCATAAATGTACCCCCGCAAGTATACTCATATATAATATAATCAACACATATTCATGTACCTCAGGTATACTGGGTTAGTCCAAATAATATTTTAATTGGACTAAATATAATTCAGTTGGGTTCTTTCAACCCATTATTCCCTATCACACTTTAATATCACAATGATTAATATCAATCATTTATTCTCTTTCCATTAATTCTCTTTTAATAATTTCAGTTAAACATTTAGTCTGGTTTAACTTTAATACTCATGCCACACAAGGCTCATTTATCACACTTACTAGAGTTATATAACTCAAGCTCATAATTTCAACAATAAAAATTTTAGGGTTCTAGGCCACGTTTGGCTTTTCCCCAATTCCACGCTATTTTAATATTCATTTAATATAAGGTATGGGTGACACACTGTACTAAATTATTTAATCACCTTAAATAATTATACCCTATGAAATTGTAATCATGACCTCCTTATTTAAAATAATAATTTTACTTAAAATAATTAGTATGTACAATACCAATATAATAATTCCTTAATTTCTTTTCTTCCATAAATTGTCCCAAAACAATTCCATTAGCCACATCTTAATGCATTAACTTACAATATACATCTATAACCAATATTTAGTTATAAATATATTGGTCATCTCTTTTGTTAAACACTTATTATCCATTAACATCTTTCAACTATCAAATTCTTTCATATATTACCATACTATGTCATATATTAAAATTTCCATTTAATTAACATATTCATTCCATTTTCTTTATGTACACACATATATATATATTAATTCACCATTTTATGTAAGTGAATTGATCTCTTTTATTCAATTTACCATCATGCCACTGTCACACAAAGCTTTATAATATAATATTCCATAATATCACTGAATTAACCAATATTTATTCTGGGTTAATTAATTAACTCTTATCAAATCATGTTTTGCTAACTTAATCCATTCACGAATATAATCACCAATTATGACTTTTATTACACGTATGAGTCCTTAATAAATATGTCTTGAAATTCAAATTTCACAACTTACTCAGAACCTTCTGTAGACCGGCGCAGCTGCGCTGCTCATAAGCTTGGAAGTGGTGCAGCTGCGACACATCAAGTTCAGACGCAAACAAGTTCTGCTTTAGCAGGAATAGAATCTAAATTCCTAAATACTTTGCACATACTTCTTAAGTGTTAACCTGTGACGCCCCCAAAATAGGTATACATCACCCATCTTGGGTCGCCAGATATATGATACAGAATACAACTACAACTTAATTATACAACTGTCGACAAAACATAAGCGGAGAGTTTTAACACGAATATTGTCTTCTGGACAATATCCACACTCAACAGAGTCCTTATTACAATTATTATCACACTATTTCATAGAAAGTGAGGACTACTAAAGCCACTTATCCTGGACCATCACTCCATTCCCTGACTCGTCTCAGCTATATTCTCATTTCCTGAAGAGAACAATGAAAGAAAAGGGCGAGATCAACTAGCCCAGTAAAAAATATTATGACTAAGATAATGCAGAATAAATTATTCTTAGCCTTCAACAGTATAACAACTGATAGAATATAATAGACAACAAGTTTTAGATCAATAACTGCAGCGAAATAAGCAATCCATTAGAAAAGTAGAGCATGATATCTACTATCTTCTATGATTTAAAAGTTTATCATCAATTTTATCACTGTAATAACCATTAACAATTCTTTATTATACCCAAGACAAAGAGAACTTTCATCACCTGTCTTCACCTGAACCACCAAAGATTTTAGTTAAATTCACAATTGATGTTTATAATAATGTGAAAAAATAGTTTTTCCTTGCCACAAAGACTTAATAGAACATTCACTCAATATCCTTACCCCAAAGGCTAAAGACATTCAAGTGAAATAACAACGATCATACAAATCAGTTGTCTATCTTTGCACTACTGGCCAAATATATTCAACTATAAAACCAATGGCCATGATCATACCAATCAATTATTGCCTATTAGTGCACTACGACCAAAGACATTCAATTGTTAACTAATGGTCATGATCCTGCCAATCACATCATTGAATTATCCCTGCACTACGACCAAGGATATTCGTTAGTATCACCAGTTGTCATGATCATGTCATACATCTGTCCATATTTGCACTACGTGTGACGCCCCCCAAAATAGGTATACATCACCCATCTTGGGTCGCCAGATACATGGTACATAAATTTAAATACAACTTAATTATACAACAGTCGTGTAAAATACGACAAAATATAGATGGGAGTTTAAACAATAATATTGCCTTCTAGACAATATCCACTCTCAATGGAGTCCTCATTACATTTATTATCACACTATTTCACAGAATAGTGAGGACTACTAATGCTATCATCTGGACCGTCACTCCGTTCCCCGACTAGTCCCAACTATATTCTCATTTTCTGAAGAGAACAATGAAAAAAAGGGTGAGCTTAACTAGCCCAGTAATAAATATTATGACTAAGATAATGCAGAATAAATTATCAATAGTCTTCAACAATATTAAACTGATAAAATACAATAGACATCAAGTTTAACTGCAGCGGAACAAGCAATCCATTAGAAGAGTCAAGTAGAGAATAAAATCTACTATCTTCTATGGTTTAAAATGTTTTCATCCATTTTTATCGCTGAGACTTAACTTAATAAATAAAACACATAATCCAATCATCCCTGTACTACGGGCCAAGGATATTTATTAAATCATCAAAGGTCATGACTATACCGAACAATCCCTAGTCATAATCATACCAAAAACTGTCCACCAATGAACTACAGGCCAATGAGGACTTTTACCACATCCTTCGTCATATTACGGTCATGACTATACCGAATAATCCCTGGCCATAATCATACCAAGTTCATCTATTCATGTAAGCCAAAGATGACTTTAATCACAATATAAACATGAAGATGATGACAATATTATAAGCATTAATCAAACGAAATCAAGGATAAATATTAAAGACTTTAATTTTATCCAAATATTATCAATCATAGTCTAATACTGTTAATATTATAACAATATTTTAATCACTTCATAAACTTATAAATAATTTAATTTAATTGTTTAGACTTTACCAAATAATGCATTTAATCATTCAAAGAATGCCATACTCATAAGATTTCATCACCAATGATGATCAAATCACTCATCAAAAATCTGCATATACCTTATATAGGATTTTCAAGCCCTAAAATCCTATTTACCAATTCTTCAACTTCACATAACATATTTAACTCATATGTTCGTAACTAAACAATTTTCATGAAAAATACCAAATCAGTCCCAAAAATTATTCTTTTATGGGATTAAGCAGAATATAGTCCCATATTGAACATATATTTTTCTTGGAATTTTTATAATTTATTTACTATTTTTAAAAAATAAATTTCTTATTAATTCCTTAAGAAATTAGCTACCTCAAGGTTAACTTCAGAAATTCCCAAAGCTTGGAAGGATGTTACACATGTTAACGTGAGCTTTCAGTTTAAATTTAATGGTCATCGGAGTTATAGAACTCCGGTTATAGCATTTTTTGTCGGAAAAACCTAAATATTAAAATGGTCATAACTTGCTCATTTTAAGTCGAAATGAGCTCATTTTTGGACAGGAGGTACTTTATACCATATACTTTCATGTCCCAAAAGGCCAGAATTTTTCTCACAAATTAAGTGGTCGAAACAGCCCTTTTAAATTTCTAGGAAGTAATATTTTTGTAATTTACAGCTTTTGACTCCTTTGCTAAAATCAGTCCACGCGAAAATCTACAACACCTTTTAGAGTGATTCGACTTGGATAAATTAGTAAACTCATAGATTTAACTCTAGAATTTGACCTCACTTAAAAATTCGAAATATAATAGGAGATATGGTCAATTAAATTTCATGTTTCATTTTCACCAAAATCTAATTTTCAACCATTTGTGATTTCTAATAAACTTTCATGTTTTCACATGATAACCAACATAACTCATCATAACACTTACTAATACTACATATACCCATGATTTTCATCAGTCCAATGCTTTTATTATGACTTTCATCATAATCCACGTAAATAGGTCATTTCTACAATTTAATAAGGAATGAATACAAAGGATCATTCAACATTCATGTGGTAATCCACATAGACATGTTATTCCAACAGAATAATAAGGAATGGAATAACAGAAGAATTCACCATGCATGCGATAGATCGCACAGACAGATTATTCCCAACAGAATAATAAATAATGGAACCAGGTCATACGTAAACGCACAGACAGGATATTCTGATAGAATAATAAATAATGGAACCAGGTAATGCGTAAACGCACAAACAGGATATTCTAACAGAAAAATAAATAATGGAACCATGTCATGCATAAACTCACAGACAGGATATTCTGACAGAATAATAAATAATAGAACCAGGTCCGACGTAAACGCACAGACATGATATTCCGACAGAATAATAAAGTTCGAAATAATAGAAGAATTTTACCATGTATGCGGTACTTTGCATAAACAGGTTATTCCAACAAAATAATAAAGAATGGAATAACAGAAGAATTTCACCATGTATGCGGTACTTCGCATAAACAGGTTATTCCAATATAATAATGAAGAATTAAATAATAGAAGAATTTCACCATGTATGCAGTACTTCGCATAAACAGGTTATTCCAACATAATAATGAAGAATGGAATAACAACTCTTACGAGTATTGAAAGGAAATAATTTTCTTCATGAATACGAAAGAATAATACCCCTTACGAGTACAACAAATAATATCTCTTACCTTAGAATAAAGCTGGATATTGAAAAAGTGAGGTAGCAGACTTCTCTTTTTCTTTTTCTCTATAATTTCTATCTCAAGAGTTTCAGTGAATTCGTAAGAAATAATGAAGGAATGAGCTTCTATTCATAGAAGAACTGAGAGTGGCTCTTGGTCTTAACGAAGGGTCAAAATGACTTTTGGTAATATTGAAGAGATAACTACTATTTGCGAAGGGGCAATTAACTCTTGGAACACCAAAGAGACAAATAACTCTTGGAAAACTGAAGGGACAAGTAACTCTTGGAAAATCGAAAGGACAATTTACTATTAAAATTTTAAATCAACGATCCATATTGATTACTCTTATAATTTCAACCAACAATCTGAAAAACTAGCACATCTCCTCATGGAATAATATTGTACCCAAAAATGATTTGGACCGAAAAGAATATATTTTTCAGGTGAATAGTACTTCGGGAATAGTACCCCGTGAATAGTACCCCGACACGAAAAGTATCTCAAATACCTGAGTGAACAATACTAGAGTGAATAGTAATCAGGTGAATAGTAATTCGTGAATAGTAACTCATGAATAGTAACTCGTGAATAGTAACTCCGACACAAAAAGTGTCCCGAATACCAGATTGAAAAATATAACCTCCAGACATCAATTATTATTGAAATAAAAGCCGATTTCCATTGACACAAATAATTCTAACACAATAGAACTATCAATTTCATATATAATCAACACGAACTTATTCATCATTAATATCATAACTCACAATATTTAACAACCAGGTCGTTCCCAGGAAAGAGGGGCTTTGCGATAAAGATTTCTCCTTATTGGCGTGTAATTAGATGACTAAACATCTCCTTGACAGAACTTCTAGACATTATAAATATTGCAATTTAATAATATGAATAACTTTGTCGTCTCAATTATTGATTTAATAATATATCATATTATGCAGATGATACTGTGACAATAATCGAATCAATAATATGAGAGATATGATGCATCAATTACTGTAGCAATAATTGAGTATAACTGAGTGAGTTCTTACGTAAGCATCAATAATCAATACCGTGTGCTACTATGCAACCACGCCTATTACTGTACTTTTACTACCGGTTAGTTCAACAGTTTTAACGGTAACACTTTTGCCGTTATTTTTATAAAAAGATAATTCTGTCGTTTTCTAAATACGACAATACTTCCGTTGTGGGTTCACCAATGATTGTGCCATCGTACGGATATTACCGACAAAAAATAATATCCACTCTCAATGGAGTCCTCATTACAGTTATTATCACACTATTTTCACAGAATAGTGAGAACTACTAATGTTATCATATGGACCGTCACTCCGTTCCCTGACTAGTCCCAGCTATATTCTCATTTCCTGAAGAGAACAATGAAAAAAAGGGTGAGCTCAACTAGCCCAATAAGAAATATTATGACTAAGATAATGCAGAATAAATTATTAATAGTCTTCAACAATGTTAAACTGATAAAATACAATAGACATCAAGTTTAACTGCAGCGGAACAAGCAATCCATTAGAAGAGTCAAGTAGAGAATAAAATCTACTATCTTCTATGGTTTAAAATGTTTTCATCCATTTTTATCGTTGAGACTTAGCTTAATAAATAAAACACATAATCCAATCATCCATGTACTACGGGCCAAGGATATTCATTAAATCATCAAAGGTCATGATTATACCGAACAATCCTTGGTCATAATCATACCAAAAACTGTCCACCAATGAACTACAGGCCAATGAGGACATTACGGTCATGACTATACCGAATAATCCCTGGTCATAATCATACCAAGTCCATCTATGCACGTAAGCCAAAGATGACTTTAATCAAAATATAAGCATGAAGATGATGACAATATTATAAGCATTAATCAAACGAAATCAAGTATAAATATTAAAGACTTTAATTTTATCCAAATATTATCAATCATAGTCTAATACTGTTAATATTATAACAATATTTTAATCACTTCATAAACTTATAAATAATTTAATTTAATTGTTTACACTTTACCAAATAATGCATTTAATCATTCAAAGAATGTCATACTCATAAGATTTCATCACCAATGATGATCAAATCACTCATCAAAAATCTACATATACCTTATATAGGATTTTCAAGCCCTAAAATCTTATTTACCAATTCTTCAACTTCACATAACATATTTAACTCATATGTTCGTAACTAAACCATTTTCATGAAAAATATCAAATCAGTCCCAAAAATTATTCTTTTATGGGATTAAGGAGAATATAGTCCCATATTAAATATATATTTTTCTCAGAATTTTTATAATTCATTTACTATTTTTCAAAAATTAATTTTTAATTAATTCCTTAAGAAATTGGCTACCTCAAGGTTAACTCCAGAAATTCCCAAATTTTGGCAGGATCTTACACATATTAACGTGAGCTTCCAGTTTAAATTTCATGGTCATCAGTGTTATAGAACTCCGGTTATAACATTTTTCGTCGGAAAAACCTAAATATTAAAATGGTCATAACTTGCTCATTTGAAGTCGGAATGAGCTCATTTTTGGACAAGAGGTACTTTATACCATATACTTTCATGTCCCAAAATGCCAGAATTTTTCTCACAAATTAAGTGGCTGAAACAATACTTTTAAATTTCTGGGTAGTAACTGAGTATAATTGAGTGACTTCTTACGTAAGCATCAATAATCAATACCGTGTGCTACTATACAACCACGCGTATTACTGTACTTTTACTACCGGATAGTTCAACAGTTTTAACGGTAACACTTTTGCCGTTATTTTTATAAAAAGATAATTCTGTCGTTTTCTAAATACGACAATACTTCCGTTGCGGGTTCACTAATGATTGTGCCATCGTACGGATATTCCCGACAAAAAGAATATTCCTCGACCAAACGAATATTTTATAACAACTTGCATACTTTGCAAAATTTTTAAATACTACCCACAACTATAACATTATATCAAATCCACACCATAATATTAAAAAAAATATTTCGAGAAAATTAAATCTTTATTCATAAAATTTGGGGCCTCACACTATGGGCCAAAGCTATCAAACAACAGATCATCTTTACAGTACAGGCCAAAGACATACAACTGTAAAACCAATAACCAATAGTCTATCTATGCACTACGGACCAAAGATGACTTTTAACGCAATATAAGCATGAGGATCATGACAATGATATAAGGAATCAATCAAATGAGATAAATGATAAATATTAAATATTTATAATTCAATTTATCTAGAGTTCAATAATATCTAAATCGTCAACATGATCACCAATTCTGGAGTAAAATTCAAGAATAATATTCACGTGTCAAAAATAATTTGGATAGAAAAGAAATATATTTTTCGGGTTAATAGTACCCCGTAAATAGTATCCTATGAATAGTACTTCGGGAATAGTACCTCGTGAATAGTACCCCAGCATAAAAAGTGCCCTAAATACCTGAGTAAATAATATTCGATTGAATAATAACCGAGTGAATAGTACTCCAACACGAAAAATGTCCCAAATACCCGAGTGAATAATATTCGAGTGAATAGTAATTGGGTGAATAGTAACTCATAAATAGTAATGCATTAATAGTAAGAAATAATAACCCTTACGAATAAGAAATAAATAACAACCCTTACAAATATTGAACGAAAATAATATTCCTTACAAATATTAAACGAAGACAATGAATATTGAACGAAAATGATATTCCTTATGAATATTGAACGAAAATAATATTAATACGAATACAAAAAATAATATCTCTTCAGAATATAAAATAAATAATACCCTTTACCTTAGAAGAAGACTGGATACTGGAATAGTGAAGTAACAGACTACTCTTCTTCTTTCCCTCTATAGTTTATCTCTATAGTTTCTCTCTATAATTGCTCTTTTGAGTCTTAGTGAATTGGTGAGAATGAAAGAAGAATGAGTTTCTATTTATAGGAAAATATAGTTTTGCTAATTGCACGTTTTGGGGCTCAAAATATTATAGTATAATACCTTCATCTTTTCCTTCATTTTTAATTTAGTCATATAAGTACTATCAATCTTGCACCACCTCCCCTAATAGTACATTATGTGAATCAATAGTACAGTCATGTGAATCAATAGTTTTATACATGTGAAAAATATAGTTATAGTATAGTACCTTAATCTATACCTCCATTTTTAATTTAGTCATACAAGTATTATCAATCTTGCACCACCTCCCCTAATAGTTCATGCATGTGAATCAATAGTTCATACATGTGAATAAATAGTTATAAGCATGTGAATTAATAACAATTAATTGCTTATTTATTCGATTAATTACCCGATTGGTCACTATAACCTGCAAACATCAATTATTATCGAAATAAATGTCGATTTTCACTAACACTAATAATCCCAACTGTGAGATCCCGAATTTTATGAAATAAAAGTATTCAATTTTTCTATTTTGGTAAATAGTTAAATTGATAAAAGTTTAAAGTTAAAGGTGAATTTTTTTTCAAAGTAAGCAAGTTGTCATAAAATACCCGGTAGTAAAAGTACAGTAATACGCGTGGTTGCATAGTAGCACACAATATTAATTATTGATGCTTACGTAAGAAGTCACTCAGTTATACTCAATTATTGCTATAGTAATTGCTGCATTATATCTCTCATATTATTGATTCAATTATTGTCACAGTATCATCTGCATTATATGATATGTTATTAAATCAATAATTGAGACGACAAAGTTATTCATATTATAAATTGTAATATTTACAATGTCTAGAAGTTCTGTCAAGGAGAGGTTAGATAATCTAATTGCGCGCCAATAGGGAGAAATCCTTATCGGAAAGCCCTCTCTTTCCTGGGAACGACCTAGTTGATAAATATTATGAGTTATAATATTAATGATGAGTGTTAATAAAAATTCAAGTTGTATTCGGAGTTGAATTTGGAGACGTGGACGTGATATTTGAGTCCAGAACGACGAAATTAGTAAAAATAGTCTATAAACACGAAATTTTTCGGGATTCACTATTTGGTCAAAAAGTCAACAGTTGACTTTTTTGGAAAAAGTCAAACTTCGAAATTTCAAAATTTATATTTTTGATAAAAATAGTTTCATTATGTTGGAATTATTTGTGTTAGTGAAAATCAACATTTATTTCGATAATAATTGATGTCTGGAGGTTATATTGACCAATCGGGTATTTAACCGGATAAATGAGCAATTGATTGCTATTAATTCATATGATTATAACTATTTGTTCATATGTGTGTACTATTGATTCACATTCTTGTTACTATTAGGGGAGTTAGTGCAAGATTGATAATACTTGAATGACTAAGTTAAAAATGGAGGTATAGATGGAGGTACTATACTGTAATTCATATTTTCACATGTCTAGAACTATTGAGTCACATAGTTTACTATTGAATCACATTATTTACTATTAGGGGAGGTGGTGCAAGTTTGATAATACTTGCAGGACTAAATTAAAAAGAAAGAAAAAGATGAAGGTATTATATTGTAATATTTCGAGCCCCAAAACGTGCAATTATCGAAACTATGTTTTCCTATAAATAGAAGCTCATTCTTCTTCATTTCTCACCAATTAACTAAAGCTATAGAGTAATTATTATAGAGAGAAATTGTAGAGAAAAGCTATAGAGAGAAAATCTATAGAGAAAAAGAAGAAGAGAAGTATACTGCCTCACTACTCCTATATCCAGTTTCTTTCAAAGGTAAGGGGTATTATTTTTTTTGTATTCATGAAAAGAACTTCTATTATTCCATTCTTTATAATTATGTTGGAATAACTTGTTTATGCGAAGTACCGCATACATGTTGAAATTCTTCTATTATTCTGTTCTTTATGATTATATCGGAATATCTTATCGGTGCATATTACGCCTGACCTGGTTCCATTAATTATTCTGCTGGAATAACCTGTCTGTACGATTTATCGCATGCATGGTGATTTCTGTTGTTATTCCATTCTTTATTATTTTGTTGGAATATCCTGTCTGTGCGTTTTACGTCGGACCTGGTTCCGTCTTTATTATTCTGTTGGAATATCATGTCTGTGCGTTTTAAGCTGGACCTGGTTCCGTCTTTATTATTCTGTTGGGAATAACCTGTCTCTGCGGTCTTTATCGCATGCATGGTGAATCCTTCTATTATTCCATTCTTTATTATTCTATTACAATAACCTGTCTATGTGGATTACCACATGCATGGTGAATGATCCTTTGTATTTCATTCTTTGTTAAATTGTGGAAATAACCTGTTTACGTGGATTATGATGAAAGTCATAATAAAAGCATTGTACTAATAAAAATCATGGGTATATGTGATATTAGTAAGTGTTATGATAAATTATGTTGGTTAATATGTAAAAATATGAAAGTTTCTGAGAAATCACAAAGGGTTGAAAAATCAGATTTTGTTGAAAATGGAACATGAAATTTAATTGACCATATCTTCTATTATATTTCGAATTTTTTAGTTTGGTCAAATTCTAGAGTTAGATCTATGAGTTTTGTAGCATCTCCAAGTGGAATCACTGGAAAAGATGTTGTAGAATTTCGTGTGGACTGATTTTAGTAAAGGATGAAAAAGCTGAAAATTACCGAAATGATACTGTCCAGATTTTTAGATGGGTTGTTTCGGCCACTTAATTTGTGAGAAAAATTCTGGCCTTTTGGGACATGAAAGTATATGGTATAAAGAACATCCTGTCCAAAAATGAGCTCATTCCGACTTAAAATGAGCAAGTTATGACCATTTCAATATTTAGGTTTTTCCGACAAAAAACGCTATAACCGGAGTTTTATAACTCCGATGACCATGAAATTTAAACTGAAAGCTCACGTTAACATGTGTAAGATTATGCCAAGATTTTGGAATTTCTGGAGTTAACCTTGAGGTAGCTAATTTCTTAAGAAATTAATTAGAAATTGATATTTGAAAAATAGTAAATGAATTTTAAAAATTCTGAAAAAAATATATGTTCAATATGGGACTATATTATGCTTAATTCCAGAAAATAATAATTTTTGGGACTGATTTGGTATTTTTCATAAAAATAGTTTAGTTATGAACATATTAGTTAAAAATGTTATGTGAAGTTGAAGAATTAATAAATATGATTTTAGGGTTTGAAAATCCTATATAAAGTATGTGCATATTTTTGATGAGTAATTTGATTATTGATGATGAAATCTTATAAGTATGGCATTTTTGAATGATTAAATGCATTATTTAGAAAAGTGTAAATAATTAAACGAAATTATTTATAAGTTTAAGAAGTGATTAAAATATTGTTATAATATTAATAATATTAGATTATGATTGTATTAAGTGATTGATAATGTTTGGATAAATTTAAAGTCTTTAATATTTATCCTTAAAGTCATCATCCTCATATTTATATTATGTTGAATGTCATATGTGGCCTGTAGTGCATAGATGGACTTGGTATGATTATGATCAGGAATTATTCGGTATAATCATGACCGTAATATTACATATGATGTGGAAAAAGTCCTCATTGGCCGTAGTGCATTGATGTACATTTTTTGGTATGATTATGGCTATGGATTCTCTTCGGTCAAGGGTGCAAAGATGAATTGTTTTATAGCATGATCAGGACTGTTGATGAAAACACGATTATCTTTGGCCCGTAGTGCATGGATAATTCGTGGTCGTGATACTAAAGAATATCCTTGGCCTGTAGTGCAGGGATGATTCGATGATGTGAATTAATTATTGAGCCGAGTCTCAGCAATGAAATATTCATTCATGGATGTGATAATAATGAATATCCTTGGCCCGTAGTGCATGGATAATTCATGGATGTGATATTAACGAATATCCTTGGCCGTAGTGCAGGGATGATTCGATGACATGGATTAATTATTGAGCTGAGTCTCAGCAATGAAATATTAATTCATGGATGTGATAATAATGAATATCTTTGGCCGTAGTGCAAAGATGATTTAATTAGTATGATTGTGAGCAAAAATTGTGATTTGGTATAACCATGATTTTTGATGTTTTAGGTGATGATAGGTGGTGAAAATTATATTCGTCCTGGGTGTGAAAAGAAATTCAGAATCACAATTATGATTATGAGTTATTCATATGATTGTGGACAGGAATTGTTAATTGATGTTACAGAAATAAAACATTATTGGTGGACTTTTAACATGAAGAAGATAATAGACCTGATGGTCTATTTGACTCTTTTAATGGATTGCTCTTTCCGCTGCAACTATGGTTGAGAAGTTTTATCATCTACCATATATTCTAAATCTCTGATTTATTATTGACAAAAACTATTCATAATTTAATTATCTTTAGTTATGATATTCTTTACTGGGCTAGTTGTGCTCACCCTTTTGCTTCACAATTCCTTTCAGGTAATAAGAGTGTAGCTGGGTCGAGCGGGGATAATAGGGGAATAGAACGGTTGTCTATAGCTGTTGAGGTTCTCCCTAAATAGTATGGAAATAATTTTATTGAGAACTTTAGATAAGTGTGTCGTGTTGTATACATCATTTGATATTTAATTTTAGTGAACCGAATAGGGTGAGGCGAACCCAACTTTGGAAGGGTGTTTTGTCACTATCATACAAGATGTCTAATGACATAAAACCTCATGTTATCATAAGACAGGGTTGTGCACATCCACTTGCTGAGTATATCTACGAGCACTACCTATATGATCTTGGAGTTTATTTGAAACATAATTTCCACTTGGAGACAGTGGAGATAGTTATATGCCAAGAGAAGACTCACCATTGGAAAGAAGATGATAGTAATCTTCTCGTTTTTCTTTGGTGTCTATTGGGTCAACCAAGGATAATTCTGTTGACATATGATATCTACCATAACCTAGACGCATGGCCTCCCATGTACGAAAGTTTCATTGAGAACTTCCCAAAGATTTTAATTCCAAAAATAATTTTTGACTATACTTTTATGTAAAGTACCATTGTAAGGTTGTGGTCGAGGCACCATGAGAGTTACATACATTGTATTAAAACTCACAGTTAATTGTGGTCGTATTCTACACGACAGTTCAACAGTTGTATAAATGAAGTTGTATTTGATATTTATAGTGTGATATCTGGCGACTCAGAATGGGTGATGTATACCTATTTTGGGGGTGTCACACCAACAGAATGGAAATATTTTTATCAACAATTTTATTTTTGAAATTTTGAAGTTTGACTTTTTCCTAAAAAGTCAACTGTTGACTTTTTGACCAAAAAGTCAACCCCGGTAAATTTTGTGTTTATAGTCTAATATTACTAATTTCATCATTCCGGACTCAAATATCACGTCTGCGTTTCCAAATTCAACTCCGAACTCAAATTCAATTTTTAATAACATTCATCATTAATATTATAACTCACAATATTAACAACTGGATTGTTCTCAGGAAAGAGGGGGCTTTTCGATAAGGATTTCTTCTTATTGGCGCGCAATTAGATTACCTACCCCCTTTTCTCGACAGAACTTTCTAGACATTATCAATAATGCAAATAATAATATGAATAATTGTGTCATCTCAATTATTGATTTAATAATATAAAATATTATGACAATAATTGAATAAAACTGAGTGACTTCTCACGTAAGCATCAATAATCAAAGATACTGTACAATACCGTGTGCTACTATACAACCACACGTATTACTATACTTTTATCATTGTTTATTTTAGGACAACTTGCTTACTTTGAAAATTTTTCACATATCACCTTTAACTTTAACCTTTTATCAATTTAACCATTTACTAAATAAAATAATAATTATAAGAAAATTGAATACTTTCATTTCATAAAATTCGGGGTCTCACATAACTCATCTAAAATAAATCTATTCTTTGATTTCACATCATCGATTACTACTTTCTTTAATAATTTAAAGTTTAAACTTCAAGTTTTAAAACTCTATTTTTCCTTAATAGTTTAACCAACTATAAAGTCTCATTTATGAAATTTCTTTCCATCAATAACACAAAATTCAAAATATATAACATCTATACATATTCCTATTCAAACCCAACACATCCTATAATAAGAATTTTATTTATTAAATTCTTATTTTAATAGTTTTGGAAATTCGGGTTATCATATAAGAGCTAACGTTTAGATAAAGTAGAAGACATTCACTATAATATGTTATATATTGCACCTTATTTTATACTTTTGTGACTTATTATATGTCATATTTAAGTTTGATAAAATTCATCTGTGGACATAATTTAAGTAAGTATAAAAGGTGTAACTTAATGTACTCTACGTGGAGAATAAGAGAGAATTTCATTTGATTTGTGTAGAAATCATTTGATTAGTGTCTATAGGAGACACTTAATAAGGTGCAAAATTATTTGATAAAAACTATTTTTCCTTAGTTCCATTTAATAGAATTCTATTTTATTTTTTATTCTGGAAATAAAAAGAAAATATTGAGTGCTATTTAAATTCTAATTAACCACTATATTAATACTAACTAGTATGTAACTTACATATTTAGTATTAATAAGTATGGTTAAATATAGAATTAAATAGTATATTATGTAACTTACATAAATGTATATATATATATATATATGTTGATATATATACATAAGATTAGATATATGTATATGTAAGATATAAGTTTACATATAAGATTTTGCACATGAATATTCTCTTTTTTCTATCTTCTCCTATTCTTCTTACAAACAAATAACTAGTACAAAACAGTGTTTTATTGGAATTTTCTGTGAATTGCTATCACAGATAATTCACCAAGGCTTGACATATATCTTGGAGGTATATCGTCTGCAACCCTTAGCAAACCGATCGTGGTGGAGGCGATAAAGATCTTAAAAACATGGATCACCCTTGTCATGTCTTCTACAACAATTTTGACTCTACGAAACTACGATTATAACAATCTTAAGGTCTTTATAGTATTTGTTGGAGTCATAATTTTGGTGAAATGGAAGACAACATGGTTTTCAAAGATAAGTGTCATTTTTCTTATATCTATTTTATCAATGGAGTTTTTATGATAATTAGTAATATATTGAGATATTAAGCTAATTATTTTTATTGATAATTCCTGTTAGAAGATAGATTATGGAGAAAAATGAAAGTGAAAAAGACTTACAATTTACAAGTTTGTAAATTGATGTGGAGAAGATGAAGAGTCATCATGGAAAAAAACCAAATGTTGATGCCTAGAAATCTTTCTTGAGAGATTATGGCGTTCTTCGGATTTAATTCCAAAAGATGTGTTGTGACGTCCCCAAAATAGGTATACATCACCCATTCTAAGTCGCCAAATACATGGTACAGAAAAACAACTACAACTTTATTAATACAATCGTCGTGTAAAATACGACAACACATACTGTGAGTTTAAATACAATATTGTCTTCTATACAATATCCACACCCAAATAATGTCCTCATTACAATTATTGATGCACTATTTTACAAAATAGTGAGGACTACTAAAACAGCTATCTTGAGTCATCACTCCATACCCCGGCTAGTCCCTGCTAAACTCTCACCTCCTGAGAAGAAAAATGGAACAAAAAGGAAAAAGAGTGAGCTCAACTAGCCCAGTAAAGAACATTATGACTAAGATAATATACAACAAATTATCCTTAGTCTTCAACAGGGAAAAATCTGATAAAATACTATAGACAACAAGTTTTAGATCAACAACTGCACCGGAAATAATAATTCATTAGAAGAGTTAAATAGAGAATGAAATCTACTATCATCTATGAATTTAAAAGTCTATCGTCAATATTTTATCCCTGTAACATCAATCAATATACATCTTGAATCAAATATTCATCTCTGCACTACGGGCCAAAGATATTCATTTGTATCACCAGTTGGTCATGTTCATCTCAACACCTGTTCATCTTTGCACTACGGGCCAAAGATATTCATCAGGTAATCATTCATCTTTGCACTACAGGCCAAATATATTCATCAAGTATCACCATTAAGGACTGAGGATGATGAAAAATATTTTAAAGAACGAATCCAGTGAGACAGAAGAACAAAGGATTCATATATCAGTTTATCCAAATTCAATAATACTCCATAATAACCAAGTGTGAAGTAGAATTCAAAAATAAAGATCAAAACATGGATACAATCAAAGATAGTAACCATAAAAGACATCTGGAAGAAAAAGAGAAAATTTCATTTTTCGGTGAATAGTGTCGTATTTGTGAATAGTGTCGTATACGTGAATAGTAACCCCGACATAAAAAGTTCTAAATTTGATTAAAAGTTCAGATCAATATTTCGGCATAATGATATTGAAAGAAATAATATCATATATGAAGAAAATAACATCTCTTACCTCAAAATAATCGTACTTCTGACTGGAATACTGGATATAGTGCTGAAGGAACTTGCACCATATAGCAACACTCAAGTATCAAAATACTCACAAGAATACGCTCGATAATATAGAGAGAGAAAGAAAGAAAATTTTGTTTCTGGTGTGATTTTCAATTCTAACTTAGCCCTCTATTTATAGGAAAATGTTAGCACGCCGAAGCAGACTTGACTTACTACCTGATGGCTTTACCTGCTACTATTGTCACCCACCACATTTGAAATTCAATTGAGCATTTCTCACCAACCAATTCTAGAGTTTTCCAAAATGTTTTATCATTTAAACAATAATCAAAAACTTTAACAATTCATAGAAAATAGCTCGTTTATCAGAAAAATACGAATATTATGTTCATTCCACACGAAATCAAATTCTCTACAACTTTGCAGAAGAAAGTTTTTCCAAATTCCAAACAGAAAATATCCGAAATCCACAAACGGATGATTTTTAATACCTCCCTTCCGACAAAATACTGATAAAATACCTCAGCATTAATTCCTTTAATTATATCTACATAAAATAAATATATCCATCAATTATATCCACATCAAATAAATATTTTCTTATCATATAAATCAATAACTAATTATTCTCAAATAATATTACAGAATCACAATTATGATAATCAGGCCGTTCCCATGAAAGAGGGGGCTTTCCAATAAGGATTTCTCCTTACTGGCGCGCAATTAGATGACCTAACCTCTCCTTAACAGAACTTTCTAGACATTGCCAATAATGTTATCTAATAATATTATTCAAATAATATGAATTATTGATCTAATAATAAAAAATACAGTGTAGTGACAATTATTGAAACAATAATAATATAAACTAACAATGCAGTAATTATTGAATCAATAAAATAAAATATTGAACAGTAACTACCGTAACAATTATTGAGTAGTGCCTTCTTACGTACGAATCAATAATTCAATAATACTGTGCAATACCGTGTGCTACTGTGCAACCACGCGTATTACTGTATTTTAACCACCAGATAATCCAACAGTGTTAACGGTAACAATTACGCCGTTAATTATAAAAACTCATACTTTGTCGTTTTCCTTCATCCAACTATTTTTCGTTATGGGGCCCACAAATGACTGTGCCGTCGTACGGAGATTTCCGACAAAAAGAATATTCCACGACCAAACGAATATTCCCCGACAAATGAATATTTTATAACCACTTGTTTATTTTGCAAAACTTGCACATTTCACCCATAACCAAAGCATTATATCAAATTAACACCTTATTAATTTAAAATAATGAATATAAGAAAATTCAATTTTATTTATAATAAGTTGGAGTCTTACATGTGTTTTTTAACATTAGCCTTTATTTTTATAAATGATAATTGTGTATCATTTTGTATGTGTATATACTTGAAAGTATATGTTTTATGTATTATATCATGTGTAGATATTGTATGTTTGAGTATTATTTTACCTACATTTTGTTGTAATAAATTAATTAGTTAATTTTGTGGGATAAAATAAGTAATTAAATTTTTGTTCATGATGGAATAAATTTAATTTTGTGCATATGTATTTTGTTTATAATATTTTATGAGCTGATAAAATATTATGATGTGTATATGTATGTATGAAATTTGAGACAATTATTTTTCTTATACACTAGTTCATGAGATTAATTTATTATGAGAAAGTTGTAGTAAAATTTGAGATGTTTACTTGTCGCTATGTATAACAAATTAGTTGTAAATTAATTTATTTTGAGAATTAAGTAAATTTATGTTTTTCTTGAAAAAAATTATGCATAGAAAGTTTGAGGTAGTATTTAGTGTGTAATATTACTTGGTATTTGTATGCATGAATTTTGAGATAAATTACTTTGTTTGTGGATAATAAATTAATTATCAACTAATAGTTAGACAACATATATTGTAGAAATAGATTTGGTTGAGTAAATCTTGTATACAATATGATTATGAAGTTGAAAAAACACTTAGAAATAATTTTCTTAGTGTTTTTGGGGTAATCATAATTGATATATTGATTTATTTTTATGTGTACTTCTTGTCCAAGAGGTATTAAATTTTAATGTGATCATATGAATTTTGTATATTCTAATTGAGATAAACATTTTATTTTTTGAATTTTTATAAATATAGTGAAGTTCAAGTATTTCATATTATTATGAGAATTGCCTTGAATTCTATATTGTAAATGTCAAAAGATATATTGTTTATAATATTTCCTATCAAAGTTGGGCCAAGAAAATATTTGAGGATATACTAATTCATGTGTGTGAATTTTATTTGCTTTCTACATAAATTAATTTTGTGTGATAAATTAATTTCTTAGAAAGTAAATATAATCTTTTATATTTTATATGCAAATAAATTTGTGCAATATGATGAGTTGTGCTATAATTAGTATATAATGAATTTTATACTATTTATATAGAGTCGGGTGTTACATGTTGGTATACTTAAAAAATGTACATGTATAATTTTAAGTTCTCATGTTAAATAATTTTTGGATTTGAGATTAATTTTATGTAATTCAGAAAATAAGAGCTTGTTTTCTTATGTGGGGGTATTCTAAAAGATTCTTATGTTGAAACAATCTATATATAAATAATTAATACATAAAATATACAAGAATTTTTTTTTTGAGAAGTGTTCCTTAATATTCTCACGTGGAAGTAATATTTATAGAAACACTGTCACATAAAATGTCAATTAATCTAAAATTTATTTTAAGTGGTGAGCATAATATTGTGAAGTGAAATTATTCAATGAGATTTTAATTATTTAAAAGTGTGGGGGTGATTCTTTAAGATTTTTATTTATGGACTAAATTTGACCTTTGATTTTTGAACTATTTGGTGCATAGTTTAATTTATGTAAGAATAGTAAGGCTTGTGAATTTCTTGTTGTAAGATTCAATTTGATTGTGTGGTCCTATGAAATGAATGTCTTTGAAACACAAACAATTAAATAATATTGAAGTGTGAACTTATTTCACTTAATTAATTATCTAAGTTTCTACAAAGTTATAAACTGAACATAGAAAGAACAATATTGATTTGGAAAAGAAAATCAATATAATAATTTGGTAAATAAAATACCTATTTTATTAGCCTAAATATGATCCAAAATATTTATTGTGATCTAGTTCAATAGTGAGATTGAAACTAAGTTATAAATATTAAAGTGGATACATATTAGGTGATAATATGTGCATATTAACTTTGAGATTCTATCGGGTATAGAATTATTTATATGTTTACACTAACAATATAATTGTATAAACTATAATGTGATAGTTTTTATGTATATTAATGATATGTTGATCATTTTTACATAGTATTGTTAACATAAACGAGTTTAAGAAATATCTATTTTTGTCTTTATGTTGAAAGATTTGTAAAATAGATGTTATTTTATTATCATGAGAAAATATAGTGAGGATTTCAACTAAACCAATTTAATTGTATTGAGAGGCTATACTAAACTAAATTTGATAAACCTTGAAATTGAAAAATTTAATAATTCTTTAATAGTAGTGGTACACTTAAAATTAATTCTGATATACCTATTGTAAATCTGAAGTACACGTGCTAGTGGGAGCCTTGTGTTTGATATGCAATTCACGAGATCAGATATTACATACAATTTTAAACTTAGTATACTAATGATTTACATTGGTTTTTGTTAGATTTCTCAATATTTTAATACATCACATATATGTCAATTATATTGGGTAAAATGCAAATGTGACCACTGAACTTAAGGTATTTTTGGGTATTGAGCCCCTTTCTGTTATAAAATTTGAATATTGAGCCTAGGTGCCACATGTGCGTTGACTTGCCTACGTGGCACACGTGGCACCGCTGACGTAGACATTTTTGCCACGTGTCACCGCTTACGTGTACAATTTCCAATTAATTCCTTAAAAACATGATTTCCCCAGGAATGGAACTCAAAATCTCAAGTATGAGAATTTGGTCATCAAACCAACTGAGCTAAATGAAACTTATAATTATATTATCCAAAGAATTAATATTTATACCAAATCAATTCATCTCTCCAAAATAATATTTAAATAAAGTAATTGACTTATTAAAACAATAAAAACACATAAAAGAAAAAAATTGATTATGTATTAAAGGTGCAAAAAAGTTCATACATACTTAATTCTTAACTAACCAAGTAAAATAATTAACTCAAATAATTAACACACAATAAAATAATTAACATACTAAGTAATCTAAATAAAATAATTAACAAAAGTAAACTATGATAAATAAATTACTTAATTAACTAATTAAATAAGTTTAGTTTACCCAATAAATAAGTTATATACTTAATCAATCAATTCTTCCACTAGAAAAAAGGGAGAAAATTTTAATCTTAAGATCAATTACAAATTAAGAAAATAATAAAAATTACAAAGTTATAATTAAAAAAACTAATAAAAATTATTTACACAAATTAAAAAATTAAAAAACAAATATAAATATTATTACAAATTAAATAATTACACTTAATAAAAACTAATAAGATTATTTAAACAAATTCAAAAAAATATTAGAAAAACTAATAAAATTATTTAAACAAATTAAAAAAATACACTTAGAAAAACTAATAAAATTATTTAGACATATGCTTTTCTCTCCCTCCTCTGTTCGTATCCCCCCTTCCCCCAGTAATGGCTACTCCGTCAAATTCAGTCAGCACCGCCTCGCCGTCGCCACTACCCAAAACTTTGAAATCCTTGGCAGCGGTCGCCTCCACGTCCTCGACCTCTCCCCTTTAGAACCCGTCACCGAATTCACCTCTGGCGTCATCTACGACCTCACCTGGTAAGAATCCCACGATTCCTTCCTCCTCGCCGTCATCACCGGCGACTCCGTCAAACTCTACGACCTCTCTCTCTTCCCCAACTTCCAACCCAATCCGCTCTCTCCATGAGCACACACGCGAAACCCACTCCATCAATTACAACCCGACCCGACGTGACTCGTTCTGAGTTCAGTATCAGATCCTTGTTATCAAGTTCTAAAGCCTGATGATTCAGAGATGTGCTCCCGCTTTTTTGTTCATCAGATCTGTCTTCTGTCCGTCCGTCCTCACGCTCTGAATTAAGTTTTAACAAATAAATTAGGACATTTGTAAATAGAAAGAATTAAGCTGTGAGAAAATGAAATGTTGGTTGGTAATGGTGCCACTGCCACTTGCCTTTTAACAGATTATCTTCCCTAATCTTGTTTTCTTGTTCCTTGTCTCTCAGGGATCGAATTGGAGATATCTTCAACAAATTTGCAATCCATTATTAGATGAGCAATATCAAAACATTTCCAAAAAACATAAAAAATTAGGTAATACCAGGCATAAAGATCTGAGGTGGTATAAATATCAAAATAATTATAAGTTTCATTTAGCTCAGTTGGTTTAATGACCAGATTCTCAAACTTGAGATTTTGAGTTTGATTCTTAGAGAAATCATGTTTTTAAATTTAAGCAATTAATTGAAAATTGTACACATAAGCGGTGACACGTGGCAAAAATGTCTACGTCAGCGGTGCCACATGTGCCACGTAGGCAAGTCAACACACATGTGACACCTAGGTGCTCAATATCCAAATTTTGTAACAGAAAGGGGCTCAATTTGCGTTGACCAAAAGAAAGGGGTTCAATACCCAAAAATACCTAAAGTTCAGTGGTCACATTTGCATTTTACCCCAGTTATATTTTAGTGAGGGAAATTATAAATTTACAAGTAAGTGAATTTTCACCGAATCTTGAGTATTGTTTCATAGATGAGTAAGAAACAAATGATTATTTCTCATTTCACAATATGAATCTAAAGTTATTATTTTATGAGGGAAGTTTAATGGATTAGGGTGTTTGTTAAAACATTGATTGTAGCCTAGTCTAAAGTCTCCTATTTTACAATATTGTGTCAGTGAAATTTTTTATGTAGTACAAATTATTAATCTTGGATTCATAGCTAGTTGTGATATTGAATAAGTTAAAAAATATTCACAAGTAGGTGAATATGTAATTATATTTTTACAAGTAGGTGGATATATTATTACCCTTAGTGAGGGAATAATTTACTTGGAGTAGCAAGTAATATTATTGCTTTATATGATGGAGAAAACAAATGGAATCGAAATTTGTTGTTAAAACATCAAATTATGGCCACTTCCATTGCTTAGTTCATTATGATGTGATAATGAAATTATTTTGTATAGAGCATATGAGATTACCTTTAATGGTAAATTTTGACATGTTGGTCATAGACATAATTTTTGTTAGATATATAATTGATACAAGATGGTATTATAATATTTATCTACGGGAAAGTCAAGTGACGGCTTGACTTATCTTTTTACTAAGACTTTGACGAGAGTTTAGTAAGTTTAACTACTTGTGATATGGAACTTAAACCATTTTGAGTCAGGGGTGATGTGAACCCAATCTATTCCTAGGTTACCCCTAATTTATATGTTCAATGGGAAAAATAAGTCACAGTTGCTGACTGTGTTACTATTAATGTGGTTCCATACGTAGTTTAAGATAGTAATATCTGTTGCACGATCGAGGCTGAGTTATACTCTTAACAAAGTTGTTGTACGTGTTCTTAGCAACAGAAACATGTACATGTGAAACACTTTGCCTATATGAACTAGAAGTGGAGCCGCTTCTTATATATAGAGGGTTGTGGTTTACTCTATTAGAGGTTCATGAAACAGAGTATTAATGCGCATGACCATATTAGTGCAAAGCAATTGAGAATACTCACCGTGGTAAGAGAATTTTGTGTGTGTGACAATTTCGGTCATATCATATAGAATTGTAGAGGTTCAATCTATGGACACCTTAAACTTCGATGTGATTTTGAGTTGTTTACATTAAGGAAATGTTCAATGTTCGTCACACCCTCTTTTATGCGCACATGCCTTAGAATTGTTTGATATGAAGTTGTTTGGATGAAAAATAATTTTTCCAAACAACTGGGGGATTGTTATTTATTGCACCTTATTTTATAATTTTGTGACTTATTATATGTCATATTTAAGTTTGATAAAACTCATTTGTGGACATAATTTAAGTATAAAAGGTGTAACTTAATGTACTCTGCGTGAAGAATAAGAGAATTTTATTCAATTTGTGTAGAAATCATTTGATTAGTATCTATAGTGAGACATTTAATAAGGTGCAAAATTGTTTGATAAAACTATTTTTCCTTAGTTCTATTTAATAGAAGTTTATTTTTTTTTTATTTTGGAACAAAAAAGAAAATATTGAGTGCTATTTAAATTCTAATTAACCACTATATTAATACAAACTAGTATGTAACTTACATTTTTAGTATTAATAAGTATGGTTAAATATAGAATTAAATAGTATATTATGTAACTTACATATATGTATATATATATATATGTTGATATATATACATAAGATTAGATATATGCATATGTAATATATAAGTTTACATATAAGATTTTGCACATGAATTTTCTCTTTTTTTCTATTTTTTTCTATCCTTCTTACAAACAAATAATTACTACAAAGCAATGTTCTATTGAAATTTTTTGTGAATTGCTATCACAGATAATTCACCAAGGCTTGACATATATCCTGAAAATATATCGTCTGCAACCCTTAGCAAATCGATCGTGGTGGGAGTGATAAAGACTTTAAGGACATTGATCACCCGTGTCATGTCTTGTACAATAATTTTGACTCTACGAAACTACGATTATAACATAATATACATACAGTAAAACCTCTATTTAAGAATAGACTTGGGGCCAAACTATTTGTATTAATTCTAATTGAGAGGTTATTACTAAATAGAGGTATTAGTACAAAATATTTTTCGAACACCCAAAAATATCCACTTTAACAAAAATATCAATAAGAACTCCCTAATAATTATTATTCAAAAAATATTTATGTAAAGTTAAAGAAAACATAAATTATTTAGATTTTTAAACTAGAAAAATGTAGTTTTTCATAGGAAATATAGTCTTTTATAGGAAAATATTGTCTTTTATAGGAAATGTAGTCTTTTATTGGAAAATATAGTCCTTTATAGAAAATGTAGTCTTTTACACTCTGTTTCTGAGTTTTGAACAGAAAAGAAAAGAATAGAAAACTTGAAGTTTTTCTTTGTGTTGTTTCTGAGTTTTTAATAGAAAAGAATAGAAAATTTAAAATTGAGGACATTAGTTGTAAATTAAAATTTATTATATTAAAAGTTGAGGATAATATAAGAATTATAAAAATATTACTTATTCCAATTTCTTTTTCGTTCAATTCAAGCCAATTTTGGACGGAAAACTTTGGCAGGAAAAGTGGCTAAGTTTTCTATCAATTTCTTTTATTTTCCGTTTATTAAAAAACTCAGAAATATAAGAATTGAAAAGAAAACTTAAATTATCCGTCAATTTCTTTTCTTTTCTGTCTATTTTAAAACTCAGAAGAGCGTTATAGAAAAATGTAGTCTTTATAGGAAATTTAGTCTTTTATAGAAAATGTAGTCTTTTAAAATTAATATTGTCTATCTCTCTCATATATATATATATATGAAATTATTACTATATAGAAGTATAGTTTCTTAATACGAGACTTAAAAAGTATATAACATATTACAATTTAGAAGTTATTCATATTTATAACTGGCCCAAATTGAGAACAATTTTTTTATAATATTATAGAGGTTATTCTTATAAAGAGTATTCCTAAATATAGGTTTTACTGTATATACATCCATGATAATTGCTAAGAAAAGTAGAACAATTTTATGTTGCGAGAGATTATAATTAGCTAGCAAAGAACATGAACATACATGTCTGGTCTGAAACAATTTGAGCAAAATGTCCAAGAGCTACGCAGACCATCAATTCACCTCAAGTTCCATGAAAATTAACAACTTTTAAATTGGGGAACAAACCAACCCCACACTTTTGCAATTTTGCTCATCCCAAATTATTTCTAACAGCTATATATATATTCATCTAACTGACTTGTACGTTGGTGTCATTGGTAGCTAAGGAAAGATTCAGAATTCTAACATTCTAACATATATGTAATGATCACGATGATGATCAAACAATATTTGTAAATTAAATGAGATTATGACGACAATCAGATAAGCTTTCAAAAAAAAAAACGAAGAATCAATTAAAGTTGTTGTTAGATCTTATTTACAAAGTTGACATTACCATTTAAACCCGAATTAAGGATGGGGAGATCTTTGTAGGACTTCTTAGTTAATTTGCATGAATGGGTGAATCATTTTGGAACGTAACAAAGCAACAAAAGGGAAAGGGGTGCCGTGGAGAGGGGGTGGGGCGGTGAGGTGGGGTGGGGTGGGGTGAACCGAGGCAACAAAGGAAAAGGAAAGAGAAAAATGGTGTTTTCATTAATTTAACAAAAAAAATAATGGTATTTTCAAGATTGGTTTGTGATGTTCGTGACTAGCATGGAAAGAGAATGGTCAATATAGATAAATTTGCATATGAGCGAATTCGGGTTAGTTTTATTCAGTTTTATTTTATTTCCGCATCGTACATGCATGTATTTGATTTTACGTATATATACCGAAAATCTTGTTAAACCCAACAAAAGTTGGTTACGAGACATCAAATAAATTAGTTAATCCCACAACCACTAGAAAGAACTCCTACAATTCAGCTCATCTTTTTTTCCTCTCAAAATCTCCAAATTTAATGAACAACTCAATATATATGAACGAACATATTATGAGCCAAAACTCTGTCGGATCCAGAAACAAGATTCAATATCATTCAAACCATAACCATACGCGGTTCATGCTTTTTTTTATAATGAAATACCATAAACCTGGTCCGTCCCAATATAACAGTCCCATTTCTCTCTAACCATGCAACATCTTTACATTAATATCTCCAAGTTTCCTTTAGGTATGCCAAATTAATGGGGTACATTAATAAAACATTTGCCAAGAGTTATGGAAATTTGGTGGTTATAATTTGCAATGAAGGAATTCCATTTTCTATAATTGTTTTTGGATCCCCGAAAAGAGGAGGGGATTAGGCTAATTTTCAAAGGGGAGGGGTAGGAAGGAGATGGTCATTTTTGCATGTTGTGGAATAATTCGTACCAATTCAATGAAGAAGACAACCTTAAAATTCTCAAAGAGTTCTCTGCAGGACATCAGGAACAGCAAGAAACATAACCATGTCGACGTGTTTTCCTCCATTGCCAGGAGTAAAACAGGTTCTTCAAGTTTCAAGAACATAATTTTATATATGTAATCAATGTTTAATTTAATATGTTATCAAATATTTTTGGATTATTGCAAAGATTTTTCTATTGATTGCAACAATTAACCCTATGCATATGTTTTTCTTATTGAGGTAATGCCATGGTGACATAAGGTTCTCATGATTTTACTCTTTTAAATTTGGCATCTCATTGCCTTCAATTTATGGCTTCTCTAATTTTATTTTTGGTATTTACCATTCCATTGAATTTAGTAAATCCCAAATAAGGACCTTCAACCAAATGGTTTTACTAATGCAAAATTTGCAGGAATTAGCAAGCAGCAAATGCTAGCTGATGACATACTCAAATATGGAAATATAAAAGTTGCTCCAGAGGTTTTCACATTCCGAGAACTGGCTGCAGCAACTCACAACTTCAATCCTGAACTACTCGTAGGCGAGGGAGGATTTGGGAGAGTGTACAAAGGACATATTACGCGCACAAATCAAGTCTCTTTCTCTTTCTCTGCATTTGTGTTGTGTATTCTTTCCAATTTGTAAAGTCTGTCTAAAAAAGTTCCGCTTTTTTGTCCTTTAGATTGTTGCAGTAAAGCAACTTGACATGAATGGAGTACAAGGAAATAGAGAGTTTCTGGCTGAGGTTTTGACACTAAGTCTTGTACACCACCCAAACCTTGTCAATCTGCTGGGATATTGTGCTGATGGCCGCCAAAGAATCTTGGTATACGAATACATGTCGAATGGATCATTGGAAGATCACCTTCTTGGTAATGATTTTTACTCCGTGTTTCAAAATTAGATATACATTTTCTTTTTCTATTTGTTTCAAAATTAAAGATACAAACTATAAAGTCACATGAAATTCCTTAAATGCCTTTACTTTTATGATTAAGTAGTATCATGTATTTCTAACAATGTTAGGATTTAAAGTCGTACTTATACAAATGTATTTCTAATTTTGTAATACAGAAGTACAATAGAGCGCTATATGTACTGTATCTTATAACCATTGATTCATTCTCTACTTTTTTGTCAGAGGTCTCGGCGGAAAGGCCTCCTCTTGATTGGAATACAAGGATGAAAATAGCGAAAGGAGCAGCTCAAGGACTAGAGTATTTGCATGATACTGCAAACCCTCCAATTATTTATCGCGATTTCAAAGCATCAAACATATTATTAGACAATGAGTTCAATCCTAAGCTATCCGATTTTGGACTTGCTAAGTTAGGTCCAACAGGAGAAGATGATCATGTGTCTACAAGGGTGATGGGAACTTATGGCTATTGTGCACCAGAGTATGCAATGACAGGCCAGCTGACAACTAAATCCGATGTCTATAGCTTTGGAGTCGTGTTTCTTGAGATAATATCAGGCCGAAGAGCTATTGATACCACAAGACCAACACAGGAACAAAATTTAGTTGCTTGGGTAAGTACTACGAATACATTCTTCGAGATCGATATATCTTTTGGTATTTGGCAACACATTCGAGCTCTGGAATTGGAATTGAAAGCACATTTGCAGTTCCATAGAATTGAAATTTAGTTTCAAATTAAAAGCGCTTGGAATTGAGTTGACATACATAGCTTAAGAAGTTATGAAAGTGGGTTTAATTTTATGGTTTTTGCAGGCACAACCAATGTTTAAGGACAAAAAAAGGTTTAGATTGATGGCTGACCCATTGCTTGAAGAGAAGTACCCAGTAAAGGGTCTATATCAAGCTCTAGCGGTGGCAGCCATGTGTCTACAAGAAGAAGCTAGTACAAGGCCTTTGATTTGTGATGTTGTTACTGCTCTGGAGTATTTGTCCATGGAAAATACTGAAAGTGATGAGATAATTACCACAACAGATGACGAGCTACTAGACTTTGGGATTAAAGATGATGCTACTTCATCACAAGACACAACCTAAAGAGGAAGGACTAATCGATTCACAAAAGAGAAGAAGCAGAAGAACAAAAAGAGTGGTTTTTTTTATTTGTTTGATTGTGTGGTTTTATCAACGCAAGGACTGTACATTTTCAAATTGTACAAGAAGAAAAGAAAAAAAAAGCTTTCTTCCCGTTTCAATCGAGTTTAAGGAAAAAAAATAATATAAGTGTTACTTAAATAAGTCAAATCGAAAACGATTACGCGCAAGTGTGTGTGAAACTCGGATGAGAGTTCTATTAATCCGTTTGATCTTTGGATGGAGGGTCACGATATTTTATAAGATTAGTTTCTTTTTTATAACGTTTACTATGGGTCGGTCCCCATATATAATAATAGTACAATCCCGCGCGTGCACACACATAAGGGTTATGGATTTGGCTATCTGCGAAAAAATGAAATCATAGAACCAATAAATAAAAGATCAAAAGCTATGTAATTAACATATTATAATATATGTATCGTAATGAATAGATAAAATAATATTAAATGGGAACTTGAAATTATTGTATAATATGTTTTCTGAAGGTTGTTGTTATCATAGACAATGGATTTTAAGCATGTAAAATTAATTGGTTAATTGACTTTAACTTGGACAAATGATTTTGTTCAATAATAAGTCACCTTCAGCCGGAACATTGTTAAATAATAATGTATATAATAAGGCAATTGAACTGATTAATTAAAATATGACACTAGTGACAAAAAAATGTTTATATATGAATTCAGAAGTTTAGCACAATTATAAAAGTTTATTATTGTAAAATTTAATATTATATAACTTGTTAAATTTATAAATTATTTATTTTTTTGATTAGTTTGGACGGAAGGATTTAACTTAACAAGTTATATTTGGAATATAAATTTTGGGTATAATATTGCTTAATTCAGATACGGATTTCGTACTCTTTCAGTGAGACTCTTTTAATTTTAATTTGTTCGTTTAGCTAGTTGTTTAGAAATTTAGTATTGCCTCTTATGATTATTTTTTGTCAAATTTATTATGATAATTTTGTTTTGGCGTTGATATTGGAACTCATATTTGTACTCTTTAGACTAGTGTATCATGTCTAAAATTTATTTTGATATTTGTAGATCGAAAAGTACATGTTAATATATGTTTGGAGACTTGTGTTAATGATTCGGTTCGATTTAACATATACATTGTCGATGTCGGGATTTTTAGATGTCCCTTTACGTTACTTGTTCTTTGGTGTTCTCGTATTAAATGTGAGATTTGTTTGAAAAAACAAATGAAAAAGGTCCGACATGTATAATGTCGACGATTTGACTTTAAGAGTCGTCAGTTGGTGTATTTAAATGGTTGCACCAATGCAACCGAAAATGTTTGCACATTGACCCAGTGATATGATTCTGCTAAACGATCTGTGAAACTGAGATTCATTTGGGTTCGGGGGCTCGATTATGCGGAAGGAAGGTGTTAGGCATCCCTCGACATTCGTGTTGCCACGATGACCGCCACTTTTCAAAGAAATTGTTATATAGCACAATATAGCAATGACGTTTTGTAAAAGAGGTTTTTCAAACCCTGTGCTCAATAGTAATTGAGGCCTTTGATACTTCCATTTTATTATTAAATGTTCGGCTTGTTTGCTTTTATTTTCGAGATGCAAAGCATCTTCGAGAAAATAATATACAGCAGTGCCGAACTCCTCATGGGCATGACAGTCATCCAAGGAAATTCAGACACTGTAAAATAATGTACAAGCTGCTCACAGCTGAAAAAGGTCCATCATGGGAACCGAATCTAGATTCAGTAAACTGAATCTGTAATCACATGATTCCTAGGCTCACTTGATACTGTAGTTTGTATGGAAAATAATAAGCAGTTATATATATAAAAGCTGTAAATATATATATACAGACTTGATCAACCACCACGAAGCAACTCCATGGGGGATCGGAAATTTAAATATATAAAAGCGATAAATATATATATATGGACATGATCAACCACCACAAAGTAAACTCCAGGTGGGACGAAATGTAAATAAAGCTGTAAAAGGCCATGAAGTAAACTCCAGGCCTGACAGGAATGTAAATATATATATATATATATATATATATATATATACAGAAATAGGATCAGGTCCGGACCTCCCGGACGGGAGAAAATCCGGACCCAATTTTTTTTTTTTTTTTTTTTGTAGAACAACTAAAAAAAAAATAAAATTTATGGAACTGAAATTTTTCCATAATACAGTGTTTTGGGTGTGTTTTTAATACCTACACCAACCAATGTATGTACAGTCTGCCCAGACTGTACAAGCATGTTTTGTTATATGCATCCAAATCACGCCCAAAACACTGTATTATGTAAAAATTTCAATTCCATAATTTTTTTTAGTTGTTTTAAAAAAAAAGCAAAAAAAAAAAGGTCCGGATTTTAAACCTGTCCGGGAGTCCGAACATGATCCGGCCTCTCTCTCTCTCTCTCTATATATATATATATATATATATATAAGCAGGTAAATGCTCCAGACATAAGTCTAGGCTCAATCGAGGCATAACTCGATAATGTTAGTCCATATATAAAATATATACATATATAAGTATATATATACAGACAGAAATGAAAACTACGGACCGAAGTCTGGGCATACGCATACAACACGACTCTCAATGTGTATAACAGTGAGTGCAAAGATGAAAAACAAGTATTTATAGAATGTGAGAAGGCTTACAGTGGGCTGCCAATGTAGGCTTCTATGACTCTATATGGATAAACACTCAGCTCCCGCCGGATAAAAATATAGCTATATGTGAGCTAACAGATGTTTAAAATGAGGAAATACTCAATATGGGTGTGTACATAACAAATTGGATAGGGCTTCCTCGCCTCTCTCTCTCCCTCAAAATGGCGAGCCCAAGCCCAAGCCCCATATATATAGAACTGATGACCGCAGGTGTACTTGCGACAGCCTTAAATACACCTGTGGCTGCCCGAGCTGCCCAGGGTTCTGCGGGTCCCATTGTCTCGAAGTACGCGCACTCGTGCACTATAATATCCGCTCGAACTTATAGAACTTTAATCCGAGCATCTAAACGAGGTATACAAGACCATCTTTGGACTGCATTTGTTGAGAGTTACGCAATGACATGGGATTTACCCTTTTTGATTCGAGGATGTTGGGTCCATGACCGAAATAGCATTTCTGGGTCTCCGTGTAATACCCTTTTTCTGTCGCAAATCTCAATGTAATGAATGTTATGATGCATGTTAAAAATGTTTTAGCAAATTGCTTTACCTTTACCGATCATTGCTGATGCCTATGCTGGTGTTGACTCCAATGGTTTAGCATTTAATCGCTGATGATTGTTTGATGAAGAGAAGTTGAGATGTTTTCCACATCTTTGATGGGGATGACGTTCTAAAATCACCAGATCTTCCCGATGTATACGCTGGTAGTTTGTAATGGTACCTACCCTGTTGGTATTTGAATACGCTGACATCGCCCAATTGTTTCGGTTCCCACTCGAACGGTGGTATTCAAAACTTTCATCACTGAACTGTCTTGATGTTGTGCTGAATTTAAGACAATGGTTTTGAATACCGGATCTTCCGATACCTTCGCTGATGTAATATTCAAAGGTTTGCTTTGCCAGACTCTGTTTGATGTTATGCTTGATAAAATGTATGTTGATGTAGCGCTTCACCCTTTTTGAGGTGATTTGGAGTTTGCTGTTGGGTGCTTGTGCCCCATTTCCTTGAATATTTGATTTGCAACCCCGCTAAACTGATAACCTAAATGCCGCCGATATCCCTAGAGGGTGCAGCTCGCTCTTTCGCTGTTGAACTTTTGAACTACAGTGTAGAGGCCTCAATTTATGAGGATTTGATGCAAATTAACATATTTGATGGTGTAGATTTCATTCACCAGACCTTTTGTCATTAGCCTCGAGTTAAGAACTTTTTGAGAATTTTCCCCTTCTTTCGTAGAGGCACGCTTATGTCGCCATGATTTCTTTCAGGAGTTTTCTTTCTTTTGATGAGAGGCTTGATCTCGCTTTAAAATCCTTCGCTTTCCTGGAATCAAAAAATGCCCCAGTCTTTTCGCATGTTGTTGTTGGGGATTCATATGAGAACTTTTTTTTGTTGACCAAATCGCGGGTGAGAAATATCCGAATCGCTAATGAGATGATATGAGGGAAGCTTTGATGATAGTGTACCATGCTGATGGTGTTGACTGGTGCATTTTCCCCCTTAGGATGGTTGATAAATGCCCTAATATTGAGTTTTTGCTGTTTTCGAGATTGCCCCAATCTTGTTGTAAGGGTACCAATATCAGGTTGTCGCCGATTTTGAAATTGCCCCAGCCTTGCTTGTTGTCTGGGATAGTTGCTTTGACAGATGGGCTGATAAGATACCGAGATCGCAAGAGGCTTTTACCTCCGTACCAGAGCAGGTAGTGGATTTAGGATTGGATGTCTTCAATCATTGTTCCTGACTTGTTCTCGCAATCGGCCTTGATGGTTTTATGAAGACTTGTTGATTGAGGATGTCGGCTCTTTGAAGGTCCTCGCTGTTGGTTGTCTTGGCGTATCAGTGTTTCTTCCTTTCTGGGATTTGTGCCAGATTTGATGGAATGACATTGAAGTGTTGTTGGGTTTTCTCAACATGGGTCGCTGACTTGGAGGGTTGTTCTTGGCCGTAGACTTGGGATTGATGTTCGTGTTTGGATATTTCTTTTGAGGGTTCGACCGCACCACTGATGGCTGCCTACGTACTCCTGGATTTGTGGGAGATTATGTCTGCATAGTTCTTGACTGATAAGATAAACATTTTGAGAAGTTTTTGTTTGAGAAGTGTTTATTTGAGAAGTGTTTGTTTTGAGAAGTGTTTGGTTTGGCAGCACCATAAATAGATGCCTACGTACCCCCATTGAGGAGGGGAGATCAGGTCTTTCATAGTTCAGGCTTGTTGAGCTGAAACCTGAATGACTTGATTTTTGATTTTTTTTGATTTTTTTTGATTTTTCTTTATTTTTCTTTATTTTTCCTCTTTTTTCAATATTTACACGCATGGAAAATAAAAGGCATACTACGAAGAAATTGATACCGTCCCAACATCTTCTGGAACTCGCAACTTTATCCCCTGGATTTACATCTTTTTGGCTAGTTGAGGCATGATAGTCCAATTGTCAGTGGTTGTGTTGCCTTCAAGGCTCGCGACAGAGGTTACTTCTTGGTTTTGAATGTCTTCATTTATGGCCATAACTTGATGGCTTCCTGGTTCAATACATTCTTCAGGGATGCTTGAGCTGGACCCATCGCAAAAAGGCATGAAATCTTGATTCTTTGATGGGTTGGTTTCCTCGACAATCTCACCACATTTTCCTTTATCTGTTCCCTCACGCTTTTCCTGGGCTTGAGAGTATTCGACCATGAAATCTCCCTCGAACTGGTGTCACATTTCTTGCAAGGAACTTTCCTTTTTTGGGTTTTCTTCCTTGGAAAGGATTAGTATTTCCTCCGCATCATCCAAGGTGATAAAATCAGGAACGTGGGTGTTATCCTTGGACCACAGGATGTTGAATGTTGGTGGAGGAACCTCCTTCGGGGATTCCCTTATCTCTTCTATCATTTCCTACATTAGGATCGCTCCATCTTGTGTTCTGCCAGGATTATCGCTCATAGCCTTCACCTCATTTGAGCTGCTTGTCTCAAGTGGTCATCTTAAGCTTTTTATTGCCTTTTCGCCTTTTTTGGTAATGGGAATTTCTATCTCCAGCTCTCTATTTTCAATGAGATCCTGGATTTTATGTCGAAAAGCCCAACATTCCTCAGTTGTATGTCCAAGTGAGTTAGAATGGTAGAGACATATCTTGGTGGAATCATAGCTCTTTATCTTGGGATTTACAGGAGGTAGTAACTCAGTAATCCTTCCTTCGCTCGTAAGAAAGTGTAGCATTTCTTCATTGGATTTACTTAGAGGGGTGCATTTTCGGACTCTTGTGGAGGTTGTTTGATCTTTCTTCTTTGAGAGTTCGCATTCCCCCAAGTGATTTTTTCGTTGGCGAGGTCTGCTAGCAATTTTATCATCCCCCTTTTCTTGGCCTTCTGATAGTTGAGTGAAGAAATGCCTCGTATCCTGATGTTGGCGCACTATCAAATTAGCTAACAAATTTATTTGGTTCTGGATCATCTCTAATTTTTGCATTACTATGATACATTCCTCCGAGTTTTCCCACTTTAGGACATTTATTCTGTGCTTTTGGGGGTAGTCATCTATCCTTCGTATGCACTTACGAATTGGATACATTTCAGTGCTTCCTAACCCGATCATGTTTACTTCCCCCGTATTATGCTGCAACGGAAGGTTGGTGTTGACATTTTGTTGATCAGGTTGCTGAACCACAATATTGCCACTTTCGATCAGATTTTGAATTTTATGCTTTAAGGACCAAAAATCTTCCGTATCGTGTCCTGGAGACCTTGAGTGGTAAGCACATCTTTGGCTTGGATTATATCTTTTCCTCCCTGGTTCTAGAGGTAGAGCCAGTTTAGTAATTTTCTTGTGATCCATTAATATCGCCAATACATGTTCAAGAGAATCGCCTAGTGGAGTGAACACCCGATTTTCCATTCTTTTAAATTAATTTTCTTTTCATATCTGGGTATTGGTTGAATACAGCCTATTGTTGAGCTGACAGATTGTTTTGTATTTTACGAATGGGGGGACTGTAGGTTGGTCTCCTAACTTGCCCCTGTACAACAAGGGATACATCTTCATTGCCTTTATCAGGTACACCCTTGGGATCGCTCGCATACTTGTCAGTCTGTATATGCTTAGCGACTGCTTCCAAGACAGTGAAGTCTTTAATCTTGCCTGCTTTAAGGTCCATCTCTGCCATTTCGCCGTGTTTGATCATTTTCAAGAATGGCTTTCCTATGCCTGCTAGGATCCTCTCGTAGTATGGACCCTCTTGGATATTAATAAACGTCATTACCATCTCAACTTTTGTCATTGATGGAATGACTTGCGTTGCTAGATGTCTCCACCTTTGGGCATATTCTCGGAAAGATTCAGTACTTTGCTTTTTTACTTTAGTCACTTGGTATCAATCAGGTGCCATTTGTGACTGAAAACTTTACTGATTTAGAAAGGCGTGGGCTAATTCTTCTCAGTTGTGGATATTGGCATTGTCAAGTCGGGCATACCAGGCTTTAGCCTCTCCAGTGAGACTCTTTAGGAAAAGTTGCATTCTGAGGCTTTCATCTTCAGCATAAGATCCCAGTTTTCCAATGTACACTTTCAGGTGCGTATAGGGATCGCCTTCCCCATTGTACTTTTCAAACTCTGGAACTTTGAATTTGGCAGGATAGCGCGCCCATGGGAATATGCAAAGATCTGAATAGGTGACATTCTCATAATTTCCAGTTCCTTTGATTGACCGGATGGTCTCCTCCATTTGTTGGACTTTCTTTCTTATATCCCCAATTTCTCGATCATCCTCGAGATTTGTGATTTCTTTATTGGAATGAGGTTTAGTTATCTAGGTTTCCATCTTTTTACCAATACCTTGACTGCCCCCTTGTGTGGATGACTCTGGTTGAGTAGGCATTGTTTGGCGCTGGATTCCTCCATGTGCAGAAGATTCAGTGTGGATGGGTATTTATGGACCCTGAATAGATTGGTGTAGTTCTTTGAGCATAACAGCCAACTCTGTCATTTGATAGCTTAATTTTTCGAACTCTTCGCGAGAGACAAAAGTTGGATCAGGTTTGGCACTTTTATCCATATCTGATTGTGGGCTTAATGCCCTTTTGGTCTTTGAAGGGTAAACGGGATCAATTGCTTCCCTACAAAAAGACTTGCGTAGTTTAGTCTTAGGGATATTGTAAATACTATTTATAAGGTGCCCATTTTACGAATATTGTCCTGCAAAAATAGGTGTTATTTGATAACATGTATTCACAAAATATTCTTCATATTTTATATTACATTAACATTTACAAGTAATTTAAATGGTAAAGTATGAAGAGACTTCCCTTCGCGTTTGGTTTATCAGAGGCTGACCAATCCTAGGCTACTCTCGTGGCTTTTTGGCATGAAGGTCCCCAGATTACCGCAATCTACTCGACGGGAATTTAATCCGGTCTTTCAACTGGAGCGAATCTGGGTGGTGCCTTTCCTGAGCCTCGTTGGAATTATTCTTCCTACGAGTCCAGTAATCAAACACCGACAGGATAGCCTCTTGGTGGAGGAACCACACAACATACATTCACATACAACGTGTCTCACCGTTTATAAAAATGATGACATGTGCGAAGCACTAATATCACAGACAGATATAGTATAGTACAGTAAGTAAAAATGCATCAGTACAATTCATCATAAATGTAAATGCAACATTCACACACAAGCATATAACAGTTTTGAAAAGCTTGTAATAACGACTTAAGCCCTCTTACTGGAGTCCCCAGTAGAGTCGCCACCTGTCGACGTCGAGATTTTTAGATGTTCCTTTTTGTTACTTGTTCTTTGGTGTTCTCATATTAAATGTGAGATTTGTTTGAAAAACAAGTAAAAAAGTCCGACATGTATAATGTCGACGATTTGACTTTAAGAGTCGCCAGTTGGTGTATTTAACTGGTTGCACCTACGCAACCGAAAAAGTTTGCACATTAACCCAGTGATATGACACTGCTAAACGGGTCTGTGAAATCGAGATTCATTTGGGTTCGGGGGCTTGATTATGCGAAGGGAAGGTGTTAGGCCTCCCCCGACATCCGTGTTGCCACGGTGACCGTCAATTTTCAAAGAAACTGTTATATGAATGCGTGTGTGTGTGTGTGGATCAATGTGCAATTATTTGGAAGTAGTGCTTTGCCTCGTTCGCACCTATATACAAAGGGTTTGAATTTATAGAAAAATTCAGTTTTAAACAAGGTATAGCAATGAAGTTTTATAAAAAATGGTTTTTCAAACCCTGTGCTCAATAGTAATTGAGGCCTTTGATACTTCTATTTTATTATTAAATGTTCGGCTTGTTTGCTTTTATTTTCGAGATGCGAAGCATCTTCGAGAAAATAATATACAGTAGTATCGAACTCCTCATGGGCATGACAGCCATCCAAGGAAATTCAGACACGGTAAAATAAAGTACAAGCTTCTCACAGCTGAAAAAGGTCCATCACGGGAACCGAATTTAGATTCAGTAAACTGAATCTGTGATCACATGATTCCTAGGCTCACATGATACTGCAAATTGTATGGAAAATAGTAAGTCGTTATATATATAAAAGTTGTAAATATATATATATATATATATATATATATATATATATATATATATATATATATATATATATGGACATGATTAACCACCACGAAGTAAACTCTAAGTGGGACGAAATGTAAATAAAGCTATAAAAAGCAATCAACTGCCACGAAGTAAACTCCAGGCAGGACGAAATGTATATATATATATATATATATATATATATATATATATATATATATATGTACATATATATATAAAAGCAGTAAACACACCGGATGTAAATCCATGCTCATCAGATATGTCCGACAAAAATTATATATATATATATATATATATATATATATATATATATATATATATATATATAACTGTTGTCAGACATATCTGATGAGCCTGAATTTTATATCCGGAGCATTTACCTGCTTTTATATATATATATATATATATATATATATATATATATATATGCAAGTAAACGCTCCAGACATAAGTCTAGGCTCAATCGAGGCATAACTCGATAATGTTAGTCCATATATAAAATATATACATATATAAGTATGTATATACAGACAGAAATGAAAACCACGGACCGAAGTCCGGGCATATGCACACAACACGACTCTTAATGTGTATAACAGTGTGTGCAAAGATGACAAAGAAGGATTTATAGAATGTGAGAAGGCTTACAGTGAGCTGCCAATGTAGGCTTCTATGACCCTATATGGATAAACACTCAACTCCCGCCGGATAAAAATATAGCTATATATGAGCTAACAGATGTTTAAAATGAGGAAATACTCAATATTGGTATGTATAGAGCAAATTGGACAGGGCTTCATCGCCTCTCTCCCCCTCAAAATGGCTAGCCCAAGCCCCATATATATAGAACTAATGGCTACAGGTGTACATGCAGCAGCCTCAGATACACCTGCGGCTGCCCGAGCTGTCTGGGGTTCTGCGGGTCCCATCGTCTCGACGTACGTGCACTCGTGCACTGTAATGTTCTCTCGAACTTGTAGAACTTCAGTCCGAGCATCCGAACGAGGTATACAAGACCATCTTTGGACTGATTTTGTCGAGAGTTACGCAGTGACATGGGATTTGCCCTTTTTGATTCCAGGATGTTGGGTCCATGACAGAAATAGCATTTCTGGGTCTCCGTCAGGCAGTCTATTGAGCTGTTTTGCGTAGTTCGCGCTTGAAAGTTGAAATATGGTTCTTGTGAGACTTCTTTTGAAGAAATATGAGTTGAAATGAGTGTATTTGGTTTGAAGTGAAGTTGAGTTAGCAAAATGACCATTTTGCCCTTCCCGGGGTTATCTCCGGTTTTCGCACATTGTAGACGTCTTTTTGCAGGGTTATCTTTAAGGTTGTCATGCTTTTGACTCTGAATATCCTCAGGGTTATCTCTTGAGGTTGGAATTGATGTTGTGGTCCTCGAGGATTATCTCTGGAGTGTGAAAAAGATGCTTTTGTCCTCCTGCATAGTTAGTAACAGGAAAAGAAAATTTCGAGTGTCTACATAAATATTTGAACCCTTTTATGTTGATATTGTGTCGCATGTGTTGTGATATGGTATTTGTGTTAGAATATACCGTATGGTATACATAGGATTATTTACACTTTCTAGTATTTTTTTAAATAAATTACAACAAAAGTTCATTCAGAAAATATTTACAGAATTAATATATTTTTAATATTTTATTTACAAAATTAGTGCATTTGGTATCCCTTTAATTTAGTTGGGTGTTTTAATGGGTTGCTGATGTGGCAAATCAGTTTTGTAATTATGTAACTGTTCCCGATTGTTTTTCTCTGCCGTGACAATTTGAATTGTATGCCAAACCCGAGTAGTCGTGCATTTTGTATATGGTGCAGTTGGTAACCAAACCTTCATACAAAAGTAACCATTTTAGTTTATGTGGGTAACCAAATAGTCGTAAAAAAAATTCAGAACAGTTACTAAGTGTTACATGTATTTGTTTTCTTTATCTTGTTAAACCATGATGAAATCGAAGAGTAGTCGTGTGGTTTTCCTCTTACTTAATGTAAGAAAAAAAAAATACAAAATATTATTCAATATTGTGTAATACAATCTCGGTTACCTTACAATAATAAAAAGGTTGGCAGCCAAACCTTCATACAAGGGTAACCATTTTAGTTTTTATGGGTAACCAAATAGTCATACAAAAATTTCAGAACAATTACCAAGTGTTACATGTATTTGTTTTCTTTATTTTGTTAAACCATGATGGAATCAGAGAGTATTTAGGTGGTTTTCCTCTTACTTAATGTAAGAAGAAAAAAAATGCAAAATATTATTCAATATTGTGTAACACAATCTCGATTATCTTACATCAATAAAAAGGTACAGTTGGTAGCCAAACCTTCATACAAAGGTAACCATTTTAGTTTTTGTGGGTAACACAATCTTGGTTACCTTACATCAATAAAAAGGTCTTGCGCTTCTTCTCATCCTGCTTGTATAATTCCAGCCCTCATTACTTCTCTTCTAAACCTATTTAGAAGCTTCTCTTCCAACTCGTTATCGTCCACAATCACCTGAACATTGTACCCCGATCGGAAGAAAAGGGTATTTGCATATGCCAAGGATGGGCACACTACAGTCATCAATTCCGTTGAATCATACGAAGAGGGGGAGTTGATGTTATTAGAGGAAGAGGCGATGATTGGGGCAAAATCATCTCTGGATTTTGAAGATAAAGAAGAAGATGAAGGTGAATAATCAGAGGAGAGAGGAAGATGAGATGGTTGGATTTTGGGTGGTGGTGGTGTTTTTTATGGTATGAAGAGAGAGAGAAAGTTGGCAAGAGATGAGGAAGCCATGATTGGAATGAAGAGCTCCGCGGCGGGGGAGGAAGATGAAGGGGAGGTGAGAGGAGGCGGTGAGAGAGATGAAGAGAATGGGCGGATGAGAGATCTAAGGTTTAATATGTTTGGTTATTGTGTTGCACTCTTTTTGTAATTATTTTGTGAATGCACTAAGATTGTAATTACTTTTTAATTGTTATATAGTAATATAAAGAACCCTAAGTTATAAGTTATAAGTTATAACCACATGTGGGGATACCACAAACATATTCTTTTTGAAGGGTTTCGACACAGAAATGCACAGCAGAAATAGAACAATTTAAACCAATTTTGAAACCCTAAAATAGGATCCATACGAAAAATAATTAATTCAGTGGTTAGAAATTATACCGATTAAGAAAGCTCGAAACGATGCAGTCGAATCTCCAACGCAATTCGAACGGACTGCGTCTCTATGGTATCCACACGAACTCTCCACGAATCATCGTACGATCTGCAGAAGAAGGAACCGCGGTACTAGCCACCAAGGATGACAATTTTTCAAAACTTTTTTCTCTCTAGTCTCTCTCTAAGAGTGGCTAGTGTTTTGGTTAATGAATAATACCTAAAATGGCTGCTACATATCATATATATAGCGATTAAAAGGAATTATTCAAAAAACCTAATTTAATAAAATCCAAATTTATATATATATATATATATATATATATATATATATATATATATATAGCTTAATTAAGTCTTACTTAATTAATATAGCTATATATAAATTATCCTATTAATTTAAATTCGTAATTTAAATACTCTCAATCATATTGACATATTTAAATCTTTACAATTTAAATTAATTCCCTTTTAATTACGTTCTATGTGTGTGACCCTATATGTTATTATTATGTTGGCAATAATTTTAAAATCATATTATAAAATTATAAATAGTGAGCGGCATCTAGTAATGCATCACTGCTACCCAAGTAATAATAAGATCGATGATTAGATGCAACCTTTTCGTGACTAATGTTTCAATGTAATTGAATCCTTTTAACCTTAATATCCTAGATTAAACTCGAGTCATGGAATGTGTCATACTCTTCATAATTTAATCTGAGTTTTTCTTGATCAATAAGTAGACTATATGAAACAAATCACTATTTGAGCATTATCATGCATTTCAAAGTCCTACTCAATCAATAGGCCTATGGATATCACCCCTAATATATAGAACGGTTAAATTCCATCTAGATCAATCATATTCCTCACACGATTCATGATGTATCCAATAATCACCTTTATAGTCCACCCTATTAAAGGTGACATTTGATGATATCAAAGTACATAAATCACCGTGTAGTAATATAGTGATTTCAGGTCGGAGGACCATTACATCATTGTCACTATGAGAATTGCTAATGACACTTCGCATAATGCTCCACATAGAATTCTCATGGTGGGTCTATCCCGTACATCGTTCTCTAACATGTACCTATGCATTGACTTAATATCTCATATATTTATGACCAATGAGATTTGGTCATCAGCCAATCCACATACTAGTCTTAATACATCATTGTTGTCCCATCAACAATGATACTAATTGTAATTATATAATCTCATGTTCAAGTCACATACTTTAAACTATATAATTTGTATCACTATTCTAAGGATTTTTATTATGTTAATATTTATATAACGCAGTAAATAAAACCATAATAAAATCATTCATTTATTCAATCAAATATAATATCAAAACGTTAAGCAATTATATCAAATAATTGGCCTCTAGGGCATAAAATCTAACAGTCTCCCACTTGCACTAGAGCCAATCACTCATGTATCTAATACCCATGGAACTAGTGTGACCATCGTGCTTCTGATGCGACAAAGCCTTGGTCAGTGGATCTTCAAAATTATCATCTGTTGGCACTTTTCCTATATGTACATCTCCTTTATCAATTATTTCACAGATGAGATGGTACCGCCTAAGTATATGCTTGGATCGTTGGTGAGATCTGGGTTCCTTAGCCTGTGCAATGGCTCCATTATTATCACAGTATAGAACAACTGGATCAACAATGGTTGGAACAACACCAAGTTCAGTGATGAACTTTTTAATCCATACAGCCTCCCTAGCCGCACTAGAAGCAGCAATATACTCAGCCTCTGTTGTAGAATCGACTACTGTCTCTTGCTTCGAAATCTTCCAGCTAACAACACCACCATTAAGGTAAAATAAAAAACCTAACTGAGAATTATAGTTAACATTATCAGTCTGGAAACTAGCATCTGTGTAACCCTTTACTACTAGTTCGTCTTCACCTCCATATACCAAGAATGAATCCTTAGTCCTTTTTAGGTACCTTAGGATATTCTTGTCTGCTGTCCAGTGACTTTCACCTGGATTCGACTGGTATCTGCTCGTTATGCTAAAAGAATACGAGACATCCGGACGAGTACATATCATTGCATACATGATAGATCCAATTGCCGAAGTATAAGGGATTAGAGATCTTTACACCATGAGTCATGGGTAAGTGCCCTCTTTTTGCCTCTTGCATGCTAAACCGTTTCAGCACTTTATCAATATATGTACTATGACTTAGGCCGATCATTTTTCTCGATCAATCTCAATAGATCTTGATACCTAATGTAAAATCCCAAATTTTACGAATAAAGATTTAATTTTCTCGAAATATTTTTTTCAAAATTATGGTGTGGATTTGAGATAATGTTATAGTTATGGGTAATATTTAAAATTTTACAAAGTACGCAAGTTGTTATATAATATTCGATTGGTCAGGGAATATTCGTTTTAACAGGGAATATTCGTACGACGGTACAATCATTGGTGGACCCCGCAACGGAATTATTATCGGATTAAGAAAATAACAAAAATATTTTTATGAAAATAACGACGGAAGTTTTACCGTTAACTGTTGAAACACCCGGTGTTAAAAGTACAGTAATACGCGTGGTTGCATAGTAGCACACGATATTGATTATTGATGCTTACATGAGAAGTCATTCAATTTTGTTCAATTATTGCTACAGTAATTGCTGCATAATATCTCACGTTATTTGATTCAGTTATTGTCAATATTTTATATATTATTTAATTAATATTTGAGACGACGAAGTTATTAGCATTATTATTTACAATATTAACGATGTCTAGAAGTTCTGCCAAGGAGAGGTTTGGTCACCTAATTGCGCGCCAATAGGGAGAAATCCTTATTGTTTCCTCGGAACGACCTGGTCGATTAATAGTGTGACTTATAATAATGATGATGAGTTTTGTTTTATTAGTATTATTAATGTAATAAAACAGAAAAACTTTTTATATAAAACAGAATACTTTTATAAAGTTATTTGTTTTATTAGACTATAAATAGAATATATTATATTCTATTATGCATAGTGTTTTTCACAATAAAATCTTTTTATATAAAACAGAATACTTTTATAAAGTTATTTTTTTTATTAGATTATAAATAGAATATATTATATTTTATTATGCATAGTATTTTGCATAGTATAATCTTTTTATATAAAACAGAATACTTTTATAAAGTTATTCATTTTATTAGATTATAAATAGAATATATTATATTTTATTTAAAAGATTTTGTTTTATTAGAATATTTTATTAAATCAATATGGACCGTCCGATTAAAAGTAAATCAATCTGGACCGTTCATGAATTAGTTACTATTCAGTCCATTCTCCTATAAATAGAAGCTCATTCCTTCATAATTTCTTACGAATTCACTGAAACTCTAGAGAGAGAATCTATAGAGAGAATTCTTCTTCGATAATCTTGAGCGTATTTCTTTAGAGTTTGAGAAGCTTTGAGAGTAGAAAACAGTATAAGTTTTCTTCAAGAATATCCTCGCCCTACCAGTCGGAAGACTCTTCTTTCTAAGGTAAGGGATATTATTTGTTATACCCGTAAGGGGTATTATTTCTTTTGTATTCATGAAGAGAACTTCTGTTATTCCATTCTTTATTATTATGTTGGAATAACCTGTCTATGAGAAGTACCTTATACATGATGAAATTCTTCTATTATTCCATTCTTTATTATTCTGTTGGAATATCCTGTCGGTGCGTATTACGCCTGACCTGGTTTCATTATTTATTATTCTGTTGGAATAACCTGTCTGTGCGGTCTATCGTATGTCTGGTGAAGTCTTTTATTATTCCATTCTTTATTATTCTGTTGGAACATCCTGTCGGTGCGTTTACGCATGACCTGGTTCCGTTATTTATTATTCTGTTGGAATATCCTTTCTGTACGTTTATGTATGACCTGGTTCTATTTTTTATTATTCTGTTGGAATAACCTGTCTGTGCTGTCTATCGCATGCATGGTGATTTCTTTTGTTGTTCCATTCTTTATTATTCTGTTGGAATAACCTGTCTATGTGGATTATCACATGCATGGTGAATGATCTTTTGTATTCATTCCTTATTAAATTGTGGAAACGATCTGTCTAAGTGGATTACCACATGGCGGCGAAAATCTATTTGTAGTTTCATATATTCTATTATATTCAGTTGGTTAAAGTTTTAGCTTCTAAAGTCCATGAAATTAGTGGAATATCCTTGATATTTGCGCTTCATCCAGTATCTTTTCATGAAAATATTCTTCTAAGCATTCTTGAATTTTACTCTACAAAGAAGTATCATGTTGACAATTTGGACGTTATTGGTTCCTGGATAAATTAATTCTTGAACTTATTTTATTGAATTATTATGTCATTGTCATTATCCTCATACTTATATTATATTGAAAGTCATCTGTGGCCTGTAGTTCATAGATGGACTTGGTATGATTATGACAACGGATTATTCGGTATAATCATGACCGTAATATTACAAATGATGTGAAAAAAGTCTTCATTGGCCCGTATTGTATTGATGGACAGTTTTTGGTATGATTATGACTATGGATTCTCTTACGCCAAGGGTGCAAAGATGAATTGTTTTATGGCATGATCAGGACCGTTGATGAAAACACGATTATCTTTGGCCCGTAGTGAATGGATAATTTGTGGTCGTGATCCTAAATAATATCCTTGGTTTGTAGTGAATGGATGATTTGATGATGTGGATTATTTATTAAGCTGACTCTCAGCGATAAAATCGATAACAAACTTTTTAAATCGTAGAAGATAGTAGATTTTATTCTCTACATGACTCTTCTAATGGATTGTTTGTTCCGCTGCAGTTAAACTTGATGTTTGTTATATTGTATCAGTTTAACACTGTTGAAGGCTAACGAGAATTTATTCTGCATTATCTTAGTCATAATATTTGTTACTGGGCTAGTTGAGCTCACCCTTTCTTTCATTGTTCTCTTCAAGAAATGAGAACGTAGCTGGGACTAGTCGGGGAACAGAGTGATGGTCCTAGATGGTGCATTAGTAGTCCTCACTATTATGTGAAATAGTGTAATAATAACTGTAATGAGACTCCATTGAGTGTGGATATTGCCTAGATGACAATATTTGTATTAAAACTCACAGCATATGTTTTATCGTATTTTACACGACTGTTGTATAATTAGTTTATATTTGTATTCAATACCATGTATTTGGCGACTCAAGATGGGTGATGTATACCTATTTTGGGGGCGTCACACCTAAAATGTAGGCTGCATCGCCTAAATCTTTCATGGAGAAACATTTTCCTAACCATGTTTTTACTGCCTGTAATGAAGGAATTTCATTCCCAATAATTAATATGTCATCAACATATAATATCAGTAATACAATGTGACTCCCACTAACCTTCTGATATACACAAGGTTCATCTTCATTTTTAATAAAGGCAAACTCTTTGACTGCTTCATCAAATCGAAGATTCCAACTCTAAGAGACTTGCTTCAATTCATAAATGGATCGCTACAGCTTACATACCTTTCCATCATCCTTTGGATTGACAAATCCCTCAGGTTGTGTCATGTACACATCCTCAAGGAGATTTTCGTTAAGGAAAGCAGTTTTAACATCCATCTGCCAGATTTCGTAATCGTAAAAGGCTGCAATATCAAGTAAGATCCTGATGGATTTAACCATTGCCACTGGAGAGAAGGTTTCATCATAGTCAACACCTTGAACTTGTCTGTAACCTTTTGATACCAGTCGACCTTTGTAGGTTTGTACATTACAATCCATATCAGTTTTCTTCTTGAAAACCCACTTGCACCCGATTGGTTTTACCCCTTCGGGTGGATCAACCAAAGTCCATACTTGGTTAGTATTCATGGAGTCCATTTCAGATCTCATGGCTTCAAGCCATCTCTCAGAATCTGGTCCATTCATAGCTTCTTGGTAAGAAGCAGGCTCATCCTGGTCTATGAGCATCACATCACCATTTTGAGTCACAAGATATCCATAATATCTCTCGGGCTCTTGGTGTGTCCTACCAGATCTACGAATTCCTTGTGTAACTTGAGCAGGCTCACTTTCCACAATTTCTTGTGGTTCCTGCTCACGTTCCAACTCAGGTTCAATGATATTTTGTGGTTCTCGAATTTCTTCGAGTTCTACTTTCCTCCCACTGTTTCCTTTAGAGACAAATTCTCTTTCTAGAAAAATACCAGTTCGAGAAACAAACACTTTATTCTCAGAAGGTTTGTAGAAATAATACCCTTTTGTTTCTTTTGGGTATCCCATAAAATTATATTTGTCAGATTTAGGTCTGAGCTTGTCAGAATCTAGACGTTTTACAAACGCCTTGCAACCCCAAATCTTCATAAACGACATACTAGGACGTTTCCCAGTCCACATCTCATATGGTATCTTCTGAACCGTCTTTGTAGGAACACGGTTAAGTGTAAATGTAGCTATATCTAGGGCATGACCCCATAAGCTTATTGGAAGATCTGCATGACCCATCATTGATCGTACCATGTCCAACAAGGTGTAATTTCTCCTCTCAGATACACCATTCCATTGTGGTGTTCCAGGTGGAGTGAGCTGTGATATAATACCACACTCCTTTAGAAGGTTATCAAATTTTTGGCTTAAGTATTCACCTCCTCAATTAGATCGAAGGGCTTTTATACTTTTGCCAAATTGGTTTTGAACTTCATTCTTGAATTCCTTGAGCTTTTCAAAGGATTCGGATTTGTGTCTCATAAGATACACATATCCATATCTACTGAATTCGTCAGTAAATGTAATGAAGTAATAAAACCAACCTCTTGCTAACGAACTCATGGGTCCACATACATCACTATGTATAAGTCCCAATATATCGCTAGCCTGTTCATTGTGTCCAGTGAAAGGGGCTTTAGTCATCTTGCCAAATAAACAAGATTCACATTTTTCATATGATTCAAAATCAAATGAATCCAAAAATCCATCTTTATGGAGTTTTGATATGCGTTTCTCATTTATATGGCCCAAACGACAGTGCCAAAGATATGTCAGATTTGAATCATTTGATTTAAATCGTTTTGTATTTATGTTATAGATAGGAATTTCTACATCAAGAATATAAAGACCGTTAAACAATTGTGTAACACCATAGCAAATATCATTTAAGTAAAATGAACAACGATTGTTCTTAATTATAAATGAAAAACCTTTCTTGTCCAAACAAGAAACAGAAATAATGTTTTTGCTTATAGCAGTCACATAATAACAATCCTCTAATTCTAATACTAGCCCAGTGGGCAAAAATAAATGATAAGTTCCTACGGCCAGTGCAACAACTTTTACTCCATTCCCAACTCGTAGGTCAACCTCTCCTTTTGCCAAAGTCCTACTCTTTCGAAGTTCCTGCATATTAACACAAATGTGAGAACCAAATCCATTATCCAATACCCATGATGTAGAAGTAGACAAATTGACTTCTATAACATATATACCTGAATCAGAAGTCACATTTTTTTTTCTTCACTTCTTCCAAATAAGTATGATAATTCCTCTTTCAGTGTCCAGGTTTTCCACAAAAGTGACAATCACCTTTTTTAGCCACACCACATTTAGGTTTTAAAGCCTGTTTGGTTTTGGAATTAGGTTTGGCACCAGAATTAGATCCAATCTTTTTTTGGCATTTCCATTTTCCCTTAGCATTTCCCTTTCATACCATCATTATGGGAACGGGTCCTGCCTTTTTTAATGTTGTTCTAAGCAGTTATTAACATGCTCAACAACTCAATAAGGGGTTTCTCAATTTCATTCATAAGATAATTCATAACAAATTGAGAGTAGCTGTTGTTCAAGGATTACAAAACAAGATCAGTTTGGGCTTCCGAAGTGATTGGAAAACCCAACCTATCAAGGTACTCAATATACCCAATCATTTTTAGTATATGTGGACCAACTGGATCACGTTCACCCATCTTGTAGTGATATAACGCCTTGCTTGTATCATACATCTCCTGTCAAGCATGCCCTTCGAACAATTTCTTGAGATGCTCGATCATCTCATAAACATCCATCAACTCATGTTGCTTCTGAAGCTCAGCGTTCATGGTTGCTAGCATGAGACAACTCACGTCCAGAACATCATCTTGATGCTTCTTGTAAGCATTATGCTTCGCACGTGGTGCAGTGACAGTAGGTGCTGCAGGAATGAGCCCATCAAGGACATATAGCTTGCGCTCTTGTTTGAGGACAATCCTCAAGTTCTTGTTCCAGTCAAGGAAATTAATTCCACTCAACTTGTCCTTCTCAAGGACTGATCTTAGTGAAAGACTACTTGTGTTGTTGTTGTTTTCCATTGATATCTACAATTTATAAGTGCCAAAATAATAAGTCAAATTACAGAGTTGATATTATGTAATTGATAATAGTACATTCAAAATACACCTCCCACTATTTTATTCAAATTAATAGCCCTCACCATTAATTCGGAAAGTATTTTTTATTAAATCTTTCTAGTGAGCCAAGATCCATATTTCATTATGACATAAGTTAGCTTTGGCTAATCTCTTAAAACATAATTATTTAGGTAGACAACCCTTTTGTCAATTATATCATATATAACTCTTGGATAGTTTGGTAAACAACATTTGTTTCTAGTTCATCTAATGGTACCTACCAAACTCTATGCCTCTAAGTCCACAATCCTATTGAGATAACCTAGTTAAGTCGGGCCCAATGATTTTAACAGTTTGGATATCACAATTATCCTATCGGATCTTACCTAGATAAATAGGGTACTTTGCTTTGGCGAACCTACATCTATTGATCAAGGTCTTGTTGAGTACTATTCATTGGAAGACATCTGATTTAGACTTAATAATTTAATGAGGGATTTTATAAATAAATTTAGATCTCAACAATTTTTAATCTTATTAAGCATGCACATTATTTATCATATCATATCTCATACTAGCAAAAATAAAGTGCAAAATTAAATGTGTCACAGTTATGGCCCAATCCACTGTCAATCTTTTCAAGCTAATGAAAGATTGAAGGTCAATCTAAGGTGGTAAAAGATCTTAAAATAGTAGCTTCCTTGGATCTTCCTCATACATGTGCCTCCTCTCCATCATCATCTTTCCATCATGTTCTCCATCTTGACATCTTCAACGATTATAGATTATTACATGATATAAAGAAACCTCGAGTTACATTCGATGGAATTTAGATGAGAAGAGAATATTACATTAGAATTTATAGAAAGGCACGACATGCAAGCCTTATTTCAAAACAAAAAAACCACTAACCTATGGGTCAAAAGGCCATAACTGTGCACCATGCATATCACAATAAGCATATAACAGTTTATATAAAATTAAAGAAAAATATATAACAATTGGGGTCACGACTATCGTGCGCAACGACCGGGGGGTCCAAGGGGGGTCAGCGAGCGGGGTCGGGGGCAGCGCCCCTGGAATTTTTTTTTGAACTACAATCTGTATTGTAGAATTTTTCCATACGAATCTCTGAAACAGTTTTAGAATCATATATTTTAATCCACCAAAACAATCATAATAACAATACACCCGGTACATATCATATATGTCTAATTTCAATTAATCATATTAAACCGAATTTGCATACTTCTAATCCAATTAGAACATAAGTTATATACTAATATTACATCATATGCATGTACATCTATCACTGATACAATTAACAGAACATCATATACATGTATATCTATCACTGATATTCATAAAACCAGAATACGCATACATACAAAATATTATACATACAATTTCTGATCGATAAAATTGTATCATCATATATCATATATATCGAAAACAATATAATCAATTAAGATCGGTAAAATTGTAACATCACATATCATTTATATCGAAAATAATAAAACACGTTATCTGAATTAATCATTTCGCAAGTAGCTTTGATACCACTGAAGGGTTTCGATACAGAAACGCATAGCGGAAATAGAACAATTTAAACCAAATTTGAAACCCTAAAACAGGATCCATGTGAAAAATAATTAATTCAGTGGTTAGAAATTATACCGATTAAGAAAGCTCGAAACGATGCGGTTGAATCTCTAACGTAATTCGAACGGACTGGGTCTCTACGGTATCCACACGAACGCTCCGCGAATCTTCGTACGATCTGCAGAAGAAGGAACCGCGGTACTAGCCACTAAGGAAGAGGATTTTTCAAAACTGTTTTCTCTCTAGTCTATCTCTAAGAGCGGCTAGGGTTTTGGTTAATGAATAATACCTAAAATGGCTGCTAAATATCATATATATAGCGATTAAAAGGAATTATTCAAAAAACCTAATTTAATAAAATCCGATATATATATATATATATATATATATATATATATATATCTTAATTAAGTCTTACTTAATTAATATATCTATATATAAATTATTCTATTAATTTAAATTCGTAATTTAAATACTATCAATCATATTGACATATTTAAATCTTTACAATTTAAATTAATTCCCGTTTAATTACGTTCTATGTGTGTGACCCTATATGTTATTATTACGTTGGAAATGATTTTAAAATCATATTATAAAATTATAAACAGTGAGCGGCATCAAGTAATGCATCACTGCTACCCAAGTAATAATAAGATCGATGATTCGATGCAACTTTTTCGTGACTAATGTTTCAATGTAATTGAATCCTTTTAACCTTAACATCCTAGATTAAACTCGAGTCATGGAATGTGTCATACTCTTCATAATTTAATCTGAGTTTATCTTGATCAATGAGTAGACTATATGAAACAAATCACTATTTGAGCATGACCATGCATTTCATAGTCCTACTCAAACAAGAGGCCTATGGATATCACCCCTAATATATAAGAAGGTTAAATTCCATCTAGATCACTCATATTCCTCACACGATTCATGATGTACCCAATAATCACCTTTATAGTCCACCATATTAAAGGTGACATTTGATGATATCAAAGTACATAAATTTCCGTGTAGTAATATAGTGATTTCAAGTCGGAGGACCATTACATCATTATCACTATGAGAATTACTAATGACACTTCGCATAATGCTCCACATAGAATTCTCATGGTGGGGTCTGTCCCGTACATCGTTCTCTAACATGTACCTATGCATTGACTTAATATCTCATATATTTATGACCAATGAGATTTGGTCATCAGTCAATCCACATACTAGTCTTAATGCATCATTATTGTCCCATCACCAATGATACTCGACTAGGGACATTTAAGAACAATGGTACTAATTGTAATTATATAATCTCATGTTCAAGTCACATACTTGAAATTATATAATTTGTATCACTATTCTAAGGATTTTTATTATGTTAACATTTATATAACGCAGTAAATAAAATCGTAATAAAATCATTCATTTATTCAATCAAATATAATATCAAAACATTAAGCAATTATATCAAATAATTGGCCTCTAGGGCATAAACTCTAACACTTTTTTCAAGTCATACTTAACCTCACACATTTTTTGTGGGGTATTGAACTTGAGACCTAAATGTATGAGGATTTCCTTAACTATATATATACATATATAATACTTTGTAAATATCATATAAAATTTAAATTTTTTCAAAGTCAATTTAAAATATTTGTAATTTTAAAATTGATGTTAATTATTTGTCTTTTGAAAACATTAAAATTTATTATTAAGATAATTTATAAAAAACTTTGTGATTATATTTTTGTAATTTAAAATAATTTATATAAATTTAAATATAAAAAATATATCTTAAATTAACTTTAAAATTTTAATATTAATTCCACATAATGGAGTTTATATTTAAGCAGTCTGGATCAAGTGCATACCCCTTATCTTACTCACCTGTGCTCACCCCCTTTAGCGACGGACCCGAAAACGGTTCGGTCATACAATCGTCGTCTATACTTTTAGTGACGCTATATGTTGTCCTGTCGCTAAAAGTATAGACGACGGTTGTATAACCGAAACCGTCGTCGGATCTGTCGCTAAAAGGGGGTGAGCACGAATGAGTAAGATAAGAGGTATGTACTTGATCCTTACTCTATATTTAAGTATTTATGTGTATATCATAAATGCACAACAATCAAGTATAGTTGCCAAAATCGGAACGATATCATATTGAATCTGGGCCATGCATGTTATTTATTCATGGCAAATAGTGGGCTTGTTGCATGCATTCATATTAAATGGACCTACCAGCTTAATTAATTTGTACGGACTGTGGGCATCCATCGTATTAATTTTTGGAACAATTACATATTACAATACATTTTTTAAAATAATTACAAAAATCATACATTCATAAAATAATTACAAAAATATGACACTTCATCATATATATTTACAATACTAATACAATTAAAGAGTCCTTAAATTAAGGGATTAATATTAAGTCCTTAAATTAAGGGATTAATATTAATGGACTGACATAACAAATTAGTTTCCATCTTCCTTCGGTCTCTCTCTCTACGCCCTTACTATTTCTCTCTCTTCTCCCTTACTACTTCTTTCTCTCCTCTCGAAGCCACTCGTCGTCGTCCTCTTTCGTCGTCGTCCTCTTTCGCCGTCGCCACCGCCGCAACACCACAGTCTCTCAACTCCAACAGAAAATTGAATACGTGACTTTCAGGCTATGTTTTCAGGCTACTACGTATTTTTCTCTCTCCAACTCTCTCACAACTGAAAGGATTCTGGTTTCTCTCTAAGGTATGCTTCTAATTTCTGTTAATTTTCATTCTACTAATTAATTGTCAATATGATCATACATATACACTATTTTTCTAACAGAATGGGGTATTGATTGTTTGGATTTGTGTTATTTTTATGTTTTGTATAGAATGGTTGATACAATGAAGAAGGATGGAAAGAAGAAAAGAATCACAGAGGGTGATTCTATTAAGGACTTCAAGAAATTTGTTTGCGTTTGTGCAGTTGGATTCTAATTTTGATTTTCCTGTAGTTAAGACAGAAGCTCAAGTTCATAGCCAGAAGATATTTCCAACCCAAAATTTTTTAAAGGTTTGCTAATTTAAATTTTGTTATTGTTACTATCATATAACTGTTTGGTTACTTCTGCATTATGTTTTGGTTACTGTTAGCTTGTGATTCGGATACCATTTTGTTACCTTGATTTGATATTTTGGTTACTTTTTTATGTTGTTATGGTTACCATGTATTTGCTTAGTATACATGGTTGACTAAACTGTTTTGGTGTACATATTGTTTATGTATTGGTTACCATTAAAACAAGTTTTGGTTACTATCATATAAATATTTGGTTACTTTTTTTTGTTGTTCTGTTTACCATGTATTTATTTAGTATATATGGGTGGACTAAACTGTTCTTGGTCTATATGTTGTTTATGTATTGGTTATCATTAATATATATTTTGGTTACTAACATATAACTGTTTGGTTACTAAATGAGTATATTTTTTGTTACTGTTAGCTTATGGTTTGGATACCATTCTTTTTTCCTCAATTGGGATTTTGGTTACTTTTATATGTTGTTTTGGTTACAATGTATTTGCTTAGTATACATTGGTTGACTAAACTAGTTTTGGTATACATGTTGTTTATGTGTTGGTTACTTTTAGAACATGGTTTGGTTACTATCATATAACTGTTTGGTTACTTTTTTAGTATATTTTTTGGTATACATATTTTTGTTTTTGTGACCTTTAAATTATGTTTTGGTTAATATTATATATAACTGTTTGTTTACTACATAAAATGGTCTGTACTACATGTTGTTTATATTTTGGTTACCATTAGATTATATAATATAACTTTTTGGCTACTGTGTAATTGTTATATTATATTGTTGGTTAGTATGCTCTTATTTGTTGGTCACTACGTAGCTGTTTATGATATAAATATTGTTTATATATGGTTACTAATGACTATATAAATCTGATTTTGTTTATTTGCAGTTATGAGATCTTTACTATGAGGAATGCAACAGAAAATTCACTGAAAAAGTTATATATTGGTGTGACATTGAACTAGAGATTTATCTCCAGACGAGATGCGCCTCCACAGTTGGCTTTTTAACAACTTCAGAGAATTTTCACGAAGATTTGTACCAAATTTTGATTAGTTCGGTTGTCGTTGTACTGTCATTTTGAATTGTGTTTCATACTTTGGTTTTGTTGGATATCCATAGCCACTTGTTATGGTTAGTGAGTATGTAATATTTATTGGAACTTATGTAAATGAGATTACATATTTGATTATATTACCAGTGATTTGACACTGTTTGTTGGTTCGTATTTGTTACTTCTAAGTTGTGTCAAATACATTGTTTGAAAGGTGCAGTTGGTAACCAAACATGCATAGAAGGGTAACTATTTTATTTTTTGGTAGTAACCAGATAGTTACAAGCTTGTATCAGGACATATATCAAGTGTTAAATGTACATGTGAGAGTATACATGGGTTGCCTAAACTGGATTTGATATACATGTTGTTTCTGTTTTGGTTACCATTAAAACATGTTCTGGTTACTTTTATATAACTATTTGGTTACTTCGTTATTATGTTTTGGTTACTGTTACCTTATGGTTTGGCTACTATTATTGTGCCCTTAATGTGGGATTTTGGTTACTTTTATTTTTTATTCTGATTAATATGTAATTATTTAGTATACATGGATTGCCTAAATTGGGTTTCATTACATGATGTTTCTGTTCTGGTTACCATTAAAATCTGTTATGGTTACTATCATATAATTATGTGGTTACTGTTTTATTATGTTACATTATGGTTACTGTTATTAGTAACCAGATAGTTATAAGCTTGTATCAGGACAAACATCAATGGTTACTAACATTAAACAATTATATATTCCTGTAAACAATTAAATTTGTTGTATTGGTTACTGACAGTCTCCATTGTCTAACAACTGAATAAACATTGTAAAGTAACCAATTCAATATTAGACAGTAACCAAATTACATAATCTCAGTAACCAGAAAATAAACCACAATTTTACATGTAATTTTGAAGGCCTAAATGTTGGAATTTGGCCAAAAAAACCCTGTAGTTCACCAGCAACGCTTGTGACTTTTGATCGTTGACCCGTTTCCAATGAAATTAGGCTCCGAAAACGTCAAAATCTGACACTTCAAACTTGACAAAAATTGCCAAATTGTCACTGCAACCAAATAAACATTATACTGTTATCAATTAAATAGTATACAACAACCAATATATATAATCAGATTAACAGTTATATGAAGGTAACTAATGTAGTCAATAAGTAACCACCAATATAAAAGAAACAATTATAAAACTCAATAACATTATAGAGTAACCAAATAAACACCTTACAGTATCTAAATACATATTAAACAGTAATCAAGATATATGTAATTAGTAGCTAAGATTATAAAAAATATTTTTACATTCATTTTACAACCAAAACAATCAGTAATGACTTTGTTACAAATTAAAGACTAACAGGTATATGAAAGTAACCAATGTAGTTAATCAGCAACCATCAATATAAAAAAAATCAGTATAAAACACAGTAATATTATGTAGTAACCATGGTAATATTACACAATAAACAAGTCAACATTATATATTAACCAAATCCAGATTAGACAGTAACCAACATATATTTACTTAGTATCCATAACATAAAACATATTTTTTTTCATGCATTTTACAGCAAAAACAAACAATATAAAAAACATCAATATGTACTTAAAGATCTAACTACTGCAGTAAGCAAGTCAGCATTAGTCAGTAACTAATATAATATTACTTAGTAACCAAATCAGTATTAGTCAGTAACCAAGTCAGCATTAATTAGTAATATTATGCAGTAACCAAGATAGCATTAGTCAGTAACTAAGACAACATTAGAAAGTATAATGTTACACAGTCAGTATACTGACTTTGTTATCAAAACAGTCAGTACACTGACTTTGTTAATCAACATCAATTTTGGTTACTGTACACCATCAAAAATATTACCAACCATGTGGTTAATGGTTACTAATATTAAACAATTATATATTCCTGTAAACAATTAAATTTGTTGTATTGGTTACTGTCAGTCTCCATTGTCTGACAACTGAATAAACATTATAAAGTAACCAAATCAATATTAGACAGTAACCAAACTACATAATCTTAGTAACCATAAAATAAACCAAATTTTTACATGCAGTTTTGAAGGCCTAAATGATAGAATTTGACCAAAAAATCATGCAGTTCACCAGCAAAGCTAGTGATTTTTGATCGTTGATCTGTTTCCAATGAAATTAGGCTCCGAAAACGCCAAAATCCGACACTCCAAATTTGACAACATTATACAGTAATATGCTTCAGCAACCAAATCATTATTAGTCAATAATCAATGTAATGGTACACTGTAACCAAATCATTATTAGTCAGTAACCAATGCAACATTAGTTAGTACCATTATGCATTAACCAATCCATCATTAAATAGTAACATAGACATAGTCAGACAGTAACCAATGCAATGTTAAGCAGTAACCAATGTAATGTTAAGCAGTAACCAAGTCAACATTAGTCAGTAATCAAGTAATAATCAGTAACCATTATAATTTTACACAGTAACAAAGTCATTATTAGTCAGTAACCAAAGCAATGGTACACAATATCCAATTCATTATTAGTCAGTAACCAATGTAATGGACACAGTAACCAAATCATTATTAGTCAGCAACTAATGCAACATTAGTTAGTACCATTATGCATTAACCAATCCAGCATTAAACAGCAACATAGACATAGTTAGACAGTAACCAATGTAATGTTAAGCAGTAACCAAGTGCATTTTTACATGCAATTGCAATCAAAACATTCATATTGCAATCAAAACATTCATTATTCTTATCGTGTGACATTTTTAAGTGCAAAAAACTTAAGAAAGGTAACCAATATAGTAATTCGTAGTAACAATAGGTAACTATATGATTATAAATTTTAAACTCACATACCTCAGTATTTTTTGATCGAAATTGATGTTGATCTTGAATTCAACAATCACTGCAGTATTTGGTTTCTGATATTGAAAGCGTTGTTGATTTTGTATATTATTTTCGATCTTAGAGATGTGTCGCGACAACCAGCTTCGTCTTCTCCATCGTTGATCTGCAGTATTTGGCTTCGTCTTCTCCGTCGTTGATCTTAGAGATGCGTCGTTGATCTTAGAGATTACGAGTTTAGTCGCGACAGGAGGCTTCGGGTTCGTATTTTGTCTTCTCCATCGTTGATCTGTTGTTCCGATTTCAAAGTTGCATGATTTTAGGGACGGTTAATTTCAAATATGAAATTGGATAACTGACTGGATAATGACACGTGATTTTAGGCGCATTATATTGTTTATGTTTTATTTTTGTAATTATGTTGTGTATGTTTTATTTTTGTAATTACTTTCTAAATGTTGTATATTAGTGTAAAGGACCCTTAATTTTTTACCACAATTAATTGGGCCAACACGTATACTGCTTAGTCCAGATTTTACTTATTAATGAATTGTAGAGCTGTAATTAATGGCACATACTTCTTTGGTAAAATTACATATTCTATTACATTTTTAAAAATAATTACAATAATAGTGTACTCATTAAATATTTACACAATTAATGTATTTAAAGTTCTATTTACATAATTAGTGCAATTATGTTTCCTTAAATTAGGGAATTAGTATGCAATTAGGATTCCATCTCTCATCTTCCAATTAATAAATTCATCTTCTATAATACCAACAACATCTTCTGGGCGAACATCACTTGGAATACGGCAGTTCTCAATGTCCCAAAGAATAGCAACAAGAACATCCATGGAGTTCTGGAGTTGGGAAGGAGGTTGATGTAAGATTGTGTTAGAAATTGTCACATGTGCTTGTGTTGCCTCATCTTCTTCGCCATCGTCGGAATGGCTTCTGCCGCTGCCACGACTGCTGCAGAGCATGCCACATCATACATACCGGCGGAGGGGCCTTCAGATGAGATCGGAACTACCGATGGAAGTGACGATGCAGCACATGTTGTTGGAGGCGGTGGTGGTGGGTTCTGTCCAATGGGTAGTGGTGGTGAAGATTGCGTTGGGCTTAAATATTGGTTTACTTAGTAAATTAAGTAATTAATATCTCTACCAAACTACCAAATAAATTACAGTCCTTCTCTCATCGTGAATCTTCATGAACTCATCCACCGACGAATCCTTCCGACCGATTATACAGTTGGTAGACAAACATTCATACCAAGGTAACCAATTCAATGTTATTAGGTTTCTAATTTATTTTTAAAAAATCTATTATAGATTTTTTTATTTAATAGTGCAGTTGGTAGCTAACACTTTATACAAATGTTACCAATTCAGTTTTATTGGGTTACTAATTAATTTAAAAAAATTATTGTAGATTTTTTTTATAATACAATTTGTAGACAAAACTTAATACTAAGGTAACTAATTCAGTTTTATTGGGTTACCAATTAATTATAAAAAATCTATTATAGATTTTCTTTTCATAGTGCAGTTAATAGCCAAACCTTAATACAAATCTAACCAACAAAAACTAAAATTTTTACCTTTGAAAGTTTTGGTTACCAACTGCACTGAAATTTCTATTGGTTACCCACAAAAACTAAAATGGTTACCTTTGTATAAATATTTGGATATCAACTGCACTAAAATTTATCTTTTTCTCCCTTTAATTTCTGGACTAAATCAAGCTTGGTCATAATGGCAGCTATGGCCGGCGTCCATGGTGTTGAAGCGGCGGCAAAGGGGAGGAGGAAGATGACCGGCGAAGGGGAGGAGGAAGATGACATTGCCAAACTTGGAATATTTGAATTTTAATTATTATTTTTGAATTTGAATTTGATTTGTTTGTTAGATCCAAGATATTTGAATTTAAATTATTAATTATGGTAGTTATTTCTCCTTGATTTTAGGTTTCCTTATTATTATGAATTGAATCCTATACTAATTCCCTAAATTAAGGAATCCTAATTGCACTAATATTGTAAATAAATATAGAAAGTGTATTAATTATGTAAATATTTTATGAGTGCACTAATAGTGTAATTACTTTCTAAATGTTGTATACTTATGTAAAGGACCCTACTTCTTTATCCTTGTCTGGACTCGACTTCAACTTGAGATTAGACTAGCAGAATGTTTTTAATCACCTGTCATAATCTTAACACTGTTAATATATATTTCTTCCTTCCGACAATATTTGTCGTCTTAGATGATTTTATTTTTTAAAATTATTTGACGTTTTATATTATTTAGAAAAATTAGTCATAATCTTTTTAAAATTATTACTTACGGTAAAATGTTACAGATGAAAGAGAGTATGAGATAAATATATGCTAAAAGGAAATATAGACAATTGATATTATATTTAATGTTATATAATTATTTTCTTAATTCTTGTGCACAACTCTAAAACGTCAAATATTATTAGACATTCATGAACACGAACCAGAGGAACAAATGACTGAAGTTAGGCTTTCATGAACGACCAGAATAATAAAAAATTATCATCTTAACCTGAGCATTAAAGACTTTAAAATTGGGAGGACCCCAAGATAAGATTTTGAAGAGGATTGGTTATGAAAATACAAAATCCAAAGCTACAATAAGGAGCACAACTATCAAGCTTACTACGGGTAAAAATGTTGATATATAGGTAACAAAGCACAAATGTATGATCATTTTGTTTAGTTACTATATGTGATATTGTTATCAGCTTGCTCCAATTTTTTTCTTTATCTTTATCCTTGTGATTATTTTTTAATAATGCCAAAGGGGCAGAGATAACTTAATATATAAATTGATGTGAATTATTTTTGTTGATGACAAAAGGGGAGAGAGATATCTAAATTGATATGCATATGTTATAATTCATGAAGGACTAAATAAATCAATCAATTTGTTCATAATGATTATATGCATGATTTTAGGGGGAGTTATATATTTAGGGAGACTTATATATTGTAGGTTGTTATCATCAAAAAGGGGGGGGGGGGATCGAGAATGTTGGTTTATATATTATTGATTTTAATGATGACAAGTTACTTTTTAGAGTTATATATTATCATCATCAAAAAGAGAGAGAATGTTGATTTCTGAGTTTTTATTTTAATGATGATAATATATATTTTGTATGGAGATGTTTTGTGATTTTCAGGTTATGAACTAATTATGCATGATTCAAAATTTCGAGTGGGTCTTCATAAAGAAATATTTTTTAGAGCCACCACATGGTTAGGTATCTAGGATCTCACACAGGAAATCAAATGCAAGGATTTCTAACCTGATTAATTAATTTCAAGGTAATTTTATTTTGCTGGAAATAATTTTAAAAAGGTTCCAAGAGCATAAATTCAAATCATTTAAAAAGCTATTTTTGGAAACCAAATCAATGGATAAAATATTTAGCCATGTTTTCCAAAGGTATTTTAATATCAAAGATATTATCCCTTATTCCAAAGAGCTGTTATTTCAAAATCAAATCTTGGAACTCTTTTGAAAACTGAGTCAATCCTGCTTATATTCCTTAGAGCTGAATTTTCAAATTTCAAAAGATGAGAAGTTAGTTTGGAAACAAAATCAATTTTGAAAATCTCAACCTTGTTTTACTAAGTCAAAAGATTTTTGGTATGACTGATTTTATGCTGCAAATATTTCTAAATGCTTATTCCTTTATTCTAGCAGTTAACTTCAAAATTCAAATCCCTCATATCTTGGTTATGTTCATATATATCTTTTGGGATTCTGAAGGTAAGGAGATTGATTTTTTAACCGTTTACCTTTATATATATATATATATATATATATATATATATATATATATATATATATATATATATATATGTAAGACCCCACCTTTTTTTGAATAAAGAATAATTTTTCTCGAAATATATTTTTGAATATTATGGTGTGGATATGATATAATGTTATAGTAGTAGGTAATATTTGAAAATTTTGCAAAGTAAGCAAGTCGATATAAAATATTCGTTATGTCGGGGAATATTCGTTTTAACAGGGAATATTCGTACGACTGCTCAATCATTGGTGGTCCTCACAATGGAAGTATTGTCGTAGTTAGAAAACGACAAAATATCTTTTAATAAAAATAACGACAAAAGTTTTACTGTTAAACTGTTGAACTACTCGGTGGTAAAAGTACGGTAATACGCGTGGTTGCATAGTAGCATACGGTATTGATTATTGATGCTTACGTGAGAAGACACTCAGTTATACTCAATTATTACTACAGTATGTGTTGCATAGTATCTCACATTATTTGATTCAATTATTGCCACAATATTAATATTTTATATTTTTAAATCAATAATTGAGACGACAAAGTTATTCATATTATTATTTAAAATATTGACGATGTCTAGAAAGTTCTATCGAGGAGAGGATTGGTCACCTAATTGCGCGCCAATAGAGAGAAATCCTTGTCGGAAAGCCCCCTCTTTCCTGGGAATGATCTGGTTGTTAAATGTTGTTAGTTATAATATTAATGATGAATAATTGTTAATAGATTAAAAAAAATGTGTTTTTTAAAGATAAATAATTTATGGTAAATATTTATTTAATTTTTGATATAAATATAGGGATTGTTATGAGGCGTTTGTTGTAAGTTTGACTTGTATTCCATGGGAAGATTTGCTAATTTTATGGACCGTCGATGGTGGTTTTAATAGATAACCAATCTGGACCATTGATGGTAGTTTTAATAGTAAATTAATCTGGACTGTCAGTGGTGGTTTTAAAAGTAAATCAATCTGGACCGTCGGTGACGGTTTTAATAGTAAATCAATATGGACAGTCAGTGGTGGTTTTAATAATAAATCAATCTGGATCATCGGTGGTGGTTTTAATAGTAAATCAATCTGGACCGTCGGTGGTGGTTTTAAAAATAAATCAATTTGGACTGTCGGTGGTGGTTTTAAAAGTAAATCAATCTGGACCGTCGGTTGTGGTTTTAATAGTAATTAATATGAATCGTCCGTTCTAATAGTAAATCAATCTGGACCGTTCATGAATCAATTACTATTTAGTTAATTCTCTTAAAAATAGAAGCTTAATTCTTCTTTCATTCTCACCAATTCACTGAGATTCACAAGAGACACTATAGAGAGAGAAACTATAGAGAGCAAGAAGAAGAGTATTCTGCTACTTCACTATTGCAGTATCCAGCCTTCTACTAAGGTAAGGGTATTATTTCTTTCGTATTCATAAGGAATACTATTTTTCGTATTCATCCTTTAATATGTCTGAATAACCTCTCTACGCGGATTACGTACCGTATGACAGGTGAAAATCCATTTGCAGTTTTGTATATTATTTCTTTTCATATTCTTAAATCTAAACTTACTATGGTAAGTATTGCTTCTATAATCCTTAAAATTAGTGGAATATCCTTGAGTTTTGCGCTTCATCCAGTATCGTTTCATAGGAATATTAATCTGAACTTTCTTATTAAAAATCAATATTTTCACCCGGGGTACTATTCACGGGTTACTATTCACCCAGTTACTATTCACTATAATATTATCCACTCGGGTATTCGGGACACTTTTTATGCCGGGGTACTATTCATTAATTACTATTCACAGGTTACTATTCACTCAAATATTGTTCACTCGAGTATTCGGGGCACTTTTCATGCCGAGGTACTATTCACGGTGTATTATTCCCGATGTACTATTCACAGGGTACTATTCACCAAAAAATTTATTTTTTTTCTGTCCAAATTATTTTTGATACATGGATATTATTCTTGAATTTTACTCCACAAAGCAGTATCATGTTGACAATTTGGACATTATTGAATTTTGGATAAATTAAATTATAAATATTTAAAAATTTATCCTTTGTTTTCTTTAATTGAATTATTATATCGTTGTCATCATCCTCATGCTTATATTGTGATGAAAGTAATCTTTGGCTTACGTGCATAGATGGACTGTTGATTGGTATGATTATGACCAGGGATAATTCGGGAAGATCATGACTATTGATGATTACAGGAATATTCTTGGCCCGTAGTGCAGGAATAATTTGTGGACGTGATACTAATGAATATCCTTGGCCCGTAGTGCAGGGATGATTCGATGATGTGATTTATTTGTTAAGCTGGGTCCCAGCAATAAAGTTAATGATAAACATTTTAAATCATAGAAGATAGTAGATATCATGCTCTACTTGACTCTTCTAATGGATTATTTGTTCCGTTGCAGTTAAACTTGTTGTCTATTATATTCTATCAGTTTAACATTGTTAAAGGCTAATGATAACTTACTTTGCATTATCTTAGTCATAATATTTCTTACTGGGCTAGTTGAGCTCACCCTTTTACTTCTATTGTTCTCTTCAGGAAATGAGAATGTAGCCGGAACTAGTCGGGGAACGGAATGATGGTCCGAGATGGTGTTATAGTAGTTCTCACTATTCTATAAAATAGTGTGATAATAAATGTAATGCGGACTCCATTTGAGTTTTCATATTGTCTAGAAGACAATATTCATGTAAAAACTCTCAGCTCATGTTGTATAATTAAGTTTGTATTTGTATTCAGTATCATGTATTTGGCGACCCAAGATGGGTAATGTATACCTATTTTGGGGCTGCCACAGTTGGTGTCAAAGCTTAGGGATATGATCCTTGACTGAGATGTGAGACAAGAACTAAGAGGGGAGAGACGGGGAATTCCTTCGCTAGTATGACCTACCTAAGTGTATTTGGTATTTAATTGGTCGGTCGGAGTATAGAGATAATATGTGGCATGCCAATTAACCCTTGTTTTGTAGCCGTGTTTAAAAATTGCATCTGAAAATGTCGAGATAAGCAATGAAGCACATGAGACCGTAGAGTCACCAACGATCAATATCCAGGATAATGTGCAATAGGAAGACAATAATCCTTAGGTAAGCAATAACATCGATCAAATGATGAACGATGGGATGTTCAAAGGCTTTATGCAATTCATACAACATTAGGCGAGAGCGGCTCCTGTTCAAAATGCAGGCGGAAATGGCAACTCTCGGATGGTTACTGCTAAGCAGTTCAAGGAGCTGGGACCACCGGAGTTTTTGGGAGAGCCAAAACTACTTAAGGCGGAGGCGTGGATAAAACAGATCACCAAGATATTTGATGTCTTGGGATGCTTCGAGGAGAAAAATGTTCCCTTTTCCACCTTCATGTTGAGAGGAGAGGCAGATTATTGGTGGGAATCAGTAAAACGTACTCAGCCTGCCGCACTCAAAATGTCTTGGGAAAAGTTCCAAGAACTGTTCAACGATAAGTAGTTTCCTGAAAGTATTCGTCACATGAAGGAGGTGAAGTTTATCAAGTTGGAGCAAAACAATATGACCGTGTCGCAGTACGAGGCTAAGTTTGCCGAGTTATCCTGGTTCGCATCTCATTTGGTTGATAATGAGGAGAGAGTGACGCTAATGTTTTTACGAGGTTTGAGACCCAAAATACGTCAATATCTCATTTCTCACAAACTGTGTTTTTATTTAGATGTTGTAAATAGGGCTCAGTTATTGGAGCGCGATAATGATTCAACCCAACCAAGAGAGAGCAGCCGACAAGTCGATTATACCAGTGGTAGCAGTCATTGAAGCAGTGACAACAAACGTGGAGGGAATCAACATGCCAGAAATGGTAACCACTTCGGTGGTAATCATGGCCAAGATAATAAAAGTGGAAATTTCAAGAAGAGGAGATTCAATAATGATGAAAAGACGTCAGCACCAGCACCTGTTGTTAAGGAAGGAGAACGACCGTCGGTGGTATGTTACAAATACGAAGGAGAGGGACACATCAATCCAAACTGTACGCAGCAGTCCAAAGTATGTTACAATTATGGAAGAGAAGACCACCTAGCCCGATTTTGTCGTGCAAAAAAGTCAAGTCCAGCTGGGATGGAGGCATCAATGGCCGTCCCAGACAAGACAAAACCAGTAGTTCAAGGGAAAGCGTATGTCATAACCTCTCAAAAAGCAAGGAATCTGAATGAGGTGATCACGGGTAAGCTAATCATAAACTATAGTGAGGTCTATACCTTATTTGATATTGGTTCTACCCATTCTTTTATTTCTCCTACTTGCGCTCAACGTTTAAATTTGACTCTAGAGAAATTAGACTTTGACTTATTTGTTGAAACTCCGTTGGGAGAAACTTTTATTACATTCATTGTTTATAAGTCTTGTTTGATTCAAATCAGTAACCGCACGTTACCTGTCGATCTTATCTCTTTAAAAATACTTGCATTCAATGTGATTTTAAGAATTGATTGGTTGACTACTCATCATGCTAAAATTTATTGTTTTCGTAAGGTTGTTAACTTTCATATTCCTAACCAACCTGTTATGCGAATTTAAGCAACCAAACCATTAAAGTCAATCACTATCATCTCAATCCATAAAGCTATTCGTTTATTGAAAAACGGTGTCAAGCTTTCTTAGTTCATGTCACGAATTTAAACAAAAATACGTCAATCTCGAATGATATTTCTATTGTTAATAAATTTCCTGACGTATTCCCTGAAGAACTTCCTGGCCTACCCCCAGAGCGTGAAATTGAATTTTGTATCGGCCTTGAACCTGGTACAAAACCCATTTCTAAAGCCCCATATCGAATGGCTCCTATTGAACTTCAGGAGTTAAAGACCTAACTACAGGAATTGTTAGACATCGGTTTGATTCATCCTAGTACGTCTCCTTGAGGTGCTCCTGTTCTATTCGTGAAGAAGAAAGATGGAAGTATGTGACTTTGTATTAATTATCGAGAGTTGAATCATGTCACCATCAAAAATAGGTACCTGTTGCCATGTATTGATGACCTGTTTGACTAGTTACAAGGCGGCAAATTCTTTTAAAAGATCGATCTTTGTTCCGGATATCATCAGTTAAAGATTAAAACTGATGACATCCTAAAGACTGCTTTCAGAACTTGGTACGGGCATTACAAATTCCTAGTCATGTCTTTTGGATTGACTAATGCTCCTGATGCCTTCATTGATATGATGAACTGAGTATTCAAGGAATATTTGGATCACTTTTTGGTCATCTTTATTGATGACATCCTTATTTATTCCAAAATTCGTGAAGATCATGTGAAACACTTGAGGCTGATACTCCATAAGCTTCGTGAGAACAAGTTATATGTCAAGTTGAAGAAATGCGAGTTTTGGCTTGAGGAAGTAGCATTTCTTGGGCACGTGATATCAAATCATAGAATATATGTTGACCCGATAAATATTGAGGCAATTTAAAGCTGGGAGCAACCTAAGTCAATGACCGAAGTACGTAGCTTTCTCGGCTTAGCTGGTTATTATCGGAGATTCGTAAAAGGGTTTTCTTGAATCATTTCTTTATTAACTCATCTGACTCAGAAAGATACAAAATTCAGTTGGAGCGAGGATTGTGAGAAGAGTTTTCAAGAACTCAATAGGAGACTTATTTCAGCACCTGTTCTGACAATACCATCTAGTTCGGAGGGATTTGTCATCTACAGTGATGCTTTATGCAAAGGTTTAGGATGTGCCCTCATGCAACATGGGAAATTCATAGCCTATGCCTCATGACAACTCAAAGAATATGAGAGGAATTATCATACTTATGATCTAGAGTTGGCAGCTATCGTTTTTGCGCTTAAGATTTGGAGGCATTAACTATATGGAGAGAAGGTGGAGATCTATACGGATTATAAAAGCCTCAAATATTTCTTCACTCAAAATGAACTCAACATGCGGCAACAACGATGGCTTGAGCTGTTGAAAGATTACGATCATACCATTCAATACCATCCTAGAAAAGCAAACGTAGTAGCTGACGCATTGAGTAGAAGATCATATGTGGGTACGAGTGCGATATTGTCAACGTAAAGGCCTATTTTGTATGACTTACAAAGGATGGAGATAGAGTTAAAGACTCCAGAGACCCATGTGATGATGGCGAATATACGAGTATAACCGATTTTAATCGATAAAGTTAAAGCTGGTCAAGCTACAGACCTTGAGCTAATGCGTAGAAGAAGAAACTGCAAGAATGTGCTATTCTAGAAGTAAGAATCGGTGAAGAAGGAATACTTTGAGTCAACTCTAGACTTTGTTGTAAGACCCCAAATTATTAATAAATGAAATTTAATTTCTTCTATTTATTATTTTGAAATAGTAAGGGTTGATTTGATTAATGTGGTTAAGTTATGGGTAAAATGCGCAAATATTTTAAATAAATAAGTGGTTATAAAATATTCATTGCTGTCGTGGAATATTCGTTTAGTCGTGGAATATTCTTGTTGTCGAGGAATATTCGTACGATGTCGTAACCTTGTGTGGGCCCCATAACGGAAATTGATTGGATGAAGAAAACGAAAAGAATAAGTTGATTATAAATAACGGCGTAGTTGTTACCGTCAATACTGTTGGAATACCTGGTGGTTAAACACAGTAGCACACGGTATTACACCAATTATTGATTCTTACGTAAGAAAATACTACTCAATAATTGTTACAGTAATTACTGTTCAGTATATTATTTTATTGATTCAATAATTGTTGCGTTGATATTTTATATTACTGTTGTTTTAATAATTGTCACTGCACAGTATTTTCTATTATCGGAGCAATAATTCATATTATCTTAATGATATTATTAGATAACATTATTGGAAATGTCTAGAAAAGTCTGTCTAAGGAGAGGTTTGGTCATCTAATTGTGCGCCAGTAAGGAGAAATCCTTATTGAAAAACCCCCTCTTTCATGGGAACTGTCTGGTTGTCAGTAATGAGATTCTGTAATATTATTTGTGAATAATTAATTATTGATTTATATGATTAGGAAAATATTGATTTTATGTGGATATAGATGTAGAAAAATTTTAATGTGACAATTGTTGAAAATTAATATTTTATATTTTTCTGATAAAATAATTCAATTAAATATATTATTTTAATAATATATTGATGGTGATATTTTTACAATGAATGTGGGATATATAAGTATATGAGGAGGAAGAGTATTTTTGTGGCTTTAAATGATTAACACATGTTTGTGTGTCGGTAGACCCCAATTCTTGACCGAAATTTGATTATAGCTTGTAAAATCGCCCGTTTGTGGATTTCGATCAATTTCTATTTGGAATTTGGAAAAACTTTCTTCTGCAAAGTTGTAGAGAATGAAATTTCCTATGGAAAGGATATGTGGTTCGAATTTTTCTGATAAAAGGGCTATTTATTATGAATTATTGAAGTTCTATAATTCCGAAATAATTTATTTTTAGAAGTTTTAGTTATTTTTTAAGAAAAACGTTTTTTTTTTCAATTGAGTGAGATTACATGTGTTATCAATGTGTTGAATTCAGATTTTAGAGGTGGGCTAAGGAAAATTATATAAATATATTATTATTTTATTAAATTTTCTGCTTTGGTGTTCTAAGCATTTTCCTATAAATAGGGTGCTTAGGTTAGAATTGAAAATCACACCAGAAACTGAAATCTTCTCTCTCTTTCTTTCTCGATATATTGAGCGTATTCTTGTGAGTATTTTGATACCTTGAGTGTTGCTATACAGTGCAAGTTCCCTTCAGCACTATATCTAGTATTCCCGACAGGAGTACCGTCTTTTCGAGGTAAGAGATATTATTTTTTTTAAAATGATATTATTTCTTTCAATATCATTATACCGGAATATTGGTAAGATTTTTCTTGTGAAATTCTGATCTTTTTATGTTAGAGTTACTATTCACGAGTTACTATTCATGAGTTACTATTCACGAGTTACTATTCATGAGTACTATTCACGAAGCATGATAGTTTTTCTTATGAAATTCATGTCTTTTAGTTTTGGGGTTACTATTCACGTATATGGAACTATTCACGTATACGGCACTATTCATGAATACGACACTATTTACAGAAAAATTAAATTTTCATTTTTTGTCCAAGATATCTATTATGGATACTAGCTTTGATTGTATCCATGTTTTGATCATTCTTGAATTTTATTTCACTATGATTATTTATGAAATATTTTTGAACCCGGATTGTTTAAAGTACGAATCCATAATACTTGTTCTTTTGTTTCACTGGATTCGTTTTCTTTAAAATATTTTTCATCATCCTCAGTCCTAAATGATGGTATTACTGAATATCTTTGGCCTGTAGTGCAAAGATGGTTGATTTTCTTATGAATATCTTTGGCCCATAGTGCAAAGATGTACAGGTGTTGAGATGACATGACCGACTGATGAATATCTTTGGCCTGTAGTGCAAAGATGAATATTGGTTGATGTTACAAGGGATAAAATATTGTTGATGGACTTTTAAATTCATAGATTATACTAGATTTCATTCTCTACGTAACTCTTCTATGAATTATTATTTCCGCTGCGAATATTGATCTGAAACTTGTTGTCTATTGTATTTTATCAGATTTTTCCCTGTTGAAGACTAACGATAATTTTTTCTATATTATCTTAGTCATAATATTCTTTACTGGGCTAGTTGAGCTCACCCTTTTCCTTTTTGTTCCATTTTTCTTCTAAGGAGGCGAGAATGTAGCGAGTACTAGTCGGGGTATGGAATGATGATTCTAGAAGTTATTTAGTAGTCCTCACCATTTTTGTAAAATAATGTATCAATAATTGTGATGAGGATTTATTTGGATATGGATATTGTCTAGAAGATAATATTTGTATTTAAACCCACAATTTTTATGATGTATTAATAAAGTTGTAGTTGTTTCTGTACCATGTTATTGACGACCTAAAATGGGTGATGTATACTTATTTTGGGGGCGTCACATTTGTGTTCCTAACGATTATGACTTAAAGTATAAAATCATGATGGAGGCGCACAACACACCGTTTGCAATCCATCCTAGGAGTACTAAAATGTATCGTGATCTTCGACATACATTTTGGTGGAGCAATATGAAGAGAAAGGTAGCGGGGTTTATCTCAAGGTGTCTAACTTCTTAGCGAGTCAAGGCAGAGCATCAAGTGCCAAAAGGTCCATTGCAACCACTTGAAATTCTAAAATGGAAGTGGGAGCACATTACCATGGATTTCGTTATTGGTCTTCCCATGGTTTCTCAAGGCATAGATTCCATTTGGGTCATTGTTGATAGATTGACCAATTCTGCTTATTTTTTACCGATACGAGAAACTTATACACTTGAACGTCTTGCTCGTATGTACATAAATGAGATTGTAAGATTGCATGGTATGAAAATATCCATAGTTTCTGATCGAGACCCAAGATTCACTTCACAATTTTGGGTTAGTTTGCAAAAAGCTATGGGCACAGATTTATGATTCAGTTCGACATATCATCCTTAAACGGACGGACAGTCGGAGAGAACTATTCAAACTCTTGAGGATTTATTAAGACTCTGTGTCCTTGACTTCAAAGGAAGTTGGGACAATTTCTTACCATTGGTGGAGTTTTCCTACAACAACAGTTATCAAGCAAGTATTGGCATGGCACCATTTGAGGCGTTATATGGAAGAAAGTGTCGTTCTCTAGTATACTGGGATGAGGTGGGTGAAGCAACGTTTTTGGGACCGGAGTTGGTACGTATGACTATGGAAAAGATTCAAACGATCCAACAACGTATAAAAACCTCACAAGATCGACAAAAGAGTTATGCTGATCTTCATCGAAAGGACGTGTAATTCAATATTGGAGATCCTGTGTTGTTACGTGTTGCTCCATGGAAAGGAGTTACAAGATTTGGAAAGAGAGAAAACCTCAATCCTCGATTCATTGGCCCATTTATAATCCTCGATCGAGTAGGAACTGTGGCATATAGACTCACCTTACCGCCAAGAATGTCTCATGTTCATAACGTTTTTCACTTATCTATGTTACGTAAATATGTGAAAGACCTGAACCACATTATTGAATTAGAACCGGACGAGATAGCGGAAGATTTAACGTATGAAGAGGTACCTGTTAAAATCTTGGATAAGAAGGATCATATTCTACGCTCCAAGGTTATACCTCAAGTCAAAGTTTTGTGGAGAAACCACGATGTGAAGGAAATGGCCTCGGAGTTAGAATCTGAAATGAAATCAAGGTATCCTCACTTCTTCGACATATCAAGTACGTACCCTAATTTCGAGGACGAAATTTCATAAGAAGGGGAGGTTGTAAGACCCCAACTTTTTTGAATAAAGAATAATTTTTCTCGAAATATATTTTTGAATATTATGGTGTGGATATGATATAATGTTATAGTTGTGGATAATATTTGAAAATTTTGCAAAGTAAACAAGTTGATATATAATATTCGTTGTGTCGGGGAATATTCGATTGGTCGGGGAATATTCGTTTTAACAGGGAATATTCGTACGACGACTCAATCATTGGTGGACCCTACAACGAAAGTATTGTCGTAGTTAGAAAACAATAGAAATATCTTTTTATAAAAATAACGGCGAAAGTTTTACCGTTAAACTATTAAACTACTCGGTGGTAAAAGTACAGTAATACGAGCGGTTGCATAGTAGCACACGGTATTGATTATTGATGCTTACGTGAGAAGTCACTCAGTTATAATCAATTATTGCTACAGTAATTGTTGCATAGTATCTCACATTATTTGATTCAATTATTGTCACAGTATTAATATTTTATATTATTAAATCAATAATTGAGACGACAAAGTTATTCATATTATTATTTGCAGTATTGACGATGCCTAGAAAATTCTGTCGAGGAGAGGTTTGGTCACCTAATTGCGTGCCAATAGGGAGAAATCCTTATCGGAAAGCCCCCTCTTTCCTGGGAATAATCTGGTTGTTAAATGTTGTGAATTATAATATTAATTATGAATAATTGTTAATAGATTAAAAATGTTTTTTTAAAAGATAAATAATTTGTGGTAAATATTTATTCAATTTTTGATATAAATATAGGGATTGTTATGATGCTTTTGTTGTACGTTTAACTTAGTATTCCATGGGAAGATTTGCTAATTTTATGGACCGTATATGGTGGTTTTAATAGATAACCAATTTGGACCATTGATGGTAGTTTTAATAATAAATCAATCTGGACCGTTGGTGGTGGTTTTAATAGTAAATCAATCTGGACCGTCGGTGGTGATTTTAAAAGTAAATCAATCTGGACTGTCGGTGGTGGTTTTAAAAGTAAATCAATCTGGACCGTCGGTTGTGGTTTTAATAGTAATCAATATGAACAGTCCGTTCTAATAGTAAATCAATCTGGACCGTTCATAAATTAGTTACTATTTAGTCCATTCTCCTATAAATTGAAGCTTAATTCTTCTTTCATTCTCACCAATTCATTGAGATTCACAAGAGACACTATAGAGAGAGAAACTATAGAGAGCAAGAAGAAGAGTATTCTTCTACTTCACTATTGCAGTATCCAACATTCTACTAAGGTAAGGGGTATTATTTCTTTCGTATTCATAAGGAATACTATTTTTCTTATTCATCCTTTAATATGTCAGAATAACCTATCTACGCGGATTACATACCGTATGACAGGTGAAAATCCATTTGCAGTTTCGTATGTTATTTCTTTTCACATTCTTAAATCTAAACTTACTATGGTAAGTATTGCTTCTATAATCCTTGAAATTAGTGGAATATCCTTGAGTTTTACGCTTCATCCAGTATCGTTTCATTGGAATATTTATATGAACTTTCTTATTAAATATCAATATTTTCACCCGGGGTACTATTCACGGGTTACTATTCACCCAGTTACTATTCACTATAATATTATTCACTCGGATATTAGGGGAACTTTTCATGCCGATGTACTATTCACGAGTTACTATTCACCCGATTACTATTCACTCAAATATTGTTTACTCGAGTATTTGGGGCACTTTTCACGCTGGGGTACTATTCACGGGATACTATTCCCTAAGTACTATTCATAGGGTACTATTCACGGGGTACTATTCACCAAAAAAATATTCCTTTTCTGTCCAAATTATTTTTGATACATGGATATTATTCTTGAATTTTACTCCACAAAGAAGTATCATGTTGACAATTTGGACATTATTGAATTTTGGATAAATTAAATTATAAATATTTAAAATTTTATCATTTGCTTTTTTTAATTGAATTATTATATCGTTGTCATCATCCTCATACTTATATTGTGATGAAAGTAATCTTTGGATTACGTGCATAGATGGACTGTTGATTGGTATGATTATGACCAGGGATAATTCGGTATGATCATGACCATTGATGATTACACGAATATTCTTGGCCCGTAGTGCAGGAATAATTTGTGGACATGATACTAATGAATATCCTTGGCCCGTAGTGCAGGGATGATTCGATGATGTGATTTATTTATTAAGCTGAGTCCCAGCGATAAAGTTAATGATAAACTTTTTAAATCATAGAAAATAGTAGATAGCATGCTTTACTTGACTCTTATAATGGATTGTTTGTTCCGCTGCAGTTAAACTTGTTGTCTATTATATTCTATCAGTTTAACATTTTTGAAGGCTAATGATAACTTATTTTGCATTATCTTAGTCATAATATTTCTTACTGGGCTAGTTGAGCTCACCCTTTTACTTCTATTGTTCTCTTCAGGAAATGAGAACGTAGCCGAAACTAGTCGGGGAACGGATTGATGGTCCGAGATGTTGTTATAGTAGTCCTTACTATTCTATAAAATAATGTGACAATAAATGTAATGAGGACTCCATTTAAGTTTGGATATTGTTTAGAAGACAATATTCGTGTAAAATCTCTCAGCTTATGTTGTATAATTAAGTTTGTATTTGTATTCAGTACCATGTATTTGGCGATCCAAGATGGGTGATGTATACCTATTTTGGGGGCGTCACAATATATATATATATATATATATATATATATATATATATATATATATATATATATATATATATATATGGAATTGATATTTCCACAAGCTAATTTGATATTTCTACAAGTGGGTCCTACTTTTAACTAAACCAACCATTTATATAGTAAACTAACTATATGATTTAGTTATTATGTCCAAATTACCCCCACTTGATAAATAACTAAACATCTAGTTGCTTAACTTTATTTGATTATTAGCGTTACTCAATTGAAGACAAATTTTATTTATTTAACTATTATGATAGTAATAATATTAATAATAATTACTACCAAAAATCTGGGCATCTGAGACGGACAAAATCCATCTCAAATATAGCAAAATCCGTCTCAAAATCGATTTTGGGACAGATTTTGATATGGATGTTGGCCGTATCAGTTGGTCCCGTTGCTAATTATGCTCGTCTCAAAATCCGTCTCAAAAAAGGAAATTAGATACGAAAAATTGCCGTCTCAAACCATCTAAGACGGACATAGTCCGTCTCAGAGCTAACCCATGGGGAGCTGAATTTTGAAACCGATTTTTTGCCGGTTTCAGATTTGGCGGGTAGATTTGGCGCTTTATTTTAGTTCACGTAAGTTGAGACGAAAAAACCGTTTCAAATCCGTCTCAAAATAGGCCGCAACTATTTATTTTACACATATTTTGAGACGGATACCATCCGTCTCAATCCCGTTTCAACTTTGACGCCAATATCTTTTTAGCACGCATACTTTGAGATAGGCTGCAGCCTTCTCAAAATTCGTGTCAACTTTGACGCCAACATCGTAAATTCTTTGAGATGGAAAGAATCCGTCTTAATTTCGTCTAAATATATTTATTAACAATAAATTATAAATATTTTCATAATTTAATTTCAAAATCTAAAAATAAATATGTTCAAAATAATAATGATAATTACTAAACTGTTATTTATAGACAATACTAGATAGGGCATCTATCGATGAGTACTATTACAAATATCAACGTACTACAAGTCTCACCAAATATAACAAAAGTAACTTCTAAAAACTACTGCTTTAAAGCTCAAAAATATGCATAATCACACCATTATATCCCATCCTCGATGGTAAACAAAAGTAACTTCTAAAAAATACTACCTAAAAGATCAACATGCATATATAATCACGAGTCTCCATCCTCGTTACTATCGCTTGAATCTTCATCATGCTCATCCTCGACATCAACATCCTACAAGTAGTAGTACATTGAATGCATGTCAAATATATGAAATGAATGCATGCATTCTAAACACAAGACTAAGAATATTGATTACATACTATGGTCTATGAACAAACATGAGCAACTTCCAGATTGCACCTATTTTAAGCAATAATCTCAGCACAAGTTTATACATAAGGTGCAACAAATAGTACTACACCAATGAAATGAGAAACCACCTAAAACATGTAACACGTAAATCTGCAATCACATTTGGGGTTAGAAAAATAAGGTAATAAATATAAGATAACTTGATAGGATGACTATATGTAGTCTGAGATTTAATGCTCAAAAAATTATAAAACCATGAACATGTAGTTAGCCCATGAAATTGTCAATGAATACATTCCAGAGAACTAGAATCTCTTGGTTCACGTATTAGTGTATGATTTGGACAGACCAATAGTTTTCTGTTAAATAATCTACTTAGCTCCATGATATATAAGTTTACCCTTCCTATATGTTCTTGTGCATCCGTATTACCACAAAGTTAGGAAAAGATTTCACGTCGTGCTAGTGAGAGAGAAAAAATCTGTATAAAAAAAGGGTATTGTGTGGTTCCTCTATATGCAAATAACTGAGCTGAACATATAGTTTTTATAAATACAATCATACATTATGACAATATGATGTCAATTACTTTTACACTACATTGACTATTTTCAAATGCCCATTTACTTGGCAGCTGATGATCACTTAGCTACAAGTGTTCTTGCATTTTCATAAGCATTATAAGCAATGCCAAATGCATGTGCAATGTTCCTGGTAAGAAAGCTTATATATCCTGATTATAAAAAAATAGTTAAGTGACTAGGTTTTATGTTCTGTTTTAGACTTCAATATCCATTGGGGATGCCTATCTGAAGAAGGCAGAATTCAACAGGGAACTAACAAGATCCATTGAAAATACTTTTGAGATTCTAGAAAGTGATAAACATCAATAGTGTCAACTAATCAAATTTATAAGTAGCATATTCATCAGAAACCATATCACTCCTCTTAATAGCATTTAATGAAATGAGAAACCATATATATGCCTAGAGTTGCACTGAATTCTAAATTATTGAAGAATGAAGACAATACTAAAATACTGGGCAAGAAAAAACACTTACATCGCTATTTGGAAGATTCAACGACTTTTCTCTCAGTTTCATCATCCCTTCTTGAAATTGCTTTTCCATAGCCTCTTCCAATTATTTTTGTCTTGTATCCATCATAGCTTGAAATTGGGGGGTCTTCATCGCAGCATGGATGAGAGATTGCATATCAGGTGATGTAGGTTAGGGAGTGAAGCAAGATGTAGAGGCATTTATAAAAATCAATTCACTGAACCCACTTGCTTTTAGATCCTCACTCGAACCGAGACCAAACATTCGTCCCTTTTTAATACCACCTGAAGCTTCTGTCCATAAATTCGTATCAAAAATAGGTTCATTACTTCCGTACTTTTGACTAATATCACTTTTATATTTTTCCTAATAAAAGGTATTGAATGAGCCAAGTTTAGAACATAATATGTCAAACATGTATAATTGACAATACACAAAGCTTATAGGTACACACTTATTCCTACTTTTCCTGCCTTGTCATTACAATACACACCGTCCTTTGTGTGTGTTAGATCAAACACCTCGATGTGAGTAGGTTTAGTTTTCTTCTCATTTTCCTACCATCACGGAAGCACAAGCACAATAATCAAACATTTTTAATTATATTAAAGCAACCATAACAAAAAATACTTACAAGCTTTTTTGCGTGACTTATAAAAGGTATTGACCCTCCAACATGGTTAAGTTTTCCACCTTTCTTTCGGTTTGTAGAACCAGAATTTGAAATTTTTTGCCAACTTTCCTTATTCCATCCTTCACAAAACGAGACCCAATATTCTTTCTTCATGAACGAGGGTGGGTACTCGGTCATTTTTTCAATATTGTAAGTTGTAAGCCCTGTTTTTTTTTCTTTGCCTCGTCTCTTACCTTTTTCATTAAATCTTTATAGCGTATAGCACAAACCTGCTCCCAAACCTCTCTTGCCTTTTTATTCTCTACTTCATTACTAAATTGATACATCTCTTCAAATTCAGCCCATAACTCATTCTTGAGGTCTTTTGCCACAGATAACCAAGTCGGATATGGCCCCATTTGATTTTTTGTAGAGCTAACAATTTGTCGTACCACAGAATTGGGCTGAAATCACCAAACACAAATAAAATTTATTATTTATTATAAGTTGCATTATATAAAGATAAGCAGAAATATGGTAATAAGAGCTCTACCAACTGAACTAGCCTGGATTATAATGATTATTGACTACATTTGTTGTGGGTAAGAGGTCAATTAAAATTGCCCTATCTGCTAAGTATAAGATGTCAATCACTGATAGCATGTAGTTTGTTGACAATGCTTTTTTTGTTTGGACTGAATTGATTGAGAGGTTCTCCGGTGTTGATGGATATAAAAAATTAATGTAATTCTTGATGGACTTACATGATAGCTTAGCCACAGCAAGAGGTCAATACGTTTCAAGGTTGAAATCCATTGGACAAAAATCCAGCTTGAAGCTGCAATTAATATATTTGTATATATATCAAACGTTGCAAGGTTTCACACACTAATATGGTCAACCCCAAAGGATTGCGCCACAAATATATATATATATATATAACTTTAATATGTATATGTGTATATTAGTTGTTAGCATGCAAGAAAGGTCCCCTACTTTGTGCCTCGGAAACTTCTAGAGTTCACGAGGCCATTTACAGCCCCATGCAATGTGAAGTTGCTTAGTTTAGGAGTGTGCAGAGTTCACTATTGTGTACTTATGACATTAATTTCAGTTTGATCAAGACTGAGAACAAGCAATGGAAGGGAAAAAAATAGAAGTACCTAGTACCAACTATGTGAATCACCTCCCTATCCTCTGGACTCTCAGGCGCATCTTTACTATAATTAGCTCCCCTTCTAGCACTAATACCATGGACACTTGCATAGGTTTATAAATAAGTAAGCTAAGAACGAGTATATATCTCTAATAATGTCATCACAATAAAATATAATTACTTGCAGCAGTAGATTCAATGTTAGCTTGTTCATTTGTTGGTTGAGTGTTTGGTGCAACTGGTGGTATGTTAGTTGAGTGTTTGGTGCAACTTGTGGTGTTGTTGGTTGAGTTTTTGGTGCAACTGGTGGTGTTGTTAGATTGAGTGTTTGGTGCAACTGGTGGTGTTGTTGGTTGAGTATTGGCAATTTATCCTTTGTAATAGCTGCTGCTTTTGTTGAGCCATCTGATCTTGGTTGGTGTTTGTGATTATTGTGGAGTAGAGCCAACTTCATGATTACTTAAAACTTTGTCTCTTCTCTTGCTAGGACCATCTTGCCACAGACGTTTACCTACACGCACTTTTGCCCTTGTCATATCTGTAAGATTTTGATAATCATAAATAAACCTGGTTAAGAACAAATAAAATGAAAGTATTTTATAACAAAGAGAGAATCAAGTTTTCAAACCAAGAACTATATATAACCTCAAATAGTGTAAGGTATAAAATTAAAATTTAAGACACATTATATAGTGCATGCTAGAAAATTAAAGTTAAAACATAAGCAATAAAAGATTACATACAATTGAACAAAATGTATCATTTACAAACTTACAAGCATGTGGAAACTTAAAAATCAAATTTCATTTCCTCGCCACCAGAAGAAGATTCGAATTTTAATTCATCACTTTGATGTCATCATCCTCATCGTCTATAAAGTCTTCTTCGTTTATCGTAGTGTGAAGATCATTGGGATCAACTTCTTCCCCTAATCCCATAGCTGCAAGTAGACCATCTTGGTCAAGTTCCAAATCGATAGTTAACAAAATTGGCTCATATTCTTCTTCATCTTCTTGGTAAAAATCTTCCATCACACTAGGTTGTTGGTCAACAAATCTCATAGAATTTGTCTTGATGACATTCCACCAATCGCTTCTTTCTCTCTTTTGAGACGGGGTGGTTGAATAGTAAACTTGTTAAGCTTGTACTATCAATACAAAGGGATCATTTGTCTGAAGATATTTTTTATGTAAAATCTCTACAACCCCGTGATTGTCTACTCTAATACCTTTTCCCTCGGTATCATACCACTCACATTTAAACACAATAACTTTGTTACCTCTTCCAAAGTATGTCAATTCTATGACATCTACCAAGCGACCATAAAAGTCATGCTCATCCTCGTCATAGCAACTACCATTGATACAAACTCCACTATTAACTGTTTTTTTATTTTGTCCATATGCATGTGTATGGAATTTAAAGCCATTAACATAGTAACCTTTATAACACTTTACACGTCTTTTTGGGCCAAATGATATTTGGTGTATACGATAATCTATCGTTGAGTCATTTGATGCCTGTTGAAAAAATATTAATATGATAGTATACTCTTTAGAGAACAAACTAGAAGATGACATGATCAAATTAGCTAAACCTAAAGGGTTACCCACATGTACTTGAAGCCAAGTTGCAAAGTCCCTTTCCCGTAATGTGGCAATTTGTTCTTTGGTGATGTGGGGATGTTCAAGCCTTACGCTTTCATCAAATTTTTTGTATAAATTATGATTGCATAACTTAAATTAGAAGTAGATTAATTAATATCTTAAGCGTTGTGTACAAACATTTATTACACACTTAATCGAGGAATGACTCAATTTCATCATAATTCAAAAGTAAATATATATGGACAGCTTTCACCTCATCATCATTTAATGACCTATGAGTAGCTTCTCCTAGCACACGATTTGAACTAGTAAAAACTGAAAGGTGACCATCCAGATCCACGTCACCTCCATCGTCATTCCTTGGGACTTGTTTTAACCTTGTTTGGATTGTGGAGTCAAAATAATGTGAGCATAACAACGATATCTCTTGCATGTTATAAGCCTCACAAATTGAAGCTTCCACGCGTGCTTTATTTTTAACCTTCTTCTTTAAATGAAATATAAACCTAAAAAGTAAATGTTAGATTTATCACTAAACTAAATTTGTTGCAAAGAATGAAAAAAAAAGTTTTAAAAACATTACCTCTCAAAAGGATACATCCATCGATATTGTACGGGTCCACCCATGTTAGCTTCATAAGCTAAGTGAATTGGTAAATGTTCCATAGAATCAAAAAAAGCTGGAGGAAATATTTTCTCAAGGTTGCACAATATTTGTCTCAAGCAACTCCATATGCTCATTTCGCAACCTTGTTGAACATAAATCCCTAAAGAAATGACACAAGTCGGTCAATGCATCCCATATCGACTTGGGCAACAAGTCTCGAAATGCAATTGGCAATAACCTCTCAAAAAAAACATGACAATCATGGCTCTTTATCCCAGTGAACTTGCTATCTTCTACCTTAACACATCTCAAAATATTAGACGCATAGCCGTCAGGGAGCTTCAATTACTTAACCCACTTGCAAACATCCTGAATTTAGGGTTTGGTTAGTGTATAAGTTGCTTTGGGCTTTATGATCTTCTGATTAATATTTTGTACTTCTAGTTCTGGATGTTTGCAATGGGTCTTTAGATCCTTCCTTGCATTTGGATTATCCTTTTTTCTACCCTTGACATCCAATATTGTATAAAACAGGTTTTCAAACGCGTTTTTCTCAACATACATCACATCAAGATTGTGTCAAATTAGAAAGGAATGCCAATAGGGTAACTCCCAAAAGATTGAACATTTATAACCATCTATTTTATGTTTATTGCCAACCTTTCCAAATGTAATAGGTGGCAATTTTGACACACGCTCAAATACCTCTTCGCTTGATAACCGAGGTGGTGGAAAGTCGCATTCAATTTTATTCCTCTTGAATTTGTCCTTTTGATATTGATAAGAATGATCAATAGGCAAAAATTGACGATAAAAATCAAAGAAACAAGGTTTTCTACCATTCTCAAGGGTAAAAGCCTTGCTACCCTCCATACAATAAGGGCAAGCCATCTTACCATGAGTACTCCAACCTAACAACATTCAATAAGTTGGAAAATAGCTAATAGTCCACATAAGTGCAACTTTCATCTGAAAATTTTGCTTCGCATATGCATCATAGGTGTTAACTCTGTCATTCCACAACATTTTTAATTCATCAATCAGTGGTCTCAAGTATACATCTTTATCCTTACCAGGACTCTTTGGACCAGGAATGATTAATGTCAAGAACATGTAGGGCTGCTTCATACACATTCCAGGTGGCAAATTATATGGAGTACTGACTATAACTGGCCAACAAGAGTACGGATTTGCAAATTTTCCAAATGGATTAAACCCATCAGTGGAGAGTCCAAGTCTAATATTCCGAGATTCTGCAGAAAAAGATGGATAAGTGCGATCAACGTGTTTCCATGCCTCACCATCTGCTGGGTGAACAACTACACCATCGGGACTGGGATTCTTTTTATGCCATGTCATGTGTTCTGCTGTGACATTGGACATATACAATCTTTGAAGTCTAGGTGTAATTGGAAAATATCGTAAAACCTTAAAAGGTATATCTTTTTGCTTCTTATTTCCCTGTGGCTTAGGTTTAAATCGAGGATGACCACATACGGAACAATTCGTCTTATTTTCATTTTCATTATAATACAACACGCAATCGTTTTCAAATGCATGTATCTTCTGATAACCAAGTCCCAACATTTTTACCATTTGCTTCGCCCTATAATAATTCTCAGGAAGCTTCTTATCTTTAGGCAACGCACTCTTCATTAATGAGATCATGCGATTAAAGTGAACTTGGCTCATGTTTGACTCATCCTTGAGGTTCAACAATTGTGCTACTATAGATAATTTTGTTGACTTCTCACAACCTGGCCATAGGGGATCATCAACATCTTTTAAAAGTTGAAAAAACTTGGCGGCATCAGAATTTGGTTCTTCTAATCTAGATGTCTCGCTACTCCAATCAAAACTTTTCCCAGCAACATCACGCACGAGATCTATGTACAAATTTGTATCAAGCGAGACCTCAACATTATCACCATGATTTGAACTTTCTTCGGATAAATATTCGCCATGCACAAACCATTTTTTGTAATTATTTTTGAATCCCTTTCTATAAAGATGTATTTCAACATCTTCTCGAAACTGGAAGAACCTCAATTTACAAGTTGAGCAAAGACACTTAATTTTCTGCTCACTAACATTCCCAGGAAAAGAGTAAGAAAAATTGAGGAATTCCTTTACTCCCTCTCTAAATTCTTCACTAATTGTTCTTCCATTTTCAGCAACTCGCCTATCAATCCAACTTCGATCAAGAGGCGTCCTTTCTGAACATAACATCATTAAAATTTGTCAAATTATTATTATTATTATTATTATTATTATTATTATTATTAACCTTAGATCCTTAGAAAAGTCAACTTCACCTATAAATTAGTTATGTAAACCCCATTTCCATAGTTTACCATAGAGCTTTGAAGAAACCAATACTTTAGCTTTCCAATCTAGTACTACTAATACCCTTAAATAAACCTTCTAGGAATCTATCTTTCCACAAGATGAACTGATTGGCTAACAGGTAAGATTAAGTTTAATAAAAACACTCTACAATCCAACTCTTTCACAAGATAAGCCAGGAAATTAGAATATTCAGCAAAGATACAGGTCATTGATAACCTAATGGAACAGTCTTATCTTAATTTTACATCGTACATATGCCTTGTCTTATTATCATCAGCCAAAGTTTGAGAACTCATGAATGACATACACACACTGAACCTAAAGGGGTTGAACAAAGCAGATCTTACGCCAAAATCATGAGAAAATAGAACATGGTCTTCCCTTTTTATGACTAGATCAAAATGAATTCTTATTGGCCATGTTAGACTAATCAACTTCACTATAGAATATATTGCAGATCAACCAATTGAAGCTTATGTTCCTCAATCCAATATAATTAACTTCACAAAAAATACTCTTAATTCTTATTTTAAAGCAAAAGACGAGATTAGGGGTTTAAGGATATTAGGTCTGAAAAATGAAGAAGAACAAGAAAAGAAAGATTACCGTCGGGAGGGATGACAACGCTGTTAAGGAGGTGCGTGATTATTTTTGTCTTCGGCCAGTTGCCCGAGTTTTCCTTTAGACCTAAACTAAGATCCACAAGACGCAAAGTTGATTGAGAAGCAAAATCAGAAATTCATGGTTGCATTTGAGAAGAGATGGGCTTTGGGATGGAAATTGAGAAGCAAAATCGGGAGCTATGGTTGCAATATAGAAGATGGATTTTGGGGATTTTCAATCTGATAGAAAGAACGAACACAATCCGTATTCTGGGGATGGAACGCTTTTGGGGATTTTATTTGTTTTAACCTCAATTTAGTCTTATTTCTTTTCTTCTTCTTTTTTTGTTGATATAGTTGGAGGGAATTTTTAGTGGGAAACTAAAATACTGAGACGGAATATATCTGTCTCGAATCCGTCTCTAACAATAAGGAGGGAATTGTAGACTAATATTTGGAGGAAAAATAAAAGTCAGAGACGGACATTTCGGTCTCTAATCCGTTTCAAACATAAATATTTATTTCTTTTTTTAATTAGTAATCTGAGACGAGCACAGTTGATCTCAAATCTGTTTCAAAAACGAGTTTATAATTTTCAAAAAAATACTTACTTTTTGAGACGGTTACATCCGTCTCTAATTCCATTTCTAAAATTTGAGACGATGCTTGTGGTTTCAGAATTCGTCTCAGTTTTTTACTTCCAAATCATGTCGATCGCAAAATTTCGTTTTCTAAGTCCGTCTCAAATTACTAGAATTAGAGACGGAACTTAGTCCGTCTCTAAAAATTGGTTTCAGTTGCCCAGTATTCTAGTAGTTATAATTAGGAAATAAGTGAGAAAAATTATTTACACATAAAATAAACTGATGATCTAATTAAGGCTTTCTCCCACCAGAAAAAAATATTTATTTTCAGAATTTCTATTATCATATCATATTACTAAATTAAGATTTTTATGAAACAAATTATATTTAAAATGTGTAAATTTTATATTTGTGTAAACTTTATCATATATATCATATTACTAAATGTGTAAATTATTTATAGAATTTTTATTATCATATCATATTACACATTATACTTAAAGTATAATGTGTAAACAAATTATACTTAAATTATGATTTTTATGAAACAAATTATACTTAAGATTTTTATAAATGTGTAAACTTAATATATAAGTCTTTTCCTTTAGGGGTTTCGGCACAAAAACACAGTGAAATATAAAAATTTTCAAAGACAATTCCGAAACCCTAAAACAGGATCCATGCGAAAAACATATTAATTCAGTGGTTAGAAATTTATACCGATTATAGAAGCTAGAATTGATACGATCGAATCTTCAACGTAATCCAAACGAACTGAGCCTCTACAATATCCACACGAACGTCTCGCGAACCGTCACACGATCTTCTGTAAAAGAGTCGCGGTACTAGCCACAAAGGATCAGGATTTTTCTGAAATTTTTCTCTCTAGTCTTTCTCTAAGAGCGGCTAGGATTTTGATTTTTTGATTAATTCCTAAAGTGATTGATATATCACATATATATAGCAGTAAAAAAGAATTAATCAAAACCTAATTCCATTAAAATTTGAATTATATATATTAATTAAGTCTTATTTAATTAATATACATATATATAAATTATCCTATTAATTTAAATATTATCAATCATATTGACATATTTAAATATTACAATTTAAATTAATTCCCCTTTAATTACGTTCTAAGTGTGTGACCCTATAGGTTATTATTACGTTGACAATAATCTTAAAATTATATTATAAAATTATAAACAATGAGCGACATCTAGTAATGCATCACTGCTACCCAAGTAACAATAAGATCGATGATTCGATACAACCTTTTCGTGACAAATGTTTCAATATAATTTAATCCTTTTAACCATGACATCCTAGATTAAACTCGAGTAATGGAATGTGTCATACTCTTCATAATTTAATCGGAGTTTTCTTGATCAATGAGTAGACTATATGAAACGAATCACTATTTGAGCATGACCATGCATTTCATAGTCCTACTCAATCAAGAGGCCTATGGATATCACCCCTAATATATAGAAGGGTTAAATTCCATCTAGATCACTCATATTTCTCACACGATTCATAATGTACCCTATAATCGCCTTTATTGTCCACCCTATTAAAGTTGACTTTTGATGATGATATCAAAGTACATAAATTTCTGTGTAGTAATATAATGATTTCAGGTCGGAGGATCATTACATCATTGTCACTATGAGAATCGCTAATCATGACACGTTGCATAATGCTCCATGTAGAATTCTCATTGTGGGTCTGTCTAGTACATCGTTTTCTAACATGTACCTATGCATTGACTCAATATCTCATATATTTATGACCAATGAGATTTGGTCATCAGTCAATCCACATACTAGTCTACATGTATCATTATTGTCCCATTAACAATGATAAATGACTAGGGACATTTAAGAGCAATGATACTAATTGTAATTATATAATCTTATGTTCAAGTCACATACTTGAAGCTATATAATTTGTATAACTATTCTAAAGACTTTTATTATACTAACATTTATATAATGCATGCAGTAAATAAAATCATAATAAAATAATTTATTTATTTAATCAAATATAATATCAAAATGTTAAGCAATTATATCAAATAATTGGCCTCTAGGGCATAAACACTAACATTTTCCACATGTATAAAATGTATATTAGGCTGCCCGATGGATCATAAGATGATAAAAACTTGCATGTCTTGTGGTCCTAAGACTCGTAACAAATAAACAACTTGAAACTTCTATTTTATCTTATTACATCAATTTTTATATGATTAATTCAGATGAGCAGTTCCAATGTCAAACTTAAATTAATTTTTATAGTCTTATAAGATTATTTTTTACAATCTTATATATAAAGTTAACACATTTAAGTATAATTTGTTTCATAAAAATCTTAATTTAGTAATATGATATATGATAACAGAAATTCTGAAAATAATTTTTTTTTTTGGTGAGAATAATTTGGACATAAGAACTAAATCCTATAATTAGTTTACTGCACAAAGGGTTGATTTAGTTGTTATAATATTCTTTTTCAATTAAAAAGTATATACAAGTTATTGTGGCTTGTGCTTATTCATTGGTGGATAGGTAAGTGCAAAACAGATTTAGAAGGTTGCTGTGTAGCAACGATTGTTGTGGAACATAAACACTTATTCATCCCCTCTAGTTGTGCACACACTTCTAAATTTCACCACTTGCACATGCAATTGTTTTATTAGCAGTCACCCTCCAACACACACACTCACCTTCAAACACTGTTTTGTTCCTTTGTACAAAATTAAGCTTTCTACAAAACCTTTTAGTTATTGAAATTCTCGGATTTAAAATTTAAAATAAAAGTCATAGTCCCCCCACCTTTCGATGTACTACGAAGCACCACCAATTTAACCATGAACACCAATATCACACTGCATTGGTCCTGATTTATTTATTTTTTTTGTATCAAAATTGGACTGCTTAGGGACAAAAATCGACCAGCTTGATGGTTTCAAATTTCAATAATAAAATAATTTATATTTGTAATTAATTAGTGCTAGTATTTACTGGTTACATTGCTCAAGAGAGTAAATACTTGTGTAGATTTAAAATTGAAAACCATTACTTACTACTCCCTTTATTTTTTAATATAAGCCGTTTTAGAGAAATATTTTTGTTCCTTAATATAAGTCGTTTGAAAATTTTAAGTAAGCATTAATTGCTTAGTTTCCAATATTACCCCAAGTATTAAATATAACTTTGGTTCTCTCACTATTTTTTGTCCAATAAATAACAAACTCTTCTTTTAATACAAGGGTAATATAGATAATTAATATTATAATTAATGATATACAATCATTATCTTAATACTTGTGTACAACACTAAAACGACCTATATTAAAAAACGGAAGGAGTAATTTATTGTCAATTTTGAAATTTGGAATCATCCCAGTACGACACGTAATTTGAATTTTGACCCTAGAATTGAAATTGGCTACTTCCAATTACTTGCGACACACAATTTCCCCCCAATAATATTTGTGAAATCCATGATCCATCAATTTTATCATTAAATATGTGTCATCTCATCACAACCTTCATGGATATGATATTACTGAAGAGGGCCCAACATAAATTATACAAAAAAATGAATACACAACATAACTAATGTGATCGGGTTATTATAAAGTTATTTCATAATAAGTTGGTCAATTAATTAATACAGCACTGACACGTAAAGAGAGATCACCTCTTGACTTACGTGTGTATTAATTAATTGACCAAAATTAATTTCATGCTAACAACTCCCTAATTAATGCACTGTCAACACTGAACAGTAATTAACAAATGATTCATTAATCAAATACTACGTCATCCGTTCTTTAATATATGTCGTTTTAGAGTTGTGCACAAGTATTAGGAAAATGATTGTATAACATTAACTATAATATCAATTATCTATATTGTCTTTATATTGGAAGAAAAGATTGTTATTTATTGGACAAAAAATAGTGAGAAAACCAAAATTATATTTAATACTTGGGGTAATATTGGAAACTAAGCAATTAATGTAAGACCCCAACTTATTATAAATAAAATTGAATTTCTTCTATTTATTATCTTGAAATAGTAAGGTGATAATTTGATATAATACTTTGGTTATGGGTGAAATGTGCAAATTTTACAAAATAAGCAAGTGGTTATAAAATATTCATTGTTGTCGGGGAATATTCGTATGATGGCGCAGTCATTTGTGGGCCCCATAACGGAATAACTGTCGGATGAAAAAAATGATAAGTTTGAGTTTTTATAAATAACGGCGTAATTGTTACCGTTAACACTGTTGGAATACCTGGTGGTTAAAATACAGTAATACGCGTGGTTGCACAGTATTGTTGAATTATTGATTCTTACGTAAAAAAACACTACTCAATAATTGTTACAGTAATTACTGTTCAATATTTTATTTTATTGATTCAATAATTGTTGCGTTGATATTTTATATTATTGTTGTTTCAATAATTGTCACTGCACAGTATTTCTCATTAATTATCATATCAATAATTCATATTATTTGAATAATATTATTAGATATCATTATTGGCAATGTCTAGAAAGTTCTGTCGAGGAGAGGTTAGGTCATCTAATTGCGCGTCAATAGGGAGAAATCCTTATCGAAAAATCCCCTCTTTCCTGGGAACGGCCTAACTGTTATTATTGTGATTCTGTAATATTATTTGTAAATAATTAATTATTAATTTATATGATAAGAAAATATTTATTTTTATGTGGATATAAATGAAGGAATTAATTATGTTGAGGTGTTTTATCAGTATTTTGTCGAAAGGGAGGTATTAAAAATCAAATCAGTGTTCTTAAAGCTCTATTACGTGAGTTATAATTTTAATCCAACCGTTGGATCGTTGTGATTTTTGGATATGTTATACATATATAATTTGAGTATATGTCCACAAATTTTGAACCGTTAAAAATTAACGTATGATTTGTTATAAATTTTAAGAGGTGTTGAAAAACATCTGTATGTGGATTTCAGGTATTTTCTGTTTAGAATTTAAAAAAATTTAAAGCTACAAAGTTGTAGAGAATTCGATTTCGTATGGAATGGACATAAAATTCGTATTTTTTTGGGATATTTATTATGAATTACTAAAGTTTCAAAAAATAAAATGATTTTTATTAAAATTGTGTGGGACCCATTTTTGTTTAAAAACATGTGGGCTGCAAAAATCCTTCCAATACGGCTGCTCAACAATTCAAATGGAGGAGGCGTAGGAAGAAAGAAAGAAAAATTAATATTTTATTAATTTAGTCTCCTTTGACGTTCTAACATTTTTCTATAAATAGGTGCTTAGGTTATAAAATTGAAAATCACACCAGAAACATAAGGTTTCTCTCTCTATATTATCGAGCGTATTTTTATAAGTATGTGACGCCCCCAAAATAGGTATATACATCACCCATTTTAGGTCGTCAATAACATGTTACAGAAACAACTACAACTTTATTAATACATCATAAAAACTGTGAGTTTAAATACAAATATTATCTTCTAGACAATATTCATTCCCAAATAAATTCTCATCACAATTATTGATACATTATTTTATAAAAATGGTGAGGACTACTAAACAACTTCTAGAATCATCATTCCATACCCCGACTAGTACTCGCTACATTCTCGCCTCCTAAGAAGAAAAATGGAACAAAAAGGAAAAGAGTGAGCTCAACTAGCCCAGTAAAGAATATTATGACTAAGATAATATAGAACAAATTATCATTAGTCTTCAACAGGGAAAATCTGATAAAATACAATAGACAATAAGTTTCAGATCAATATTCGCAGAGGAAATAATAATTCATAGAAGAGTTACGTAGAGAATGAAATCTATTATAATCTATGAATTTAAAAATCCATCAACAATATTTTATCCCTGTAACATCAACCAATATTCATCTTGAATCAAATATTCATCTTTGCACTACAGGCCAAAGATATTCATCGGTCAGTCATGTTCATCTCAACACCTGTACATCTTTGCACTACGGGCCAAAGATATTCATAAGAAAATTAACCATCTTTGCACTACAGGCCAAAGATATTCAGTAATACCATCATTTAGGATTGAGGATGATGAAAAATATTTTAAAGAAAACGAATCCAGTGAAACAAAAGAACAAGTATTATGGAATCGTACTTTAAACAATCCGGGTTCAAAAATATTTTATAAATAAGCATAGTGAAGTAAAATTCAAGAATGATCAAAATATGGATACAATCAAAGCTAGTATCCAAAATAGATATCTTGGACAAAAAACAAAAATTTAATTTTTCTGTGAATGGTGTCGTATTCATGAATAGTGCCGTATACGTGAATAGTAACCCCGTCACTAAAAGACAAGAATTTCACAAGAAAAATTATCATGCTTCGTGAATAGTACTCATGAATAGTAACTCGTGAATAGTAATTCATGAATAGTAACTCGTGAATAGTAACTCTGACATAAAAAGATCAAAATTTTACAAGAAAAATCTTACCAATATTTCAGTATAATGATATTGAAAGAAATAATATCATTTAAAAAATAATAATATCCCTTACCTCGAAAAGACGGTACTCCTGACGGGAATACTAGATATAGTGCTGAAGGGAACTTGCACCGTATAGCAACACTCAAGGTATTAAAATACTCATAAGAATACGCTTAATATATCGAAAGAGAAAGAGAGAGAAGATTTCAGTTTCTGGTGTGATTTTCAATTCTAACCTAAGCACCCTATTTATAGGAAAATGCTTAGAACATCAAAGCAGAAAATTTAATAAAATAATAATATATTTATATAATTTTCCTTAGCCCACCTCTAGAAATCTGAATTCAACGCATTGATAACACATGTAAGCTCACTCAATTGAAAAAAAACGTTTTTCTTAATAACTAAAACTTCCAAAAATCAATTATTTCAGAATTTCGAAACTTCAATAATTCATAATAAATATCCCTTTTATCAGAAAAATTCGAACCACGTGCCCTTTTCATAGGAAATTTCATTCTCTACAACTTTGCAGAAGAAAGTTTTTTCAAATTCCAAACAGAAATTGACCGAAATCCACAAACGGACGATTTTACAGGCTATAATCAAATTTCGTTCAAGAATTGGGGTCTACCGACACACAAAACACGTGTTAATCATTTAATGCCACAAAAATACTCTTCCTCCTGATATACTCATATATTCCACATTCATTGTAAAAATATCACCATCAATATATTATTAAAATAATATATTTAAATGAATTATTTTATCAAAAAAAATAAAATATTAATTTTCAACAATTGTCAAATTAAAAATTTTCTCCATATATATCCACATAAAATCAATATTTTCCTCATCATATAAATTAATAATTAATTATTCACAAATAATATTACAGAATCACATTACTGACAACCATGCAGTTCTCAGGAAAGAGGGGGCTTTCCAATAAGGATTTCTCCTTACTGGCGCGCAATTAGATGACCAAAACTCTCCTTAGACAGAACTTTCTAGACATTGCCAATAATGTTATCTAATAATATCATTCAGATAATATGAATTATTGCTCCGATAATAGAAAATATTGTGCAGTGATAATTATTAAAACAACAGTAATATTAAATATCAACGCAACAATTATTGAATCAATAAAATAAAATACTGAACAGTAATTACTGTAACAATTATTGAGTAATGCCTTCTTACGTAAGAATCAATAATTGGTGTAATACCGTGTGCTACTGTGTTTAACCACCGGGTATTCCAACAGTATTAATGGTAACAACTACGTCGTTATTTATAACCAACTTATTCTTGTCGTTTTCTTCATCCAATCGCTTTCCGTTATGGGGCCCACACAAGGCTGCGCTGTCGTACGAATATTTCCCGACAACAAGAATATTCCACGACCAAACGAATATTCCAGGACAACAATGAATATTTTATCACCACTTGCTTATTTGAAATATTTGCGCATTTTACCCATAACTTAACCACATTAATCAAATCAACCTTTACTATTTCAAAATAATAAATAGAAGAAATTAAATTTTATTTATTAATAATTTGGGGTCTTACAACCTCCCCTCCTTATGAAATTTCGTCCTCGAAATTGACGTACGTACCTAGTTTTTCGAAAAGGTGATGATACCTCGCTTTCATTTCCATTTCCAACTCCCATGTCATTTCCTCAATAGCATGGTTCCTCCACAAAACCTTAACTTGTGGTATGACCTTTGTGCGTAGGACATGCTCCTTTCTATCCAAGATCTTGACAGGTACCTCTTCATACGTTAAGTCTTCGGCTATCTCGTCTGATTCTAACTCAATAACGTGGTTCGGGTCTTTCACATATTTATGAAGTACAGATATGTGAAACACATTATGAACACGAGACATACTCAGAGTTAACGCGAGTCTATAGGCTACATTACCTACTCAGTCAAGAATTTGAAATGGACAAATAAATCGTGGATTGAGCTTTCCTCTCTTCCCAAATCTCGTAACTCCCTTCCATGGGGCAACACGCAACAATACATGATCCCCAATACTAAATTCTGCGTCCTTTCGATGAAGATCCGCATAACTCTTTTGTCGATCTTGTACCGTTTGTATATGTTGTCGAATCATTTGGATCTTTTTCGTAGTCATACGTACCAACTCGGGTCCCAACAATGTTGCTTCACCCACCTCGTCCCAACATACTGGAGAGCGACACTTACGTCCATATAATGCTTCGAATGGAGCTACACCAATGCTTGCCTAATAACTGTTGTTGTAGGAGAATTCCACCAATGGTAAATACTTATTCCAACTCCCTTTGAAGTCTAGGACACAGAGTCTTAATAGATCTTCAAGAGTTTGAATAGTCCTCTCTGATTGTCCGTCCGTTTGAGGATGGTATGCCGAACTGAATCGTATATCCGTGCCCATAGCTTTTTGCAAGCTAACCCAAAATCTTGAAGTGAATCTTGGGTCACGATCCGAAACTATAGATACTGGCATGCTATGCAATCTCACAATCTCAATCACGTACATATGAGCAAGACGTTCAAGGGAATAAGTCTCCCGTATCAGCAGAAAATGAGCAGACTTGGATTAATCTATCAACAATAACCCAAATAGCATCGATGCCTTAAAAAATCGTAGGAAAACCCGTAACGAAATCCATGGTAATGTGTTCCCACTTAAATTTCAGAATCTCAAGTGGTTACAATGGATCCTTAGGCACTTGATGCTCCGCCTTTACACGTTGACAAGTTAAACACCTCGAGATAAACTTGGCAATTCTACCAAAATGTATGTCGAAGATCACGATACATTTTGGTACTTCCAGGATAGATTGCAAATGGTGTATTGTGTGCCTTCGTCATGATCTTGTTCTTCAAATCAGAATCGTTAGGAACACAAAGTCTAGAGTGGAATCGAAGTATTCCTTCTTCATCAATTCTCGCTTTCGAAATAGCACCTTTTTGTAATTTCTTCTTCATACGCATCAGCTTCGGGTCGGTGGCTTGAGCAACTTTAACTTCATCGATTAAAGTTGGTTCTATGCGTATACTTGACATCATCGCACTCGTTTCTGCATATGATCTTCTACTTAATGCGTCAGCTACCACGTTCACTTTTTCAGGATGGTATTGAATAGTGTGGTCATAATCTTTTAACAGCTTGAGCCAACGTCGTTGCCGCATGTTGAGTTCCTTTTGAGTGAAGAAATATTTGAGGTCTTTTATGGTCTGAATATATCTCCACTTTCTCCCCATATAGATAGTGCCTCCAGATCTTTAGCGCGAAAACGACTGCTGCCAACTCTAGATCATGAGTAGGATAATTCCTCTCATATTCTTTAATTTATCGCGAGGCATAGGCTATGACTTTCTCACGTTACATGAGAACACATCTTAACCCTTTACCTGAAGCATCGCTGTAGATAACAAATCCATCCGAACCAGATGGTATTTTTAGAACAGGTGCCGAAATAAGTCTCCTCTTAAGATCTTGGAAACTCTTCTCGCATTCCTCGCTCTAAACGAATTTTGTATCCTTCCGAGTTAGCTGAGTTAATGGAGTAGTGATTCGAGAAAACCCTTCCATGAATCTCAGATAATAACCAGCTAGGCCCAGAAATCTACGTACTTCGGTCACCGACTTCGGTTGCTCCCAACTTTGTATTGTTTCAATCTTCGTCGAGTCGACAGATACTCCATGTTTAGACACCACATGCCCAAGGAATGCTACTTCCTCAAGCCAGAACTCGCATTTCTTCAACTTGGCATATAGTTTATTTTCACGAAGCCTTTGGAGTACCAGTTTCAAATGGTGCTCATGATTGTCACGACTTTTGGAATATATGAGAATGTCATTAATAAAGACAACAATGAACCGATCTAAATAGTCCTTGAATACTCGGTTCACCATATCCATGAAAGCCGCAGGAGCATTAGTCAATCTAAAAGACATGACTAAGAATTCATAATGCCCGTACAGAGTTCTGAAGACAGTCTTTGGAATATCCTCAGTTCTAATCTTCAGCTGATGATATCCAGAACGAAGATCGATCTTTGAAAAGAATTGTGCTCCTTGCAACTGGTCAAATAGGTCATCAATACGAGGTAGTGGATATCTATTCTTGATGGTGACATGGTTCAATTCCCGATAGTCAATACAAAGTCGCATACTCCCGTCTTTCTTCTTTACAAATAAAACAGGAGCACCCCAAGGAGATGTACTAGGACGAATGAAACCGATGTCCAACAACTCCTGTAGTTGGACCTTTAACTCCTGAAGTTCAATAGGAGACATTCGATATGGGATTTTAGAAATGGGATTTGTATCAGGTTCAAGATCAATAAATAATTCAACTTCACGTTCTGGGGGTAGACCGGGAAGTTCTTCAGGAAATACGTCAGGAAAATCAATAACAACAGGAATATTATTCAAATCTGACGTGTCTTTATTCAAATCCATAACATGGGCTAAGAAAGCTTGACATCCTTTTTTCAATAAACGAATAGCTTTATGACTTGATATGACAGCGATTGATTTTAGTGGCTTAGTTGCTTGAATTCGTACAACAGGTTGGTTAGGAATATGAAAACTAACAACCTTACGAAAACAATTAATTTTGGCATGATGGGTAGTTAACCAATCAATCCCTAAAATGACATCAAAAGCAAGTATCTTTAAAGAGATAAGGTAAACAGGTAAGGTGATGGTGCCAACTTGAATCAAACAAGATTTATAAACAGTGGATGTGATGAAAGTTTTTCCTAACGGAGTCTCCAGAGATAAATCAAAGTCTAATTTCTCCGGAGTCAAGTTTAAACGTTGAGTACAAGCAGGAAAGATAAATGAATGGGTAGCACCGGTATCAAGTAAGGTATAAACTTTGTAAGATTTAATGATTAGCTTACCCGTGATCACCTCGTTTGGGTTCCTCGTATTTTGACCAATCACGACAAACGCGCTTCCAGGAACCGTTGACTTTGACTTTTCTAGGACAGCCTTTTGAGTCATCGTCCCCCTTGGACTTGGTTTCGCTATCGTACAATCTCGAGCGATATATTCTTCCTTTCCACAATTATAACATACCTTGAACTGTTGTGGGCAGTTTGGACTGATATGTCCTTCTTTCCCGCACTTATAGCATATGACCGGTGGTCGTTCTCCTCCCTTGGAACCAGTTGCTGCTGGTGTTGACGTCTTCACATGGTCATTGTTAAATCTCCTCTTTTTAAAATCTCCTCCCGACTCGCTTCTTCTATTTTCATGGCCATAACTACCACCAGAGTGGTTACCATTTTTTTCCGTCTTTTTCTTTCTCCGTTGGTTATCGTTATTCTGTTGACTGCTATCTCTGGTATGATCCTGGTTATGGTCCCTCAGTTGAACGTACTCATTATCTCGCTCTAATAATTGAGCCCTGTTGACAACATCTGAATAGAGAGAAAATTTATGAGAAATGAGATACTGACGTATGTCGGGTTTCAAACCTCTCAAAAACATCCGCGTCATACGTTCCTCATTCTCCACCAAATGAGGTGCAAACCTGGACAACTCTGCAAACTTTGCCTCGTACTGGGACACTGTCATGTTATTTTGTTTCAGTCTAATAAACTCCACTTCCTTCATATGACGAATACTTTCAGGAAAGTACTTGTCATTGAACATTTTCTGAAACGTCTCCCAAAACATGCTGAGTGCGGCTGGATGGGTACGCTTCACAGATTCCCACCAGTAATATGCCTCATTACGGAACATAAAAGTAGCGAATGGAACCTTCTGTTCTTCCGTGCATCCCAAGACATCGAATATCTTGGTAATTTGTTTGACCCACGTCTCCGCCTTAATCGGATCCGGCTTTCCCCAGAATTCTGGTGGTCCCAACTCTTTGAACTGCTTGGCCGTGACAAATCGTGCGTTGTTATCATTTCCACCTGTATTTTGTTCACGGGTCTCCCTCGTCTGATTTTGCATGAACTGCAAAAAACTTCTAAACATCCCGTCGTTCATCATCTGCTCAGTGGCGTTGTTCACATGAGGAACATTGCCAGCCTGCTGCACGTTCTCCTCATTGGTGAGTACAGGCGTCTCCATGGTCTCATTTACTCCACTGTTAACATTCTTAGTCGACATTCTCAAATACTGCCATAAAACAAGGGTTAATTAAGGAAATCAACATATCACATAATATCCCTATATATTGACCAACTAACAAATAAGCTTAGGTAAGACACACTAGCGAAGGATTTACTCGTCTCTCCCCTCCTAGTTCTATTCTCCGATCTCCGCCAGAGATCATATTCCTAGGCTTTAATACCAATTGTGACGCCCCAAAAATAGGTATACATCACCCATTTTAGGTCGTCAATAACATGCTTCAGAAATAACTACAACTTTATTAATACATCATAAAAACTGTGAGTTTAAATACAAATATTATCTTCTAGACAATATCCATACCCAAATAAATCCTCATCACAATAATTGATACATTATTTTATAAAAATAGTGAGGACTACTAAACAACTTCTAGAATCATCATTCCATACCCCGACTAGTACTCGCTACATTCTCGCCTCCTAAGAAGAAAAATGGAACAAAAAGGAAAAGGGTGAGCTCAACTAGCCCGGTAAAGAATATTATGACTAAGATAATATAGAACAAATTATCGTTAGTCTTCAACAGGGAAAAATCTGATAAAATACAATAGACAACAAGTTTCAGATCAATATTCACAGCGAAAATAATAATTCATAGAAGAGTTACGTAGAGAATGAAATCTACTATAATCTATGAATTTAAAAGTCCATCAATAATATTTTATCTCTGTAACATCAACCAATATTCATCTTGAATCAAATATTCATCTTTGCACTACAGGCCAAAGATATTCATCAGTCGGTCATGTTCATCTCAACACCTGTACATCTTTGCACTACGGGCCAAAGATATTCATAAGAAAATCTACCATCTTTGCACTACAGGCCAAAGATATTCAGTAATACAATCATTTAGGACTGAGGATGATGAAAAATATTTTAAAGAAAACGAATCCAGTGAAACAAAAAAACAAGTATTATGGATTCATAATTTAAACAATCCGAGTTCAAAAATATTTCATAAATAATCATAGTGAAGTAAAATTCAAGAATGATCAAAACATGGATACAATCAAAGCTAGTATCCATAATAGATATATTAGACAAAAAATGAAAATTTAATTTTTCTGTGAATAGTGCCGTATTCATAAATAGTGTCGTATACGTGAATAGTAACCCCGACACTAAAAGACAAGAATTTCATAAGAAAAATTATCATGCTTCGTGAATAGTAACTTATGAATAGTAACTCGTGAATAGTAACTCTGAAATAAAAAGATCTGAATTTTACAAGAAAAATCTTACCAATATTCCGGTATAATGATATTGAAAGAAATTATATCATTTTAAAAAAAATAATATCCCTTACCTCGAAAAGACGGTACTCCTGAAGGGAATACTAGATATAGTGCTGAAGGGAACTTGCACCGTATAGCAACACTCAAGGTATCAAAATACTCACAAGAATACGCTCCATATATCGAGAGAGAAAGAGAGAGAAGATTTCAGTTTCTGGTATGATTTTCAATTCTAACCTAAGCACCCTATTTATAGGAAAATACTTAGAACACCAAAGCAGAAAATTTAATAAAATAATAATATATTTATATAATTTTTCTTATCCCGCGTCTAGAAATCTAAATTCAACACATTGATAACACATGTAAGCTCACTCAATTGAAAAAAAATGTTTTTCTTAAAAAAAATAACTAAAACTTCCAAAAATCAATTATTTCGAAATTTCAAAAATTCAATAATTCATAATAAATAGCCCTTTTATCAAAAAAAAATCGAATAACATGTCCTTTCTATAGGAAATTTCATTCTCTACAACTTTGCAGAAGAAAGTTTTTCCAAATTCCAAACAGAAATTGACCGAAATCCATAAAGCGGGCGATTTTACAGGCTATAATCAAATTTCGATCAAGAATTGGGGTCTACCGACACACAAAACATGTGTTAATCATTTAATACCACAAAAATACTCTTCTTCCTCATATACTCATATATCCCACATTCATTGTAAAAATATCACCATCAATATATTATTAAAATAATATATTTAAATGAATTATTTTATCAGAAAAAGATAAAATATTAATTTTCAACAATTGTCACATAAAAAATTTTCTCCATCTATATCCACATAAAATCAATATTTTCCTCATCATATAAATCAATAATTAATTATTCACAAATAATATTACAGAATCACATTACTGACAACCAGGCAGTTCTCAGAAAAGAGGGGACTTTCCAATAAGGATATCTCCTTACTGGCGCACAATTAGATGACCAAACCTCTTCTTAGACAGAACTTTCTAGACATTGCCAATAATGTTATCTAATAATATCATTCAGATAATATGAATTATTATTCCGATAATAGAAAATATTGTGCAGTGATAATTATTAAAACAACAGTAATATTAAATATCAACGCAACAATTATTGAATCAATAAAATAAAATACTGAACAGTAATTACTGTAACAATTATTGAGTTGTGCCTTCTTACGTAAGAATTAATAATTGGTGTAATACTGTGTGCTACTATGTTTAACCACCGGGTATTCCAACAGTATCAACGATAACAACTACACCGTTATTTATAATCAACTTATTCTTGTCATTTTCTTCATCCAATCGCTTTCCGTTATGGGGCCCACACAAGGTTGAGCCGTCAACAAGAATATTCCACGACCAAACGAATATTTTATAACCACTTGCTTATTTGAAATATTTACGCATTTTACCCATAACTTAACCACATTAATCATATCAACCCTTACTATTTCAAAATAATAAATAGAAGAAATTAAATTTTATTTATTAATAATTTGGGGTCTTACAATTTAGATACTTTGAGAGTTACTATTCAGTGCAAGTTTTCTTCGGCTTTACATCCGATATTCCGATCAGAAGTACTGTTATTTTGAGGTAAGTGATGTTATTTTCTTCGTAAATGATATTATTTTCTTCAATATCATTATGCCGAAATATTGATATGAATTTTATTATGGAATTTCTACCTTTTTGTGTCAAGATTACTATTCACGTATACGACACTATTCACGTATATGGCATTATTTACGAATACGACACTATTCACCGAAAAATAAAATTTTCTCTTCTTTATCCCAGATATCTATTATGGTTACTACCCTTGATTGTATCCATGTTTTGATCTTCATTCTTGAATTTTACTCCATTATGATTTATTATGGAGTATTTTTAAACTTGAATTATTTAAAGTACGAATCTCTAATCTCTGTCCTTTTATCTTACTGGATTCGTTCTCTAAAATATTTTTCATCATCCTCAGTCTTTAATGGTGATACTTGATGAATATATTTGGCCTGTAGTGCAAAGATGAATGATTACCTGATGAATATCTTTGGCCTGTAATGCAAATTAAAGATGAATGATTACCTGATGAATATCTTTGGCCCGTAGTGCAAAGATGAGCAGGTGTTGAGATGAACATGACCAACTTGTGATACAAATGAATATCTTTGGCCCGTAGTGCAAAGATGAATATTTGATGCAAGATGTATATTGATTGATGTTGCAAGGATAAAATATTGATGATGAACTTTTAAATTCATATATGATAGTCTATTTCATTCTCTACATAACTCTTCTAATGAATTGTTATTTTCGCTGCGAATATTGATCTAAAACTGGTTGTCCATTATATTTTATCTGATTTTTTGAAGGCTAACAATAATTTGTTGTATATTATCTTAGTCATAATATTATTTACTGGGCTAGTTGAACTCACCCTTTTTCTTTTTGTTCTATTTTTCTTCTCAGAAGGTGAGAATATAGCGTGATCTAGCCAGGGTATGGAGTGATGGTTCTAAAAAGTTGTTTTAGCAGTCCTCACTATTTTTGTAAAATAGTGTATGAATAATTGTAATGAGGACTTTATTTGATTGTGGATATTGTCTAGAAGACGATATATATTTGTATTTAAACTCACAGTTTATGTGTTGTCATATTTTGCACGACAATTATATTAATAAGTTGTAGTTGTTTCTGTATCATGTATTTGGCGACTTAGAATGAGTTGGGTGGATTAGACCGATTTTGAGGACGTCACAATTAATGCATATTTGAAATTTTTAAACAACTTATATTAAAAAATAAAAATATTTTTTTAAAACGATGTATATGAAGAAACTGAGATAAGTAACGGAGAGAGTAAGTCAAATTATAACGGACAAACATGGACACTTCTAACGGCCCCCAAAATGAGTGCTTCTACTAAAGTACACAATCAAATGGTGGGTCATAGTGAACAATTAATTTCATCTAATACAAGAAAAATAGGAAAATAACATATATCTTAGTAAATTACACTAGTCTAATGCAAGCTCAGGCAATTAAAATAGACAATTTATCTGGATAATTTATAAAAATAAATTACACTATATATATTGTAGAGATGCAATTATAAAATATTTGCATAACAAACATTTAAAATTAATGCATCTCTATATTATACAAGAATGTAACATGTTTTTTATAAATTACCTCAATAAACTGTTCATTTTAAAGAGCCTAAAAATTAATCATGATCCCAATTTCAAGCTTCAATCTTCTTTTCCCTCGGCAAAATAATGGCCTTGAGAGGATTCTTCATCACAACCGTGAAAGCAAATGTCTCAGTTGAGTCGGGCGGGGCACCCGGCATTGGAATCCACTTAAATGCATGCACCATTCTAGCAAGCAACATGTTAACATGCAGCGTACCAAGAGAAGCCGCCGGACAAATCCTCCTTCCGGCACCGAACGGCACCATCTTCACGCCGCGGTTCCCCGTCACATCGACATCAACCCCATCACCGTCCAAAAACCGCTCTGGCCGGAACTCTACCGGGTCCTTCCACAAACTCGGGTCCTCAGTCACCCATGCAGTGTAAAACTCGACGTTCACATTGGCTGGAATTGTGTAGCCTCCAAGCTCCGTATCCTTTATAGCTGCATGGGATAACACAAAGTGGCTCGGCGGGTGTCGCCGGAAAGTTTCTTTCACAATTGCACCGAGATAGGGCATTTTGTCCACATCCTTTTCGGTCACAACCCCATTTAAGCCCACAACATCAACTATTTCTTGATACAACTTTTCTTGAATATCTTGGTTCATGACCAAATGAAGCAAAGCCCACTCAACTGTGGTGGCGCTCGTGTCAGTTCCGGCATTGATAACCTCGGAAACCAGTGTCACCAGCTCCTCTTCACTCAACCGGCCTCGACCGGCCGGTTCAAGTTTAAACAATGAGTCAATATAAGCAGCCCCGATAGGGCTCACCATTTCTGAATTAGGATTTTCTCCACTTTCAACAAAAGCACTTCTACTTCTCACCAGAGGCACCAAGCACTCCATTTGCCTTTTCCTCAGCTCCTTGGCTTCTTTCAAATGACGGAGAAATAACGGCGTAAGAACCGGCAAAAAGTCAGGCAATTTTGGTGTAGTCATCATCATAACATCTTTGAGTATGCTCTCAATGTTTTTTATTCGATTTTCGGATATTTTTGCACCAAAACACAAGCAAATGAGGATACTACAAACGGTGAGCCTAAGGTTGCTCATAACTTCAACAAAACCCATTTGAGAGGCCTCATCTTGGAGCCTTTTTAAATGGGTATCCACGGCCCATTTTCTTATCCAACTGCACTGTTTGATTCTATTAGGGTTTATCAACTCGGTGACAAAGTTCCGGCGGAGAGTACGCCATAGAGGGCCAAATTCCGCCGAGTTGATGGCGCATTTCCCCACGCTGAAGAGAAGCCGGATTGGGGAGTCTGGCGGCCGGCTTGCAAACACTGGCCCTTTTTGAACTAGGGCTTCATGGATGAGCTCGGAGCTTGTAATGATAACTAGGGTTCGTTGGCCCATTTGCATGGTGAAGATGGGCCCATATTTCTTACGTAAATCACGTACTATATACATGAAGGGCCGTTTTTGGAGGATAACTTGCCCTAAATTGCCCACAAGTGGCCATCCTGGTGGCCCCGGTGGGAGATTCTTCCGTCCGCCACTGGATACCGACCAGAAACGCCACCATAGTCGGAGGAGCACGGCGACTAAAGTTAGTAAAACCAAGTCTAGTAATTCCATTGGAGGGAGAGAGAAATGAAGTGATAGAATTATATTAATGGATTGAAGTGAGGTTAGTGTTCTTATAAAGACCAAAGGGAAGAGGGGTACGGCATTTTTTTGGGACAGATCATGAGTGAATGAGTTTCATCTACCCACTGTTGAGAGTCATGAATATTTTGATCAGAAATATTTACTACAACTACAGACGGTCATAATATCATAGGGCTTTTAGGGGTATTAATGTAATTACAACTTTGCTAGTAGATAGCTCTTGTTTGACCATGTATGATATCTTTTCTGGTGAAAAAGTAAGGTGAAGTCAAAGAAAATATTGGCAGTTGGTGAAAGAGAATGTTAAGATTGAAAAGAAAATTATTGTTGTAAAAATAATTAAAAAATGGTTGTCGACGTCGGGATTTTTTGATGTCCCTTTTCGTTACTTGTTTTTTGGTGTTCTCATGCTAATATGAGATTTGTTTGAAAAAACAAGTGAAAAAGGTCTGACATGTATAATGCCGACGATTTGACTTTAAGAGTCACCAATTGGTGTATTTAACTGGTTGCACCAACGCAACCGAAAATTGCACATTGACCCAGTGATTTGGCAGTGCTAGACTGGTCTGTGAAACCGAGATTCATTTTGGGTCTGGGGGCTTGATTATGCGGAGGGAAAGTGTTAGGCACCCCCCGACATTCGTGTTACCACGGTGACCGCTACTCTTCAAAGAAATTATTATATGAATGTGTGTGTGTGTGTGTGTGGATCAATGTGCAATTTATTTGAAAGTAGTGTGAGGCCTCGTTCGCACCTATATACAAGGGTTTGTATTTATTAGAAAAATTCAATTTTAACCACAATATAGCGATGACGTTTTGTAAAAGAGGTTTTTTCAAACCCTGTGCTCAATAGGAATTGAGACATTTTCATACTTCCATTTTATTATTAAATGTTCGGCTTGTTTGCTTTTATTTTCGAGATGCGAAGCATTCTCGAAAAAATAATATACAGCAGTGCCGAACTCCTCATGGGCATGACAGCCATCCAAGGAAATGCAGACACTGTAAAAAAAATGTACAAACTGCTTACAGCCAGAAAATGTCCATCATGGGAACCGAATCTACATTCAGTATACTGAACCTGTGATCACATGATTCCTAGGCTCACATGATACTGTAATTTGTATGGAAAGCAGTAAGCAGTTATATACATAAAAGCTATAAATATATATATATATATATATATATATATATATATATATATATACAGACTTGATCAACCACCACGAAGCAACTCCATTGGGGATCAGAAATGTAAATATATAAAAGCGGTAAATATATATATATGGACATGATCAACCACCACGAAGCAACTGGATGGGGGATCAGAAAAGTAAATAAAGCAATAAATGCGATCAGCTGCCACGAAGTAAACTCCAGGCAGGATATAATTTAAATAAAACTGTAAAAGCGATCAACCACCACGAAGTAAACTCCAGGCGAAACAAAATGTAAAGAAAGCTGTAAAAACGATAAACTGCCACGAAGTAAACTCCAGGCAGGACGAAATATAAATAAAGTTGTAAAAGGCCACGAAGTAAACTCCAGGCCTGACAGAAATGTATATATATATATATATATATATATATATATATATATAAGCAGTAAACGCTCCGGATATGAATCCAGGCTCATCGGATATGTCCGACAACAATTATATATATAAGTATATATATATATATAAGCGAGTAAACGCACCGGATGTAAAATCCAGGCTCATCAGATATGTCTGACAACAATTACATATATATATATATATATATATATATATATATATATATATATATATATACAAAAACAGATAAACGCTCCAGACAGAAGTCTAGGCTCAATCGAGGCATAACTCGATAATGTTAGTCCATATATAAAATATATACATATATATAAGTATATATATACAGACAGAAATGAAAACTACGGACCGAAGTTCGGGCAAACGCACACCACACGACTCTCAATGTGTATAACAATGTGTGCTAATATGAGAAGAAGGCTTTATAGAATGTGAGAAGACTTACAGTGGGCTACCAATATAGACTTCTATGACTCTAGATGGATGAATACTCGGCTCTCGCCGGTAAAAATATGACAAAATATGTAAGACCCCAACTTTTATGAATAAAGATGATTTTTCGATAATTATCATTTTTGAATATTATAGAATGAATTTGTTATAATGTTATAGTTGTGGGTAGTATTTATAAATTTTGCAAAATATGCAAGTTGTTATATTATATTCGATTGGTCGGAGAATATTCGTTTTAACAGGGAATATTCGTACAACGGCGCAATCATTGGTGGACCCCATAATAGAATTATTATCGAATTGAGAAAACGACAAAAATATATTTATGAAAATAACGACGGAAGTTTTACCATTAATACTGTTGAAATACTCGGTAGTAAAAGTGCAGTAATACGCGTGGTTGCATAGTAGCATACGGTATTGATTATTGATGCTTACGTGAGAAGTCACTCAGTTATACTCAATTATTGCTACAGTAATTGCTGCATCATATCTCTCATATTATTGATTCGATTATTATCACAGTATCATCTGCATAATATGTTGTTTTATTAAATCAATAATTGAGACAAAAAAGTTATTCATATTATTAAATTACAATATTTACAATGTCTAGAAGTTCTGTCAAGGAGAGGTTTAGTCACCTAATTGTGTGCTAATAAGGAGAAATCCTTATTGGAAAGCCCCCTCTTTCCTTGGAACGACCTGGTTGATAAATATTGTGAGTTATAATATTAATAATAAATGTTATTAAAATTAAAGTTGCGTTCGGAGTTGAATTTGGAGACGTGGATGTGATATTTGAGTCCGGAACGATGAAATTAGTAAAAATAGACTATAAACACAAAATTTTCCGGGATTAACTTTTTGGTCAAAAAGTTAACAGTTGACTTTTTCAGGAAAAGTCAAACTTCAAAATTTCAAAATTTATATTGTTGATAAAAATAGTTTCATTGTGTTGGAATTATTTGTGTTAGTGAAAATCGACATTTATTTCGATAAAAATTGATATCTGGAGGTTATATTGATCAATCAGGTATTTAACCGGATAAATGAGCAATTGATTGCTATTATTTCACATGATTATAACTATTTGTTTACATGTGTATACTATTGTTTCACATTCTTGTTACTATTAAGGAGTTGGTGCAAGATTGATAATACTTGCATGACTTAGTTAAAAATGGAGGTATAGATGGAGGTACTATACTGTAATTCATATTTTCACATGTCTAGAACTATTGATTCACATGATTTACTATTGAATCACATTATTTACTATTAGGGGAGGTGGTGCAAGTTTGATAATACTTGCATGACTAAATTAAAAATAAAGGAAAAGTTGGAGGTATTGTACTATAATTTTTCGAGGCCCAAAACGTGTAATTATTAAAACTATATTTTTCTATAAATAGAAGCTCATTCTTCCTTCATTTCTCACCAATTCACTAAAGCTATAGAGCAATTATTATAGAGAGAAATTGTAGAGAGAAAATCTATAGAAAAAGAGAAGATTGCTACCTCACTATTCCAGTATCCAGTTTCTTCTGAGGTAAGGGCTATTATTTCTTTCTTTCGTCTTCATGAAGAGAAATTCTGTTATTCCATTCTTTATTATTATGTTGGAATCACCTGTCTATGCGAAATACCACATACTTGATAAAATTCTTCTGTTATTCCATTCTTTATTATTCTGTTGGAACATCTTGTCTGTGCGTTTTATGCCGGACCTGGTTCAGTCTTTATTATTCTGTTAGAACATCCTGTCTGTGCTTTATGCATGACCTGGTTCAGTCTTTATTATTATATCGAAATATCCTGTCTGTGCGTTTTACGCCGGACCTAGTTCCGTCTTTATTATTCTGTTGGAATATCCTGTCTGTGTATTTTACGTTGGACCTGGTTTCGTCTTTATTATTCTATTAGAATATCATGTCTGTGCATTTTATGCCGGACCTGGTTTCGTCTTTATTATTCTGTTAGAATAACCTGCCTGTGCGGTCTACCGCATGCTTGGTGAGTTCTTTTGTTATTCTATTCCTTATTATAGTAAGTTGGTTAAAGTGTTGACTTCTATACTCCATGAAATTAGTGGAATATCCTTGATATTTGCGCTTCATCCAGTATCTTTTCATGGAAATATTCTTCTGAGCATTCATGAATTTTATTCTACAAAGAAGTCTCATGTTGATAATTTGGACGTTATTAGTTCTTGGATAAATTAATTCTTGAACTTGTTTTATTGAATTCATATATCATTGTCATCATTCTCATGTTTATATTTTGTTGAAAGTCATCTGTGACCTGTAGTGCATAGATGGAATTGGTATAATTATGACCAGGGATTATTCGGTGTAATCATGACCGTAATGTTACAAATGATGTTGTAAAATTCCTCATTGGCCCGTAGTGCATTGATGGATAGTTATTGGCATGATCATGACCATTGATGAATACACAAATGTCCTTGTCCCGTAGTGCATGGATAATTTATGGTCGTGATACTAAAGAATATCCTTGGCCGTAGTGCTGGGGTGATTCGATGATGTGGATTATTTATTAAGCTGAGTCTCAGCGATAAAAGTGATAAAAGTGATGAAAACCTTTAAAATCATAAAATATAGTATATTTTATTCTCTACTTGACTCTTTTAATGGATTACTTGTTCCGCTGTAGTTAAACTTTATGTCTATTGTATTTTATCAGTTTAACATTGTTGTAGACTAATGATAATTTATTCTGCATTATCTTAGTCATAATATTTCTTACTGGGCTAGTTGAGCTCACCCTTTCTTTCATTGTTCTCTTCAGGAAATGAGAATATAGTTGGGATGAGTCGGGGAACGGAGTGATGGACCAGATGATAGTATTAGTAGTCCTCACTATTCTGTTAAATAGTGTGACAATAAATGTAATGAGGACTTATTCTGAGAGTGGATATTGTCTTGAAGACAGTATTTGTATTAAAACTCACAGCTCTCTTGTTGTATATTAAAGATTGTATTTGTATTTTATACCATGTATTTGACAATCAGAATAGGGGGTGTATACCTATTTTGGGGGCGTCACAGTTGGTATCAAAGCTTAGGGATATGATCCCTGGCTAAGATGTGAGACGAGAACTAAGAGGGGAGAGAAGGGGAATTCCTTCACTAGTATGACCTACCTAAGTTTATTTGGTATTTAATTGGTCGGTCAGAGTATAGGGATAATATGTGGTATGTTAATTAACCCTTGTTTTGTGGCAGTATTTGAAAATGGCATCCGAAAATGTTGAGAACATCAATGGAGCACAGGAGACCGTTGAGTTTCCACAGATCAATAACCAGGACAATGTGCATCAGGAAGAAGACAATCCTCATGCAAACAACAACACTGACCAAATGATGAACGATGGAATGTTCTGAGGATTCATGCAATTCATGTAACATCAGGCGAGAGCAGCTCCTGTCCAAAATACAGGTGGAAACACTGGCAACTCTCGGACGGTCACCGCCAAACAGTTCAAGGAGCTGGGACCACCGGAGTTTTTTGGAGAGCCAAAACCACTTAAGGCGGAGACGTGGATAAAATAAATCAACAAGATATTTGATGTCTTGAGTTGCTCCGAGGAGCAAAAGGTTCCCTTCTCCACTTTCATGTTGCGGGCAGAGGCAGATTACTGGTGGGAATCTGTAAAGCGTACCCAACCTGTCGCACTGAAGATGTCTTGGGAGAAGTTTCAAGAACTGTTCAACGACAAGTATTTTCCCGAAAGTATTCGTCATATGAAAGAGGTAGAGTTCATTAAACTGAAGCAAAATAACATGACCGTGTCGCAGTACGAAGCCAAGTTTGCCGAGCTGTCCCGGTTTGCGTCCCATTTGGTTGATAATGAGGAGAGAATGATGCGAATGTTTCTAAGAGGTTTAAAACCCGAGATACGTCAATATCTTATCTCTCATAAACTGTGTTTCTATTCAGATGTTGTTAATAGGGCTCAGTTATTGGAACGCGATAACGAGTCAACGCAACCAAAAGAGAGCAGCCGGTAAAATGATAATACCAGTGATACCAATCATCGAAGTGGTGACAACAAGTGTAGAGGGAATCTACATGCCAGAAATGGTAACCACTTCGGTGGTAATTAGGGCCAAAACAATAATAATGGACACTTCAAGAAGAGGAGATTCAACAATGATGGAAAGACGTTAGCACCAGCACCCGTTGTGAAGGAAGGAGAACGACCACCTATTATATGCTTCAAATGTGGAGGGGAGGGACACATCAGTCTAAACTGCGCGATGTCGTCCAAGGCATGTTATAATTATGGAAGAGAAGGTCATCTAGCCCGATTTTTTCGTTCACCGAAGACAAGTTTAGCTAATAGAGGCACCAAAGGCCGTCCCAGAAAAGTCAAAGCCGGTAGTGCAAGGGAGAGCGTTTGTTGTGACCTCCCAGAAAGCAAGGAACCCGAATGAGGTCATAACAGGTAAGCTTATCATAAACTCTAGCAAAGTCTATACCTTATTTGATACCGGTTCTACCCATTCTTTTATTTCTCCTACTTGCGCTCAACGTTTAAATTTGACTCCAGAGAAATTAGACTTTGACTTATCTGTTGAAACTCCATTGGGAGAAACCTTCATTACATCCACTGTTTATAAGTCTTGTTTAGTTCAAATAGGTACCCTCACATTACCTGTCGATCTTATTTCATTGAAAATTGTAAAATCTCAAATTTTACGAATAAAGATTTAAATTTCTTGAATTTTCTTTTGAATATTATGGAGTAAATTTAATATAATGTTATAGTTATGGGTAATATTTATAAATTTTGCAAAGTATGCAAGTTGTTATATTATATTCAATTGGTCGGAGAATATTCTTTGTGTCGGGGAATATTCGTACGACGGCACAATCATTGGTGGACCCCACAACGAAATTATTGTTGGATTGAGAAATCGACAAAAAATATTTTTATGAAAATAACGGCGAAAGTTTACCGTTAATACTGTTGAACTACTCAGTAGTAAAAGTACAGTAATACGCGTGGTTGCATAGTAGTACACGGTATTGATTATTGATGCTTACATAAGAAGTCACTTAGTTATACTCAATTATTGCTACAGTAATTGCTACATCATATCTCTCATATTATTGATTCAATTATTGTCACAGTTTCATCTGCATAGAATGTTATTTTATTAAATCAATAATTGAGACGACAAAGTTATTCATATTATTAAATTGCAATATTTACAATGTCTAGAAGTTCTGTCAAGGAGAGGTTTGGTCATCTAATTGCGCGCCAATAGGGAGAAATCCTTATTAGAAAGCCCCCTCTTTCCTGGGAACGACTTGGTTGATAAATATTGTAAGTTATAATATTAATGATGAATGTTATTAAAATTGAAGTTGTGCTCGTGTTGAATTTGGAGACGCGGACGTAATATTTGAGTCCGGAACGATGAAATTAGTAAAAATAGACTATAAACACAAAATTTTACGATTTTTAATATTTGGTCAAAAAGTCAACAGTTGACTTTTTCGGGAAAAATCAAACTTCAAAATTTCAAAATTTATATTTTTGATAAAAATAGTTTTATTGTGTTGGAATTATTTGTGTTAGTGAAAATCGACATTTATTTCGATAAAAATTGACGTCTGGAGGTTATATTGACCAATCGGGCATTTAACCGGATAAATGAGCAATTGATTGCTATTATTTCACATGATTATAACTATTTGTTCACGTGTGTATACTATTATTTCACATTCTTGTTACTATTAGGGGAGTTGATGCAAGATTGATAATACTTACATGACTAAGTTAAACATGGAGGTACTGTAATTCGTATTTTCACATGTCTAGAACTATTGATTCACATAATTTACTATTAGGGGAGGTGGTGTAAGTTTGATAATACTTGCATAACTAAATTAAAAATAAAGGAAAAGTTGGATGTATTGTACTATAATTTTTTCGAGCCCCAAAACGTGCAATTATTGAAACTAAATTTTTCTATAAATAGAAGCTCATTATTCACCAATTCACTCAAGCTATAGAGCAGTTATTATAGAGTGAAATTTTAGAAAGAAAGAAGAATAGAAGTCTGCTACCTCTCTACTCCAGTATCCAGTTTCTTTCTAAGGTAAGGGGTATTATTTCTTTCTTTCGTCTTCATGAAGAGAACTTCTATTATTCCATCTTTATTATTCTGTTGGAATAATCTGTATACGCGTTCTACCCTATACTTGGTGATTTCTGTTGTTACTCCATTCTTTATTATTCTGTTGGAACATCCTGTCTGTGCGTTTTACACCGGACATGGTTCCGTCTTTATTATTCTGTTGGAACATCTTGTCTAAGCGTTTTACGCTGGACCTGGTTCCGTCTTTATTATTCTGTTGGAACATCCTGTTTGTGCATTTTACGCCGGACCTAGTTCCGTCTTTATTATTCTGTTGGAATATCCTGTCTGTGCGTTTTACGTCGGACCTGATTCCGTTATTTATTATTCTGTTGGTATAACCTGTCTATGCGAAGTACCGCATGCATGGTGATTTCTGTTGTTATTTCATTCTTTATTACTCTGTTGGAATATCCTTTCGATACGTATTACGTCTGACCTGGTTCCGTTATTATTATTCTGTTGGAATAACCTGTCTATGCGAAGTACCGCATGCATGGTGATTTCTTTTGTTATTCCATTCTTTATTATACTCAGTTGGTTAAAGTTTTGACTTCTATACTCCATAAAATTAGTGGAATATCCTTGATATTTGCGCTTCATCCAGTATCTTTCATGGAAATATTCTTCTGAGCATTCTTGAATTTTTCTCTACAAAGCAGTATCATGTTGACAATTTGGACGTTATTAGTTTCTAAATAAATTAATTCGTTAACTTGTTTTATTGAATTCTTATATCATTGTCATCATCCTCATGTTTATATTTTTTTTGAAAGTCATATATGGCCTATGATTATGACCAGGGATTATTCGGTGTAATCATGACCGTAATGTTACAAATGATGTGATAAAAGTCCTCATTGGCCCGTAGTGCATTGATGGACAGTTGTTGGCATGATCATGACCATTGATGAATACACGAATGTCCTTGTCCCGTAGTGTATGGATAATTTGTGGTCGTGATACTAAAGAATATCCTTGGCCGTAGTGCAGGGGTGATTTGATGATGTGGATTATTTATTAAGCTGAGTCTCAGCGATAAAAGTGATGAAAAACCTTTTAAATCATAAAAGATAGTAGATTTTATTCTCTACTTGACTCTTTTAATGGATTGATTGTTCCGCTGCAGTTAAACTTGATGTTTGTTATATTGTATCAGTTTAACACTGTTTAAGACTAATGATAACTTATTCTGCATTATCTTAGTCATAATATTTCTTAGTGGGCTAGTTGAGCTCACCCTTTCTTTCACTGTTCTCTTCAGGAAATGAGAATATAGCTGGGACGAGTCGGGGAATGGAGTGATGGACCAAATGATAGTATTAGTAGTCCTCACTATTCTGTTAAATAGTGTGACAATAAATGTAAAGAGGACTTATTCTGAGAGTGGATATTGTCTAGAAGACAGTATTTGTATTTAAACTCACAGTTTGCATTATGTCGTATTTTACACGACAGTTGTATAATTATGTTATATTTGATTTATGTACCATGTATTTGACGACTCAGAATAGGTGATGTATACCTAATTTTGGGGGCGTCACAAAAATACTTGCATTTGACGTAATTCTAGAGATTGATTCGTTAACTACTCATCATGAAAAAATTTATTATTTTCGTAAGGTTGTTAGCTTTCATATTCCTAACCAACCTATTATGCGAATTCAAGTAACCAAACCATTAAAATCAATCACTGTCATCTCAACCCATAAAGCTATTCATTTATTGAAAACCGGATGTCAAGCTTTCTTAGCTCATGTCACGGATCTAAACAAAAATACGTCAGTTTTGAAAGATATTTCTATTGTTAATGAATTTCCTGACGTATTCCCTGAAGAACTTCCTGGTCTACCCCCAGAGCGTGAAATTGAATTTTGTATCGACCTTGAACCCAGTACAAAACCCATTTCCAAAGCCCCATATCGAATGGTTCCTATTGAACTTCAGGAGTTAAAGACCCAACTGCAGGAATTGTTAGACATTGGCTTTATTCGTCCTAGTACTTCTCCTTGGGGTGCTCCTGTTCTATTCGTGAAAAAATAAAGATGGGAGTATGCGACTTTGTATTGATTATCGGGAGTTGAATCATATCACCATCAAAAATAGGTACCCATTGCCACGTATTAATGACCTGTTTGACCAGTTGCAAGGAGCTAAATTCTTTTCAAAGATTGATCTTCATTTTGGATATCACCGATTGAAGATTAGAACCGATGACATTCCAAAGACGGCTTTTAGAACTCGGCACAGGCATTATGAATTCCTAGTCATGTCTTTTGGATTGACTAATACTCCTGCTGCTTTCATGGATATGATGAACCGAGTATTCAAGAAATATTTGGATCACTTTGTGGTCGTCTTTATTGATGACATCCTTATTTATTCCAAAATCTGTGAAGATCATTAGCAACACTTGAGGCTGATACTCCAAAAGCTTCGTGAATATAAGCTTTATGCCAAGTTGAAGAAATGAGAGTTCTGGCTTGAGGAAGTAGCATTCCTTGGGCACGTAGTATCAAGTCATGGAATATCTGTTGACCCAGCAAAGATTTAATCTATTCAAAGTTGGGAGCAACCCAAATTAGTGACCGAAGTACGTAGCTTTCTCGGCTTAGTTGGTTATTATCGGAGATTCGTGGAAGGATTTTCTCGAATCGCTACTCCATTAACTCAGCTAACTCAGAAAGATACAAAATTCGGTTGGAGTGAGGAATGTGAGAAGAGTTTTCAAGAACTCAAGAGGAGACTCATTTCAGCACCTGTTCTGACAATACCATCTGGATCAGAGGGATTTGTTATCTACAGTGATGCTTCGGGCAAAGGGTTAGGTTGTGTTCTCATGCAAAATGGGAAATTCATAGCCTATGCCTCACGATAACTCAAAGAATATGAGAGGAATTATCCTATTCATGATCTAGAGTTGGCAGCAGTCGTTTTTGCACTAAAGATTTGGAGGCATTATTTGTATGGGGAGAAAGTGGAGATCTTTAAGGATCATAAAAGCCTCAAATATTTCTTCACTCAAAAGGAACTCAACATGCGAAAGCGACGTTGGCTTGAACTGTTAAAAGATTATGATAATACCATCCAATACCATCCTGGAAAAGCGAACGTGGTAGCTGAAGCATTAAGTAGAAGATCATACGCTGGCACGAGTGCATTATTGTCAACGCAAAGGCCCATGGTGTATGACTTGAAAAGGATGGAAATAGAGTTAAAGACTCCAGGGACCCATGTGATGATGGCAAATATACGAGTGGAACCGATTTTAATTGATAAAGTTAAAGCTGCTCAAACTACAGACCTGGAGCTGATGTGAATAAGGAAGAAAGTGCAAGAAGGTGCTATTCCAGAAGCAAGAATCGATGAAGAAGGAATAATTCGAGTCAACTCCAGACTATGTGTTCCTAACGATTCTGACTTGAAGTATAAAATCATGTAGTGCAAAGATGACCCGTTGTTGAATATCTTTGGCCTGTAGTGCAAAGATGACCTGTTGTTGAATATCTTTGGACTGTAGTGCAAAGATGAATTGTTAATGAATATCTTTGGCCCGTAGTGCAAAGATGAATTTATTAGTATGATTTTGAATAGGAACTGTGATTTGGCATAACCATGATCTTTGATGTTTCAGGTAAAGACATGTGATGAAAATTATCTTCGTCTTGGGTGCGAAGAGGAATTTAGAATCACAATTATGATTATGAGTTATTCATATGATTGTAGAAAGGAACTGTTAATTGATGTTACAAGGATAAAACATTGTTGGTGGACTTTTAACATGGAGAAGATAATAGACTTTATGGTCTATTTGACTCTTTTAATGGATTATTCGTTCCGCTGCAACTATGGTTGAAAAGTTTTATCATCTACATATGTTCTAAATCTCTGATTTATTACAGAAGAAGGCTATTGATAATTTAATCATCTTTAGTCATGATATTCTTTACTGAGCTAGTTGTGCTCACTATTTTGATTCACAAATCCTTTCAGGTAATAAGAGTGTTGCCGGGTCGAGCGGAGATAACAGGGGAATAGTGTGATGGTCCGAGACTGTCAAAGTTTCTCAACACATTATAAAACGACATGACATACAATATATAATTGTATTGAGGACCTAAGATGTGTGTGTCGTATATTATACGTCACTTAATAATTGATTTTGGTGAACAACAATAGGGTGAGGTGAAACTAACTTTAGAAGGGTGTTTTGCCACTATCATACAAGATGTCTAATGACATACAACCTCGTGTTATCATAAGACAGGGTTATGCACATCCACTTGCTGAGTATATCTACGTGTACTTCCTATATGATCTTGGAGTTTATGTGAAATATAATTTTCAACTAGAGACAGTGGAGATTGTTATATGTCAAGAGAAGACTCACCATTGGAAGGAACATGATAGTAATCTTCTCGTTTTTCTTTGGGGTCTATTGGGTCAACTAAGGATAATTCTGTGGGCATATGATATATATCATAACCTAGACGTATGGCCTCCCATGTACAAAGGTTTACTTGAGCATTTCCCAAAGATTTTAATTTCTAAAACAGTTTTTGACTGTACCTTTATGTAAGGTGTCATTGTGATGTGCTATCTAAGGTTGGGACATGAGTCACAGTTGGTATATATTTGTATCAAAACTTACAGCATACGTGTTGTTGTATTTTGCACGAGAATTACTGTAATAAAGTTGTAATTATTTTCTGTACCATGTATTTGGCGACTCAGAATAGGTTGGATAGAATGGACATATTTTGGGGGCGTCACAGTTGGTATCAGAGCTTAGAGATATGATCTCTGGCGGAGATCCGGGATTAGAACTAGGAAGGGAGAGACGGGTAATATCTTTCGCTAGTGTATGTCCTACCTAAGTAGAATTTTATTGCTTAAATTGAAAATTTGTGATATGTCAATTAACCTTTATTTTAAAGCTGTATTCTAGAATGATATCTGAAATATGGGAGATGAGCAATGGAGAAATCATGATGACAAGAAAGATGGAATCTGAAATGAAAGCAAGGTATTCTCAATTCTTTGAAATACCAGGTACGTAAATTTCGTGGACGAAATTTCATAAGGAGAGGAGATTGTAAGACCCCAAATTTTATGAAATAAAATTATTTAATTTTTCTTATAATTACTATTCAGTAAATGGTTAAATTGATAAAAGTTAAAGTTAAGGGTGAGATATGAAATTTTTTCAAAATACACAAGTGGTTATAAAATACTTATTGTTGTCGGGGAATATTCGTTTGGTCATGTAATATTCTTTTTGTCGGGAATATCCGTACGACGGCGCAATCATTTGTGGGCCCCATAACAGAATAACTGTTGAATGAAGAAAACGACAAGTTTGAGTTTTTATAAATAACGGTGTAGTAGTTACCGTTAACACTGTTAGATTACCTGTTGGTTAAAATACAGTAATACGCGTGGTTGCACAGTAGCACACGGTATTGCACAGTATTTTTCAATTGTTTATCCTTAAGTAAGAAGGCACTACTCAATAATTGTTATAGTTATTACTGTTCAATATTTTATTTTATTGATTCAACAATTTCTGCGTTGATAGTTTATATTATTGTTGTTTCAATAATTGTCATTGTGCAGTATTTTCCATTATCAGATAAATAATTCATATTATTTGAATAATATTATTAGATAGAATTATTGGCAATGTCTAGAAAGTTCTGTCAAGGAAAGGTTTGGTCACCTAATTGCGCGTCAGTAAGGAAAAATCCTTATCGGAAAGCCCCCTCTTTCCTGGGAACGGCCTGGTTGTCATAAGTGTGATTTTGTAATATTATTTGAGAATAATTAGTTATTGATTTATATGATGAGGAAATATTTATTTGATGTGGATATAAATGATGGATTTATTTATTTTATGTGGTTATAATTGAAGGAATTAATATTGAGGTGTTTTATCAGTATTTTTGTCGAAATGGAGATATTAAAAATCAAATCAGTATTTTTACGATATATTGCATGAGTTATAATTTTTAATCCGACCGTTGGATCATTGTGATTTTTGGATATGTTATACATATATAAATTGAGTATATGTCCATAAATTTTGAACCTTTAAAAATAAATAAATGATTTGTTATGAATTTTAAGAGGTGACTGGTTCAAAAATTGTTGAAGTTTCGGAATTTATCATTTTGGTGGAAAATTTTAGAATGCATGGGCCCCACCTTTGGTTGGTGAAGAAATGTGCCAAAATTCTAATTCAAATGTGGTGGGTGGCAATAGTAGCAGGTAAAGCCATCAGGTAGCAAGTCAAGTCTGTTTCGGCGTGCTAACATTTTCCTTTAAATAGAGGGCTAATTTAGAATTGAAAATCACACCAGAAACATAAGTTTTCTCTCTCAATATCGTCGAGAGTATTTTTGTGAGTATTTAGATACTTTGAGAGTTGCTATTCAATGCAAGGTTCCTTTGGATTTTAATCCGATATTCCAGTCAGAAGTACTGCTCTTTCGAGGTAAGAGATTTTAAGGGTTGTTATGTTTTCCATATTTCGTAACTTTTCAGACCTTCAAAAATTTTGAAAAAAAATTGAAATGACAATTTGATGAGTTTTATTGATTGTGTCCAAAAATGGCGATTTTTGAATGTATAGATTAAGAGTTATGAATTTTATGGGAAAAGACTATTTTAAAAGAAAACCCTTATAACTCCTTGTGGTTAACTCCAAAATTGGTGAAATTTTTATTGGGAGTACATGTATATAGCAGAAATATACTCTGTAAATTTTGAAATTTTTGGACAAAAGTATAATTTATGATAAATATCTAAATATTCGGCAGTTTTGGCCATATAAAAAATAGTAAATGAATTTTAAAAATTCTGAGAAAAATATATGTTCAATATGGGACTATATTATGCTAAATTTCATAAAAGAATATTTTTGGAACTGATTCGATATTTTTTTTATGAAAATGGTCTAGTTATGAGTAAATGAATTAAATATGTTATGTGAAGGAAGAAAATTGAAAAATAGGATTTTATGGCTTGAGAATCCTATATAAGGTATATGCAGATTTTTGATGAGGGTTTTGATTATTGGTGATGAAATCTTATGAGTTTGGCATTTTATGATGATTAAATGCATTAATTAATAAATTGTAAACAATTTAAATAAATTGTTTATAAGTTTAAGAAATGTTATTCTTTCAATTTCATTATACCGAAATATTGGTATGGATTTTATTGTGGAATTTCTATTTTTTTTTATGTCGGGGTTACTATTCATGAGTTATTATTTACGAGTTACTATTCACGAGTTACTATTCATGAGTTTCTATTCACGAGTTACTATTCATGAGTTACTATTCATGACAAAATTGATTTCTTTTTCTGACCAAATTATCGTTAATTTATGAATCTTACTCTTGAAATTAAATCCATATTTTGATCATATTGTTTTTATTATCATATATAACATTTTTATAATCGTGGTGAAGAAATTTCTCTTTGACTTAAGTGTAAAGATGGGTAGATTATTGGTATGATCATGACTATGGGTTCTCTTTGGCCAGTAGTGCAAAGTTGAATCATTGACTGGTATGATCATGACCATTGAATTTACAATTGAATATTTTTAGCTTAAGTGCAAAGGTGAATTGATCAATATGATTATAATTATGGTTTATATAAATTCTGAAATGATTATGTATTTTTTTGAGATATTAATATCTTTGGCATGTAGTGCAAAGATGACCTGTTGTTGAATATCTTTGGCATGTAGTGCAAAGATGACCCGTTGCTGAATATCTTTGGCCTGTAGTGCAAAGATGACCTGTTGTTGAATATCTTTGGCCTGTAGTGCAAAGATGAATTGTTAATGAATATCTTTGGCCCGTAGTGCAAAGATGAATTTATTAGTATGATTTTGAATAGGAACTGTGATTTGGTATAACCATGATGTTTGATGTTTCAGGTAAAGACAGGTGATGAAAATTATTTTCGTCTTGGGTGCGAAGAGGAATTTAGAATCACAATTATGATTATGAGTTATTCATATGATTGTATAAAGGAACTGTTAATTGATGTTACAGGGATAAAACATTGTTGGTGGACTTTTAACATGGAGAAGATAATAGACTTTATGGTCTATTTGACTCTTTTAATGGATTGTCGTTCCGCTGCAACTATGGTTGAAAAGTTTTATCATCTACCATATGTTCTAAATCTCTGATTTATTACCGAAGAAGGCTATTGATAATTTAATCATCTTTAGTCATGATATTCTTTACTGAGCTAGTTGTGCTCACCATTTTGATTCACAAATCCTTTCAGGTAATAAGAGTGTTGCCGGGTCGAGCGGAGATAACAGGGGAATAGTGTGATGGTCCGAGACTGTCAAAGTTTCTCAACACATTATAAAACGACATGACATACAATATATAATTGTATTGAGGACCTAAGATGTGTGTGTCGTATATTATACGTCACTTAATAATTGATTTTGGTGAACAACAATAGGGTGAGGTGAAACTAACTTTAGAAGGGTGTTTTGCCACTATCATACAAGATGTCTAATGACATACAACCTCGTGTTATCATAAGACAGGGTTATGTACATCCACTTGCTGAGTATATCTACGTACACTTCCTATATGATCTTGGAGTTTATGTGAAATATAATTTTTAACTGTAGATAGTGGAGATTGTTATATGTCAAGAGAAGACTCACCATTGGAAGGAACATGATAGTAATCTTCTCGTTTTTCTTTGGGGTCTATTGGGTCAACCAAGGATAATTCTGTGGGCATATGATATATATCATAACCTAGACGTATGGCCTCCCATGTACGAAGGTTTTCTTGAGCATTTCCCAAAGATTTTAATTTCTAAAACAGCTTTTGACTGTACCTTTATGTAAGGTGCCATTGTGACGTGCTATCTAAGGTTGGGACATGAGTCACGGTTGGTATATATTTGTATCAAAACTTACAGCATACGTGTTATTGTATTTTGCTCGACAATTGTTGTAATAAAGTTGTAATTGTTTTCTATACCATGTATTTGGCGGCTCAGAATAGGTTGAATGGAATGGACCTATTTTGGGGGCGTCACACAAACGGCTTAGGCTGTTTGGATTGAGCTCTTTGGGTTCTACAATTCATATTATCATTTCCTGCGGAATGATCATCTTTTGACAGATCATGGTTAAATTCATCAAATATTATATGAACATATTCCTTAACTTTTTATCAATATTATCATTCGTATTAAATATGGAACATTTAGCACAGTAAAAACTTTAGAATAAATGATGTTATGAACCCTTGTAATACGAAATCCATAGAGTTTTCATAATAATATATCTAATTAAAACTCTATTTAAAAAACAACATGAGATACTTACAGATTCTGCCAAATAATTTATAGGTAACTTACTCTCTTAAAGTAAAGTACTATTTGTCTTATTTTTGATCTTGAGACATCTACAAAATGAACAAATTTCTCAACTTTTTTGGTACCCAAATCTTCTTGGGTCCTTTTGGGTTAGTAGCATATAAATCACATTTATTTACCCAAATTTGCTTTATTTTAATTTTATTACAAATATAATCAAAATGACATTTAAAATCACATTATTACATGTTACAAACGGTGAAAAATAAACTGGCTTAAACCTTGGTTTACTATTAATCATTCTAATATTATCATTAGTTCTATTTTTCACATTTTTAATAGGATTATACCCAAGTACTTGTTTATCAAGACTAAACATTTGTGCCCCTAACATAACATTTAAGTTCTCTTAATTCTCCTTGCACAAATTTAGCAAGATCATTTTTAAAAGATACTATTTTTGCATTTGTTACATTATCATCATGTTGCACATTCATCATTTTTGCATCATTAAAAGCATCTATACATGTATCTCTCATTTTCAAATTTTCTTTTAAAACTTTGTTTTTATTTTTAAGATATTCATTTTCTTTTCTCTCTTTAATAAGTGAATTAACTTCATATTTAATGCTCATTTACGCAATTATTAAAATAGACAGTTTTCTTTTTGAGATGTTGATTTTCATTTTAAAAGCAAGATAATCAGATGTAGATATTTCAAAAGTTTCATGAAAATTTGTTACCTCAAATTGATCATCGTCTTCTAGTCCCATGAAACATAGTTGGCCAATTTCTTCTTCTTGTTTTGTTTTGGACTTACTCATAGGAGTTGAGCTACCTTTTTGATTCATCCTTTGAAGTAGTCTCTCAAATTTTCTTGAGAGCATTTCAATTTTTTCAGCAAAATTTTCGTGATCACTTTCATTGTTGCTCTCGGCTTGAAGTGTCAATGTCTTCTTTATTGGTGCCTCATCTTCATCATCATACCTCCTAAGTTGATTTTCAAACTCTTCAAGTTCACCAAAGAGGGTGAGTGTTTCCATGGTGTTGATTGTTGATGAGTCCTGTAATTAAAGTGGTAAATTTTGGAGCAAATCTTTTTGACATGATTCTCAACAGCTTTCTATTGATTTATTTTTAATCAATTTTTTGACCAATCATGCCGAGTGAGTTCATTAGCCTGAGAAACCTCGCTTGAGCTTCATTGATTGTTTCATCCTTTTTCTAATTTGAATACTTCATAGTCTTGCATTAGCATACTCAACTTCACATTCTTAACTTTGGAATTACCTTCGCGGTTTGTCAAGATAGTATCCCAGATTTTTTTTGTTGTGTTCAGATTAAGACCATTCCGCTTAGCAAGATGTTCATGGCTGATCTTGAGTTATAGGAAAACATGTAGCTTTCATTTGTATCCATTTTCATGAGAGTTTTGGGTTTGTCATCATCATGTCTTGGAATGACGAGTACATTATCAACCACCTTCCATTCACATTGGTCTCTCTTGAGATAAATCTTCATTTTGAATTTTCAGAAGTTGAAGTTCTTGCTTCAGAGCAAAAGAGGTGGCCAGCTTGTGGATTGACCTTCTTGAAAATTGAGGTGTGCCATAAGATCTTTCCCTACGACCTGCAAAGATCAATATTGATAGAGCCTTGCTCTGATACCTAATGTAATTTCGCGTATGTGCACACCTAGTGGGGGTGAATATGTGTTTGAGCTACAAAGTGAATAACAATGACTAACTTTAATTTTTATGCTGCTAAACTTAAAACAGACAAATGAAAGTGTCTGCTTTATAGTAAATTTTACTTTTGTTATAATGTAGACAGAAGATAGTGTCTTAAAAGACTGCTCTTTAAATAAATAATATATTTAAGTATGATTCCAAACAGCGCGTGTGTGTATATATATATATATATATATATATATATATATATACAAAACACAATTGATTTTGAAAAAACTAAGTTTCCCGCTCAAGCTATTAAAAGATCGGGACCGTTAAAAACTTGGGATAAATCTAACCGTTCAATACTAATCTATCTAATAAATCTATCTAATAAAATACAAATGATTTTGAATTTCCCGCTCACTCAATAAATCATCTGGGCCGTCCAAAGTTTGAGATAAATCCCACCGTTCATACATCTATTTAATAAAATACATCTATCTATACAAAACACAATTGATTTTGAAAAAACTAAGTTTCCCGCTCAAGCTATTAAAAGATCGGGACCATTAAAACTTGGGATAAATCTAACCGTTCAATACTAATCTATCTAATAAATCTATCTAATAAAATACAAATGATTTTGAATTTCCCGCTCACTCAATAAATCATCTGGGCCGTCCAAAGTTTGAGATAAATCCCACCGTTCATACATCTATTTAATAAAATACATCTATCTATCTAATAATAATTTAATAAAATACAAATGACTTTAAATTTTCCACTCACTCAATAAATTATTTTAGTCGTTCAAATTTTGAGATAAATCATATTGTCCATATAGTGCCGGAGGCACGGGACCAAGCTAGTATATATATATATATATATATAGCAATACTATCACCTTTGAATTTATCAATTGATGGACTGTTAAATAAATTTAGGCCAGCCAAGAAATCATCATATAAAGTAAATTAATTTTAAACAGCCCAAACAATTAAAATAAAATATATTTTTAAATATAAACTCAATAATATTGTCATTATTAATTAAAATTATAAAAGATTATAAACCAACAAGTATCATTTGACTTTTGATCTATTCATACGTACATATTAAAATTTAATACTCTCTCCTTCTTAAAAAAATATGTTCAGGTTAATTATATATTTAACAAATTAAAAAAATTATAATAAAGGAGAGTAATTAAAGTATAATAATTCGTGAGATTACAATTTTAATATTTTGAACGGTTTAATTAAAAATAAAAAGTATCATGATGAGATTGGGGTATCATAAGTTTTCTAATTTGTCCACGTATATTCTCTTAAGGACTATATATAGGCATAAGTAAGGCCGTAAACGAGCTAATACAGTTCGGGCTCGATTTGGGCTCGACTCGAAAAAATACGAGCGAGATTCTGATTCATTAATAATATGATCCAAATCTGAGCATTAAAAATAGTTCGAATAAAAATATGAGTAGAATCTGAGCAAAGTTATACTCGACTCGTTTAAGATTCAAATTACTCGAATTTTTGATTGTGATTCGATACATACTCGGTTAATACATATTCGATTAGATGTTTGATACATTCTCTTATAATATATACAAATTTAAATCAAATTAGGATAATTAGTTATTATTTTGTTTCGTTTTTAATTTTAATTGTGATTTTATATTTGTAAAGTGTAATAATAAATATATTTTCTCATTTTTAAGTAAAATAACAATTTCAATTTATAATTATATTTATTATAAAACTAGTTATTATGTGGAGATTCGAATTCGAGCTTGAATTTGAAACTCGCGAGTAGTTTGAATAAATATTCAAGTCGAGCCGGATCGAATTCGAGTAATAAATATTCGAGTCGAGTCGAATCTGAGTAGGAATTTTCAAATATAATTCGAATTCGAGCCGAATTCGAGTACGAATTTATCATTTCGAGTCGAATTCGAGTAGCTCTCTGTTCGCTCCGATTCGACTCATTTACACCCTTAGGCACAAGCCCAAATAAATTTATGAACATGGGTGTGAGCTTCAAATCGATTTGAGTCTATCGACCTAGCTAGCATGGGACCAAACTCGAGATCAGAGTAAAATTCATTTCATTGTCCAAGAGCAGTAGTTAGGTTATCTTGAGTTCATCCTACATGTTCAATATGAAATTGGGGTATCACAATTATTTCGAATTTATTCTAATTTCTGTGATAATTCTCAAATTTTTAGAATTTAGATAATTTTTCCCATCTTTCTAACTCTCTATTTTGCTCAAATTAAGATAATATTAATAACGAATTCTGATCTTGTTCGTATTATTTGTCTCGATTACAAGAAAGGGTGAAAAAAAGACACAAATGAAATTTATGTCGCGATTCACGTTAAATTTCAATTAAGCTCTTGAACTTAGCTTAATTATGATGTCGATGACCTAAGGCAGAGCACTTATTGAGCTAGGGTGACTTATTTTATGATTTGGATATAATTTCTTACCTTTCATCGTGATAAAATTAAAAAATAAATTCATGGAAAAAAAATAAAGGAGTCATATTTTTCTGTCAAATTATAATTGCAAAAGATATACATAAAATTGAACAAGATTATAATAGTGGCTCGCCATCTTACATATCTTATCACATGCACTTATATTAATTAATAGTAATAAAAAATTGATATATAAAATTGTAAGACATATCAATTTCTAAATTAAACTGACATTAAAAACAACACACACACCGACACACACACACACATATATATATATATATATGTGTGTGTGTGTGTGTGGTAAAAATGGAGGAACACAGTTGTGTAAATTTTGAAGTTACACAGTCTACGATAGTATAGTGAATTCACTTTACTATTGTAGAGTAGTCAATTCACGATTTGAAAATTCACTCTACGTTCGACAGTAACAGAGTGACTGCTTTGCGATCGTAGATTGACTACTCTACGATAATAGAGTGAATTCGTTCTACCAAATTCACTCTTCTATCGTAGACTGTGTAACTTTGAAATTTACATAGATGTGTACCTCTATATTCCCATATATATATATATATATATATATATATATATATATATATATATATAATAGCATAAAATATATAGTCTCTCAATCTTAAAACTTTGGAATAGTCTAAAATGTTGGAATAGAAATCTAAAATTTAGTAAAAGAAACTTTTTTCATAGGTTATTTAATTTCAAAATATTTTCATCTAAATTCTTACTATCATAATTACTATCATAATTATCTATTTACCACTATATCTTATTCTCATAAATTTTCTAATTTAGTTAGTGTTCTTTAAAATTCATATGATTGATAACAATAATATTTTATTACATAATAATAATTTATTAAATTATATAATTATATTTATTTGAGTTTAATTAAGATTTTATTATTACATAAATAGATGAACATAGAAATATAGAAACAAATAAATCATTTAAAGAGGAACACTATCATTTATATTATATAAGTAGAAGAATTATTATCGTAAATATTTAAGTTTATTCAATTTTTTTTATCAATAATTAGTTATACATTATTAGTTAAATAGGATATTTCAACAGAAAATATTTTCTTTATATAAAAATCATTGTGCACAATATTAATCTATTATTAGTAGAATTAATATATTAGTATAGTATATTATAAAAAATTATAAATAATACAATAATTTTATAACAAAACAAAATCGTTTCGCACGGAATCATGAGCTAATTAAAATTTATGATATATAGACTGAGCTGTCAAATGACGAAGATTTGGGCCTTTAGGCCCATCTACCGTAGCCTCAATATTTGAAGTTTGAAGCATGTCCAAGCCCGTATTCAACAAATTACAACTCTTTCCTCTTCCACTGTTTTTCTCACCACAAGAAAATGGCGACTATCACTTCAACTTTTGCCGGCAATTTGGTATCGTCGCTGCTATGGACCTCCGGTTGCCGGAGCTTCTTCACCCCTGTTGCACTAGTCCGCACGTTAGCCTCCACTCACACTCTTATAAGCTGTAATTCTCACTTAATTGGAAACAGAAACAGAAGCTTCCGCTGTAAATCCTCTGCTTCATTAGATGTTCATTCAGCTGACACCAGCGCTTCCTCAAATGGGTATTCCATAATCCTTTTTCTGACCTACATACATATATATACATACATACATATATACTCCCTCGGTCTCATATTATTTGATCATTGCAACGTATATAAATATTGTAAAATATGGTGTTTGTTTAGAGCTGAATGGCTTGGGTACGTTTATTTTGAATAAAAATTGACTGAATGGCTGAATCAGTTAGATTTTTGAACCGAATGATCAAGTTTTTTTTTTGGCTAAATGGACTGAATGACTGCATAATGCATAATGAAGTATTTTATATTTAATTTTTTTACAATATTACCTATTATATTAAGTAATATTAAATAAATTTACAATAATTTTGAAAATTTTCACATGGTAATAAAAATATGTTTTTCAGGTGTGTTTGAGACATGTCAATATAATATGAATTCTTCATTTACCTCATTCATATTACTTAAACATTCAAAAGTATTTCACTTAATTTTATCAAACACCCCCTATTTTAAAAAAATATTATTTTATATTGTTTCATAATTTAAATGAGTCCTCTCAATAATAAATGTCTTAGTTTGATTTTTAGATCAAATTGACCATTTTTAAAATTTATATAAATTTAAAAAATTATTCAAGATATACACCGAGAGATTATGATCATAATAAAGGCCCTTTTGTATATAATAATCGCATTGTAGCGGGTATAGTTTAGTGGTAAAAGTGTGATTCGTTGTAGTAATCCCTTAAATAGTTAAGGGGTCTTTTGGTTCGATTCATATTATGATAAAAAAATTTATTTCTTAAAAGAACTTAATCCTTTATCTTTGAAAGATTAAAGGAAACATATAAATTCTCGTGATTTGTATCAAAGGTCACTTAAAAATTGAAAAATAGATTATGAAATTATGAAACAAAAATTTTCCATCCTTTTCGGGTTTATTAGTTTTGTAATAAAAAGTATAAGGTTTTGTCACCTATCTAATTATCTCTCCATTGGGCATGATTTTATTGGCCCACGTACTTATTTGTCGTGGAGAAACTGATCCAATTCGGAGTTGTTAATGTTTATACCGATCGATCATAGAAGAAAAATTCAGATTCATTCTGATTAAGCACTTGGGACAATTATTATGGGATAGAGGGAATACTTTTTATGTTTCTAATTAAAAGTGTTTATTTATTTAATTGAAGTTATGCAAAAGTATTATTTGACAAATTATGTAAAAGTATTATTTGACAAATTATTCTATCATTTTATCATCCATTGGAAATAAAAAATAGATGTCTTTTTTACAAGTAATGCAGCTGATAATATGTCTAAAGTTATAACGGTTGAGTAGAATTTTAACTATTTGCTAATTTGATGAAGCCTAACTGCCTAAGTTCATGTTGGAAGGTCATTTTCCATTAAATTGACGCTAAGAGCTGGCTACCTCTAGCTTATGGCACACAGTTATTTATATGGATATATCATATACTCTCCTTCCTGAGAGTCCTTTCTTTGTAATTTCCATTGAAAATGCTACTCTTTTTATCTGAGGGAATATATGTTTATTCTTTTGTTCGTATGTAGAAATCTTACTTTAGCATCCTTGTTCTGAATTGCAGACAATGATTTGTACAGAAGTATTTTCTCTGTGAAAATTATGCAAATAGTTCTGCTATAGTTAGTTATCCCTCCATACCAAAATGATATTTGATTTTTAAAAGTCAAAATTTGAAGAGAAGTTTGACTTTAACATACTTTTTTAGCCAAGATTTAAACTTATTAAATATACTTAGATACGATACATTGATTCTTAAAGTAAACTCTCATTTTGGAAGGAAGGGAATATATGGTTGTTTTCATAGAAGAACAAACTGATAATATGTCCTTTGGATAGTTGGATTATTTCACTCTATTCAAGTTATTTAATTATGTAAAATATCACCAACAACTGACATCAATATCTTAAATCTTTTGGTGCAAAGTTGACCTTGTCTAGCTATATCATACTTTCGGAATGGAAATTGATACATTTTTTTAATTGTTAATTTTAGTCCCCTATAATTTGGCCTGCTGATTCTAGGACTCAATTTTGTTGCAGCAACTTAAATTATGGCCGCTTGCTTCCATGCCCTTCACAAAATATACCACCAAGAATTGAACACTTGGTTGTTTCAGAAGGAGGGACTGTTCTTGAGTATATTACTAAAGCTTTGGATCTTTCTCCTTTGTAAGTATTTCAATTATTGTCGTCCATTTGGTCTGACGTAGGGTCATGAGTTACTCTTTTGCAATCCACAATCAACCAGACTTTAAAGGTTTGTTGCAGATCTCATTCATTTTGGAGCTGTATACTATGCGCTTGTATTTCCAAAGCCTCCTCCAAGTGTGGCGACACCAGAGAATATAAAGTTGTACAAAGAAGTTACTGCTCCATCAGTTCTGAGTAAGAGATTTTCAATTAAAGGGAAAACTGTGAGAGAAGCGCAGAAAACTTTCAGGATAACTCATGTTGATGAGTTTGTTGAAGCTGGGACGTACTTACGAGTGCATGTCCATCCAAAACGCTTCCCAAGGTAATGGGGGTTCTATGTAATGATGTACTCTTTTCTGATTACATGTCCTATGCTGGTTGACATTTATGCTATTCAGATGTTATGAGGTTGACTGGAAATCAAGAATTATTGCAGCAACGGAATCGTATGTGGTTCTAGACAAACCTGCTGGTACATCAGTATGTAAACTGATAACTTTTTTCTTTATTCATATTTTTTACTTTATATGTTCTTTATAAATAAATTTCTTGTGCCAGTGAACTGAAGCTGATGCTTAGCAGACTTTGATGTCAATGACTAAACTTGTGCGATCATAATTATCTATCAGTTGTAAAGCAGTAATGTGTTTGCTTAACGTCTTTGGTCATGAGATGGTTATTTCCTACAGCTGGATTGCAACGCCTGACGCAATCCTCTAACTTTGTCCTGACATGGGAGTTGGGACAAGTTATGTGAGGAAGCATGAGTATTGTGTTAATGGCTCGTTCTCTTCCCCTCCTTACATGAGGGAACAGTGTAAACTGACTTCACCTCCCCCTTACATTCTCTTCCTTCTCATGTACCAAACTAAAAGGGAAAGGAGGTTTCCCTTCCCCTAGAGCTCCTTGTTGGGAGCTGCAACACCCTACCCCTTCCTCGTACAAAACGGAGCATGAGATCCTTAAAGGACTCTGCTCAAATATGCAGTAGGATCCAGAATGATATTTTAAGACATGTTGTGAACATGAATTACTGCTACTAAATTTATAGCCCATAGTTACTCACTATATCCATATCCACTTTAGGTAGGAGGAACCTGTGACAACATTGAAGAAAGTTGTGCAACATTTGCCACTCGTGCGTTGGGGTTTACCACTCCTCTAATGACTACTCATCAAATTGACAATTGCACTGAAGGCTGGTAATATATCTAAATGGTTATTTACAATTATAGTTCTATATATTTCCTCAACCTTGGATTTATGGCCCAACTTCATGTGCAGCGTAGTGTTTGCTAGAACGAAGGAGTACTGTTCAGTTTTTCACAGAAAATTGAGGGTGAGTTTATTAATTTCATTCTTGTCATATACTGGAAAAACAATTTGTTACATGATAATTGAAGATTTGCTGTCTTCCATATATATAGCTGTGCTCACAATATGAAAAGGAAACTGATTTTTTTTCCATTCATTATACGATATTCAGAGCTAGGTTTATTTCTTCATCTCTATGTTCTCCTTTACACCCAGTACTCTGAAGATATATATCTTTTCAACATCAGGAAAAAAAGGTGAAGAAGCTTTATCTTGCTATTACGGCTGCTCCTGTGCCAATTGGAGTAATAACTCACTACATGCGTCCAATCAACATTGCTCCAAGGCTTATTTCTGAAGGTAATCATCGCTATTATACATATCTGATCCTATTTTAATATGTAATAATGTTACTCATGATTAACTTATCAACAAAAGTATAGTGATTTTCATGACTACTCCAATACAAAAAGGTGAAACAAAATCAAGTCCCCCCTGGCCTCTCCTTTTTCTCAGGGCATTTATTTGTGTAAATTGTTTGTTCTCACTATGAATTGGTTTCTGAGACCAGTTTATAGGGAAATCTGTAAGGGTTTTGAGCCCTTTCAAATGCACGCGGAAGCCAATCTAACTTCGTTCATAAATCCCACAAGAATTGTGGTAGAAGAAAGTAAATACACATAGGATTTATGTCAGGCCCTTGTTGGTACCTAACTAGAGAATAAGAGAAAAACATAGATAGAAATCGAGAAATAGAGAGATACCAGAGGAATTAGGGAGAAGAAGGAGAACTCAGTGTTTATTCACGAAATTCACAAAAACTCAAGAGGAGAAAGCAGCTGAAAGCTTCACTCCTTAATTCATTTCATAAAATTCACATCATCATACTTGGGGAATACTCTTTTCATTATATCTATTTAAAGAGAACATATGCAGAAAAGAAAATCTCCTAACCTTCACTACTTTTCTTATCCTTCACTCAAATTATAACTAACTACCCATGTGCTCACATGCTTACGCAAAAGTACTGCTACTAGAATCTACTAATAATTCCTTTGCTGCCCAAAATGCCCTCTGCCTGTCAGTCCCTCCCCTTAAAAGATTCATGTCCTTGTGAATTTGTATCAAAACCAAAACAGTTGTAACCCAAGCTGGTGTCTCTTCCTGATTTCCTCCAAGATGAAAGATGAAGCGTTGGAGTTTGCTCATTAAAACTTTGCCACTTGTCCAAAAGTTTTGCTTTACGATTGCCTTCTTGAATTTTTAGATGTTGTTCCCCTTGTATTTCAAAGGATACCCCATTGTTTAATGGAGAGACTCAAAGGTCATTTGCACATCCTTCTTGCTTCATTTTCCATTTAAAGAGTGACCACTTATAGTTGCCAAAGGATTAATAACTCCAATTCTGTTATCTTGTATCATCTGTAATCTCTTGATCTGGCTAGAAACATCTACTCTTTGCAAGTAATATCTTGGAAGTATATATGATGTGTGAGATTCTGCTCCAAGTTGAATTTGGAAACTTTTGTCCGTATAAGCAGTGGATATTCTTGCTTTTGCACACCAACTACTCCACCTCTTTAAAGCACAAGTATAACCACTTATCTATAGTGCAACAGCTAGTATAAAAATACTCCATGAACTCATCATCCTATTAAGATTCTATTTGCCCCATTTGAACCTGTTCGAAGAAGGTTCAGCTAGTAATAGGCTTTCATGTGTTCTTTGCTCCTAATAGAATGCTCCTTTCCCTTTAGTTCTTCCAAGCTACTTTGACCCCAAACTGACCTATCTTGGAGTTATTACTTAAATACCTCAATTAAGTCGAGACAAGACACTGCTTCTTAGACCATAAGTGCCAATTTTTGTAGTTTTGAGGGTTAAACATCACAAGATAGAAGTGCTGCATCAATGGAGCTATGACACAAGTTTCCAAAGAATTATTATTTTCCTTCATTTTCCACTTGAACAGGGAATATCTTTTGAAGTCACCAAGGGGCAAGATTTTTTGGTTTAAGGTCACATTTTCCTTGCTTTTACATGTCAAAACTTTAACCTAATCAACCTCACTATAGTCATTGCTTGTGCTTTTATAGAATTTCTTAGCATTTAAAATGTCCTACTGTAACTTCTGAACCTGGGGACTTCCAATAGAGTCACCAACAAGAACACCATTAGGAAAATGCAAGTGCTCTTGTTCATCATAGCTTCCTTAAAGCTCGTCTCAAAATTCTCCATATACCTTATAAAGAAATCCATGCTAAATTCATTGTAGCAAACCCCTTTGACAATTCTACGAAGTCTTTGATTTGAAGTATTTTCATAGGATTAGTAGGAAGTTGTTTTAAGGTTGTTTGAGAAGGTGGAACTTTTAATAATGAACTAGGATTGATTTACATGTGTACTGGAAGGGAAGCTAGGCTGGTTTGCAAAACCCTTGGATGCTGTTTGATAAAATTGAATGAAAAGTTCTGAATGCGCGTAAGAATATGAATGAGCTGAATAAAGTAGAAGCTTTGAATACGGAATGAGATGATGTGTTTGATATTTGTTTGTCTAAAACATCTGAATACATGTATTTTTTATTTTAACCTTTTGGACTGTTATGAATAAATTTGGGGTTAATTGATGTTTTAGTTACTGTACTAGGAATCGATTTTCATTCTGGTTACTGAATCTTCTTTTGTTACAAAGATATTACTATACTCAAAAAAATGTTACAAACTAGTCATTACTTAACATTTCGTCCAAAAATTTGGCGAAAATACTGAATAGACTAACGTTTAACAACTGTCATGTGTGGTACTTGAATATATGTGGCAGGTGAGTCCCCGTTACGTAAAGGGTTAATTGATATTTTGATTACTGTACTAGGGAATTTTCATTTTGTTAGTGAATATTTTTTTTTGGTTATAAAGACATTTCTGTATTAAAAAAAATGTTACAAATTAGTTATTACTTAACATTACTTAATTGATGTGTGAGTTAGTTATTGATGATGTGGTACATGATATTGCTGCAGAAATCAAAAAAGGGTAAAAAAAAATTAGGGCACGATTTTGGTGCGATTCATCTTGGTCACAAATATCTAGCTCGTTTCTTCTTTGTTAGCGACAATATATATGATATTACACATGGTAAAATGTGTAACATCACTAATAAGTAACTCACACATCAACTTTTTTGGCTTATGTGATATGCACGTAGGCATGCACAACAGGCCGGCCTGGGCTTAGGCCAGGCCAGGCCGTTGACTTTTGGCCTTCAGGCCAGGCCTTGGTCGCTAGACTATGATCTAGCTAGGCCTGCATGCCAGGCCCAAGTCCAGGCCAGGCCAGGCCCAAGGCCTTGGCTGGTCTGGTCCTTTTTTTTTAATGTTACATATTAAATATTAAAAATATAAATTAATAAATTTTCTAAAAATGATGCAAGATTTCTGAGATTTATTTTATTTTAATATTCTACTACACACTAATATAAGTTGAATGATTAGAACAAAAATAAATATATTCCTCTTAAATTAAAAGAAAATGTAATTTAGATGTAACTGGAATATAAAACAAATTGATTTCCTAAATATATGTCTAGTTGTCTACTATGCACTTCGTAGAAAATATTGTAGATTATCTAAATATTGTAGATTACACTTTTATTTTTTGAATATAAATATAGTTTCGATTTTATTTTTTTATAGTCATAGGATCGGTTGGACATATGTTTTGTAAAGTTTAAATACACATATATTGTAAGACCCCAACTTTTATGAATAAAAATGATTTTTCTATGAATATTATTTTTGAGTATTATGGAATGAATTTGATATAATGTTATAGTTGGGGGTAGTATTTATAAATTTTGCAAAGTACGCAAGTTGTCTTATAAATATTCGATTGGTCGGGGAATATTCTTTTTGCAGGGAATATTCGTACAACGACACAATCATTGGTGGAACCCACAATAGAATTATTGTCGGATTGAGAAAACGACAAAAATATTTTATAAATAACAGCGGAAGTGTTATTGTTAAAACTGTTGAACTACCCGGTAGTAAAAGTACAGTAATACGCGTGGTTGCATAGTAGCACACGGTATTGATTATTGATGCTTACGTGATAAGTCACTCAGTTGTACTGCATTATTGCTACAGTAATTGATGCATCATATCTCTCATATTATTGATTCAATTATTGTCACAGTATCATGTGCATAATATGTTATTTTATTAAATCAATAATTGAGACGACAAAATTATTAATATTATTAAATTGCAATATTTACAATATCTAGAAGTTCTGTCAAGGAGGTTTGGTCACCTAATTGCGCGCCAATAGGGAGAAATCCTTATTGAAAAGCCCCCTCTTTCCTGAGAACGACCTGATTGTTAAATATTGTGAGTTATGATATTAATGATGATTAAGTTCATGTTAATTAAAGATGAATTTGATAGTTTCATTGTGTTGGGATTATTTGTGTTAATAGAAATTGACATCTATTCCGATGATAATTGATGTCTGGATGGTTATATTGTTCAATTGGGTATTCGGGATATTTTTGTGTCGAAGTTACTATTCACGAGTTACTATTCATGAGTTATTATTCACCCGGTTACTATTCACTCTATTATTGTGCATTCGGGTATTTGGGTACAATATTATTCCATGAGGAGATGTGCTAATTTTTCAGACCGTTGGTTGAATGAATTAATATGGACCGCTGGTGGAAAGTTATAATAGTGAATCAATATGGGTCGCTGGTTTAAAGTTTTAATAGTAAATCAGTATGGACCGTCGCTTTAAGTTTTAATAGTAAATCGATCTGGATCGTTCGTTTAAAAGTAAATCGATCTGGACTGTTCATGAATTAGTTACTATTCAATCCATTCTTCTATAAATAGAAGCTCATTCCTTCATTATTTCTTACGAATTCACTGAAACTCTAGAGAGAAATTATAGAGAGAAAGAAGAAGAGTATTCTGCTACTTCACTACTTTGATATCCAGTGTCTTTTACGGTAAGGGGTGTTATTCTTTCTTATTCATGAAGAGAACTGTTATTCCATTCTTTATTATTCTGTTGTAATAGCCTGTAAAAGTAGCATACCCTATACATAACCTGTATACGCGGCATACCCTATACTTGGTGAAATCCTTATGTTATTCCATTATTTATTCTGTTGGAATAATCTGTATACGCGACATACCCTATACTTGGTGAAATCCTTATGTTATTCCATTCTTTATTATTCTGTTGGAATAACCTGTATACGCGGTTTACCCTATACTTGGTAGAATGACCTGTATATGCGGTTTACCCAATACTTGGTGATCTTCTTCTGTTATTCCATTCTTTATTATTATGTTGGAATAACCTGTTTATGCGAAGTACCGCATACTTGGTGAAATTCTTTTATTATTCCGTTCCTTATTATTCTGTCGGAATATCCTGTCGGTGTGAATTTCACCTGACCTGGTTCCATATTTATTATTCTGTTGGAATATCCTGTCTGTGTGTTTTACACCGGTCTTTATTATTCTGTCTTTATTATTCTGTTGGAATAACTTGTCTATGCGAAGTACCGCATGCATGGTGATTTCTTTTGTTATTCCATTCTTTATTATACTCAGTTGATTAAAGTTTTGACTTCTATACTCCATGAAATTAGTGGAATATCCTTGATATTTGCGCTTCATCCAGTATCATTTCATGGAAATTTTCTTCTGAGCATTCTTAAATTTTACTTTACAAAGAAGTATCATGTTGACAATTTGGACGTTATTTGTTCCTGGACAAATTAATTCTTGAACTTGTTTTATTGAATTATTATGTCATTGTCATCATCCTCATGTTATATTATGTTGAAAGTCATCTTTGGCTTACGTGCATAGATGGACTTAGTATGATTATGACCAGGGATCATTCGGTATAATCATGACCTGTTATAAATAATGTGATAAAAAGTCCTCAGTGGCCTGTAATGCATTGATGAATACTTTTTGGTATGATTATGACCAGAGTTATTCAGTATAGTCATGACCATTGATGATTTAATGAAAATCCTTGACCGTGGTACAGGGATGATTAGATGTGGTTTATTTATTAAGCTGAGTCTCAGCGATAAAAATTGATGAAAACCTTTTAAAACATAAAAGATAGTAGACTTTATTCTCTAATCGACTCTTTTAATGGATTGCATATTCCGCTGCAGTTAAACTTGATGTCTATTGTATATTATCAGTTTAACATTGTTGAAGACTAATTATAATTTATTCTGTATTATCTTAGTCATAATATTTCTTACTGGGCTAGTTGAGCTCACCCTTTCTTTCAATGTTCTCTTCAGGAAATGAGAATATAGCTGAGACGAGTCGGGGAAAGGAGTGATGGTCCAGAAGATAGCATTAGTAGTCCTCACTATTCTGTTAAATAGTGTGACAATAAATGTAACGAGGACTCCTTGGGTATGAATATTGTCTAGATGACAATATTCCTATTAGAACTCCCAGTTTATGTATTGTCGTATGTTACACGACATTTATATAATTAAGTTTGTATTTGTATTTTGTACCATGTATTTGACGACTCAAGATGGGTGATGTATACCTAATTTTGGGGGCGTCACATATATCTTTTCATTTATGGTCATTAAACACTTACATAGTTATATCTCATGTATTATTTTCAATTAGTTTTCTAATTGCTTTATGGAATTTTTATTTAAATTGGTACAACAGATGAATAGAATACCTGAAAAATAACCAAAATCATAAATCCCCCTAAGAATTTAGCATATCCAAATTAATGAAAAACTTGAGTATTTACAAGAAACTAACTTATAATTAATATTTAATATTAAAAATTAGTTTATTGATGTATTAATTAATGTTAATATTTAACATTAAAGTAACAAGGAATATTAATAAAATTTTATTCTTAAATATTAGTGATTTAGTATTTACAATAAATTAACTTATTATTAATATTTAATCAACTAAGTAACTAACTTATTATTAATATTAAATATACTAACTAGTTATATTCATTGAAGATGTATATTAATTAAAGGCTTAAATATAATTTATTACCCTAAACTATAGGTCATATTCCACTTCGGTGATCCACCTTTCAATTTTGTCAATCAGATTATTGAACTATTAATTGTTTTTAATTCTAACAAATTAAGTATGCCACGTCAGAAATTGCAGACGTGACTACCTGGGTGGGGCCAACTCAGCTGATGTGTAACTAAAAAACAATATTTTAGTTTTTAATGACACATTTAAAGGGTAAATTCGTCAAACCACTTTATATTAAACATTAATACTAATAAAAAATAATGGATTAATTGGACTTCACAGCTATCAAAAAAATCCAAACTTCGACGGAGGAGCTGTTTCACGGCGGAAACTTCGATTTTGTCTCCTTTATCACTGACCCAACCATTGCTACAGAAATAAAAAAATTCCAGGTATAAACCCTAGGCAACATAAACAAAACAGAAATCCTAATTCAAAAAATCTAAACATAATAAAAACTGATTTAAAGAACACACTGATTTAAAGAACACAACCCAAGTTCATACACTTTAGTCCGTTTAGTTGAGTATGCCATCTATTTTTTCAGTCTCTTTTCTCTCATGATCCCTATTTCAAAATAAGTTCCAAATCATACAAAAGCTTGAGCCCAATACCGAAGCAGTCACCAAAGCTTGAGCCCAATAGAAGAAACCATAATTCAAAATTTGAATTAAGATGAGGGGCCCAACTGACGGCCAAAGCAAACCACAGGGACATCAGAGCATCACCCCGAGGCCAACCTCGTGATCTGCAGACCACCGATTTGCCCTTCAAGAAATCCGGCGATGGAGCACCCACCGGAAATCGATCAGCACAGGGCCCAAACCAGCAACCAAAATCAAAACCCATTTTGGCCATTCCCAAACACAATCATACTCCAGCCAAGAACAGGCATGAACCCGATCGGAAAATCATGGACCTCACCCAAATTCCGGTTCCAAAATATGCAAAATATGCAGATCTAGAAATCATAGCTTCGACAAATGGAAAAACCAAAATCCCAAAATCCATAGCACAAACAGATTAAGGAAAGCAGCAGCCCAATCAGAACATAAACAAAGAAAAACATGAAACCCGATCGAGATAAATTGTGGATCGACCAGAATCGTTGAGCAATTTGTGATTAGGGCTTTTTTGTCGAATTTGGGGCTTGCTTTTGATCGATTGTTATTGATTTAAAGCTTTTGATTTGTTTATTTTGTCTGAATGTATAGGATGTGACCATTTTACCCTCCATTATATCAGAATTGTTTAATTCTTAATTTAAAAATTAATTTTTTTTACATACATCAGCTTCCTATGGTCCCACCCAGATAGTCACATCAGCAATTTCTGACGTGGTGGCTCAATTTGTTGGAATTGAAAAAATTTAATATTTTAATCTTCTAATTAACAAAATTGAAAGGTGGATCACCGAAGTGGAATATGACTTATAATTTAGGGTAGTAAATTATATTTAAGCCTTAATTAAATGTATCTACAAGATATCAAGAATGAATAATTAAAATTTTAAACTTTATTGATGTATTAATTAAAACTAATGTATTATAATTTATAAATTACAATAATGAATAAGTAAAAATTTAATTTATACTTTATTGATGAATAATTATAAATTTAAAGTTCAAAAATTACAAATAATTGGATAAAAATTCAGGTAAGGTCAGGCCAGGCCAGGCCAGACCCGAGACCAGACCAAGCCAGATTTTTGTCTAAAAATAGCGGCCTTTTCAAACCTTCCAGGCCAGGCCCAAGCCTTGACCAGGTCGGGCCGCAGGCCTCAAGCCTATTATGCATCCCTATATGCATGGTTAACACTTCCATCAATTTTTTGGACAGAATGTTAAGTGATGACTAGTTTGTAATATTTTTTGAGTATAGTAATGTCTTTGTAACAAAAAAAAATTCAGTAACCAAAATAAAAATCGACCCCTAGTGCAGTAACCAAAACATCTATCAACCCTCCACGTAACAGGGTCCCACTTGCCACATTGAAGTACCCCACATGATACCTATTAAACGTTAATCTATTCAGCAGTTTCGTCAAATTTTTGAACGGAATGTTAAGTAATGACTAGTTTGTAATATTTTTTTAAGTATAGTAATGTCTTTGTAACAAAAGAAGATTCAGTAATCAGAATGAAAATCGACCTCTAGTATAGTAACCAAAACATCAATTAACCCAATAAATTTGTTATGTAATTATAAATAAACAACGTTATCTAAGAAAAATTAAATATAAACTTTTGAACAATTTTTGATTGTATACTATTAGTAATATAATTTTAGTTAGTAATATAATTTTAGGAATAAAACACTAAAAATATTAATAACATTTTATAGTTCATAAAATCAAAACAAAAGACTACAACAACATTTGTTAAATAGGTTATTGGCCAATTTGTTAAAGAAAAATAAAAAACAATTTGTACGTAACAAAATTTGTTTACAATAGTAAAATAAGAAGGATATTGAAGTAATTTTTAATTGTCTATGAGAATATGTAAGTAAAAATATCATTCAATACTATTTCTTACTCAATCAGCTACAGTTTTTTAGATGAACCGTTCAGATGCATTTAGCCACATTCAGAGTTTAAAAATTATAAAATAAACGGTCAAAAATGACTTATTCGGTCAGATTTAGACTCATTCAGAAGTAAACAAGCAGCCCCTTAATGGCCTTAGGATGATCATAGGGTTGGAGAAATAGGATACTGGCTTTTTCAACATACTCGGGATAGGAACAGGGAAAAGATTTGATGTTCTGGTTTTTTCTGAGTATGCATCTTGAATGGACATTTCAACTTTATCTTTCCAAGGTTCAAGAGATGCAAACCATTCATTTTAGGACTGATTTGGATGAGCAACAACTCCTTGACTGCACCCCGTTCTATCAAAAAAATTTGCATAAAGCTTGGGACCTTGTGGAGCTAGAGTGCTGGTGTCTTTATCCTCATTTTCTAGCCTGAGTTGCAACATGTGAGGCTACCTTGAGAGCTCCCCTACCAAGAAAACTTCTTGCTGTTGTTCAAGAAGTTCTAACACTCCTTTTTCCTTCATGAATCCTTGCTCCACTTCAGGACTATTATCAAGCAGAACTCTTTTTCATATTCTGGTTGTGTAATACCTTGTTCAATGTTGTCATTGAATTCCCTTTTCGTCATCAAAGACGCAATTCCCTTCATATTGTATTGGTGCATCATACATGGGTGGACCATCATAAAATGGAGCCTCCTCATGCTCAATATAATCATTATAAATGGGGGTTATTCCCCGTTGTTGTGGTTTTTCATCATATATAGGAGTTCCACAATGAAGTGTTGTTCCATCATTGTTTGCAAATGTTGCTGAGCGTGGCTTCTTTGGCTTAAGCTTCTGGTATGCAACCCCTTGCTACTTTATCTTCCTAGTTTCTGGATCTTTGTTTACCTCACCTTCCTTGTTAAAAACAATATGCCCCCCAATGATAGCAGCTTGCCACTCATTACTTGGAACATCATCAAATATTGGAGTTTTCTTATATTCATCATACACCATATATAGGAGCTCCTTCACAATTTACTTCTTCACATTCCTTGATCCAGTTTCTAGCATTATAATGGGAACAAGCACAAGCTTGAGATGCTTGAGCTCCTTTCTCTCATTTTCTTCAACAAAGTTATTCCTCATCCTCCATTGGACATCATCTTCTTCATTTGTTCTGACCCTTAACTTCTCAGCATGGTTGAGATTTCTAAAAAGTCCCTCATCTTCTCTTTGGCCCATGTGAACTGCCATCTTGCCCTTCCTTTTTATCTCCAACAAGGTTAACAAAACCCACCACATATAATCTAAGCCTTTTTGCTTCAACAACTCATTCATACTAGTTATGAAGTAATCTATTTTTTCATCAATGAGCTGCAATTTCTCATTAATACAATCCCTATAACTCAAAAAATCTTGTTGAAGCATTTCATTTGGCTGAACACTTGGTGTGCATATCCAACCCTACATCCTTAGAAATTTGGAATGAAGGTGAATCACATAACAATTGTGATTCTGAGTTTGAAAATTAAATTCAAGCAGTAGCAATACTACTTAAATTAGAGTAATTGAACTTGAGTAGCTTTTTAAGTGAGAAATGGACTTTCTCAGTGAAGCAAACTATGTATCCTATTTAGAACAAAGTGTAAACTGAACTAGCTACTGCTTAGTTGAATGTCTAAAGAGTAATTGAGCACACAAAACACGCACAGGCACTAAAAGATCAAAATTTAGCATAACGCTAATTACCAGGGCAGTAAGAAGTATTAATACTGATACTAAAGCTGAAACTGTTTGTTTTTGGAATGAAAAATTTCTGGAAACATGATAATTTTGTTTTTGGATTATTAGATGTTTATAATAATTCTAGATGTCTTAAACAAGGTGAATTGAACCATTTAAACACAAACAACTGCAGATCCAACAAAATTATACAAAGAATTTGGTATTTTCTGCCGACAGTGAAGAATAGACAGTTTATGGATAGAAATATGCTTGGTTGTTGTTGTTGTTTATGAGAAATATGTTATGGGTTATTGGTATAAGAGTAATTCGAGTTAGTTGAAAGCTGTTTATACCTATTCCAAGTGGTTTAATGGTTGAAATCTCTGAGTTGCAGGTTTGCTGAAAAACAGAGCCTTCGGAGTGGTGTTTTCTGCTGCTTGGTTGCTGTGATTTTGTATTGTTGTTGGTGATTTTGGATTTGTTATGGGTTGAGTTTGAAGAGTAGAAGAGACTAAAAGAGATAAAACTCGGATTGGTTTTGCATAAGAGAAGAAATTAGAGTTTAGAGATAGAGAAGAAAGTAGAGGATTAGAAGGAAGAAGATGAGTTTGGATACAACCAGCAGCTCTGATAACAATTTGTCAGGCTCTGTTTATAGTCTAACCAGAAATATAGAGAGAAACAGAGATAGAAATAAAGAAATAAAGAAACACCAGAGAAACAGAAACAAAAATAGAATTTAAGGATAAAAGGGAGGAAGAAGAGAGGAACTCAGTGATTCTTCACTGAGTTCGCGAGAGAGAGAGAGAGAATAGGGAGAAAGCAGCTGAAAGTTTCACTTCTTAATTCATTTCACAAAATTCATATTATCATACTTGGGAATACTCTTCTCATTACCTCTATTTAAAGAGAACAAATGTTGAAAAGAAAATATCCTAACCTTCACTACTTTTCTTATCCTTTACTCAAATTATAACTAACTACCCATGTGCTCACATGCTTACACAAAAGTACTGCTATTAGAATCTACCAATAATTCCTTTGTTGCCCAAAATGCCCTCTGACTGACAATTTTTTTGAAGAACAAGACAAGCATTTTAATGTGGTTTGTCAGATCTCTCGTCTATCTCCAAGAAGAGAATCATTTTAACTAGACTTGAAGAATTTATGGTACAATCAATGGGAAAGCCTTTGTATTTGTCACCCAAATCCTCTTGACCCTTTCACAAGCCCCTTTGAAGATCATAATCACTCATTCACTAGAATTTTCCTTGCGCTTTCTACATCTTGTCCAACAACCCTATTTATAGAAAGATGAAAGATCCTAAATCTAAATTCTTCATGGAAAAGGATTCCAAGTTGCATCACAACAAAATCATTTCTACTTGCTTCATACATCTATGGAGACTTATTGTGGGATCATCATAGGGTGATAATTTGGCATCATGATTAGTTCAACTTGCAAAGAAGTCTATTGAAGTTGAGTGCAGATTATTGTGGCTCTCAAAGACAGGAGTGAGTTGGGGCGCTTCATTTTAGTTAGGGTTTTCAGGATTCCGTGTTGGGGTCAATGGACTCTTTCTTTTATGTCCTTTATGATTTTTGTTTACAAAAGACCCTGCATGCGCGGCCGGGGGGGTGGGGTGGGTTGGGTGGTTGAGACGGATCAAGAGTCATCCACGAGAGTTAAGCTTGAATAATTTAAAATTATAAGACATCAAGGGAAGAGGAATAACACATCTTCCCATCAAATGCCATTTCTTATGGCCAAAGGTTTCCAGCTTCCAGGGTATTTGTCTTTTTCAACTAACTGTAACATAGCAAATACGAGATTTCCCACTTAGTAGTGAAAAGGAAAAATTGTCCCTAATTGATATTCTATTATCAAGGAAATCAGAACGTGAATCACTTGTTGATCATGGGTTGATTTGTAGGATAACTTTTTTTCCTAATGGATTTTTAGGGAGGTTTCAGCTGAATTTGTTTGATTCTATTTTGCTCTTGCTGTTCGCGATCTGTACAAACTGCGTACACAGAATGCCCCTTGACATATTTCCTTTATACCACGTACTTGTAAACTTAGGCTGAATTTAAGTTCTGTATTTTTGGTCATACTCATTAAACTATTTAACCTTTCTAAAGAAATATTAGGAGCAAATTTTCTTATCCTGTATCTTATTCTCGTCTCCTAAACGAATTATCAGCATATCATAATCAGATGAATAACCAGCGAGTATTATGTAAATTTTTATTTTCTTCTCCTTGCCAATGTTGACTATTGACTGACATTATGGGTTGATTAGAATATACCCTAGTAATATATATTCGTGGGAACATTCTTTTTGTGACATGTTGTTATGCAAATTGCAAAATACATTTTCTACCTGCCATGTTTATTAAACCTGACCTTATTATGATGTGCAGAACACACTAAAGGATGGTACCTATGCCAGCTTGAGGTCTCAGAGTGCAAAAAGGTACCATGGCCAGATGCTGTAATTGTCAAAAAATATAGTGTTGAGGATTGTGGATGGTCTTCCAAAGAGTTTGCATACGAGTGTAAAATCAGCCTGTTGACTGGTCGAACTCATCAGGTATCTACATTTTCCCTTTATTCTGTCTGTATGTTATTTTCCTTTATTCTTGCAATCATGAGGTGTACCTTTCTGGAATTTTACATTTGTACATAATGTAATATTATGCTCCCCGTCCTTGTTTTTAGGCTTGTGATGACTTCGAATTTCTTAGTGTACTTCTATTCTGGTTGGTAATCAGCTAAAAATATTTTGATCATGTTACTCAAAATAAATCTAGGGAAAGTTGGTTGCACTTTAGGTTCTGAGGCTGTGCCATGAAAAAAAGTCGATTATTGAGTGGACTTCGAGTTTCAAGTTACAATTGATTTAGAGTTTCTATTATATGCTACTGGAATTTGAGTTGCTAGATAAGGGAGAGGTGGAAGGAAATTAACATATTCTTCAAAATATGACATGCACTCTTTATTTCTTATCTTCATAACATAAAAAGGAGAGAAATCCCTTAGACAATTCGGTCATTTGATACAGATCCGAGCACAATTGGCTGCTTGCGGTGCACCAATAGTGGGTGATGCGATGTACATGCCAGCTGCAACTGCAGAGATTTTAAGTCCTGGGCTCAACCCATTTGGGAAGTGCAAAATACAATATGCAAGTGAGAATGATAGAGAACTGGCTATTGAAAAGTGGATTGCTTGTCATGGGAAGGAACCTCGCATTGCTATCGGTCTTCAAGCATGCCAGATTTCTTGGGATGATGGAGAGCATTTTTATGAGGCCAGATCCCCTTGGTGGAGATAGATAAATGTTTTGCCAGATAATAGGTGCTGCTTAATTCGATCACCACCACGGTTCAATATTTTTTTCACTAGAACAATGAGGTTAGTATTTTGTGTCATAGTTGCTTGAATTGTTAGTTGGCCAATTTGTTGCTGTTTTCTGTTTATTTTTTTTCTTGTCCCTTGATTTTTGGTGATGATTGTTAGCTCTTAATTTTATGAAATATACTCCAATTTTTTCCTACTAAAAAATAATGAACTGTAACCTGAAGTCATTTCATGGGTGTAACTATTATTCTTTTACCAAAACTGTGTACCTTTTTCAGGCACACTTTTTAAAAATTGTTTACGAGCTAGACCTGACAATCTAGGTTGAGAACCATCTAGTTAACCAAAATCACTTGGGTCTAATTGGGTTGGTTAACTAGTTTTTATGTTATGGGTTGGTTTAGTTTTGAATCCATATTATGAAATAGAAATATGGGTTGAAACTAGTTTAACTAGTTTTGACCTATATTAGTCAACATATCCCAATTTGTTTAGTTTACAAATTTGGACTTCAAATCTGTTGTTCCAATTAGTTTTCAAATTTAGACTCGAAATCTACTGTTCCAATACATGTACCATCTGTTGTCTCATGCCTCCTTTATAATCTTGCCACGTGCCCTCTTGTTAGTATAATAGATCAGAGCTCGCGGTTAAAATAATTAAAACTTATTCATAAATTAATTTTATTGTTTCTGTTAGAATTTGAGCCAATTTTGAAGTGGGTTTCATTAATTATTTGAAGTGAATCCACATATCAATTTGTTCTACTTCATCAGTAGATTAAATTAAGTATTTGGAAGCTCAAATTCATGGAGTAATGAATGAGAAATTAACTCCCAAAGATCACTCTTGGAAATGATAATAAATACTTGTGGGAAGCTAAGTCCCACATTGATTAAGAACTAAAGTATTAATTAGTTTATATACAATAAAGTTGCTCTTGGGTTTGGGCCCCAAGGGGCACCCTACTTTTGTGGAAGGGAGAAGACCTAGCCAAGACTTAGTTCAAATCCACGCGCGCTGCCGACCGACTGACCAGGCTTCAGGCTCGTGGGTCTGGGTCCTTGTATATAATTTTTTGGATAAAATTTATTTACATCAAAACTGTGTCATTTTGATAAATGTTATTTATTATCAAAACTGTGTCATTTTAGGAAGCGTTATCTGCCAAATGGACGTGACAATACTGCGTCGTTTTGAGAAGCACTTTCTGCTAAGCTAAAAATACGTCGTTTTTATTTTGCTAAGCCTAAAACTACATCGTTTTTAGTCCGAACGAACGCGCCTTTTCTGCTACAATAAAAACTACGTCGTTTTTGGCTAAAGGTGTCTTTTCAAAGGGTTGTGTCCCATCCGATGAGTCACTAATCCCTCCTATAAATAGACTTAGGGGCTGCCATTTGAATCATTCAATTCACAAGCAATCAAGCATTATCAGTCATTCATGTCTTTATTTTTTATTAGTATTTCAGTCATTTTTGAGAGAGTTAGAGCATTTATTTTGGTTTGTTGTGTATGTTATTTGCAGTGTTACTATAACATACGTTGTCATTGTATCCTGTGTAATGAGTGTTATTAACTCTGAGCACCATAAGGAGGGCATAATTGTCTTAAGATTGGTTCACAAGAGATAAGTTTATATATATATAGCCTGACCATTTTCATTTTTCTTAACATTTTCTACATTCTTTATGCACTTCACAAAATATTCACAAAATATTTATTGCTCTATTTTAACTTTTTAAGAAAAAATTCATCTGTTGCAAAAAACAATAAAAGTAAAATGAATGTAGTTTAAATTTAAATAATTAATTTAAAAATTGTTATGAAATTCTCAATAATTTCATTCATTTTATTTTTTTGCTAAGTAATTTCATTCATTTTAACTAACATAATAATTATTAATGTAATTTTTTTTTGAAAGTGCCTATAATTACAAAATTAACGTTTTTAATACTTAAATTAGTCACATCAATTTAAATTTTTAGTTTCAAACTTGGTCTAAAAAATTATAATAAGACTCTTTTAGTATAACAAAAAGTAATATTTTTGTAAGTTTCTTTTTATAATTTCACAAGTCTATCAAATATGAACATGAAATTTTTTTGTTCCATAAAAAGAGTCAATTTACAAAATGATTTTGTTAAATAACAATAGTCTCATTTCATTTTAATTAATATAAAAGTTATTGTTGTAAATTATTTTCAAAATACTTCTAATAAAAATAATATTTTTTTAATACTTAATTGAGTCACATCAGTATTAAATATTTTGTTTCCTCCAATATTTTATTAAATTGATTCCAGGGAGACTCTAATGTTATTAATTGCGCAATATCATCTTAAGCCACAAAGCACTTGGAAGTTGGAAGGCAATATCATCTTAAGGCTCTGTAATGTTATTGATCTTTGGCATAATACGGTGTATCCTGTAATGTTATTAATTCTGCATTTGTTAGTTTGTTGGGTTAATAAAAGAGTACATGTGGCAAACCTATAATTTGAAATTTATGTCAACCTGGATTGGACCCATAACCATTTAAACCCAAACCACATAACCCATATTAAATATAGGTAATATGGTTTTAGTTTCTTAATTGACCCATAACTGTTTTATGTAACCCAAAACCAACCCAAACCTATTTTTTGTCAGGTCTACTACGAGCCATACTAAAGACAAAACATTACTGTTACATGTAGCAAAATCAAAATAGTGAAAATATTTTACTCAAATTTTAATCCAATAAATCCAATAAGCCCTGAAGCTGCTTGACTAGTAAAATGGCGAAGACGTCATTAATTTAGAAGCTAATGATGGAATGGTTGTGAGGAAGGCTGGGTAAAATAGCAAGCAAGAAATGGGGAAATACTTCAGCTCTGGTGGTTTTTTCACTTTGGTTTTCCCATCTTAACATGAATATAAGAATGAAATATAAGAAACTATTACTGCAGAAGTTTAGGATTAGTATATGACATAAAGGATTTGAGTGTCTTATGTTTAGCAATGAGTTTTTTGTACCACACTGCTGATTGTTTTGGAGTTCGTTTGAGTGTAGTGTAATCGACATGGTGAAGCCCAAACCTTTTTGTGTATCCTTATAACCACTCAAAGTTATCGAGCAATGTCCAAGCAAAATATCCACTCACATCTGCTCCTTTCCTGTTCATGTAATCAGGTAAATATATGAGCCAGATTTCAACAACTTAAGCCTAACCTACTGCTGTATTCATAAATAATTAAATACTAGAAAGGAACTGATTAGGTTCTACTATAGAGTTGGTTTTGTGGAATTATTTGTAGATTAAACCAATTGGTATACCTCAAAAATCATTTTATGAACACATAGTTGTTGGATATTATGAGTTTTACACTGTTTTGAGTGCAAAATGGTTTAGAGCAAGGGTGTTTTGTTTCATAGGCACAACTATGAGGCATGCTAACATATTCTTACCTAATGGCTGTCGACAGGTCATCTAGATAGCCAGACATGTACTCCACTCGCTTGTCATCGTGAATGGATTCTTTAAGTTTGGAACTTGAATTGATCTTCTCGCAATAACCTGACCCATATAACACGTAAAAAACATGCATATAAGATTTGCACCACAGAAATCCTGATACCTGTTTGACTTACCATTTTCTGTAATATACATAGATATATTATTGTATCTTTCTTTTACATAGGGAACGATTTTCTCCATTCCCTTGGGGTAAACATGTAGCTCGGACATTCCTGTCTAGACAATGTAAAATGATTCAGCATCTCACAAGATGTCGAGGGTAAAAGGAAAGTTATGGTGAAGTTTTAAATTACTTTCCAAGTTCCCCAACTGAAATGCCATCCTTTAGTGATGTTGGTCTGAAGTAACCTTCTATTCTTGAGGTCCCTGGTACTGGTTCACAAGTGGAAAACATGCAGTCTTGGACATAGAAGCTAGCGTAGTGGTTGATGCCAATAAAATCCAATCCTATTTTCAGTTCTCCTGGTCATTAATCCAAAATTCTGGCAAAATAGACCCCAAAATCGATTTCATCTCTGCGGGATATTTTCCAAATATTATTGGGTCCAAGAACCTGCTTTGAATAAAATTTAGGTATGAACATGTTTTACGATGCATAAAAACTTGTGTTATTATACTGTTTGGTAGGTTGATTCTTGAAGGAACTAACCAGTTCATAAAGAAGGATTGTGCTCTTTCTGCTGCTAACTTGTCAATGGAGGAGTCACTGATGGTTCATACCATAGAGTATGCATGGCAATTCCAATGCTGCCTCCTTGTTCGTTCTGGTATTACCAGTGGGTACATTTATTATTATTACTCTTAAGAATTTTTCTCAACTAAAAAAGATATAAATTCTTGACAAAGTTTACCTAAACCTTGCAAGAATATAGTCTACTGCCAAATTGCAGTAATCCGTTTATGTGAAATCATTCATGGGAAACACCATAATAATTGCATGTCATTAGTAGATGCATATAGTTTCTTCAACATAGTAGATATCTTGACCTGCTTAATGTAGAATTGCAGCAGGTGTTTATACCTGGTATTTTGTTCTGTATAAGTTAACAGCAGCTGCATGCGATAGGATGATATTATGTGCTGCTATGAGAGGCTCTTTCACTGAATCCCCTTTAGTACAGTTTCCGACTCCAAATGGACTTGAGCAAAGGTTTGGTGGGTATATACCTGAACGGTAAGTAACAAACATTAAGATGTTTGGCTTGTTGAAGGTGACCCAGTACTTCGCCCTGTTCCCCAAGTATCTGAAACATATGTCTGGGAGATATTCAAAATCCTCTCTGAAAAAGAAAGAGAAAAACCACCAGTTCTATCAAAATTATAACATTTGGTCGTCTGATTAACATCAACATGTGGTGATTTTAGATTTAATTTTTTTTTGGAAGTAGGTCACAAGCTCATGGCTGTAGGTGGAGACTACGATATTTACTGTGCTTTGGGACTTGACCAACCTCCATAGCTGTCCTCGAGTTCTTGAGGTATGTCGAAGTGACTCAACACTACAAATGGCTGGATACCTGCGTATAATAGATGTATGAACTCAGAATAGCATCTATATGATGATGGTTAAATTTTCATAAAGCCTCTTTTTAGTGGTTCTTTGTTTTATCCTTTTCCGGGTAAATACACTGAGAAAGTGATGGAGAAAAACCTTTTAAGAGAAGAGCATCTATGAGCCTGTTATATTAGTCAATGCCAGCCAAATTGACATCTCCATATCTCCCTTCTGTTATAAAACATGGTTGGGTGTCAGATTATGGTATTATTTTGACTTTTGGGGAAATTGAAGTATTTGTTCTCACTTGATAGTATTCTTGCCCATGAAATTGAGAACTTGTAGCTGAGTCCAAGAGAAACCATAAGCTCTACGTCTTCCTGTCTCCAATACCCCAAAGATCTAGTTATTCAAAAGGATTCACAAAATAGGAATACTTTCTGTGTCTAGTCTATGAAGTTTTTTGAAAAACCCTTGTTCTGGTTTAAGGTTGATGTTTAACTTTTCTAAACTAGACCAAGTAGTAACTTGGTAGCCATGTGGTACTGTTATTGAAATCCAAAAGAATTGCATGTCCCAATACTGTTAATAGTATTTCTATGGTTTTGAGACAAGACCAATTATTGTATTGACATTGTTGGATTAGGGTCCCTCCCCTATAAATATTTAGTGTCATAATTATTAGCAAATACGTTGCAAATCTAAAAACTATATGTGCATCGGGGGAAAGGTATAATGGAGGGGATCTAAATCTAATGGTTAGTGGCTAATTAATACAATTCAACAATATGAATAATGGGGTCAAGAAGCATATTATGCATCCTGAAAAATCATAATCTATTTTTCCAAAAATGTTGGATTGTAGTAAATACATGCATATAACAACTATTAACAATATGAAACTATTATATTAGACGCAGACACGCAGTTAGGGTTTAACGGTTGTACCAAATATCGGTGGTATTGATCCACAGAATCATCTCCATTACTTCCTGCAAAAATTATTGGCTTTGGCATTGTAAATTTAGGTGCTTTAAGTTCCGATGCCTTGCATAAAAGCTTCAAATTTGGTATAAAATCATCCATTTGCGTTTCTTAATGAGCTAGAGTGAATGTGGATGATGCATCTGTCATATGTAGTTAGTTATGATAATCTTGAATAATAAAATTGTTAGCAATGGAAAATGATAAAATAATAAAGTTCCCAATTAATAATAAATATTCAAAATTACGTTGCAGTCAGTCGTTGGTTCGTTGTAACACGAATATTAACTCCCATCAAACCAAACCAAATCAAACCAAACCATGAAAGAGTTGTTGCCTATCAACATCGAAAGCATCAAAGAAAATAAACAAAAACTCGAAAGTAATTTGAAAGTGATTTTCTACATTATATTGCATTGGAACGTGTGGTTAGAAATGAAGTGTTTGTACCAAGTTGCGGATAATTTTGGAATTCTTTTCAGGGTAGAATAATCAACATAATATAAGCCAAATCTTGTTGTATATCCAGATAACCACTCAAAGTTGTCAAGCAATGACCAAGCAAAGTAGCCTCTCACATCTGCACCATTCCTGAATATAGTCAACAACATTTTGTTATTTAGGATATTAGGACATGACACACATTCAAGGGGAAAATGGTCTTAAAATACCTTATGGCTGTTGCGACACCCTCCAAGTACTGATTCATGTATTGCACTCTTTCCACATCATTGAGGATAACTTGGACACTTGATTTGGGATTGCTTATCTGACCAAAACCTACAACATTAATTCATCAGCCTCTTTCTTGTTAAAATGTTTTTCCACATTCATAGCCGGGGTATGTATAGGGGTAACTGATCCATAACAAACGTTGTAAAAAATAGTATAGCCTTGCAACAAATTCTTATGACTCCCGTCCGTAAACATGACAGATGATCAAAATACCCCTTTTATAAAAGTCTCCGTCAGTAATATTAAATTTTTGACTAACATTAAACTTACTGCGAATGTCAAATAATTTAAAATTACTTGGGGAATGGGACTATGACGTATTACCCCGGAAGGAGGGAGTTCAGGATCCAATTATTTGGCATATACTTTCCGAAGCCAAATTGCAACTTTACAGTCAGTTGAACTAGACAGCAGTTGATGCTCTCAAAAATCAAATTTTCTCAAATCAATTGGATTTATTTTTCTTATAAAATAAGTCATTGAGCCCACCATTTCATCAGTAATATTAAGGCTTCTATCCCTCACTCCTTAACTTCCTCAAATTCAATCACTGTAACACTTCCACAAATTCAATTCCTCGACTCCATTTCCATTAATGACTCGTTCTGCCATATAATCATCAGGGTTTTGATCAGTTAGCCCTGTAATTGTATCTTCTTATGTGTAGATTCAAGATGGCAGTTAACGCTTCTCAGCCCAATTCAATCCCAAGAAGAAACTCACGCACCTCACCCGCCGCCACAAAACCCTCCTCCCCCACCCTTACAACACCAAAACTAACGCCTCCGCAACTCACAGATCCGTCGTCATCATCAAGCAATTTCAATTACGACTCCTCCGGATCCACCTACCTACTCGATTCTTCAACTGCAACAACATCGACACTCTCATATTCTCTCTCCTCCCTCCGCGATTCATTGACGAAAAATTCTCAAATTTACGACTACGCCGAAATCCGATCAGCCACCAACTACCTCGCAAAAAGCGTCGATCCCGAACTCCCGAAAGGCTTTCGGATTCGGATCTTCAGAAGTTTAACAGATGGTTTCGGATGTCTTCGGCTGTCTTCCTCATTATTCTTCCGACTGTCTTCCTCATCAGTGTTGCCATGCGGGAGTAGTTATTGAATTAAATATCAAGTCTATTTGGCCTAAGGTTATTAGTTTTTACAAGTAGTGGTATTTTGGACATTTGTCTCTTTTGCACCGCAGAATACTGAAAATTAAACGGCAGACGAGAGTCATATTAATCGTTAGATATTCAGATGGGCGATCAGAAGATTAGACTCTTTTTTACCACGTTTGTTATGAATCGGTCCCCATATACATATATATATATATATATATATATGATTAAGAATTCGAGATTATTTGGTACTAACCATTTTCTGTAATGAACATTGGTGTGTTGTTGTATCTGTCCTTTACGTATGTTATAACCTTAGGCATTCCATCGGGGTAAATAAATATCCAGTCTAACGGAGTCTAAAGAAAAATAATAAAGTTTTAATAGCATAAGTTTAAGTTGCAGTGAGCGAGTATGTATAGATTATAAGCATCAGAAACATACAGATTGTCCGATGGGAACACCATCCTTCATCGCTGTTACTAGAACGTAACCCTCTGTCATTGTAACTCCTGGTCCTTCTTCACATGGAGAGTATATACAATCTTTGCTATAGAAGCTAGTATAATGGTTTAGTCCAATAAAGTCCAACCCCTTCTTCAGATCACTTTTTGAAAAGGCTGGCAATAAACTTGTTAAAATTTCCTGCATTTCTGCAGGGTATTTCCCAAACATAATAGGGTCCAGAAACCTGCAATATTCAAGTTTAAATTCAAAGCCTAGATGACAAAAAGTGATTATATTCCATTACGTACCAGTTCATATAAAAAGATTGAGCTCTCTCAGCTGCTAACTTGTCTTGTGAGGAATTGCTGATGGGTTCAAACCATATGGCATTCATAACAATTCCAATCATACCTTTTTGTTTTTCCTGAGGAAATAATTAATAGTTGCTTCATTCGGTTTTAGAAACTAACTGTTTTGCATGCAAAGAAACCATGCATAGACTATATAAGTATTGAAATACGTACCTGATATCGAGTTCGGTATACGTGGACAGCATCAACATGTGATAGGATCATATTATGAGCCGCAATGAAAGTCTCTCTCTCCGAATTGCCTAGGCTACAATTCCCAAACGAAACTGAGCAACGAGATGGTGGACAAGTCCCTAACCTGTACCCATGAATTGCTGCAACATTGGGCTCATTGAAGGTTATCCAGTACTTCACTCGGTCCCCAAAGTAATTGAAACATACATCTGCGTAGAATTTGAAATCCTCCCTGAGAAATATATATCATGCATGATGAAACCATACTTCATATATATGCTATATCTATCTTGATAAATTAATGAGCCAAAATACTTACTGCACTTGAGGACTTAACCAAGCTCCATATCGATCTTCAACTTCTTGTGGAATGTCATAATGCGTCAATGAGACAAATGGTTGAATCCCTGAAACCAATACATATATGTCATCACACACACACACACACACACACACACACACACACATATATATATATATATATATATATATATATATATATATATATATTCACAATGAGAAATGGATTGATATATGATATTCCCTTTTAACTGTCGAACTTCAACTACATTCTGGCATGGTGCATGTAATTCCTTAGCATAATGTAAAACACCTTTATGCAGAAGAGCATCAATTAGCTTGTTATAGTGCTTGATGCCGGCCATGTTCACATCTCCAAATCTTCCCTCTGATTAAAATAAGTCGAGGAGTTATATAGTAGTTAATTAAATTAAAGGAAGAAATATATACTCCAATTAAATTAAAGCTTTTCTCTTTTATAAACTGGTGAAACGTACTAGGTAAAATTCTTGCCCATGATATCGAAAAACGATAGCTATTCACCCCAATGTATTCCATGTGCTCAACATCCTCCTGTATTAATTCCACGACCTCTTCATTTATAGATATCAAGACATGTGACAAACATAATTTCTAATTTCATCTTGCTGACGACTTAAAATCATATATCAGCTTAATTTTTAAGTTGAGGCAGATTTTAATGTGTAAGCAAGATAAGGTTTCACTATACGTTTTTCTGTAACATTTATGTTTCACTCCTAACGAAATGACACTTTCATCCTCAAAAACCAACTTAATTTGGAATATACCTAATTGCCTTTTTCAAAGAAAGTTGTCCTTAGTTCAGTACTCAAAACAAGAAACTTACGCAGGGTCCACGTTTCTATAAATGTGCTTAATTAACTTTTAAACAACCAAATCATAGACCGGCCCATCACGATATGACAGTACAGTCAATAGTATTGGGTGAGAACTTAGAGTTGAAATACTTTGAATTGGCAAAGCAAATATGTTTAATAAACTTATGATGTTCATGATAGTGCTTAAATTCAAAAAGGAATTAACATGAAGGAAGTCAAACAGCAATAATATATTGATTTCCACTAATTATAGGCTTATTATGCTCTCTTTCTCTCTCTCTCTCCAGGTTTTTTGCCATTTGTCATACAATCATTTCATTTCATTTGTTATAGGCCCTCAAATGTCTGTATGTGTTTCAGGTAAGTTAATGTTTTGGCTGTCATCCTACTATTACTATTATAATTAATACTCCCTCCCGTTCTAAAGCAAGGATCAATTTTGACTTTTTAAAAAAAAATTAAATTCAAAATTAATATGATTTTACTTGTCTTAGGCAAAAAATTACAAAAAGTCAACTACATAAAGCTGAATCACATCAAGTAGATAAACTAGAGTACCAGATAACGATGGTAATGATCAACAGCAACATCTCCGTTACTTCCATCCACAATTTTACCTGCAATAGCCCACACAAATTTCCATAAAAGAAGGAAGTACAGGTGGGGGAGCAAAAGTGAAAAGAAAATAAATAAATTTATGTGAAATTAAGGATCATATATAAATATGCATGCATGGTAAATTCACCAGGTTCATGGGAGAAAACATCCCAGTTACTGAGGCCTTTTCCTTCGCTCAAGAAAGCTCCTTCAAACTGTGAAGGTTATGATCAATTAACAATATACATGCATATATTTATGTAAGCGAATAGTATTATCTGGTTTGATATATATATATATATATATATATAGGGGTTCCATCCACAACAATCGGTTGATGTGGAGTCACCCTTTTTGGCCTGTTGAAATTTAACATGCCAAAAAAGGGGTTGCTCCACATCGACTGGTTGCTGGAGCAACCCCTATTTTGTTCTACAGGCCAAAAATGAGATTTATATATATATATATATACACATTTAAAAATGACAAAGAAAATAACTGCTGAACCTGATAAGAAGAGGATGCGGTTCCAAATAGGAATTTGCTGGGAAATGAAGATGGATGTGGGGTACTTCTGTTTGGAGCTATGATATTAATTAAACTGCATGACACTAAACATAAAGACGCCTTAAAGACAAAGAGAACATGAAACAATATTAGAAGCCTCATGATAAAGGGTAAGCAAGAGTGTCCTGGTTCTGCAAAATGAAGAGCGAGCTACCAAATGTATTTTAAAACGGGCAGATATATATATATATATATATATATATATATATATATATATATACTTAAGACTGCAGAGACCAACAGTACAATAATGGGCAAAAAGCATGGGTGGATCCACGATTCTCTTTTTGTTAGTAGTAGTATAAAATGAAGTAACATCTTCGAAAAGCCTTTACTTTCAATGGATGGGAGATAGCTGTAAAATTCAGGTGGTAGCCACAGGAAATAGCATCCTACTTTCTCTCTATATTGCCATTCTATTCCATAATATCTAATCAGCCTCACACTCCACACACCAAAAATAGTCCAATAATTGGCAAACATCACTCTCAGTTTACACAAATTTTCTAAAAAATAAGTAAAAATTATTTCACTACCAACCTTTCTTTACCCAAATTGACTACATTTAGAGCAAATTCATAAGAAATTTCCAGAAATTACTAGAAAGCCTTCTCTCAAATATTTTACTCGATACATAGTATAATAGAAGATGTGATACATTAAAGCTAATAGAAGATGCAATTGGTCGGCATCTCCTTGGACCATGATATTGAATAAATTTTTTAAAAATATTTTAGGCCGCCCACATGACCACATTATGTCACCTGCATCATTAATCTGACTTTGGAGCAATCCATGGCTAGATACAAATAAATTGAGTTTAAATAATCAGTAATTTTCATATATAATAAATTAAAGGTATGTTGGAACTTGTGAGTCATAACATAGAAACTACAGGAGTTACTGCAGGTGTGGCGCGGGACGCGCTGGGTGAAAGTTTATAGTGGTGCGGGGGCGCGCCGGTGCCGGTGAAGTTTCTGCTCTGGTAGCACGGGGTGTACTATGTAGTGCCTGTGAGCGGCGCGGGCCGCGCTGGTCGGCGGTAAGAGATTTTCTAGGTTATTTTTGGAAAGGTTATTATGAGTAATTGAGACATAATGTGAAATAGGGTTAGAATATGATTAGTAACTATAAATACTATCTATTGTAAAGTCCTATGTAACCAAAGAAAGAATCATCAATAAACAATAAGTCGCGCCTGTGAAGTACTTAAATTGAAAAATCACGTAAATCTCTGTATGTAATTCTTAATTCTCTAAGAAGGTCTCTAATCTAACGTAAGTTCAATCACAAAACAACTTTCATGAAAGTCTTTCCAATAAATTATTTGAAGGTAGAAAGAGACTTCCTTGTATTCTGATTGGCCCATTAAAAGAATTTGATCAGCAAAAAGTATAGAAATCTTTCTACAACATAAATAAACAAAGAAAAGTAAACACTTACATCACATAGACAATGATGCTTCACCAAACAATCACTAGGCTTTCCAGAAAGAAAAAAAACAATGAGCCAACAGAAATGACTGAATGGGCAATTGGCATCATAACACTACAGTATAAACAGTAATTACTGTTAATTAATTAAACACTGTCTGTAGCTTCAAACAAAATCCCCCGGCCCCTTGAATATGTTATTAGGCTGCAAGAGCTACTATTGTTAAGAATTATTTTCATGTAATTTGCATTTTTGTGGTTTACTTTTAGGGTATTAATTTGTTGGGGATATATGCAGTAAGTAGCAATAATTTAGATGGCGATGGTTTTAGGATCCAAGGAACACTTGAACCATGGGGTATATTATCACCACTAAAGCTGGTCAGGCTTCCACCAAATCAATGGCATTTTCATGGCTAGCAGCTAAAAGCATGAAATCTTACAGTCTTGACTGAAGTAATTATAAGATATTTCATGTGAAATCCATAGTTGCAAGTTTAGTATCCTGCACCCCATCAGTGTAAATTTAATGGATGGATGGATTATAAGCAAATGTCTACCTAGTAATGTAACACTGAACTACATGAACAGATGCCACCACGTACAGATTAAGTGTCACTAAGCTTGCGCCATATATATATTTATGCCTACTTAAATTTCATAAATGTAGTGTATAAATGTGTATTAACTCATGACTTCCAGACAACATGCAAAGCCCCTTTCCTTTTGGGAACTACACTACATGAAAAAACATGGAAAGATGTCATACTTTCCCACCAACTTCTACGTACCTAATGTTCAAATAATCCATTATTTGCTCCCAAAATAACTCAGACTATAAAAGAAACTGGTCAAAAATATTATGAACCAATTTTTTGAACTTGTTTACTACGACATCCAAGATTTTATTTACTTATTAAAGAAGCAAGCAAAAAGAAGGCTTAAATATGAATTACTACACTAAACTATAGGTCATATTCCACTTCGGGGATCAAAGTTTCAATTTTTTCAATTAGTTGATTGAACTATCAATCTTTTTCAATTGCAACAAATTGAGCCGCCACGTCAGAAATTGCTGACGTTGTTATCTGAGTGGGTCATTAGGCAGCTGATGTATAAATAAAAAAGATTATTTTAATATTTATTTAAACATTTATTATACAGTAAGGGCAAATTCGTCAAATCACTTTAAAACCTAACAAAAATTACTTATTCAAATCAATCATAGAAACAAAACCCGAATATATCCCAAAGACATAAAACTTATCATTAAACAATGCTGATGATAAATTCTTTGTAGGAATTTTATTCTTCCATTTTTATGATATAAGGATGTTTGGGGGGGGGGGAATCCCATTTTGTGATTCATGACGCCGGTGGGGTTCACCCGGAAGTTTTGGAGGTTTTGAAGCCATGGATGGAGAAAGGGTATGTGACATTGCAGGATATTAGGAAGTAACATATGTGAGATGATATAGGGAGGAATAGATTTGAGATGATATAGATTTTGGCAGGGAGAATGTGAACTTTTAAGATAGGTAGCAGATCTGAGATGATATAGATTTTTTGATTTGAGATGTATATGATTTTTCAATCTGAGATTGTATAGATTTTGGTTGCAGATCGTGAGATCTTTAATATTTGGCTAAAAGGAGTTTTTGATGATTTTAGATTTTATTTTTTAGATTTTTTGTTGTTTTTGATCTGGTATAGATTTTAGATAGTTTTATTATTTTTATTTAATTTAAATGATTAATATAGGTAATTTGACGAATTTGCCCTTAATGTATAATAAATGTGTAAATAGATATTAAAATAAATTTTTTTATTTACACATCAGTTGGTGATGGCTCCATTTCGAGGGCCACGTCAGCAATTTCTGACGTGGCGGCTCAATTTGTTGCAATTGAAAAAAATTAATAGTTCAATCACCTAATTGAAACTTTGATCTCCGAAGTGGAATATGACCTATAGTTTAGGGTAGTAATTTATATTTAAGCCAAAAAAAACTAGGTTTATGGTCCACTATGCACAATCCAAACCACATCCATATCCATGACTCAAGCCCATAGTCATGAGTCATGACTTTGATACTAGTTGGGAATATCTGACTCATGTATGCTCATTAGATATCACATTTGGAACAATTATATTTTATAGTACATTTGAAAACATAATTACAAGAAAAGTGTACTCATTAAATATTTACACAATTAATATATTTAAAATTTTATTTTCATTATTAGTACATATTTATGCTTTCTTTAATTATGGAATGTGTTTTAATTCTCCCTCATCTCTCCCATAATTTTCCCCCATCTCTCCCACGATTTTCTCCCACTCTATTTATGTTTCCCTTCTTCTTCTCCTCCATCCCTCCGCCTCCGCCTCCGCCTCCTCCTCCTGTCCATCCCCTCCCCACCCTCCGCCTTCCCCTCCTCCCGCCTCCCCTCCTCCCCTCCTCCCCTCCTCCCTCCTCCCGCCTCCACCTCCTCCCGCCTCCACCTATTAGGTTTATGATCTATTAAAGCATATAGGGCAAAGGTTCAAAAATGACCCTGATGTTTATACGGATATCCCAATTCAGCCACCAGACATCCTTGACCCAAATTAGCAGCCCACATGTGTTAGAATAAAAGTGGGTCCCACCCATAATTTAATAAAAATTATTTTATTTTTCGAAACTTCAATAATTCATAGAAAACAGACCGTTTATCAGAAAAATATAAATTTTATGTCCATTCTGCCTGCAATCGAATTCTCTACAACTTTGTAAAAGAAAGCTTTTCCAAATTCTCAACAGAAAATATCCAAAATCCACAAACGGATGATTTTTAATACTTCTCTTCCGACAAAATACTGATAAAACATCTTAGCATTAATTCCTTCAATCATAACCACATAAAATAAATAAATCCATCATTTATATCAAATAAATATTTCATTATAATTTAAATCAATAATTAATTATTCATAAATAATATTACAGAATCATAATTATGACAACCAGGCCGTTCCCAGAAAAGAGGGGGCTTTCCAATAAGGATTTCTCCTTACTGGCGCGCAATTAGGTAACCAAACCTCTCCTTAGACAGAACTTTCTAGACATTGCCAATAATGTTATCTGATAATATTATTCAAATAATATGAATTATTGATCTGATAATAGAAAATACTGTGCAGTGACAACAATAATAAAATAAATATCAACGCATCAATTATTGAATCAATAAAATAAAATAATGAACAGTAATTATTGTAACAATTATTGAGTAGTGCCTTCTTACGTACGAATCAATAATTCAACAATACTGTGCAATACCGTGTGCTACTGTACAACCACGCATATTACTGTATTTTAACCACCAGGTAACCCAACAGTGTTAACGGTAATAATTTACGCCGTTATTTATAAAACTCAATCTTTGTCGTTTTCTTTCATCCAACCGTTTTCCGTTATGGGGCCCACAAATGGCTGTGCCGTCGTACGAATATTCTCCGACAGCAAGAATATTCCACGACCAAACGAATATTCCCCGACAAAAATGAATATTTTAATAACCACTTGTTTATTTTACAAAAATTGCACATTTCACCCATAACCAAAGCATTATATCAAATTACCACCTTATTAATCAAGAATAATAATTAGAGGAAATTCGATTTTATTTATAAAAAGTTGGGGTCTTACACCTGGTTCCGTCTTTATTATTCTGTTGGAATATCCCGTCTGTGCGTTTTACGCCGGACCTGGTTCCGTCTTTATTATTCTGTTGGAATAACTTGTCTATGCGAAGTACCACATGCATGGTGATTTCTGTTGTTATTCCATTTTTTATTATTCTGTTGGAATATCCTGTCGGTGCGTATTACGCCTGACCTGGTTCCGTTATTTATTATTCTGTTGGAATAACATGTCTATGCGAAGTACCGCATGCATGGTGATTTCTTTTGTTATTCCATTCTTTATTATACTCAGTTGGTTAAAATTTTGACTTCTATACTCCATAACATTGGTGCAATATCCTTGATATTTGCGCTTCATCCAGTATCTTTTCGTGGAAATATTTTTCTGAGCATTCTTAAATTTTACTCTACAAAGAAGTATCATGTTGACAATTTGGACATTATTATTTCCTGAATAAATTAATTCTTGAACTTGTTTTATTGAATTCCTATATCATTGTCGCCATCCTCATATTTATATTTTGTTGAAAGTCATCTGTGGCCTGTTGTGCATAGATGGACTTGGTATGATTATGACCAGAGATTATTCGGTGTAATCATGACTGTAATATTACAAATGTGACACCCCCAAAATTAGGTATACATCACCCATCTTGGGTCGACAGATACATGGTACATAATTCAAATACAACTTACTAATACAACTGTCGTGTACAATACGACAAAACATAACTGTGAGTTTGAATACAATTATTGTCTACTAGAGATTATACAAACTCAAAAAGAGTCCTCATTACAATTATTAATACACTATTTCACAGAATAGTGAGGACTACTAATGCTATCCTCTGGACCGTCACTTCGTTCCCCGACTAGTCCCTGCTATGTTCTCATTTCCTGAAGAGAACAGTGAAAGAAAGGGTGAGCTCAACTAGCCCAGTAAGAAATATTATGACTAAGATAATGCAGAATAAATTATCATTAGTCTCAAACAATGTTAAACTGATAAAATATAATAGACATCAAGTTTAACTGCAGCGGAACAAGCAATCCATTAAAAGAGTCAAGTAGAAAATAAAGTCTACTATCTTTTATAGTTTAAAAGGTTTTCATCAATTTTTATCGCTGAGACTCAGCTTAATGAATAATCCACATCATTAAATCATCCCTGCACTACAGGCCAAGGATATTCTTTAGTATCACGACCACGAATTATCCATGCACTACGGGCCAAAGATAATCGTGTTTTCATCAACGGTCCTGATCATGCCATAAAATAATTCATCTTTGCTCCCTTGGCCGAAGAGAATCCATAGTCATAATCATACCAAAAACTGTCCATCAATGCACTACGGGCCAATGAGGACTTTTAATTTTCACATCATTTGTAACATTACCGTCATGATTATACCGAATAATCCCTGGTCATAATCATACCAAGTCCATCTATGCACTACAGGCCACATATGACTTTCAACATAATATAAACGTGAGGATGATGACAATGATATAAGAGTTCAATAAAACAAGTTCAAGAATTAATTTGTCCAAGAACTACTAACGTCCAAATTGTCAACATGATACTGCTAATTTGTAGAGTAAAATTCAAGAATGATCAGAAGAATATTTCCATGAAAAGATACTGGATGAAACGCAAATATCAAGGATATTCTACTAATTTCATGGAGTATAGAAGTCAAAACTTTAACTAACTGAATATAATAAAGAATGGAATAACAAAAAAAATCACCATGCATGCGGTACTTCGCATCGACAGGTTATTCCAACAGAATAATAATAACGGAACCAGGTCAGGCAAAATTTGTACCGACAGGATGTTCCAACAGAATAATAAAGACGGAACCAGGTCCGGTGTAAAACACACAGACAGGATGTTCCAACGGAATAATAATAAAGACGGAACCAGGTCCGGTGTAAAACACACAAATAGGATGTTCCAACGGAATAATAATAAAGACGGAACCAGGTCTGGTGTAAAACACACAGACAGGATGTTCCAACAGAATAATAGAAGAATGTCACCAGGAATAGGGTAGCCCGCGTATACAGGTTATTCCAATAGAACAATAAAGAAATGGAATAACAGAAGTTCTCTTCTTGAATACAAAAGAATAATATCCCTTACCGTAAAAGAAACTGAATATAAAAGTAGCAAAATACTTTTCTTCTATCTCTCTATAGTCTCTCTCTATAGTTTCTCTCTCTAGAGTTCAGTAAATTCGTAAGAAAATAATGAAGGAATGAACTTCTATTTATAGGAAAATAGAATGCATAGTAACTAATCCATGAACGGTCCAGATTGATTTACTTTAATCTGACGGTCCATATTTAAAGAAAAATCTTTTAAATAAAATATAATATATTCTATTTATATAAAAAGATTTTTACTATGCAAACACTATGTAACACTATGCAAAACACTATGCAACACTATGCATAATAAAATATAATATATTCTATTTATAGAATAACTTTAATAAAGTATTCTGTTTTATATAAAAAGATGTTTCTGCTTTATTACGTTAATAATACGAATAAAACAAAACGTTATCATCGCTATAATAATTCATATTATTAATCGACAATAATTGAATCAAACTGAGCGACTTCTCACATAAATATCAATAATCAATACCGTGTGCTACTATGCAACAACGCGTATTACTGTACTTTTACTACCCAGTAGTTCAACAGTATCAACGGTAAAACTTCCGCTGTTATTTTCAATAAAATATTTTTGTCGTTTTCTCAATCCGATAATAGTTCCGTTGTGGGGTCCACCAATATTTGTACCGTCGTACGAATATTTTCCGACACAAAGAATATTCCCTGACCAATCGAATATAATATAACAACTTGCATACTTTGCAAAATTTATAAATACTACCCACAACTATAATATTATCTCAAATTCACACCATAATATTAAAAAAATTATTTCGAAAAAATTAATTCTTTATTCATAAAATCTGGGGTTTCACAATCTCCCCTCCTTATGGAATTTCGCCCTCGAAATTTACGTACGTACCTGGTATGCCGAACAGGTGAGGATACCTTGACTTCACTTCAAATTCTAACTCTTGAGATATAACCTTTGAGTATTGAATACGATTCTTTTTATCCAAGATTGTAACACGTATCTCTTCAAACGTTAAATCATCCGCTATCTCATCCGGTTCTAAATTAATAATGTGATTCGGGTCGTCCACATATTTACGTAACATCGATACGAAAAAAAAACGTTATGAACACGCAATATATTTGGCGGTAAAACGAGTCTATAAGCCACAGTTCCTACTCAATCGAGGATTTCAAATGGGCCAATTAAATAGAGGGTTGAGATTTCCTCTCTTCAGCAACTCTTGCTTCTAAAATAACACCCTCTTGAACCTTCTTCTTCACATTCATCAGATTCGGGTATGTAGCCTGAGCGTCTTTAACTTTATCGATTAAAGTCAATTTTACTCGTATATTCGTTATCTTCACGTGGGTCCCTAGAGTCTTTAACTCTATCTTCATAATTTGCAAGTTATACGAAATGAGTCTTTGTGTTAACAACATCGCACTTGTAAAAGCATACGATCTTCTACTCAACACGTCAGCTACCACGTTCGCTCTTCCACGATGATATTGAATAATACGATCGTAATCTTCAACAGCTCGAGTCAACGTCTTTGGTGCATGTTACGTTCGTTTTAGTTGAAAAAATTATTTTGAGGGTTTAAGAAATGGGTTTTATACTGGTATAAATACAAAATTTGATTTCACGCTCTGGGGTAGGCTAAGAAGTCTTCAGGAATACGTCAAGAGATTTATTAATGATAAAAATATCATTCAAAACTGATACCCACATCCAAGACTTGGATAGTACGTCACATTGATACCAACTGTGACTTCTATCCCTTAACCTAGATAGCACCTCACAATGATACATATCAACTTGTTATCGTCATTCACGATGTCGCCTACATAAAGTCTGGCTTCGGTGCATTCCACACAAGGAAGTCATCAACAAAAGGATCGGGGCTCTTTACTTATGGCTTGATATGACAATGATTGAATTTAGTGGTTTGGATGCTTGAATTCGCATAATAGGTTGGTTAGGAATATGAAAGCTAACAACCTTACGAAAAACATGATGAGTAGTTAACCAATCGTTTCCTAAAATCGCATCAAAGGCAAGTATTTTCAAAGAGACAAGATTAACACATAACGTGAAAGTGTCGATTTGAATCAAATAGGATTTATAAACAGTGGAGGTAACGAAGATTTCTCCCAATGGAGTTTCAATAGATAAATCAAAGTTTAACTTCTCCGGAGTTAAGTACAAACATTGAACACAACTAGGTGAAATAAAAGAGTGAGTAGAACCGGTATCTAACACGGTATAGACTTCGTAAGAGCTTATAATTAACTTACCAGTGATAATTTTATTCAGGTTCCTCGTCACGAGAGAAAAAAAACGTTCTCTCTTAAACTACCGGCTTTGGCTTGTCTGGGACATCCTTTGGCATCATTATCCCAGCTGGAATTGACTTCATCATACGACAAAATCGAGCTAGGTGACCTTCTCTTCCGCAATTAAAACATGCTTTGGACTGCTGCGTACAGTTTGGACGGATGTGTCCCTCCTGTCCGCATTTGAAACATACGACCGGTGGTCGTTCTTCTTCCTTTAAAACGGGTGCTGGTACCGACGTCTTTACGTCATTGTTGAACCTTCTCTTCTTGAAATGTCCATTCTTATTATTTTAGCCATGATTACCACCGAAGTGGTTACCATTCTTGGCATGATAATTTCCCCCGCGATAGTTATCATTGTTCCGATGGCCATTGCCACCGGTATGATTATTATCGTGTTACTGGTCATTACCTTTTTGGTTGTGATGACTCATTATCGCGCTCCACTAACTGAGCCCTATTCACAATATCTGAATATAAACAAAGTTTGTGAGAAATGACGTATTGACGTATATCGGGTTTCAAACATCGCAAAAACATTCGCGTCATTCGCTCCTCATTATCGACCAAATGGGATGAAAACCGGGATAACTCCGCAAACTTAGCCTCGTACTGCGACACGGTCATATTGTTTTGCTCCAGCTTGATGAATTCTACCTCATTCATGTGACGAATACTTTTAGGAAAGTACTTGTCATTGAATAATTCTTGTAACTTCTCCCAAGACATCTTGAGTGCGTCAGGCTGGGTACGTTTTACAGATTCCCACCAATGATCTTCTTCTTCATGCAACATAAAGGTGGCGAATGGAACCTTTTGCTCCTCTGAGCATTCCAAGACATCAAATATCTTGGTAATCTTCTTTATCCATGTCTCCGCCTTAAGTGGTTCAGGCTTTCCTAAAAACTCCGGTGATCCCAGCTCCTTGAACTGCTTAGCGGTGACCGTCCGAGAGTTATCAGTATTTCTACCTGCATTTTGGACATGAGCTGCCTTCGCCTGTTGTTGCATGAATTGCATAAAGTCTCTGACCATTCCATCATTCACCATTTCATCGGTGTTATTATTTTTATGAGGAGTATTGTCCTCTAGTTTCACATTATCTTGATTATTGATCTGTGGAGACTCAACGGTCTCCTGTGCTCCATTGATAATCTCAACATTCTCGGATGCCATTTTCAAACACTGCCACAAAACAAGGGTTAATTAACATATCACATATTATCCCTATACTTTGACCGACCAATTAAATACAAAATAAATTTAAGTAGGTCATATTAGCGAAGGAATTTCCGTCTCTCCCCTCCTAGTTCTAGTCTCACGTCTTAGCCAGGGATCATATCCCTAAGCTTTGATACCAACTGTGACGCCCCCAAAATTAGGTATACATCACCCATCTTGGGTCGTCAGATACATGAGACATAATTTAAATACAACTTACTAATACAACTGTCGTGTACAATACGACAAAACATAACTGTGAGTTTGAATACAATTATTGTCTACTAGAGATTATACAAACTCAAAAAGAGTCCTCATTACAATTATTAATACACTATTTCATAGAATAGTGAGGAATACTAATGCTATCCTCTGGACCGTCACTCCGTTCCCCGACTAGTCCCTGCTATGTTCTCATTTCCTGAAGAGAACAGTGAAAGAAAGGGTGAGCTCAACTAGCCCAGTAAGAAATATTATGACTAAGATAATGCAGAATAAATTATCATTAGTCTCAAACAATGTTAAACTGATAAAATATAATAGACATCAAGTTTAACTGCAGCGGAACAAGCAATCCATTAAAAGAGTCAAGTAGAAAATAAAGTCTACTATCTTTTATAGTTTAAAAGGTTTTCATCAATTTTTATCGCTGAGACTCAGCTTAATGAATAATCCACATCATTAAATCATCCCTGCACTACAGGCCAAGGATATTCTTTAGTATCACGACCACGAATTATCCATGCACTACGGGCCAAAGATAATCGTGTTTTCATCAACGGTCCTGATCATGCCATAAAATAATTCATCTTTGCTCCCTTGGCCGAAGAGAATCCATAGTCATAATCATACCAAAAACTGTCCATCAATGCACTACGGGCCAATGAGGACTTTTAATTTTCACATCATTTGTAACATTACCGTCATGATTATACCGAATAATCCCTGGTCATAATCATACCAAGTCCATCTATGCACTACAGGCCACATATGACTTTCAACATAATATAAACGTGAGGATGATGACAATGATATAAGAGTTCAATAAAACAAGTTCAAGAATTAATTTGTCCAAGAACTACTAACGTCCAAATTGTCAACATGATACTGCTAATTTGTAGAGTAAAATTCAAGAATGATCAGAAGAATATTTCCATGAAAAGATACTGGATGAAACGCAAATATCAAGGATATTCTACTAATTTCATGGAGTATAGAAGTCAAAACTTTAACTAACTGAATATAATAAAGAATGGAATAACAAAAAAAATCACCATGCATGTGGTACTTCGCATCGACAGGTTATTCCAACAGAATAATAATAACGGAACCAGGTCAGGCAAAATTTGTACCGACAGGATGTTCCAACAGAATAATAAAGACGGAACCAGGTCCGGTGTAAAACACACAGACAGGATGTTCCAACGGAATAATAATAAAGACGGAACCAGGTCCGGTGTAAAACACACAGACAGGATGTTCCAACAGAATAATAGAAGAATGTCACCAAGTATAGGGTAGCCCGCGTATACAGGTTATTCCAATAGAACAATGAAGAAATGGAATAACAGAAGTTCTCTTCTTGAATACAAAAGAATAATATCCCTTACCGTAAAAGAAATTGAATATAAAAGTAGCAAAATACTTTTCTTCTATCTCTCTATAGTCTCTCTCTATAGTTTCTCTCTCTAGAGTTCAGTAAATTCGTAAGAAAATAATGAAGGAATGAGCTTCTATTTATAGGAAAATGGAATGCATAGTAACTAATCCATGAACGGTCCAGATTGATTTACTTTAATCTGACGGTCCATATTTAAAGAAAAATCTTTTAAATAAAATATAATATATTCTATTTATATAAAAAGATTTTTACTATGCAAACACTATGTAACACTATGCAAAACACTATGCATAATAAAATATAATATATTCTATTTATAGAATAACTTTAATAAAGTATTCTGTTTTATATAAAAAGATGTTTCTGTTTTATTACGTTAATAATACGAATAAAACAAAACGTCATCATCGCTCTAATAATTCATATTATTAATCGACAATAATTGAATCAAACTGAGCGACTTCTCACATAAATATCAATAATCAATACCGTGTGCTACTATGCAACAACGCGTATTACTGTACTTTTACTACCCAGTAGTTCAACAGTATCAACAGTAAAACTTCACTGTTATTTTCAATAAAATATTTTTGTCATTTTCTCAATCCGACAATAATTCCGTTGTGGTGTCCACCAATAATTGTACCGTCGTACGAATATTTTCCGACACAAAGAATATTTTCTGACCAATCGAATATAATATAACAACTTCCATACTTTACAAAATTTATAAATACTACCCACAACTATAATATTATCTCAAATTCACACCATAATATTAAAAAAATTATTTCGAGAAAATTAATTCTTTATTTATAAAATCTGGGGTTTCACAATAAATGATGTGATAAAAGTCCGCATTGACCCGTAGTGCATTGATGGACAGTTGTTGGCATAATCATGACCATTGATGAATACACGAATATCCTTGGCCCGTAGTGCATGGATAATTTGTGGTTGTGATACTTATGAATATCCTTGGCCGTAGTGCAGGGATGATGTGGATTATTTATTAAGCTGAGTCCCAGCGATAAAAGTGATGAAAAACCTTTTTAATCATAAAAGATAGTAGATTTTATTCTCTACTTGACTCTTTTAATGGATTGCATGTTTCGTTGCAGTTAAACTTGATGTCTATTGTATTTTATCAGTTTAACACTGTTGAAGACTAATGATAATTTATTCTGCATTATCTTAGTCATAATATTTCTTACTGGGCTAGTTGAGCTCACCCTTTCTTTCACTGTTCTTTTCAGGAAATGAGAACGTAGCCGAGATTAGTCGGAGAACGGAGTGACGGTCCAGATGATAGTATTAGTAGTCCTCACTATTCTGTTAAATAATGTGACAATAAATGTAATGAGGACTTATTCTGAGAGTGGATATTGTCTAGAAGATAATACTTGTATTAAAACTCACAGCTTTCTTGTTGTATATTAAAGATTGTATTTGTATTCTGTACCATATTTTTGACGACTCAGAATAGGTGATGTATACCTATTTTGGGGGCGTCACACTATCAGATTTTTTCAGCATGACATTACCAACTACAACGTTTGAAGGATTGCGTCACAATATTGGAATCTGACAGCTGAAGGACTTAAGGATATATTCATGAGGGGGAGCTAATACGCTCAGCACTCTTTATCCCTTAACCAATGTTTTTTCTCATTGGGTTTTTCCTGATAAAGTTTTTAATGAGGCAGTTTTCAATGCGTATGACTATATAATAGACATCAAAGGGAGAGTGTTATAAAATTATACATAATGTGTGAATGTCTATATACATTCTTACTCATGTCTAGACACATTCTCCTTATCTTTGATTGTAACTCTCATGTCCATTTAGTTTTGAAACTCATGTGCTTTGAGTTTGGTAACCTCCTAATATTTATGTTCTTATATCTATAAATAAGAGCATTGTAAAGTGATTGATTGATACAAAAGATTATGAGAATACTTTATTTCTTCTAATCATATTTGTTCTTAATTTTAATAATATTTTATAACAATTATGTTTTTTAAAAAAAATAAAAAATAAAAAATGCACGGTATAGCACGTGAGGTCCTTTCACTTTGGGTAACTTATTGGAATAAAAACCACACGCAACCTCTCTCTGTGCAAGCGTACAAATTACAATAAACAACCCGCTTCCTCCTCTCTGTCGCTCTCTCTCTCTCTCTTCCTACTCTTTGTCTTCTTCATCTGCAATACCTCACCGTCGCATTTTTCAAAGCCGCGTTTTTCACTCTCTGTAAGTATCTCTCTTCTCTCTCTTTCTCTCTCCATATATACACATGTATATACCGGTACATATGTAATGATTTCTATACAGTTATGCACAATATGATTTTTTTTTCTGAGGTACGATTGCTCATTTATGGATCCAAATATGAAATTAGGGCTATTTTGATTTGTGGTTTTTATTTTTCTGTTGATTAATCTGCTATTAAATCTTCAGTCTTCAATAGCTCTTCGAATTTCTTTCTTTCGTTCACTATATTTCGGTCTAATTTTTGGAAATATATGCACATAGAGATTCTGATTTTACACACATATGCTATGTTGTGTTGAATATGATGATTGGTAATTTTCGATTGTTTATTCAGTGAAGAAGGTGTGATCCTCTCTTTGCGCGTGTCCCGTTCTCTTCTCCATTTCCAATTACAGAAAAGAAAAGAAGAAAAACCTAAAAAAATATATACTCTAATGGATGTGAAGCTGTGGAACGATAAACGTGAAAGAGAGATGTATGAGAACTTTGCGGAGCTATTTGCCATTATAAAGGCAACAGAGAAGCTCGAGAAGGTATATATTAGGGATATAATTTCGTTATCTGAGTACGAAGTGGAATGCCTAAAGGTTATAGCTGATTTCAAAACTCTATCTTCTACACTCAAGGACATTGTTCCCAATATTGAGAGATTTGAAGATACCTACAAAATGGACTGCCCGGCTGCCCTGAACCGTCTTGTGACCTCTGGTGTGCCTGCCACGGTGGAGCACAGAGCGGCTGCTGCAATGTCAGGCACCACTTCAGCTGCCGTTGTGGCGGAATGTGTGCAGAATTTTATAACGGCGATGGATTCATTGAAGCTGAACATGGTGGCTGTTGATCAGGTTCATCCGTTGTTATCGGATTTGTCGGCCTCCCTTAATAAGCTGTCGATATTGGGGCCTGATTTTGAAGGGAAGACTAAGATGAGAGAGTGGATTGCGAGGCTGGCGAACATGGGGGCGGCTGATGAGTTGACGGAACAGCAGTCGAGGCAACTTCACTTTGATCTCGAGTCTTCTTACAACTCTTTCATTGCGGCATTGCCTTCTGCTGGAAGTTAACTGATTGGTGCTAAGGCTATAGATAATGGGATATGGTGATGCTTAATGCTTCGATATTATATAGTATTTTGTTTTTGATTTGATTTGATTTGATTTGGTAGCACATTAGTGATTACTTGAAAGGTTATAACTGGTTTTGTAACTTCAGTAATGTTTGAGTGGCTGGATTACTGATTTTTAACTGATAGCTGTGCTTATTATGATGGATATTGTTTCATCAATTGAATGTATATTTTTGTTTGGCTTGATGGTTATCTGTACAATCGTTCTGAGTTTGGAAATGGTGTTCCGCTTACCAGTCTTCCAACATCATAATATCTCAGTATAACTCATGTTACTTTTTTCTGATTCCTGCAAGGAATTTTTTTTTTAATTTTGTTTCACAATGCAATCTGTTAGTGGCATGAAAAATTTGATTAGAATTTTGATGAGGTATAGTTAAGACTTATCTTTGGACCTATCTAATTTGTTTAATGTCTTCACAAACATTCTAACGTGTGATCGTGCGTGTGTGTGAGTATATTAATGTAAATCATAGTATAGATACACTTGTACACGAGTACATACATATCCATACTTGTTTGTTTATTTTACTCTCAAATCTCCACTACTCATCTCTTCTTATGACTATAACTTTTACGACATCACAACTCTTTTCATGATCTTGGACTCTTGGTGAAGGTGATTTATTGTATACATCCATGTGGCAGATACATTCATATCAGGGCTTTAACTAAGAGAATTAAAGACTGTTCGTTTGGCCTGGCAATATTGCAAACGTTGTTTCAATTGACCTGCTTTTGTTAGGGGTGTATGGCCTTTGTTTGATATTGAGTATGGCTTGTACACACTACATTTAGGACTCGAGTGTTCACAGCCAGGTGACATTGTTTGATTGCAATTTGCAAACCTAGTAACCTACTCTGCACTTCAAAGATTAGTTCCATGTAGAAATACTACTGCCTGCAATTTAGCACATTATGGTTGTCACTAAACTATGTTTATGTAGTACGCTTATTCTGTCTTCAGAGATTCTTGGTCTTATCTAAATACTTTATTTGGCATGTCTGGTTTAAGCAATGTTCCTGATGCAGCATATCTTCCTTTTGCCACTTTAAAACCCAGTTCTGAATACAGGTGAATGCATCTTTAAGGTGCAATGTGAATGATTTCCTTAGTACAATTACCCCAGCTGGAGTTTTTGACCTCTAGACACCCTTCTTTTGTTTGTTGGTTTGGTTTTTAGTTTCTTTTATGTTTCCGCGATTGCTAGTTTACTCTTTACCAAAACTGTTCTGAGCGCCCTAATAATTTTACCTTGGAATCTCCTGCATCCATGTTACACAAACTCACGACATTTTGAAGAGTCTAATATGAGTATTCTTTAATTTTGTCAATTTTTTATATTAAAATAAAATTCAGTACCTATGCCCTTTGTAATTTAGGGAAAAGGTAAGAGTTCGTGTAACACGACAACATAGAAATTAACCACTAGTTTTTTAATAAAATTAAATGAAATAGACTGAATAATTAAAGTATATAGCCAATCTTATGTGGTGTTTGTTTAGAGCTGAATGACTGGATGACTGAATCGGTCAGTGCGTTTGTTTTGGTCTGAATGGATGAATCGGTAAGATGGACGAGTTGAATGGCTAAGTCAGATTTTTTTAGCTAGATGAGCAGCTAAATGAAGTAAAAAAAATAAAAAATAAAAAATTATATTAAGTAATATTACATAAATTTACAACAATTTTAAATTTTTTCAGAAGGGTAAAATAATAAAGTTTTGTCATTCAGATGCTTCAGACAGTCAATTATCAAACAATTTTTTTTATTCAAATTCAGATTTAACTCATTCAGATTCAGATTCGGCTTATTCAGATTCATTCAGTTTTTATCAAACACCCCCTTGGGGGCTGTTTGTTTAGGACTGAATACATCGGAATGGCTGATTGGCTGAATCGGTCAGCTATTAAGCGCATTTGTTTTGAAAAAAAATCGTCTGAATGGCTGAATCAATCAGACGATTGAGCTGAATGGCTAAGTCAGATTTTTTTGGCTGAATGGCTGAATGAGCAGCCGAATAAAGTAAAAAAAAATTAAAAAATGATATAAAAATAGTAATTATTATATTAAATAATATTAAATAAATTTAAAACAACTTTGAATTTTTTTTAGGGGTATAATAATAAATTTTTGTCATTCAGATGTTTCAGACATGTCAAACAATTTTTTTCATTCAAATTCAGTTCATTCAGATTCAGATTCATTCAGTTTTTATCAAACACCCCCTTGTTCTCTTTTGTTTCCTTTTTATCCTTTTATTTTTTTATTGGCTTCAATCACTTCTTAAGAATCTTTTCCCATCTTTAAAAAGTGAAACAATTATCTTTTATTTATTCACCAAGATAAATCAAATATTGTTCCATCTCCATCATTTTCGTTGTAGGATTCTTTTTGGATATTTGCTTACATGAATAAGAGCATTAAATATCGTTTGATTACTAATATTTTGACTTTATTGTTACAAAATATTAAATTTTACAGAATAAAATAAAATATATTAATTTAATAAACTAATATAATTAAAAGAATAAAATTAGAGATAATAAAATATATGAATCATGGGTTTATCATTATTCGCTATAGATTAACAAATTACTTTGAATCAACTATATTCGAGAAAATATGATTTCATTATAAAACCGAGAGTCATTTTAGTTTGAAATGGAGTAAATACAAAAGAAAACATGAGTGTTTTTTACTCTAAAGCTCAAAATTAAAAGAAGTTTTTTATTTTACAAATATTTAAAAAAACAATTTTTTTTATTTTTTAAAATTATCTATAAGCACTTTTAATGAAAATAATTAGAAATATTTATTTGGTGCTTATGCTTAGAAGTAGTATAAAAAGTTTGACCAAGTATAAAAAATAACAAATTGTCTGATCAAATATATTTGTACTGTTTTATCCTTAATTTATTATTTTATTATTATCTATCCTTACTTTATTATTTCATCTCTTCTACATTTGACTTTAATTTGAAAAATTTAAAGTTTAAATTGTAATTTGAATTTTATTTAGTATTAAAATAACAATATTATACTTGATAATAATATTTTAAAATATCAATTTTTAAAATTCGGAAGTGGAGTATCATATATTTTGATTATTTCCTATAAAATTATGTGATATACAATTTATAACTTTTTTATTAAGTGATTTTATCAGTTAATAGCAGAATGGACACGCTAAGCATCAACTTTACTTACTGGCCGTCGATTAAAACTGCAGTTATCACGTAGGAAATCAACCGTCGTACTACGCCGTAGTTAAGTTTCCCCCAATTATTTCTCTCTCTATATTTTCTCTGAATTCTCTCTCTCCTCCCCCCTTCTGCTACTCCCGTCTACGAGAATTAGCGCCAATTCTATTAATATATAACCAATTATGGTCCAAAACCCTAATTCTAACTATATCTCAAAGCCTCCATGGATCACCTGAGATTCGTATCCGCCGCAGAAAACCCTAGAAATCTAGGGTTCAGCAACAACACCAGTCACAACAAGCAAATGCCAAATAATTTCTTGATCCAGAAACCTATGACTCCGATTATCGATCGATTCAAGGCTTTGTTGAAGGACAGGGAAGACCGGATTAGGGCTTTGGCCCAAGGCGATGGGGATGTTCCTCCGCCGAGCACAGAGGAAATTGTGGGTCTTTACGAACATATTTTGTCGGAGCTTTCTTTCAATTCGAAGCCAATCATTACCGATCTCACTATAATCGCCGGCGATCAAAGAGAGCACGGAGAGGGCATTGCTGATGCTATTTGTGCTCGGATTGTTGAGGTATCAGTTTGGTTCGAAGGTTTTTAAGTAATCAGTGTTTAGGGATTTTGATTATGTAAATTCTGCATTTGTTTAGCAGTTGAAATTGGATGCCTTTTTTCTGGTTAACACCCCCTTTTGGTGCTTTAATTTGTGTTGTGTTTCTAATGTATTGGAGTTCTAGTCTTGAAATGTACCACTTCTATTTCCCTTCTTTTTAAGTTTGAAATTTTAGTTGGAATAAGAACCCAAATGTTAACTTTATTTTCTTTCATGTGTTGTCTATTCAACTGTTTTTAACATTCCTCCCAAATAATAGGACCCCTTCGCCCTTGAAAATTTTGATTATTGCTTTACATAAACAAGTAAAGTGGTGCAAACGCAAGACATAAGCACTCCATTTCTAACCATTGAAGAAATTTCCAGTTGACGGTTAACTCCATATTATGTTAGCCCAGGCATACTCTTGGATGCCTTGCTTAATATGTTTACTTTATCATACCGAAATCACGCAGAGTACCCGAGAAAGATTTAACAACAAATTAACCCATTGACATCATTATGAAGTTCTTAAGCGAAGCAAGAAGGAAAATTTAAGTTAGAAAATACTGCAAAGGTGAGATGCATCCCTTACATGCAGCCAAAGCCAGCAAACTAATTATTGAATATTTTATATAGATCCTCATCCTATTGCCAAATTGAATTTTGAATTTATGCATACAACATTAGCAAATACAGAGATAGATATGAGAAACAGAGAATTTGTATGGCAAACATAGATGTAGAGAGCAACTGAGCAAGTGAGCAAGTGAGCAAGTGGAGGTTTTGCTATTTACCCCTTTGGTTCATAATCTAGAGGAAGTATCTCTATACTCTTTTTCTCAGAAGTTTGATCTTGTACTCATCATCAAACAAACAAAATGTAAGATAGTTGTATATTTTTCGGTATTCATTATTTCATATTTGTCCTTATATAGGTTGTGGCTGAGCAGAAACTGCCTTCTTTATATCTTTTGGATAGCATTGTCAAGAATATAGGCAAGGAATACATAAGATACTTCTCTGCACGGCTACCTGAGGTGAGTGAACTATCAATTTCAGATATTCTATGTTTTTTGTTTGCCTTCAAAATTATATGTTGGCATTTTCTTGTCATTTTTATCAAGGTCTTCTGCGAGGCATACAGGCAAGTAAACCCAAGTTTACGTCCTTCTATGCGCCACCTGTTTGGTACCTGGTCGGCAGTGTTTCCTTCTTCAGTCCTTTGCAATATTGAGGCTGAACTGCAAATTTCTCCAGGTCGAAGTAATCAATCTTCTGGATCGACTCCCTTGCGATCTTCTGAATCTCCTCGACCAACTCATGGCATACATGTTAATCCAAAATACTTGGAAGCAAGGTGTCAGTTTGAACATTCAACTACAGATGGTGTAAGTTTTTTCCTAGAGTTTACCCTGGACTCTTTGAGGTTAAACAATAGTGTAACTTTATAATCTCCCAATGGGATATCTTTACATCAGTAACATGCCACATGTTGTACTAGTACCACTGTATTTGCTTTAATGTTGTATAATTTACCTTTCTATTTCTTTTTTTTTGCCAATTCTATAATGATGCTATATGTGGAAGTATTTTTTTTGTTTGGGTAAGAAAAGGAATCATATGGATATTGAACTCTCATTCTTAAGGAGGAAACCTTATTCCTTACGGTATTATAGTTCGTCAAATGTTTATATCAAATGCTTATATATATGCATAATTTGGGACTGCCATAAGGGCTAAGGCGTTAGATTTTTCCTGTTTCCTTCCTGCCAACATCTCCATGCGAGCCGGGAGGTTTTCAAACATTATGCATGGCTTCCATGCTGATGAGGAATGTGACAGCCCTATTTTAATATTTATTATTTAGATTTTTATTTGGGAAGAAATTGATGTAATTGGGGATTTCATTTTGATATTTGGGGATTTGTGGTAGTCTTGGTATTTTATTTTTTATTTTGTTTTGGTAAACTTAAAATTCAGCTGCGATCTATCTTCCTTTCTGTGCCTCCTCTGGTAAAGATTGTACCGAGTCTTCCATGGATGATACTAATGAAGTAAATGAGAAAGTTGCTAGTGTTGGAGATGTGGAGGGTTACCCTAGTCCCTTTTGAGCAGGCCGAACATTTAAATTTCACCATTCAAGAACCTTTACTTTCAGCGCCTTTAAATACAAAAGCAATACTTTTATCGGTACTCTTTTCAATTTTTTCATGCAACCACATTGGGTGGATTGGAAGATAGTAAGACATACTATTCCTTTCCTCTTCTCATGCCCTTTCCCAAGCCTAAGGGCGACGTTCTTAACTCTATTACATTCTATTTTAACTCTGACACTTCTCTTTTACCTCCCTTAACCTCTCTTCGTTCCTATTCTTCCATAGTAAGACATACTCTTCCTTTCCTCTTCTCGTGCCCTTTCCTAAGCCTAAGGGCCATGCCCTTAACTCTGTTACCTTCTATTTTAACTCTGACACTTCTCTTTTACCCTTAACCTCTCATGGTTCCTATTCTTCCACATCTTAAATTCGAGTACGATTTTTTCCCCAAAAGAAGTAGTTTACTATCTATTTTTACAGTTAGAGTATTAAAATAGTGAGTAGTGCTACTTTGATCTTACATTTCATTATTGAGAGGATTAACAAGCTTTTGTTTTGCCTTCTACGATTTTAATTGGTATTATGTGTCTGCCGATGAAATGACACGGGACTTCTAATTTCTGTGATCATTTGGTGTGCAAGCTGTGGAACTGTCTGTCTTTGGACGCTTATCAATTGTTTTCTCTTTTTTGTTTTATTATAAGTGGTAGTTAGCTCCTAAGCTTTTCCCTGTATGCCTTCTTCTGGCTTTCTTAACCTGGTGGCTCTTTCTCTTGCAACTCCATGTGTTCTTTCTTTTTGAATCTACTTCCATTTTAGATTCGTGGAGAAAGATCATCCGGGTTCATGGAGTGCCTCCAAGCAGAAAGGCTTAAAGACAGATTCGGTCATGGAGATTAAGCATGTAGGTACTTTTGTTTTTCTTGAGTGAAGTACAGTGCTTATTTACCATTCCATAATTTTTTTATAATTTAATTTTTTTTAATCTAAGGAATTACAAAGCCATATTGAAATTGTTTTTGATTTGAACTGGGAACAATAACTTGGTTTGTGATGATCTGGTCTATTTTAAAAGTAATGTTTCATAACTTAATGCTTCTCAATAGTTATATGGCTTGACTTGCAAGTAAATCAAGTAAACTTTTTAATATCAGTTTGTCATTTCGCAATCACGTTATTTAAGTGGCAAATTTTTGCTATTTATCTTTACTGTTGAATATTAAGGTAGGAGTGGTGATACTTTTAAATCTTACATGTCATTATGGAGAGGATTAACAAGCTTTTTGTTCTGCCTTCTGCGTTTTCAAATGATGAGTTCATATATCTAACTGACATCAAATTGTGAATGTTTAATGTTTAATCGTTAATGGAAAAAAGGTTGAAGAAAATAATTGACATTGAACATTGTGCAGAAGTATGTTCCCAAGGTGTGGAAGTATGTTCCTAAGGTAGATGACTATTTTAACCGAAAGGAACAGTACAATTATTAACTTATATATCTGGTCAGCAACTGCAAAGCTAAGCAAGAAACTGAATTCAAAAGCATAAATCCTAACAGATTTGCCTTTTGGTTTGTGGTGCTTGGTTTTAAGTAACGCTGCCACTTCCAAATGATGTTTTTTCAATTATATATGTTTTTATGTTATATATATTGAGGACGGATCTAAAACATACCTTTTAAATATCATACCTTTATTAAAACTACGTCGTTTTGGAGATTTTTTAAAAAAACAAGTGGCGCCGCGGGTGGCATTTTTGTAAATAAAAGGAAAACAAGTGGGACCACTCTCTCTCTCTCTATATATTTTGCATTTATGTTACACTTTAAACATTGATTTTTTCTTCTTTAAATGGCGGACTATCTGTTATTTCTAGCTACCTAGTTGTCTGAATTTTCTTGATATGCTGTCTTTAATTTATTCTCTCTTCAACAAATGCTTCAGCCAGCTATCTATTTGTTTGTCATGCTGACTGACCCTACTAGAAGGATTTGTATATTTATAATAGTAAGCACCGTTTTCTGAACGAATGTGTTGTACATGTACAAAAAAAATTCAATTGTTAAATCATTTGTATCCTGGCAGAACATCCAACATTCACGAGGAACTTCATCTTTGAAGATACATGGAAAGCATGCTGTTGGATATGATTTTGATAATGCAGAGATAATACCTACACTCGGAGCTAAAAGGTTGAGCTCAACTGATCATGCAGCTTACACATCTTCTGTTGTTGATGCAGAGAAACTGCTTCCTTCTTCGGCTAATAGGATTGCAAAGTACTCTTCATCTTTTAGCATTGGACATGTGAGGTTACCACCTTCAGACAATGAATTTGATTCTTCAAATAGGGTTGTTGAAAGTGCCTCACCATCTCATCTTGGATTTGGTTATGGACTTGGCGGAGTGATGGGCAGAGATGAGGAGGCAAATGAATGGAAGAGAGGTCACTGGTCTAACGATACCCGTCAGAAATATGATATTCGTGATGCATACAGTTACAGTAATGATGCAGAGCTTCAAAGACCCAGAGCTCTGATTGATGCTTATGGGACAGACCAAAGGGAAAAAACAATGTACCAGAAGTCTCCAAAGGTTGGATACAAGGATATAAATGGCACTGATAACAAGGTGGGTGTGCGGACGTGGCAGAATACTGAAGAAGAGGAGTTTGATTGGGAAGATATGAGTTCAACATTAGCAAGCGGCAGCTTGAATACAAATTTGTTACCCTCATCTACTCTATCTACAGGAAGCTTTACTACGAGGCCTGGCTTTGAAACCCACAACTTGTTTCCTTTGGAGAATGACTTCAGGAGAAGCAGTTGGGCTGGCCGGGCTCAACTTTCTGCAAGCAATGGTGCATCCATTGGTGAAGATCCTGTTCCCTCTATTGGTGTATGTTTATTCTACTTCGTTTACTTGCATTCCGTGTATTTTCTAGTTATTGAGTAGATGATTGAGGAATTCTGATGATATTGTTGCATACAAGTCTCATATTTCCTTTGTAGGTCCACCTGTTTATTGGTCTCGAGTATTTTACAAATGTTGGTGGTTGCATTTTTAACCGGGCCGGAGCTTTTGAATATTGAAAGATTTATGAAGTTTGTTTCTAATTGATTATTTCCAACTATTGCATCCCATTTTGCTGTCAATATATTGTTATCTGTAGTCTATTCAGCTAAATGATTTAGTTGTATTGTTTTTGTTTCAATTGTTTATTTTTTTTGCTATTGGAGGCAAATCTATATAGGTGACAAAAAATCTTTGGATTATATTTATCAAGTTTTACTTGTACATATTTTCGTCTTAATGCAGTAGAGCTTTGAAAAGAATTGGAATGTTCATTAATTTTACAAATAGAATGCGTTGTCCAATTTCCAACTTCCATTTTTTCTCCTTGCATTTCTGAGTGTCAATTAATTTTGTGCAGTCTGGCCGTGGATTGATCAATAAGATTTCCAAACTTCACAACGAGGAATCACATTTTCCTGGTTCTCATAATCCTCTAGAATCCTGGAACTTCCCACAGAATCTCCCTCAGTGTTCCCAAAAAAATTATAATGCCAAACAAGGGGGAAGGAATTTCCAATTGACCTTTTTTGCATCAGATGGTGAACAAAAGCCTCCTATTATTAATGACTTTTCGGGTGTCGGTGTACGACGTGGTTCTTCAACCTTTGCATTAAAAATGAGTTCTTCAACTTTCGAGCCTTTAAATGCTGAGGTTTCCTCAGCTTCAGTAACAGCATCAACAGGAGGTTGGCCTCATGGTAAAACGCAAAAACCTTACCTACTTCCTTCACTAGCTACTCTTCCTTTGCAGAAACAGATTTGGAGTCATTTTGATTCAATGAATGCTACTAAAGCCAATATTGATCAAGGCCTAAATAAGTCATTTTTGGGTCAGAAGCAACTGGATAGTGCAGAACACAAAGCAGCGACCAACCAGCTGCCTCAGTTTCACCATCAGCAGGCTGTACCAATTTCATTAAATCAGCAAAACCAAGCACATAATGCTGTGTTGCAACCACCATTGGTAATGCATCAGGAGGTTCAGCCAAATTTGGTTCCACCTACTGCAATTTCGACCCCATCCCATTTAGGTCTATCCCACTTGAATCATGGATATATCCTCAAAGTCATGGGCCCTTTGTAAGTACTGTTTTCCTGAACCCAACCCCCAGTATGCAGTCATCCCCGCCAATCCTCAAAATCCCAAATACATCTATGCATTTACCAGGCAGAGCCTTGCCGCCTCTACCTTTAGGGCCCCGTCCTGCCTCATCGCAAATGATACCCACATCTGAAAATCCTAGTTTCATTGCCTCCCACCCTCCAGCTGGGGGTGCGTTTTCGGGTTTGTTTAGTTCTCTGATGGCCCAAGGTTTGATCTCATTGACAAATCAGGCTCCCATTCAGGTATATTTTAATAATCTCCATTATATTATGGCTTCTTAAAGAGTAGATTTTCCTATAGGGTTTCCGTATGTTCTTATCTAAATGATGATGTCTAGGATCATGTGGGACTGGAGTTTAATTCTGACCTTCTGAAGGTGCGTTATGAGTCTGCAATAACTGCTCTGTACACTTATCTCCCCAGACAATGCACAACGTGTGGCCTTCGATTCAAATGCCAAGAGGAGCACAGTAGTCATATGGATTGGCATGTAACCAAGAATCGGATATCAAAAAACCATAAACAGAAGCCTTCTCGTAAATGGTTTGTTAGTGTCAACATGTGGCTCAGTGGTGCGGAGGCATTGGGAGTTGATGCTGTTCCTGGGTTTTTACCCACTGAGAATGTTACTGAGAAGAAGGGTGATGAAGAAATGGCTGTTCCTGCAGACGAGGATCAGAATGTTTGTGCACTCTGTGGAGAACCTTTTGATGATTTTTACAGCGATGAGACTGAAGAATGGATGTACAAGGGTGCTGTTTATATGAATGCACCAACCGGATCAACAGCAAGCACGGATAGGTCTCAGTTAGGTCCTATTGTGCATGCTAAATGCAGGTCTGAGTCGAATGTGGTTTCTTCTGAAGATTTTAGCAAAAGTGAATTGGTATGTAATATTTCTTCCTGTTATGAAGCTATGTTTTTGATGTTTTATCTTACTTTCTTAGGTTAATGTTGATCAGATATCATTAATGAAATACAAGTGCTTTATTACATTTTTAGTGTCATCTACTTGTGCAATATTGTTTGTTTATGCAAGGCATTTTAATTTGAGGTATATGGTAGTGCATTAATCAAAATATACTGAGATATCCACTTAATAGTACTTCTAAAGTTAAGACTGCGCACCACTATCTATTTCCCAATATTACTTCCTCCCTCTGTCCCATTTTACTTGTCCTAATTGACTTTTTATAGTCAAATTGACCATTTTTAAGTTTAATAACTACGCAAATGTATTTAAATTTTTGCAATCACAAACCTAGACATTAATAGTAAGTTCTATGAACTTTATTATGATCGTAGTGTCTTTCCAATTTTTTGGAAAGATAATATGATTTATTATTTCTAAACGGTCAATTTGACCACAAAAATTCAATGAAGACATAGAATGGGACGGGGGGAGTAATTCATTTTAATTTCGATTTTTAATGTTTATGGATTTTCTTTCATCGCTAGCTGACATTTTGTCCTCATATTGGCCTTCAATTTTAAACTGATTTAAAAATCACTAGCACTGGCATGTCGGTAGAAAGTAGAAACTGGCAAATTAAATACATAATTTGTTTGTACTAGTATTATAATGTAATTTATACCGACATGCCAATTTATTGGAAACAATTTATAATACAGGAAACAATTTATAGTATCAATTGTCTATTATAATACAGGAAACAATTTATTGGCATGTCGGTAGAAAGTAGAAACTGGCAAATTAAATACATAATTTGTTTGTACTAGTATTATAATGTAATTTATATAAGATGTAGAACATGCTGTGATTTTAAGCAACTGTTTTTGTGTTCAGTTAAAAGTCTGTCATTTAATTTTGTGTGTGTAGTGTTGAGCTTTTTCTGGTTGCAGGGTGATTATGTAAGGTTTTCACTTTTCAGTTTCATTATTCTTTTGTGATTTGCAGGGATATACAGAAGAGGGTAGTCAAAGAAAACGGCTGCGGAGTTAGCTTATTAAGATCGGCTTTTAGGCATTCCATAACTTAATTTGAGTTTCTTCATGTTATTATTCTGCTCTAATTTTGTTTGTTTGTTTTTGTTTTTGTTTTTTATGTTGGTTTTAAGCTGGCATCTCCTTGGTGTGATACCAGAACCATGTATAGTTCAGTTTGTACCATTAACAGTCAGCATAAGGTTACAAATTTGGTGAAGCTTATCGTTTCTGGTGTTTCCTATTGTCTTTCGCTATCAAAATTATGGGTTGGGATCCTGATTTCTCAAACATTTCTTAATATTGCTACTAATGCGCATCTTGTCATGGTAAGGGTATTTCTTAAATTTTGAGTGCTAAGTATTGAATCTAACAATTGTCAGTTGAGTCTCCAATATTGTTGCCGTGGTCTTTTAATATTTTTGCAGGGGATGCGACAGGCAATAGTTCAACTAAGAACCAGCTTGAGACTGCGTTGTGAGTTTTCTTCAAGCTGTTGTACTAGTAGAGCCTCGTGTTGTAATGGAAGGCACTGATGGTGCCTGTCTTTTCTTGTCTTTCTCTTTGTTTTATAGGAAGGGTTAAACCTGGATGGATTGTAAAGGTACCACCACCTGATACTATGTGATTTTGGTGAAATTTGGGATTCAATAAAATTGAACCAATTGTTACTCAAATTGTGTAAATTGGTGCATGGTTTTATATTTAGTTTCTATCTGTATGCCTGAGTGTGTGAGTTATATTTTCTTGGATCTAGCACTTGTCTATTACTGCCCAATTTTTCTAATAAGAATACAGTGGAAAGATGATGATGCATATTTGGATGGCTCCTAGTTAACCTGCCTGCCTGCCTGAATTAAATTCTGTTTTTGTATTATCTTTAAGCAGTTGTGATGGGGCAAGATACTACTACCTAATACCATTCAACATATATAAGTTTATTTGTATATGATATGATGTTACATCAACAGTTTATAGGATCCAAGGAAGAATAGAATAGAATAGAGGAATGGTGGTGGTGGACAGTAGTGTGATAAAATCAAATCACATAATTGTTGCATAGACAATACTAAAATGATTATTATTTTATTATCATAAACTATATATAGCTACGCTACGCTTGACTTACTATCGTTGTCCCAACGTAATATATTATCAATCTACATTGTCTAATCATTATAAGGCCGCGTCTTGACTGAGTCGGCATAATTTTTTATTTTTTCCAACCAATTCATTAAGATTAATGATACGGTGACAATAAATGGCTGCAAAAGAGTTGATATAAAATGATGTCTGATTATAATTAGTTGATATTTCATCATACATGAGTGAGTTCAATGTGTACAACACTTTTTTTTATGTATCCAAATTATACCTAAATCACTAAATTCCCGGTCCCCTAGGATTATGGATAACAATTACAAATAACTCAAGATTCAACAAAATCTAAATATATTAAATCATTGCATTTTTCACAAAAAAAACAGATACTTGTTAAAATGTACAATTATAAAAATAATCGGATTTTGTTGCAAAAAAGATGGTCAATCGAAAAACTATACAATGACAAAACTTTAGATACACGATGATAAGGTTGTAAATTGAGCAAATAGTTCGGGCTTGATTCGTATTCGATTCGTACTCGTTCGATTCGAGCTCGACTCGAAATATAAATGATTCACATATGAGCAAATTTTAAAGTTCGATAAATTATACTCGAACCTCCTCAAACTGTAATTTTCTATTGATACTCGGATCATATTTGTTCGAAAAATTCAAACCGCTTTAGCTCGATTAGAGATCTTGATCGATTCGGTAACTAAATGAGTCTCAATCAAATCTTATTTTATACTCGATAATTTTTGTGAATCAAATCTGAACAACTTAATACTCAGTTCGATTCGTTTCATTTACACCATTACACGAGGAGGACTAATTAGCTTTAATTGCACAATAGACAACTCCAAATGATTTACAACCATCAACGTATTGGTGACGTAACAAGAAATTTTTTAGGAATTTGTCAACTTTTTTTTGGTACCATTAATTTCCATTACAACCGGGTGGGGTTGGCGTAACCAAGCTGTCTGCAAATTTGTAAAGTTGATAGGTGGGATAATTTATTTATTTATTTATTTATTTTTCGTAATAATTTATTATTATTACAAATTATTTTATTTTTGATTAGTTCGTTGTTTAATTTCATAATTTTATAGATTATATTTTGTCATTTTTAAGGTTATTTGATGACAAATTATAACTTTTTTTTATATATAAAAAAAGTATGATATAATCCCACTTCGTGAAGTATCAAATGACCTAATAAATAATAACAAATAAAATAGTATATAAGATTAAATAACAAACTTATTATACGATAAAATCATTCCTAGTAGTTTTAAATTAGTACCAAATAATTTTATCCCATCTATCAGGCTAAAAAACAAAATTGCCTAGTTAAGTCTATAATAAAAGTTTTGAAAATTAACCCTTTGGATTAAATTCTTTGACCGAAATATATTACGTGTTTTGAGTTATGTATAAGAATTAAAAAAATAATTGTATAACATTAGATATAGTATCAATTGTCTATATTATAAAAGTGTCTATCTAAATTGTCACTTAATTTTAATTTGACTCTTTAAATAACAAAAATTATAATTTAATTCTTGAAATGATCAATTTAATTTGAATTTAAATTAAATTTTTGGTCACGCGGAAAGCACTCAGTGTTTTTAAAGGGGCATGAATGTCAACTCATAGTACAAATTACATGACAAATAATAAAATAAAACAAACTAATTAAATTCAAAATAAATGAATAAAAAGTAATTAATATAATAATATCACTTCATATCGGAGCCACTTTTATTAGCAACCATGGTACTTGCAAATGAAAATACATGCAACCACATCTTAGAAGAAGAAATCATAGAAAGATAGATGGGTTGTATATGACTCTTTTTATGGAAGTTGTGAAAGTAATGTTATGTGCGGGAGTGGTCAGTATAAAATTAATTTTGGTTAATTGATTAATATAGTGTCGATACGCAGGTGGGAGGTGATCTCTTTTTCTGCGTGTCAAGCACTGTATTGGTCAATTAACCAACTTATCATGAAATTAACTTCATAATAACCAGATCCGTTATAGGCAAGACAATTCATAATTGAATGATCAATTAGAAGCAGAAAAAAGAGTATAATTTGAACTGAAATTGTGATTTTTTCTTCTGATCGATCAGCTGTTTTTGACATATACTAGTTCATATGATGGTTACATAACACTTTCTACGTACTATTCATATTCTGTTAGTAATTGATCCAGGTCGGACCCGTGTATCATGAACATCCACTTGGGTATGGATATTGGATAACCCAACTAGGATTGTAAGAGTCTCATATCACTTGGAAGTATTTTAAATAATACTTGATATGGTTAGGACTCCATACGAGATAAATACTGAAGTTTACTGTGTGTAGGGCTAAGAAAAAATAACTTATTATTTTTTCTATACAGTTTCTCTCTAAATACTCTCGATCTCTAATATTTCTAAGTTTCCATCAATAGGCTTTGGTGTACTTGGTGTGAACACTTAATTAGTTCGTCCGCATTGATTGCTTGTAACAACTATATATTGACGAGAAGTACGAAAGATCGTAGTAGCTGTGTTCGTGGTGTTGCTTGTAGATTTGATATTTGGTTCAACCGCTTCTGCTTCGTGGATACTTACCTATTCATATGTAAGTATTACTTATGTGTTAGTTTCTACCTAAAATTCTAACATATTCATACAAGAATTATTAATTAAATGTTGAATTTTTGCATACCTAGGACTAGGACTAGATGGGAAGACATTTTTTGTCCCAATAAGTCCTTATTTATTTATTTATTTTTAATAAACGTTTGAAGACTATGTCAGCATCTTTATTTCCACGTCCACTACAACAGACCACAATCTTTTTGCCATCGGGTAATGTAGGGCAGAGTTTGTCTAGAAATGCCAAAGCATGAGAGGCCTCAAGAGCTGGAATTATCCCTTCTAATCGGCATAGCAGCTTGTATGCTGCAAAAAATTAGGGCAACAAATGAAATGCTTAAATTAGGGCAGGCAACAAATGACGTACCACAATTTATCCCATAATCTTAATTATATGAATTCTAAAATTTTAACAGTCATGTAAAATTGACGAGTGATTAACATGAAGTTAAATTTAGTCAATTGACTAATACAGTGTCGACACGCACGTCGGGAGGTGATCTCTCTCTGCGTGTCAGCACTGTATCACCGGCGGAATCAGGGGGCGGGTGGGGGCAATTGCCCCCGGTAGCCGGACGCCGGTAGGGAGGCGGTCACCGGTCAGACGGTGGGCGGAACGAGGAGGGGGGCGGGGGCAGGGCAGCAGGCTGTTGATAATTGCCAAAAACATTAACTACAACTGCTGTAGCAATAATTCCAACTCAACCAATTTTCGTTCTAGCCTCTCTACAGCTACGAATTCTTCCATCAACTCCTGCCGGCTGCCGGCTGCCGCCCGTCGCCGCTTGGTTTAAAAATTTTGACCCCCCTACAAAAAAGTTTTGGTTCCGCCACTGCACTGTATTGATCTACCATCCAACTTATCATAAAATTAACTTCATATATAGTAACCGGATCCGTAAAAATTGTCTCAAACTTAAATTTTATACTTTGACCCATTGTTAACCTTCTATGGCTTCTTGGTCTGTGACTGTATAAAACTCGGCCCTCCCAACATCTTTGAGAAAACTTAACTCTGGGCTGACTCCTGGGTACTCCAACCTGCAGTGCAGTTTTACAAATTAGTATCTCTATCCCCCTGTCTGTTTTTCTAACACTTTAACCACAAATTAAAAGTTATTTTGGTGATTGTAACTAAACAAAAATGTCTAGTTTACGTAATATGTTGTACTGTAGAATCCATCAATATTTTTTCTAGATAAACTAGATAGTTTTTTCCCCTTAGTTATCAAGTATTTTTTCTTTTGATTTTGGCACTAAAAAGATTGGCAACGTAAAGGACCGGTGCGCTCTAAAAGTTTGCCACTGAATTGACATTTAAAATAACAAAAAACAATAATATAAAGGATCAAAGCTCTAAATTTCTATAAAAGAGTAAAAATATAAATGATTACCCACCCCACAGCAATTGAATGAGGCTTAATTATCTGCCCTTCCTCATCTTGCATCAAATAACTCATGGCTCCATGATAAACACCCACTTCTCCATTAGTTAAAGTTGCCGAGTGTTTTCCACTGTTTGGGCCAAGACCAGCAGCTTCCACTCCAATTAACCTTACATCTTCATCTCTTACAAATTCATGAAACAGTCCCAATGCATTAGAGCCAGTCCCTACACAAGCAACTAATACATCTGGATTGCCACCCCATTTCTCCATCCCTTGTCTCCTTGTTTCCTTTCCGATTATGGACTGGAATTCGCAAACTATGCTAGCGCAAGGGTGAGGCCCGACGGCACTCCCGGATAAGTAGTAGCTGGTTTCTAAGTTTCCAATCCATTCCCTGATTGCTTCTGAGGTTGCATCTTTGAAACTTCCGTTTATAGACTTGACCTACACGAGCGCATGCACTTGTTACTAACAAATTAAAGGCCATGTATGTAGTAGAAAAATATTGTATCCATATATTATGTTATAGGAGAATATTGCATATATATGTCGCTTATAGGAAACTATTGCATCCATATAGCATTTGCTGGATATATATTGCATCCGTATAGCATATGTTAGTTACAAGAAAATCTTGCATTCATAATGAATCGATCTTTTAGTTATAGGAATATGTTGCATCCATATAGCATTTGTTAGTTATATATATAGAAAAATATTACTCATATAACATCTGTGAGTTATAGATAAATATTGCATTCATACAACACATCAGTCGGTTATAAGAAACTATTGCATAGGATAGAATTACTGTAATTATGTGATTTCAAGATGCAATACTTTCTTGTAGTCTTTGACATACGGTTTGACAATTCTAACTTCGGTGAATTCAAATCCCATTTTTCCATTTGGAGGAGTAAAAGTGTAAGAATATATAGGAAACACAATTATATATATTTACCTTAGCACCAAGCAACTTCATTAAAACTACATTAGATGATTGTCTCTCAATATCCGAGCTACCCATGATGATAGTACACTCCAAAGAAAGTTTAGCACAGGCGGCAGCTGTCGCGATGCCATGCTGGCCGGCGCCCGTGGCCGTTACTATACTATTCCTGCCCATGCGTTTGGCCAGCATGGCTTGTGCAATGGCATTATTCAACTTGTGAGATCCACCATGGTTTAGATCTTCTCTCTTTAAATAAATCTCAGGCCCTTCTCCTCTACTGTTCTTGTAGTGATTTGTGAGCCTTTGAGCAAAGTATAGAGGAGTTTCGCGCCCTACGTAGTCACTAAGCGCGGTAGCTAATTCTGCCTGCAAGTCAATACCCAAAAATAAAAATAAAAATATGCGGACTAATTTTATGTCGAATGTGGATTCAGATTAAGTATATATTCTTAGCTACATAAGTCAATATTTAACATAAATTTGTTGTCATATATACAGCAACACTAAAAAAAATGCTTAGAAGGAAGAAAAAATAAAAAAAATACTTAGCAAACCTGAAAGCCAATGTCGTGTAGCATTAATTTAAATTCAGCTTCAAGCATGCTCAAACAAGCTACTAGGGTTTCGGGAACGAACTTTCCACCAAACCTTCCAATTTTTCCAGTATTAAACATATTATCTTCGTTTTCAATTAGTGTTTGTGTCAACTGAGATTTTCTTGAGAACAGTGTGTCATGACCAACAGCTGAACAAACTAAGGGAACTCGAGACTCGGCAGTAATTGGATGCAAAGAAAAGCTCGGTGATCTTTTCAAAAGCGTCCATTTCCAGTTGCATCCGGGAAATTTCCCTTGAGGATGAAGCATATTAGTTTGGAGTGGGGATGCCATATTATCTTGTAATACGATTTGTGGTGATGGACTAGTGGTATAGTGGTGTACTTATATACTACTACTATCTAGATATTTTTTTTTGGCTAAATCTATCTAGACATATTAGAGAAGCACTATATGTTGAAATAACATTTCTCACATTTTATTATGACGGGGTACTTTTCATTGAATTACTTGTGGGTCGCTTTTGTTTGTGCAGTAAATGTCACAAGAAAAGTAGCCAATCCCAAAGGTTAGGTAAAGTGATAATAGAGGGATACTGAGTAATTGGATTTATATAAGAGAATTTTGTTTTGGATGAACTATTCCATATAAATATTACTCTCTCAGTCCCATGATAAAAGTCCTTATTACTATTTTGGGTAGTCCCATGTTAAATGTCTACTTTCCTTTAATAACCAAACTTTTACACATATTTTCTTATTATACCCGTAGTATTAAATATCTCATACTTTTCTTATTCTAATTCTCTCTCCATATTTCATGACATTATTATGGGCAATTTTGTCATTTTATTCATCTTCTTAATATGCGTGAAAAGTCCACCGGGACTTTTATCCTGGGACGGAGTGAGTATATAATTACAATTTCTAGTTATGCAATTACATTATATAAATTGTTTATAGTGAACTAGTGATAGTATCTTTTAAAATAACAAATTATGTGTTTGATCTGGGCCATTCTAAAATAAACTTGTATATATATGTTTGTAGTTTTCATTACAAAGAAGAAAAGAGAGAAATAAAAAATAGTCTTAAAATAAACTTCTTGTTGATTCTGTAACTACATGCATAAGATTTTAAGAAACGAATTTCACATGTATCTTCCTGTATATAATAAATCTTCTTGGGTCCACAATTGTAAACCACAAATTTATATTGTCGTTGCAAAAAACGTTGAAATAAGATTCAGCAGGTGAATGAATGCAACAAAGGCAATAATTTGGATTTTAAGCACAATTCGCATCATCTGCACTATTCACATCATAGTCACTATCATCATCTTCTTCAATAACATCATCATTGTCTTCATCTTCATTAACATCTTTATAATCTCAATTATAAACCAAATAACAAAATAAAAAAAGATAAAATAACATAAGATTTAAGGTGAAAAACTCTTAATGAGAAAATTCACTAGCCAAACTCCGTATTTTCAATATATCAATAAAAAAGGGGGCTTACAATAATTTTCTCAAGTTTTACGCCCTAAAAACATTATAAACCTACTAACTATTTTGATAATTGAACTTTGTTCAACGGATATTTTTTTCTAATTTAAACTGTTATTGTTTTAATACTACTTCAGTCGTAGAATAGGAATCTCATTTTATTTTATTTTAGACATAGATGAGAATCTTATTTGACTAGATAAATTTTTTACAAATTAAAATAAGATTTGACCCTAACTTAGCTAACTACAGAACAAAAAATAATATTGCCTCCGTTTCAAAATATAAAATTAAATTTGACCGTTTAAAATCAATTTGAGATGTTTTTAAATTCAAAATTAGTTTCATTTATTTAACTTATAATTATTATAATTGGTAATACTTTTTAATATTTTATAATTATTTTCTCTAAAATTAGATGTATTCTCATATCAAGTTTAAACCTTGGGATTGAAAAGAAATTAAAGAAATAGAGCTAATCCTCTTTCTTGTAATTTTATTTTATTTTTTTGCAACAAAGGAATTATATTATATCACAGAAAATCTTTATCAAATCGAATTATATTTGTCGGAGTGTGATTTGATGGGTCTAAGGGGTTCGGGGGACCCATGCCGTGTGGCATAATATTTGACTTTCTACAATACCAAGAATATTTTGCCTATTTATTTTCCTTTTCAACCCTTCCTTCTCCACCACCATTAATGACTATTTTCTCTGTGACGGTTCCCGTGTTTTACCTGCTACTAAAACACGAAGAATAAAATTATTTTAAGACATTATTCAGCCCTACTCCACTGCATCAATCTGACGATAGAACCGTCTCCAGCAAACCAAAGTCTCAGTTACTCTAATACTCCAAAGTCCATTAAGAAGAGTTACACATGATGCAAATCTAAAATTGTTAGCTTCACAGAACTAAAGAATATTGGCCGGAATTACTATTGGCCATTAATAGTCAGATCTCGGTTAGATCCGACCGATAAGAGATGAAGAAGATTGGCCGGAATTATTTTTGGCCATTAAAGGTCAGATCTCGGTCAGATCCGACCGATAAGAGATGAAGAAGAAGAGTTGGGAGTTTGTATGTAGACTGGAGAGGAGAGGAGAAGAATACTAATGATGACCCATCGGTCAGATCCGACTGATGAGAAGATGGAGAAGAAGAGTTGGGAAGAAGAGGCTGAATGGTCAGATCCGGCAGGATGAGATCAAAGTATTAAGTAAGGGTAAAATAGTAAAATAACAAATCACGAGGACTAAATACACAAATATAATTTGATTTGATGAGATCAAAGTCATGGGATGGAGGTCTAAATTTTATCCAACTTAAATAACAAAAAATAATTAACCAATCTAAATTGTTCTAGTTAATTTGAATTGACCCAACAGTTTATGACTTATATTGTCAGGTCTAACTATATCATTACATTTTTCAAAAACAAAATACTTTTTAAATTAAAATGTACAAGATACACGAGGACTAAATACGATCTTGTTTCAAGAGAGATGGTCAATGGAAAACTATACGATCACAAGATACACGAGGACTAAATACGAATTAGCTAAATTGATTCATTATCTCACGAGGACTTATTGGTGGATGTTGCCACTTCTGTCGAAATCTTGAAGGGTTAGGAATAGTTTCCTTTAATAGGGTGGAATACGACCTGTGATGTTATCTCAAACTTGTTAGGAATCGTCAACTTGAATAGGTTTGTGTAACTAAGCTGTCAGAAACATTGAAAAATGAATGACATGTTTAGTTTGGGAGAATGGAACGGACTTTTCTTTTGGAATACTAAAGGAATACTCATTGTTATGTTTGATTACTTAAAAGGGGAGGGAATGAATGAGCATTCAAATGGAATGTCTATTAATATGTTTAAATAAATGTTTATTCCATCACGATAGGTAAAAATTGACTTTTCTATTTTAATCTATAAAATTAAAAAAAAAACTTTAATCGATCAAAATTGTGTACCTTCTGACCAAACATAGAAATAAGTAAGGCTGTAAAATAAGCAAAACGTTCGAGCTCGATTCGTACTCGTTCGATTAAAAGTTCAATTCGAGTTCGACTCGAAAAATAAATGATTCAAATATGAGCAAATTTTAAAGCTCAATAAATTACTCGAACCTGCTCAAATTGTAACTTTCTATTGATACTCGGATAATATTCGTTCGAAAAGTTCAAACTGCTCGTGCTCGATTCGAGATCGTGCTCGACTCCGTAACTAAACGAGTCTCAATGAAACCTTATTTTATATAAGATAAATTTTATGAACCAAATCTGAACAACTCAATATTCGGCTTGACTCAGTTCATTTATACCCTTAGGTAAGGGTTGCGAACGAACCAAATTGTTCGTGAATCGGTTCAGTTCGGTTCGAGTTCGATTTAGTTCGGTTTGGTTCGAGTTCGAGTTGTTCACCTAGTCGAGTCGAGTTCGCACATAGTGTTCCGTTCGATTGCTCGATCGAACATGTTCGCGAACCATGTGATTCGGTTCGGTTCGGTTCGTCTTTGTTCGCGAATAGTTCGAGTTTGGATTAGTTCGATAAGTTCGAGTTCGATTTGATAAGTTCGAGATCGGTTCGAGTAGTTCGATTTCTTACATGTTTAAATTATTTCTAAAATTCTAAATACAAATAATTGGTTATTTCATATTAAATTCTAAAGTTTGTCTTATCAATAATTGTTAAATTTGTTGTAATTTTCTTTTTTTGTTACTTAAACATCTTTTTTGTTTTTTTTAATAATTAATTATAAGTAAACATTTTTATTAAATAATTAATAAATAATAATATGTGTATTTCTTCGCCTCTAATATAATTAAAATAATTTTAATATTTTCATAAAATTTTTAGCAATGATTGTTGGATTATTACAATTTACATCCCTAATAATTTAATAAATTATAACCCATGTCATAAATCACATAAATAAAGTCATTAGTAATCATGCAATAACAATTTAACATAAATTAAAGAATGATACAATACAATTGCTTACATTTATATGAGTTATTAAAATTGTCAAATCAAGATAGAGAATATAGAAATCAAGTCATCAATGTATTGAAAATTCACTAATAGAGTAATAGTTATTGTACAATTACTATTGTATATTACATCAACTATCAACTATATAATTAAATGTGCAAACTTGATTTTACCAAATTTTGAATTTTTTAGTATTACATGTAAGACCCCAAATTTTATGAATAAATATTAATTTTCTTGAAATATTTTTTTTAATATTAAGGTGTGAATTTGATATAATGTTATAGTTGTGAGTAATATTTATCAATTTTGGAAAGTAAGCAAGTGGTTATAAAATATTCGATTGGTCGGGGAATATTCGTTTTATCATGGAATATTCGTAAGACGTCGCAATCATTGGTGGAACCCACAACGAAATTACTGTCGGAGTTAGAAAATGACAGAAATATCTTTTTATAAAAATAACGGCGAAAGTTTTACCGTTAACTGTTAAAATACTCGATGGTAAAAGTACAGTAATACGCGTGGTTGCATAGTAGCATACAGTATTGATTATTGATGCTTACGTGAGAAGTCACTAAGTTTTATTCAATTATTGCCACAGTAATTGCTGCATAGTATCTCACATTATTGATTCAATTATTATCACAATATTTTATATTATTATTTTAATAATTAAGACGACAAAGTTATTCATATTATTATTTGCATAATTAACAATGTCTAGAAAGTTCTGTCGAGAAAAGGGGTTTGGTCACCTAATTGCACGCTAATAGGAAGAAATCCTTATCGGAAAGCCTCCTTTTTTCTGGGAACGATCTGGTTGTTAATATTGCGAGTTATAATAATGATGAATAAATGTTGTTAAAAATATTGAAGGGATTTTCATGAAGTATTTGTTGTAAATTTTGCTTATTTTATGGACCCCCCATTTATCTATTTTTCAAAATAATCGGTAAAAAGTTATTCAATATATATATATATATATATATATATATAAATATTATATATATATATATAATAAGTAGTGGGGCCCACATGTTGAAAAAAAAAGTCAGGTGTGACGCCCCCAAAATAGGTTCACACAACCTATTCTGAGTCTCCAGATATCACACTATAAAAATCATTTACAAACTTCATTTATACAACTGTTGAACTGTCGTGCAGAATACGACCACAGTTAAACTGTGAGTTTTAATACAAATGTATGTAACTCTCATGGTTCCTCGACCACAACCTTACAATGCTACTTTAAATAAAAGTACAGTCAAAAACTATTTTAGAAATTAAAATTTTTGGAAAGTTCTCAAGGAAACCTTCGTACATGGGAGGCCATGCGTCTAGGTTATGATAAATATCATATGTCCATAGAATTATCCTTGGTTGACCCAATAGACCCCAAAGAAAAACGAGAAGATTACTATCATATTCTTTCCAATGGTGAGTCTTCTCTTGACATATAACTATCTCCACTATCTGTAATTAAAAATTATATTTCAATTAAACTCCAAGATCATATAGGTAGTGCTTGTAGATATACTCAGCAAGTGGATGTGCACAACCCTGTCTTATGATAACACGAGGTTGTATGTCATTAGACATCTTGTATGATAGTGGCAAAACACCGTTCCAAAGTTGAGTTCACCTCACCCTATTCGGTTCACCAAAATTAAATATCAAATGACGTATACAATATGACACACTTATCTAAAGTTCTCAATAAAATTATTTTCATACTATTTAGGGAGAACCTCAACAGCTATAGACCACCGTTCTATTCTCCTGTTACCCCCGCTCGATCCAGCTACACTCTTATTACCTGAAAGAAATTATAAAGCAAAAAGGGTGAGCACAACTGGCCTAGTAAAGAATATCATGACTAAAGATAATTTACATCAGTAATAGCCTTCATCAGTAATAAATCAGAGATTTAGAACATATGGTAGATGAGAAAACTTTTCAACCATAGTTGCAGCGGAACGAGCAATCCATTAGAAGAGTCAAATAAACCATCAGATCTATTATCTTCTCCTTGTTAAAAGTCCACAAATAATGTTTTATCCCTGTAACATCAATCAACAATTCCTCTCCACAATCATATGAATAACTCATAATCATAATTGTGATTCTAAATTTTTCTTTGCACCCAGGACGAAGATAATTTTCATCGCCTATCTTTACTTGAAACATCAAAAATCATGGTTATACCAAATCAAAATTCCTACTCATAATCATACTAATAAATTCATCTTTGCACTATGGCCAAAGATATTCATTAACAATTCATCTTTGCACTACATGCCAAAGACATACAACTGTATTCTAGAAGAGTCAAGTAGAGCATGATATCTACTATCTTTTACGATTTAAAAGTGTATAATCAATATTTTATCGCTGAGACCCAGCTTAATAAATAATCCACATCATCGAATCATCCCTGCACTACGACCAAGGATATTCATGTAATCATCAATTGTCATGATTATACCGAATAATCCTTGGTTATAATCATACCAATAACTGTCCATCAATGCACTACGGGCCAATGAGGATTTTTACCACATCATCTATAACATTACGGGTCATGATTATACCGAATGATCCCTGGTCATAATCATACCAATAAACAGTTCATCTATGCATATAAACCAAAGATATTCATCAATCAATAGTTCATCTTTGCACGTAAGCCAAATATATACAACTGTAAAACCAATAATCAACAGTCCATCTTTGCACGTAAGCCAAAGATATACAACTGTAAAACCAATAATCAACAGTTCATCTTTGCACGTAAGCCAAAGATGACTTTCATCATAATATAAGCATAAGGATGATGACAATGATATAAGCAATAATCAAACGAATTCAAAGATAAATATTAAAGACTTTAAATTTATCCAGAGTTTAAAAATATCCAAATTGTCAACATGATACTGCTTTGTGGAGTAAAATTCAAGAATAATATTTATGTACCAAAAATAATTTGGATAGAAAAGAATTATATTTTTTGGGTAAATAGTACCCCGCAATAGTACCCTATGAATAGTACTTCGGGAATAGTACCTTATGAATAGTATCCCGGCATGAAAAGCACCCCAAATACCCGAGTGAATAATATTCTAGTGAATAGTAACCCGTAAATAGTAACTCGTGAATAGTACTCCGACACGAAAAGTGCCCCGAATACCCGAGTGAATAATTACCAAAGAAAATGATATTCCATGATGAGTACAAAAGAAATGATATCTCATACGAGTATAATAGAATATACGAAACTGCAAATGGATTTTCACCCGCCATGCGGTAATCCACGTAGACATATCATTTTCAAAATTTAATAAAGAATGAATGTGAAGGATCATTCACCATGCATGCGGTAATCCACATAGATAGGTTATTCCAACAGAATAATAAAGAATAGAATAACAGAAGAATTCACCATGCATACGGTAGTCCACGTAGACAGGTTATTAATTCCAACAGAATAATAAAGAATGGAATAACAAAAGAATTCACCAGGCATGCGATAGACAACACAGACAGGTTATTCCCAACAAAATAATAAAGAATGGAACCAGGTCATGCGTAATCCGCACAGATAGGATATTCCAACAAAATAATAAAGAATGGAACCAGGTCATGCGTAATCCGCACAGACATGATATTCCAACAGAATAATAAAGAATGGAACCAGGTCATGAGTAATCTGTAAGACCCCAAATTTTATGAATAAAGATTAATTTCTCTCAAAATATATTTTTGAATATTCTGGTGTGGATATGATATAATGTTATAGTTGTGTGTAATATTTACAAATTTTGAAAAGTAAGCAAGTGGTTATATAATATTCGATTGGTTGGAGAATATTCGTTTTAACAGGGAATATTCATACGAAGGCACAATCATTGGTGGACCCCACAACAGAAGTATTGTTGTAGTAAGAAAATGACAGAATTATCTTGTTATAAAAAATAACGACGGAAGTGTTACCGTTAAAACTGTTGAACTACCCGGTAGTAAACGTACAGTACACTACAAGAAAAACCTCTATCAGCGACCGCACTATTTGGTCGCTGTTGATGGTAATAGCGACGGCCATCTGCGACCGGTTTTGTTTCTAGTCGCTAGTTTATATCAGCGACCGCATGTGGTCGCTAAGCCGTCGCTAGATTGAATTTCCCTCCCAAAATTTGGTGCGAAACGTTGGCGCGGATGTGTTTGGCGACCAATCCTTATCAGCGACTGCTTAGCGGTCGCTGATACGTACACGTCATTAAAAATTAGCGACCGCAGGCGGTCGCAGATGGCGGTCGCTGATCCTCTTAAACATAATCACAGTCAGGCATTCGCTTGACGAACAACAGAAGAAAGAAAAAGAGGGAGAACGGAAGAGGGAGAAGAGGGAGAAGGGGGAGAAGAGAAGGGGGAGGGAAATTGCAAGCTACCGCGTCGCCACCACCGTCGCCCATCTAAAAAACTCAGGTATTAACTACAAATTTTTCATCTACTTCAATAGTGTTCTCTCAAATCAGAACTTTTGCAAAGTATTGTTAGTGTGATTTTTATGAATTTGTTACCTATGATAGCTGAATAATGTAGTGAATAGTATGATGCTAGAATATTTTCATCTTGTTCAATAATGTTTCTTTTTTGTTTTTATTTGTATTGGTAAACTAATTTTGGGTTTAATTTGTTTGTTTAATATGCTAGAATTTGTGTTCAATTTGAGTTTTGAAATTTAATCTAGGGTTTAATTTGTTATATATTAATCGAGGCTGAATTCAACTTGGGTTTGATATGTTGGAAATTTGGATTTGATATGTATTGTATTGTATACTGCAATTAGTGTTTGATTTGTGCAAATACATATTCTACAATTAAGTTTTAATTTGTATAAATTTTAGTTTAATAAATAATGTATGAACAGAAAAAAATGTATCAATTTTTGGTTTTTTTATGCAGAAAAAAAGAGGGGGAGAGCTCAGAATAGAGAAGAGGGAGAAAGGGGGAGAAGAGAAGAAATAGAAGAGGGAGAAAGGGGTCGCAACGCCACCGGAACGTCGCCGTCACCGGCCAGCTGCTGCCACCACCAAGCACCGGTATCATTTTTTATTTCTTTCTCCCAATATTACATTTCTACTATTTATTCTTATGTTAGATTAGATTATATACTGAATTGGATTTAATTAGTGCAATGTTGGATTTAATTAGTGCGGTGTTGGACTTAATTAGTGCAATGTTGGATTTAATTAGTGTAGTGTTGGACTTTTCCGACATCCTGTAACTTGTTATTGCATTTTTAAGCTTTATCCTGCATGCTATTTCTTTGGCAATGTAATGGGTTAATATCATATATGGAGAAACAAAATGAATTTGGGTGTCATAGTCACATATATTATATTTATGTACCAAAAATAATTTGGATAGAAAAGAAATATATTTTTCGGGTAAATAGTACCCCGCAATAGTACCCTATGAATAGTAATTCGAGAATAGTACCTTATGAATAGTACCCCGGCATGAAAAGTACCCCAAATACCCGAGTGAATAATATTCGGGTGAATAGTAACACGTGAATAGTAACTTGTGAATAGTACTCCGACACGAAAAGTGCCCCGAATACCCGAGTGAATAATTACCAAAGAAAATGATATTCCATGACGAGTACAAAAGAAATGATATCTCATACGAGTATAATAGAATATACGAAACTGCAAATGGATTTTCACCCGCCATGCGGTAATCCACGTAGACATATCATTTTCAAAATTTAATAAAGAATGAATACGAAGGATCATTCACCATGCATGCGGTAATCTACATAGATAGTTTATTCCAACAGAATAATAAAGAATAGAATAAAAGAAGAATTCACCATGCATACGGTAGTCCGCATAGACAGGTTATTAATTCCAACAGAATATTAAAGAATGAATAACAAAAGAATTCACTAGGCATGCGATAGACCACACAGACATGTTATTCCCAACAGAATAATAAAGAATGGAACCAGGTCATGCGTAATTTGCACAGACAGGATATTCTAACAGAATAATAAAGAATGGAACCAGGTCATGAGTAATCTGTAAGACCCCAACTTTTATGAATAAAGATTAATTTCTTTCGAAATATATTTTTGAATATTATGGTGTGGATATGATATAATGTTATAGTTGTGTGTAATATTTATAAATTTTGAAAAGTAAGCAAGTGGTTATATAATATTTGATTGGTCGGAGAATATTCGTTTTAACAGGGAATATTCGTACGAAGGCACAATTATTGGTGGACCCCATAACGGAAGTATTTTTGTATTAAGAAAATGACAGAATTATCTTGTTATAAAAAATAACGACGAAAGTGTTACCGTTAAAACTGTTGAACTACCCGGCAGTAAAAGTACAGTAATACGCGTGGTTGCATAATAGCACATGGTATTGGTTATTTATGCTTACGTGAGAAGTCACTCAGTTATACTCAATTATTGCTACAGTAATTACTGCATCACATCTCTCATATTATTGATTCAATTATTGTCACAGTATCATCTGTGTAATATGTTATATTATTAAATCAATAATTGAGATGACAAAGTTATTCATATTATTAATTGAAATATTGACAATGTCTAGAAGTTCTATCAAGGAGAGGTTAGATAATCTAATTGCGCGCCAATAGGGAGAAATCCTTATTGGAAAGCCCCCTCTTTCCTGAGAACGACCTGATTGTTAAATATTGTGAGTTATAATGTTAATAATGAATAAGTTTGTGTTGATTAAAGATGAAATTGATAATTCCATTGTGTGGGAATTATTAGTGTTAGTTGAAATCGACATTTATTTCGATAATAATTAATGTCTGGAGGTTATATTGACCAATCGGGTAATTAATCGGATAAATGAGCAATTAATTGATACTAATTCATATGCTTATATAACTATTTGTTCACATGTGTGTACTATTGAATCACATTCTTATACTATTAGGGGAGTTGGTATAAGATTGATAATACTTGCATGATTAAATTAAAGATGGAGGTATAGATGGAGGTACTATACCGTAATTCGTATTTTCACATGATTATAACTATTGATTAACATGATTGAACTATTGATTCACATTATTTAGTATTAGGGGAGGTGGTACAAGTTTGATAATACTTGCAGGACTAAATTAAAAATGAAAGAAAAGTTGGAGGTATTGTACTGTAATTTTTCGAGCCCCAAAACATGCAATTATCGAAACTATATTTTTCTATAAATAGAAGCTCATTCTTCCTTCATTTCTCACCAATTCACTAATGCTATAGAGCAATTATTATAGAGAAAATCTATAGAGAGAAGTTATAGAGAGAAAATCTATAAAGAGAAAGAAGAAGAGAAGCCTGATACGTCACTATTCTAGTATCCAGTTTTTTTTGATGTAAGGGGAATTATTTCTTTCGTATTCATGAAGAGAGCTATTGTTATTCCATCCCTTATTATTCTGTTGGAATAACCTGTTTATGTGAAGTACCACATACATGGTGAAATTCTTCTGTTATTCCATTCTTTATTATTATGTTGGAATAACCTGTTTATGCGATGTACCGCATACATGGTGAAATTCTTCTATTATTCTGTTCTTTATTATTCTATCGGAATATCCTGTCTGTGCGTTTACGCCGGACCTAGTTCCCTGTCTGTGCGTTTACGTCGGACCTGGTTCCATTATTTATTATTCTGTCGTAATATCCTGTAAGTGCGTTTACGAATGACCTGGTTCCATTCTTTATTATTCTGTTGGAATAACCTGTCGGTGCGGTCTATCGCATGCATGATGATTTCTTCTGTTATTCCATTCTTCATCATTCTGTTAGAATAACCTATCTATGTGGATTATCACATGCAGGGTGAACGAACCTTTGTATTCATTCTTTATTAAATTGTGGAAATGATCTGTCTAAGTGGATTACCGCGTGACGGACGAAAATGCATTTGCAGTTTCTTATATTCTCTTATACTCAAGTTGGTTAAAACTTTAACTTCTATACTCCATGAAATTAGTGGAATATCCTTGATATTTACGCTTCATCCAGTATCTTTTAATGGAAATATTCTTGTGAGCATTCTTAAATTTTTACTCCACAAAGAAGTATCATGTTGACAATTTGGACATTATTGAGTTTAGAATAAATTAACTTATAAATCTTTAAAATTTATTCTTGAACTTGTTTTATTGAATTACTATGTCATTGTCATCATCCTCATGCTTATATTGTTATAAAAGTCATCTTTGGTTTACGTGCATAGATGGAATTTGTATGATTATGATCAAGGATCATTCGGTATAATCATGATCTGTAATGCTATAAATGAGGTGGTAAAAGTCCTTAGTAGCCTGTAGTGCATTGATGGACAGTTTTTGGTATGATTATGACCAGGGATTATTCGGTATAGTCATGACCATGGATGATTTAATGAATATCCTTGTCTCGTAGTGCAGGGATGACTTGATGATGTGGTTTATTTGTTAAGCTGAGTCTCAGCGATAAAAATTAATGAAAACTTTTTAAATGATAGAAGATAGTAGATTTTATTATCTACTTGACTCTTCTAATGGATTGCTTGTTCCGCTACAGTTAAACTTGATGTCTATTATATTTTATCAGTTTAACATTGTTGAAGACTAATGATAATTTATTCTGCATTATCTTAGTCACGATATTTCTTACTGGGCTAGTTGAGCTCACCCTTTTCTTTCACTGTTCTTTTCAGGAAATAAGAATATAGTTGGGACGAGTCGGGGAACGGAGTGACGGTCCAGATGATAGCATTAGTAGTCCTCACTATTCTATTAAATAGTGTGATAATAAATGTAATAAGGACTCCAATGAGTGTGGATATTGTTTAGATGACAATATCCTTATTAAAACTCTCAGTTTATGTTTTGTTGTATTTTACACGACAGTTGTATTACTAAGTTATATTTGTATTTTTGTACCATGTATTTGGTGACTCAAGATGGGTGATGTATACCTATTTTGGGGGCTTCACAGTTGGTATCAAAGATTAGGGATATGATCCCTAGCTGAGATGTGAGACAAGAACTAGGAGGGGAGAGACGGATAATTCCTTCGCTAGTATGACCTACCAAAGCTTATGTGTTATTTAATTGGTCGGTCAGAGTATTGGGATAATATGTGATATGTGATCATTCGGTATAATCATGACCTGTAATGTTATAAGAATAGAATAACGGAAAAATTTCACCATGTATGCGGTACTTCACATAGACAGGTTATTTCAACATAAAAATAAAGAATGAAATAACAACCCTTACGAGTATTGAAAGAAAATAACTCTCTTCATGAATATGAAAGAATAATACCCCTTACTATAATAATAATATCCCTTACCTCAGAAGAAGATTGGATACTGGAATAATGAAGTAACAGACTTCGCTTCTTCTTTCTCTCTATAGCTTCTCTCTCTATAATTTCTCTATAATAATTGCTCTTGTGAGACTTAGTGAATTGGTGAGAAATGAAGGAAGAATGAGCTTCTATTTATAGGAAAATATAGTTTCAATAATTACACATTTTGTGGCTCAAAATATTACAGTATAATACCTTCTTCTTTTTCTTCATTTTTAATTTAGTCTTGAAAGTATTATCAAACTTGCACCACCTCTCCTAATAGTAAATCATGTGAATCAATAGTAAATTACGTGACTCAATAGTTCTAAACATGTGAAAATTTTAATTATAGTATAGTACCTTCATCTATACCTCCATTTTAAATTTAGTCATGCAAGTATTTTTAATCTTGCACCAACTCTCCTAATAGTAAATCATGTGAACACATAGTTATAAGCATGTGAATTAATAGCAGTTAATTGTTCATTTATCCGATTAATTACCCGATTGGTCAATATAACCTCCAGACATTAATTATTATCGAAATAAATATCGATTTCAACTAACACTAATAATTCCCACACAATGAAATTATCAATTTCATTTTTAATCAACACAAACTTATTCATTATTAATATTATAACTCACAATATTTAACAACCAGGCCGTTCTCAAGAAAGAGGGGGCTTTCCAATAAGGATTTCTCCATATTGGCGCACAATTAGATTATCTAACCTCTCATTGACAGAACTTCTAGAAATTGTCAATATTGCAATTAATAATATGAATAACTTTGTCATCTCAATTATTGATTTAATAATATAACATATTACACAGATGATACTGTGACAATAATTGAATCAATAATATGAGAGATATGATGCAGCAATTACTGTAGCAATAATTGAGTATAACTGAGTGACTTCTCATGTAAGCATCAATAATCAAAGATATTATATAATACCGTATGCTACCATGCAACTACGCGTATTACTATACTTTTATCACCGATTATTTTATGACAACTTGCTTACTTTGAAAAATTTTCACATATCACCCTTAACTTTAACCTTTTATCAATTTAACCATTTACTGAATAAATATAAGAAAATTGAATACTTTTATTTCATAAAATTCGGAACCTCACAATCTCTCATACTTATGAAATTTTGCCCTTGAAATTTATGTACTTAGTAGTTCGAAGAGATGAGAATACCTTACTTTCTATTTCGATTATACCTTATCAGTTATTTCCTCTGTATCATGATTTTTCCATTGCTCATCTCATGTATTTCAGATATCATTCTAGAATATATTTCAAAATAAGGTTAATTGACATATCACAATTTGTTAATTTATTAAGTAAAAATTTCAGCTTAGGTAAGTCACACACTAACAAAGTATATTACTCGTCTCTCCCCTCCTAGTTCTAGACTCATATCTCCGCCAGCGACCATATCCCTAAGCTCTTATACCATTTGTGACGCCCCAAAATAGGTCCACACAACCCATTCTGAGTCACCAGATATCACACTATAAAAATTATTTACAAACTTCATTTATACAACTGTTGAACTGTCGTACAGAATACGACCACAGTTAAACTGTGAGTTTTAATACAAATGTATGTAACTCTCAAGGTTCCTCGACCACAACCTTACAATGGTACTTTACATAAAAGTACAGTAAAAAACAATTTTAGAAATTAAAATCTTTGGGATGTGCTCAAGGAAACCTTCGTACATGGGAGGCAATACGTCTAGGTTATGATAGATATCATATGTCTACAGAATTATCCTTGGTTAACCCAATAGACCCCAAAGAAAAATTCCTGCTCATAATCATACTAATAAATTCATCTTTGCACTACGGCCAAAGATATTCATTAACAATTCATCTTTGCACTACATGCCAAAGACATACAACTGTATTCTAGAAGAGTCGAGTAGAGCATGATATCTACTATCTTTTACGAATTAAAAGTGTATAATCAATATTTTATCGCTGAGACTCAGCTTAATAAATAATTCACACCATCGAATCATCCCTGCACTACGACCAAGGATATTCATGTAATCATCAATGGTTATGATTATACCGAATAATAACTGGTTATAATCATACCAATAACTTTCCATCAATGCACTACGGGCCCATGAGGACTTTTAGCACATCATCTATAATATTACGGGTCATGATTATACCGAATGATCCCTGGTCATAATCATACCAATAAACAGTTCATCTATCCATGTAAGCCAAAGATATACAACTGTAAAACCAATAATCAACAGTCCATCTTTGCACGTAAACCAAAGATATACAACTATAAAACTAATAATCAACAGTCCATCTTTGCACGTAAGCCAAAGATGACTTTCATCATAATATAAGTATGAGAATGATGACAATGATATAAGCATTAATCAAACGAAATCAAAGATAAATATTAAAGACTTTAAATTTATCTAGAGTTTAAATATATCCAAATTGTCAACATGATACTGCTTTGTGGAGTAAAATTCAAGAATAATATTCATGTACCAAAAATAATTTGGACAGAAAAGAAATATATTTTTTGGGTAAATAGTACCCCGCAATAATACCCTATGAATAGTACTTCAGAAATAGTACTTCGTGAATAATACCCCGACATGAAAAGTACCCCAAATAACTGAGTGATTAATATTCGGGTGAATAGTAATTTGGGTGAATAGTAACTCGTGAATAGTACTCCAACACAAAAAGTGCCCCGAATACCTGAGTGAATAATACTAGAGTGAATAGTAACAGGGTGAATAGTAACCCATGAATAGTAACTCGTAAAAAAATACCAAAGAAAATGATATTCCATGACGAGTACAAAAGAAATGATATCTCATACGAGTATAATAGAATATACGAAACTGCGAATGGATTTTCACCCGCTATGCGGTAATCCACGTAGACAGATCATTTCCACAATTTAATAAAGAATGAATACGAATGATCATTCACCCTGCATGCGGTAATCCACATAGACAGGTTATTCCAACAGAATAATAAAGAATAGAATAACAGAAGAAATCACCATGCATGCGGTAGTTCGCGTAGACAGGTTATTCCAACAGAATAATAAAGAATAAAATAACAGAAGAATTCACCAGGCATGCGATAGACCACACAGACTGGTTATTCGTAACAGAATAATAAAGAATAGAACCAGGTCATGCGTAATCCGTACAGACAGGATTTTCCAACAGAATAATAAAGAATGGAACCAGGTCATGCGTAATCCGCACAGACAAGATATTCCAACAGAATAATAAAGAATGGAATAACAACAGAATTCACCAGGCATGCGATAGACCGCACAGACAGGTTATTCCAACAAAATAATAAAGAATGAAATAACAGAAGAATTTCACCATGTATGCGGTACTTCGCATAGACAGGTTATTCCAACATAATAATAAAGAATAGAATAACAGAAGAAATTCACCATGTATGCGATACTTCGCATAGACATGTTATTCCAACATAATAATAAAGAATAGAATAATAACCCTTACGAGTATTGAAAGAAAATAACTCTCTTCATGAATACGAAAGAATAATACCCCTTACTATAATAATAATATCCCTTACCTCAGAAGAAGACTAGATACTGGAATAGTGAAGTAGCAGACTTCGCTTCTTCTTCCTATCTATAGCTTCTCTCTCTATAATTCCTCTATAATAATTGCTCTTGTGAGACTTAGTGAATTGGTGAGAAATGAAGGAAGAATGAGCTTCTATTTATAAAAAAATATAGTTTCAATATTTGCATATTTTGGGGCTCGAAATATTACAGTATAATACTGGGAGCTGTCGTTTACACTCCTAAATTAACCTCACTTTTACTTTACAAATTTAAATAATTAGCACAGTAGTAAGCAAGGATCGATCCCACAGAGAGTGATTTGTTTTATATTTATCCTATGATTTCTAATGAAAAGGGAATTTTGAATTAATTAATTAAATTAACAAGAATAAACTAATAAGAATAAACAATGAATAAAAAGCTTCAGTTCTTCAGTTCAGTATCACCTTTTTACAATAATAGATTAATCAAGTGTAACATTATTTATCCTTCAATGAAACTAATAGTCCTAGGTAACAACAAGCTCTGCTACCCGAAACTCCCCTTAGATTGTCACTCAATGAAACAAGCTCTTCACAAGATTCTAACAATTATATAACCTAGAATAAGCTCTCTAGATTTAATATAATAGCAGCATTAAGAACTAGGGAATTAGACTATTCCAAGCAACAAACACATAAGCTCGGATTGTTTAACTTGTCTTCTGATAATCATAGCAATACTCAAAAGCTTGTCCACAATCAAATATTACTAATTACTACTTGTGATTAGAAATAATATCAATTACACGTAATATTATTCCTTGATCTAGCATATAATATTCGTTAACCAACTCAATCCTGCAGAAATCAAATTAGTTAAGCCAAATAGCATTCAGAAATTAAATCAGATTATCAAGAATGAATTTCATGTGAGAAGGAATAAATAATGAATACTCAATTAACCATTAATTATAAATAAGGTTCAACATCCCTTAGAACTGAATAAAAAGAACTTAGCTCATGTCTTTAATTCACCAATATTGTAGATGAGAGAATGTAGTAGATGATTGAATGTATAAAACTCTGACTAGCATCCTCTATTTATAGTGCTAGACAAAGTCCTAAATCCTATAGGAAGTAGAAATCCAAATCCTAAAAGGAATTACAAATCATAATTAGTTTCCATAAAGAAATATAATCTAATTTTGGAAATAAATCTTAGTATAAAGTAAATCCTAAAGCTAATAGAAATGTCAATCCAATTCCATGTAGAAATTTGCCAAAATCTGCATTTAGAAACTTTCCAAAAATCCAAGATTTTCTAATTTTCGTGCTCAAATTCGCTGGGGCGAATTTCCATTTTCTGCTGCGACGTCATTTGGTAAAACGAGCATAACTTTTGATCCAGGAGGAGTTACGGGGCCTGCTACCTATCAAAACGAAGATATCGACGAGATCTACAATTTTCATTCTTTGAGAATTGACAGAATCGTTCAGCATCAAGGTCGAAATCTGTCTCCAAGTGACTGCTGTATAAATTGTAATTTCCAAACTTTGAGGTTCAACGTCCGTTTAGTAAAAATATCATAACTTTTTCATATGAACTCCGATTGGGACGATTCAATATGTTTCGGAAAGCTAAGGAAGAGCTCTACAATAAAATCCAAGTCCCAAGCCAAGAACATGCATCCAACTTAATGCTAAAAATCCTACAATTTTTGTTTTTTCCTCATTTCAGCTCCAATTCTTCCTGAAATCATTAAACACCTTAATAAACTCATATACACATGAAACATGCAATAAAACTAAATATAATGGAATCAAAATAAATGAATAATATGCACTCATCAAATACCTTCCTCTTTTTTTTCATTTTTAATTTAGTCCTGCAAGTATTATCAAACTTGCACCACCTCCCCTAATAGTAAATCATGTGAATTAATAGTAAATTATGTGACTCAATAGTTCTAAACATGTGAAATAATTAATTATAGTATAGTACCTTCATCTATACCTCTATTTTTAATTTAGTCATGCAAGTATTATCAATCTTGCACCAACTCCCCTAATAGTAAATCATGTGAATTAATAGTACACACATGTGAACACATAGTTATAAGCATGTGAATTAATAGCAATTAATTACTCATTTATCCGATTAATTACCCGATTGGTCAATATAACCTCCAGAAATTAATTATTATCGAAATAAATGTCGATTTCAACTAACACTAATAATTCTCACACAATGGAATTATCAATTTCATCTTTAATCAACACGAACTTATTTATTATTAATATTATAACTCACGATATTTAACAACCAGGTCGTTTCCAAGAAAGTGGGGGCTTTCTAATAAGGATTTCTCCCTATTGGCGCATAATTAGATTATCTAACCTCTCCTTGACAGAACTTCTAGACATTGTCAATATTACAATTAATAATATAAATAACTTTATCGTCTCAATTATTGATTTAATAATATAACATATTACACAGATGTTACTGTAACAATAATTGAATCAATAATATGAGAGATATGATGCAGCAATTACTGTAGCAATAATTGAGTATAACTGAGTGACTTCTCATGTAAGCATCAATAATCAAAGATATTATATAATACCGTATGCTACCATACAACCACGCGTATTACTATACTTTTATCACCGATTATTTTATGACAACTTGCTTACTTTGAAAAATTTTCACATATCACCCTTAACTTTAACCTTTTATCAATTTAACCATTTACTGAATAAATATAAGAAAATTGAATACTTTCATTTCATAAAATTCGGGGTCTCATATCAGGGGTGGGTGAAATTTTGAAATCACGGGTGGAATGGAAAAAGGGGGAGTATTATTATGTGTGTGTGTATATATATATATTATAATAACTTTTTTTTATGAAAAATAGAATATATTATATTTTATTATACATAGTATTTGCATAGTGACTGCATAGTAAAATCTGATATCAGTTGGTTCGTCAGTGAATTTATTTTCTTCAATGTGCAGTCCGTGATTTTATTTTTTAAATAGTACCCTTGCATCCCTATAAATAGGATGCTCAATTTAGAAATAAAAATCACACCAAAATCAGAGAATTCTTCTTCTATAATATTGAGCGTATTTTTTTAGAGTTTAAGGAAGCTTTGAGTGTAGAAAATAGTGAACGTTTTCTTCAAGAATATATCCGTTATACTAGTCGAAATTACTCTCTTTTTGAGGTAAGGGGTATTATTTATTTCATATTCGCTTACGATATTATTTTTCGTATTCGTAAAATTTTTTATTTCATTCAATATTCGCAAGAAATATCATCTTTGTTTAATATTCGTAATGAATATTATCTTCGTTCAATATTCCTAAGGAATATTATTTTCGTTCCACAGTCGTAAGGGATATTACTTTTGTTCAATATTCGTAGGAAATAATATTTTCTTTCATACTCTGTAGTATGTAAGTAATATTATTTTGTTTGAGATTTCGAATTCTACACTCATTTTGTTAAGTTTTGGCTTCTATAATCTATGAAATTAGTAGAATATCCTTGATATTTGCGCTTCATCCAGTATCTTTTCATAAAAATATTAATCTGAGTATTCTTGATAAGTTTTAACCTTTTTATGTCAGAGTACTATTCATAGGGTACTATTCACAAGATACTATTCCCAAAATACTATTCACGGGGTACTATTCACCCGGTCGGGGTACTATTCATGACAAAAATTGATTTTTCTTATCTGTCTAAATCATTTTTAATACATTATTATTCTTGAATATTATTCCACAAAGCAGTATCATGTTGACCATTTGAACGTTTTTAAACTTTGGATAAATTTAAAGTCTTTAATATTTATCCTTGATCTCGTTTAATTGAATTCTTATATCATTATCATCATCCTCATGCTTATATTATGATGAAAGTCATCTTTGGCCCGTAGTGCATAGATGGACTGTTGATTGGTATGAATATGACCAGTGATTATTCGGTATAATCATGACCTGTAATGTTACAAGTGATGTGGATTATTAATTGAGCTGAGTCTCAGTGACAGTTATTGGTATGATCATGACCATGCTTTCTCTTCGGCTAAGGATGCAAAGATGAATTGTTGTTTGGTATGTTCAGGACCATTAATGGTGAAAACACGAATATCCTTAGCCCGTAGCGCATGGATAATTCATGGTCGTGATACTAATGAATATCCTTGGCCCGTAGTACATGGATAATTCAGTGATATGGATTATTTATTAAGCTAAGTCTCAGCGATAAAATTGATGATAAACTTTTAAATCAAAGAAGATAATAGATATCATGCTCTATTTGACTCTTCTAATAGATTGCTTATTCCGTTGCAGTTGTTGATCTAAAACTTGCATGTTGACTATTGTATTCTATCAGTGATTATACTGTTGAATGCTTATGATAATTTATTCTGCATTATCTTAGTCATAATATTTCTTACTAGGCTAGTTGAGCTCACCCTTTTCTTTCACTATTCTCTTCAAGAAATGAGAATATAGCTGGGACTGGTTGGGGAATAAAGTGACGGTCCAAGATGGTTGTTTTAGTAGTCCTCACTATTCTATAAAATAGTGTGATAATAATTGTAATGAGGATTGAGTTTGAGTTAGGATATTGTCTAGGAGATAATATTTGTATTAAAACTCACAGCTTATATTTTGTCGTATTCTGCTCGACACTTAACAGTTGTATAAATTAAGTTTGTATTTGAGTTCTGTACCATGTATTTGGCGACTCAAAATGGGTGATGTATACCTATTTTGGGGTGCCACATTACAGACTTACGGTGTATATGTGAGAAAGTGAGAGAAAGTGTGACTTGCTAACTTTGATTTATTATTTATGCAATTAAGTAATCATATTTAGTGTAAAAAGTAGCGTTTAATAATCCAATTAAACAATATGTCACAATACCATTTGCATTAAATTAAAATGAGTTATTAATTTAAATTAAAATAAGTAATTTTTTAAAAAAAAATAAAACAAATTCTCTAATAGCTCTAAGTCTTTGATCTTAGAATCATAGTTAATTTATTTAGTTTTAAACAATATAAATATGAAAATTATAAATTTTTTATAAAGTAAAATTTAAAATTTTTCCTATGAATTTTGAAAATTCATACTTGATTAGTTGATCTTATTACTTATATTTCAGAACGGAAGAAGTATTTGGTACTAATACATTTCAAGGTTAATAATATTAGTCTATTAGATATTGAATTAATCTAAATTAACATTATTTTAAATCTTAGAATTTTACAATTTCATTATAAAAAATCTTAAATAAAACTTTTTTTATGAAATAGATGGAGTATTTTTTTATGAAATAGATAGAATATTTTTTTATGTTCGCGAACTTGATCACGTTCGTATGTTCATGAGTTGTTCACAAATAAATTTGTGTTCGCGAACAAAATTGTGTTCTCGAATAAGCTTGTGTTCGATTATGTTTGTGAACAAGTTTGTGTTTGACTTGTTCGCGAACTCGATTATGTTCGCGAATACCAATCGATCCGAATGTACATAACTTCTGGTTCGATTAAGTTACTCGACCATTTTCGAGTTGACTAAAAATGTTCGAGTTCGACAAAGTTCAGATCGGATCAGATCGTTTGCAGCCCTACCCTTAGGAATAGGAATGCCCATTCCATTCTCATTCTCATTCTCATTCTCATTCTCATTCCCATTCCCATTCCCATTCCCATTCCCATTCTAATATTGTAACCAAATAGACCATAAGGGTGTGATGAGATTATTTATATTTTCACTAATGATTATATTATCTTACAATTTATCTGTTATTTAATCTCATAATATTTGATGAATGAATTATAACCACCTTTTGAGGTATCAAAGAGCATTAAAAATTATTGATTATAAGCCGTCTATGAGGTTAATAAACTAATTATAAGATAAAATAGTCTGTAATAAAGTTAAATTAATATAAATGATTTTATAGAATTGGTATTTTCACATTATCTCTCTCATATGAATAATGAGTGAGTCTCACCTTCATACGAGAGAGACTCATATAAAAATATTAGGGTTAATTACACTTTCTAGTACATTTTTAGAAAAAATTATAACAAAAGTGCTTCCGAAAAATATTTACAAAATTAATACATTTTAAATATTTTATTTACAAAATTAGTGCATTTGAATAATTAGCAACAATGTGTATCGTTGGTGCTCTCTCTCATTAGCACTAGCTTAGATGCCTCGTGAACATGTTAATATGATTATTATCAGAGGGTGCTAAATGGGATTTTATGATGATGAATTCAAGTATTGATTTCTAGTACTTAGTTGTTCTCATGGATGCAGTCGCTGAAATGAAGCACTAAGGATCACCATCTAAATCAATTTGTGAAGGGATAGTAGTTCATTCATTGAGTGACGGGTTTTAAAGATTTTTTTGGGATTTCCAAAGGATTGCTCGTAGCAGTTTGTGGCCTGCGTTTTATCAGTGTGAGAATTTTGCAATTGTCTCGACATAAATTACTTGAAAATCACTTCAGCAGTTCATTACACCCCATGTTGGGTGGGCTAACACACACTGTACATAGTTATTGCAATCAGATGATTCATTCGACACAAGATTATTGCAGGACCATGCCCATGATTTATGCATTTGCTCTGTTTCTAAGTTTCCAGATGCTGCTGCTTCATTTGGTTCGTTTGTGGTCGTCGCCGCTGCTTTGTTTGGTTATTGTTATATTCTAATTTGATTACTAGGTGCTTTTTGACAATATGGAGGTTAATTAAATTGGTTTTGAAAACCTGCTGATTGTGTTGTGGTTACTAGTGTTTATATATTTGGATACTTCAAATTGGTCTTTGATTCTATTACCAGTAGTTTGACATTGTTTGTTTGTTCATATTGAGTTTTTTAGACTCTTTCCTTTAGAGGTAACCAAATGCGTATTAGTGAGTGACAGAAATTCATCATGTTGGTTACTGTTTACCTTTTGATAATTTTAACACATTGAACATTTTGAAGAATTCCATTATTACTTATCCAATTTATAATGTTTTCTGAATCTTAATTTGAAAGTATTCAGTTATGGTATGTTGAAGTTCCAATGTATAATATACCCCAATTAAGCATCGCAATAAACATGTGTCCAATTGTCCAATATGTAGTGACTAATAAATCTCATTAAGGTATCTCGAATGATCAATTTTATAGTGATGGTAATGTATGTAAGATTAAATTTTTTTTAACAGAAGGTGCAGATGGTATCCGAAATGCCATGTAAGAGTTCCCATTTATGTAGCTGCTGGTTACTTATAAATTACCTTTTAAAAATAAAATTATTTTGAATATTGTGCAGTTGGTAGCCAAATCTTCATACAAAGGTAACCATTTTAGTTTTTGTGGGTAACCAAATAGTCAAAAAAAAAATTCAGTCTCTGCAGCAGAATGTCGATTTCTAAATCCTTCGATCTTTTCGTGAATGCCGGTTTTGATTGGTTTATTTACACTTCCTAGTACATTTTTAGAAAAAATTACTAAGATGTATATATATTTTATTGGTTACAGAGCTATTGTTGAAGTTTGGAGAATTGTGTGGAACATCCGTTAGTTTACGGTGTCAGTTGCCGACGGAAGACTTAGATGTATTAGTTTCGATAACCTCAGGTGAGGATCCGCCGTCGTCTCTGAAGATCAGAGCATTTCTTTCGCTCCCCAAAAAAACATCTCCTCTTCAACAACCTCCACTTCGCCAAAATCTCACTCATCTTCACATACTGCAGACGAAAATGGATATTATTGTAATTCTAGATTTCCTTCGATAATTGTCGCTTACCGGTGCATCCGTCAGTCACATACCCAATCCCGTTGGATTTCGTGCGTTGTACGAAAATTCTACCCGAATAGTGTTGCATTATTTTTGTAATTATTTTGTGGATACACTAATCTTATAATTACTTTCTAATTATTGTATAATAATATAAATAACCCAAAATATTATTTTAACATGTAAAAATATCACTTTTCTAATTTTATTTCATCCATCAGTTTTACGAATGAACGTAAAAATAAGAGTTGCGTAGATTGGCCAGAAGTAAAAGTAATGAAAACTATTAACCCATTCCCTTAAAACTTTTAGAGTGACGAGTTCGGTTTGACGTACACATCAATTATATATAATTAAAAGCATAAATTTGATTTCATCAATTTTTGATTTTACTATTTTTTGATTTCACTATTTTTTGTTTTTACAAATTTTTGGTTAAAGAAGGAATGTCTGAATAAGGTGAAGGAATAGAGGTTTGAGTTATGGGAGAAGAGTCTGTTGTAGCTAGTTGAGTAGGTGATAAGTACTGTACAAATTTATAATAATTAAATATATACTATTCATATTTGTAAAGTATATAAAAGAAATTCAACCAATCTCTAATAGAAAAAGTAACTTCTAAAATAATTTTATTTTTGGTTTTGCCAATTTAAATACACATTTTTTATATCACAGATTTATGTAATTAACTAAGACAATATAACATATGATACTATAGATTACCTAAATTTATTAAAATATGAAATATATCAAATCACAGGATTAATTGTATTATTAATAATATATGCGATTTTTTTATAAAATATAATAACTGTAAAATTTGTTAAAAAAATTATACTGAATTCATTACTAACTAATTGTCGTAACTAAATTAATCCTTATTAGAGCTTGAGTTTCATGCTTTTATTCGGATTGGATTTCAAGTAAATTTTGTCAATATAAACACAAATATATAATTCCATTACAAACTTAAATAAAATTAAAATAATTATTTTTTCTTAATTATAATTAAATAAATATGTACTCCCTTCAAAAGTTTAACTTAATAATTGATCGAAATAACTTATAATTTAATATATTTTTATTTAAATAATTATTTAATAATCTAATAACTATAATTATTTTCTCAAAATCTTAATTAGTATTTATCTATTTAATAATAAAATAAACCATTATTCATATTACCCGAACTTTATACGGAGTTGATGAGCTTGTTTATATTAAGTTTTCATTCAACACGATATTACATAAATAACACGTGAATATTTAAGTCTTCAGGCAAAGACAGACATGAATGTTTGGTTGGGAGTTTGGTCCCCAGACCTGATGGAAACTGTTACCTAATTTTGTTCTTGGATAGAAAAGATGCCTTATCTAGAAATACATGTGGCTGGCCTTAATGGTTGAAACCAAAGAAAATACTCGAAATAAAAATACACAATATAATCCATGTCGAGGTAATAAGTAGTTTTGAAGTTTGAGGACAAAAATCAATACTTTTTTGAAAATCAACTTAATGAATAGCTACTTAATTTAATCAATATTCCATCTGTGACACAAAAAAGTTCCATTTGTGAAATTTGTAAATATTAAGAATGTATTTTAGTACCTCTAACAACAATAAATATATTATACTAGTTAAATAGTGATAACATAGTTATGAAATTATGTTCACAAATTTGACTAGTTATACATCTGGAATTTTTATTCCTTTAACAATTAGGTGGTGTTTGATAAAACTGAGTAACTAAGATCTGAATAGTTAGTATACGTACTACTGTAAGACCCCGAATTTTATGAAATGAAAGTATTCAATTTTCTATAATTATTATTCTGTTTAGTAAATGGTTAAATTGATAAAAGGATAAAGTTAAGAGTATTATGTGAAAATTTTACAAAGTAAGCAAGTTGATATAAAATATTCGTTTGGTCGGGGAACATTCTTTTTGTCGAAGAATATTCGTACGACGACAAAATCATTGGTGGACCCCACGGAATGAATGTCAGATATAGAGAGCGACAAAAATAACCTTTTTATAAAAATAACGGTAAAATTATTGAAATACCCGGTGGTTAAAATACAGTAATAAGCGGTGTTGCACAGTAGCACACGGTATTGCACAATAATTCTAATTATTGATTCTTACGTAAGAAGTCACAACTCAATAGTTATTACAGTAATTACTTTTCAATATTTTATTTTATTGATTCAATAATTGCTACGTTGATATTTTATATTATTGATTCAATAATTGTCATTGCACAATATTTCAAATTATCAAATCAATAATTCATATTATTTGAATAATATTATTAGATAGCATTATTGACAATGTCTAATGAAGTTCTGTCTAGGAAAGAGTTAATTGTGTGCCAATAAGGAAAAATCCTTATCGGAAGGCCCTCTCTTTCATGGGAATGACCTGGTTGTCAATATTATAGTTCTGTAATATTATTTGTGAATAATTAATTGTTGATATATATGATAAGTTAATATTTATTCAATGTGGATTTAAACGGAGGAATTTTTAGCATGTGACATTTGTTGAAAGTGGTATTTTATCTTTTCCTAATAAAATAATTATTCAAATATTTTATTATAATATTACATTATAGTAGTATGATGTGATTATATAATAGTATGATTTTTATAATTTGAATGGTAACATTATTATAGTAAATTCATGGTATAAATGTAAAATGAGGTGGAAAAGAACAAATTGAATTTGAATTCTTATGATGTAAGCAATGATTTCATCGGAACGATGAGGTAAGCAATGATGTCATCGGAACGATGAGGTAAATAATGATGTCATATGATCGATGATGTAAGCGATGATGACATAAATTATGGCAAAAGACTATTTTACCCTTACTTTGTCAAGCCTATAAATAGAAGCTCATTTCTTCATTATTTCTCACCAATTCACTAAGACTCACAAGAGAAACAGTAGAGAGAGAGAGAGAGAGACTATAGAGAGAAAGAAGAAGAGTATTCTGCTATTTCACTATTGCAGTATCCAGTCTTCTACTAAGTTAAGGGGTATTATTTCTTTTCATATTCTAATTATTAATCTAAACTTACTATGGTAAGTATTGCTTCTATAATTCCCTGAAATTAGTGGAATATCCTTGAGTTTTGCGCTTCATCTAGTATCGTTTCATTAGAATATTAGGACTGAACTTTCTTATTAAATTTTAATATTTTCACACGAAGTACTATTCACGGGTTACTATTCACTCGAGTACTATTTACTCGAGTATTATTCACTCAGGGATTTGTGGTACTTTGCATGACGAGGTACTATTCACAAAGTACTATTCACGGGGTATTATTTACTCAGCTACTATTCACCTGAGGTATTATTCATGACAAAAAATTGATTTTTTTTTATGTCTAAATTATTTTGATACATGAATATGATTCTTGAATTTTACTCCACAAAGCACTTATCATGTTGACAATTTGGACATTATTGAACATTGGATAAATTGATTTATAACTTTGTAAAATTTATCCTTGCTCTTACTTAATTGAATTTTTATATCATTGTCATCATTCTCATGCTTATATTATAATGAAAGTCATCTTTGGCCCGTAGTGCATAGATGGACTATTGATTGGTATGATTATGACCAGAAAAGTTTGTATTGATATAATCATTACCTGAAATGTTACAGAAAAATGATGTGGATAAGTCCTCTTTGGCCCGTAGTGCATTGATGTACAGTTGTTGGCATGATCATGACCATTGGTGATAATAACAAATATCCTTGGCCCGTAGTGCATAGATGATTCGTGGATGTGATAATAATGAATATCATTGGACCCATAGTGCATGGATAATGTGACGCCCCCAAAATAGGTCCATTCCATCCAACCCATTCTGAGTCGCCAAATACATGGTACAGAAAATAACTACAACTTTATTATTATAACTGTCGTGCAAAATACGACAACACATATACTGTGAGTTTTAAAACCAAATGTGACTCATGTCCCAACCATGGACAACACCTCACATTGATACATTATATAAAGGTACAGTCAATAACTGTTTTAGAAATTAAAATCTTTGGGAAGTGCTCAAGGAAACCTTCGTACATAGGATGCCATGAATCTAAGTTATGATAGATATCATATGTCTAGAGAATTATCCTTGGTTGATCCAGTAGACCCCAAAGAAAAATGAGAAGATTACTATCATGTTCCTTCCAATGGTGAATGGTGAGTTTTCTCTTGACATATAACTATCTCCACCATCTGCGATTGAACATTATGTTTCAACCAAACTCCTAGATCATATAGGTAGTGCTCGTAGATATACTCAGCAAGTGGATGTGTACAACCCTGTCTTATGATAACTCGAGGTTGTATGTCATTAGACATCTTATATGATAGTGACAAAACACCCTTCCAAAGTTGGGTTCGCCTCACCCTATTGTTGTTCAGCAAAATCAATTATTAAATGACGTATACAATACGACACACTTATCTAAAGTTCTCAATAAAATTATTTCCATACTATTTAGGGAGAACCTCAACAGCTATAGACCACCGTTTTATTTTCCTGTTACCCCCGCTCGACCCAGCTACACTCTTGTTACCTGAAAGGAATTGTGAAGCAAAAGGGTGAGCACAACTAGCCCAGTAAAGAATATCATGACTAAAGATAATTAAATTATCAATAGACTTCATTAGTAATAAATCAGAGATTTAGAACATATGGTAGATAATAAAACTTTTCAACTATAGTTGCAGCGGAACGAACAATCCATTAGAAGAGTCAAATAGACCATAATGTCTATTATCTTCTCTATGTTAAAAGTCCACCAACAATGTTTTATACCTGTAACATCAATCAACAGTTCCTGTCCACAATAATATGAATAACTCATAATCATAATTGTGGTTCAAAATTCCTTTTCGCATCTAGGACGAAGATAATTTACATCACCTATCTTTACCTGAAACATTAAAGATCATGGTTATACCAAATCACAGTTCATGTTCATAATCATACTAATTGTGGGCCCATGTGAAAAATTAGGGTTCACATGACCTAATTGAATTAAATGCACAATTAGGGTTCCACGACCTCATTAAATGTGCAAATTGGGGTTCGCATAACCAAATTTAATAAAGACGGAAAAGTCAGAAATAAATGTGCTAGACCCGGGAGAAGCCTCCACGCGTCCCGAGGCAGAAGACTCGTGGAGGCGGCTCATTTTGGGAATTGATTGAGGGATTGGATTGGTGGCTAGAAGGACAGGGCAATATGGACATTATTCTAATGACTAAAGGGTATTTCGGGAAATTCCCTGAAGGCATGTGCCTTGCACATGACTACTTTCCAGAAAACCCTATAAATACCCCTTCCATTCCATTGAGAAGGGGACTTCTCTCCAGACTCAAGACTTGGACTCTCAGAAGATCAAAGAGACCCTTTTAGTGACTTAAAGGCTCGGAGATTCCACCTAAAAGCACTGAAAGGGTTTGGACATTCTCTCAACTTGAAGGACTCAAGAAGGCTCTTGGAATCCTCGTTACCCTAACACGGTTCCTGGATTCTAGGGGTTCTGCCACGCGTCGTTGGAGTAATCGCCCACCTGTCGTTCTCCCCTCTTCAATCAACCAATCAATTCCGTGCTCTTTGTAGATTTCTCTCCTCCTCGGCCAACACAAAACCCTAACTCTAGCAAGGTACGATTTCCTTGCCCACACTAATAAATTCATCTTTGCACTACAGGCCAAAGATATTCATTAACAGTTCATCTTTGCACTACATGCCAAAGATATTCAGCAACATGTCATCTTTACACTACGGGCCAAAGATATTCAACAACATGTCATCTTTGCACCACAGGCCAAAGATATTCAACAACAATTCATCTTTGCACTACAGGCCAAATATATTTATATCTCAAAGAAATACATAATCATTTCAGAATTTATATAAACCATAATTATAACCATGTTGATCAATTAACCTTTGCACTTAAGCTAAAAATATTCAATTGTAAATTCAATGGTCGTGATCATACCAGTCAACAATTCATCTTTGCACTACTGGCTAAAGAGAACCCATAGTCACGATCACACCAATAATCTACCCATCTTTACACTTAAGTCAAAGAGAAGTTTCATCATCAGGATTATAAAAATGTTATATGAACAATATAATCAAAACATGAATTTAATTCCAAGAGTAAGATTCATAAATCAACGATTTCATAACACCTTAATCCAAATGTTATAAATCACTTAATAATCTCATAATCTAATATTATTAATATTACCACAATATTTTAATCATTTCTTAAACTTATAAATAATTTATTTTAATTGTTTACACTTTACTAATAAATGCATTTAATCATCCTAAAATGCCAAACTCATAAAATTTTATCACCAATAACCAACACCCTCATCAAAAATCTGCATATACCTTATATAGGATTCTCAAGCCATAAAATCCTATTTTCCAATTTTGTTACTTCACATAACATATTTAATTCATTTATTCATAACTAGTCTATTTTCATGAAAAATACAAAACCAGTCCCAAAAATATTTCTTTTCTGGGATTTAGCATAATATAGTCCCATATTGAACATATATTTTTCTCAGAATTTTTAAAATTCATTTATTATTTTTTATATGGCCAAAACCACCGAATATTTAGACATTTATCATAAATTGTACTTTTATCCAAAAATTCCGAAATTTACAGGGTATTCTGATATTATATAGATGTACTCCCAATAAAAATTTCATCAATTTTAGAGTTAATCACAAGGAGTTATAAGGTTTTACTAAAATAGTCTTTTCTCATAAAATTCATAACTCCTAATCTATACATCCAAAAATCGCTATTTTTGGACACAATCAAGGAAACTCATCAAACAATCATTTCAAATTTTTTCAGAATTTTTGAAGGTCAGAAAAATTTCGAAACTGAAAAGCATAATAACCCTTAAAATCACTTACATACTAACGACAATATCCTTTACCTCAAAAGAGCAGTACTTCTGACTGGAATAACGCTGAACGAACTTGCACCGTATAAAAACACTCAAGATATCTAAATACTCACAAAAATACGCTCGATAATATAGAGAGAGAAAACTTCAGTTTTTGGTGTGATTTTCAATTTTAACCTAAAAACCTATTTATAGGAAAATACTTAGAACACCAAAGTAGAAAATTTAATAAAATAATAATATTTATATTTAAATTTTCTACGCACACCTTACAATCTGAATTCAGCAATTCACACATGTTAGTGGGGCCCACCAACTCACCAAAAATGAAAAACATGATTTAAACAATTTTTGCAATAAAATCAATTCAGACTCAATATTCCAGAACTTCAATAATTCATAATAAATAGTCCTTTTATCAAAAAAATTCAAATCTTATGTCCATTCCATAGGAAATTTAATTCTCTACAACTTTGCACAAGAAAGTTTTTCCAAATTCCAAACAGAAATTGATCGAAATCCACATACGGACTATTTTACGGGCTATAATCAAATTTCATTTAAAAAACTTGTCCACCAACATGTTTAACATGTGTTTAGCATTTATAGTAACAAAAATACTCTTCCTCCTCATTTATTCATATATCACACATTCATTGTAAAAATATCAATCATTATTATATTATTAAAATATAATAATATATTTAAATAAATTATTTTATCAGAAAAGATAAAATACCAATTTTCAACAATTGTCACATTAAAAATTTTCTCCATCTATATCCACATAAATAAATATTTTCCTTATCATATAAATAATAATTAATTATTCACAAATAATATTACAGAATCACAATAATGACAACCAGACTGTTCCCAGGAAAGAAGGGGCTTTCCAATAAGGATTTCTCTTTACTGGCTCGTAATTAGGTGACCAAACCTCTCCTTAAATAGAACTTTCTAGACATTGCCAATAATACCATCTAATAATATTATTCAAATAATATGAATTATTGATCTGATAATGGAAAAATACTGTGCCGTGATAATTATTGAAACAACAATAATATAAAATATCAACGTAGCAATTATTGAATCAATAAAATAAAATATTAAATAGTAATTACTGTAACAATTATTGAGTAGTGCCTTCTTACAAAAAAAATTATCATGCTTCGTAAATGGTACTCATGAATAGTAACTCGTAAATAGTAACTCATGAATAGTAACTCGTGAATAGTAACTCATGAATAGTAATTATAAGAAAAATTGAATATTTTTATTTCATAAAATTCAGTGTCTTACAGATAATTCAGTGATGTGGATTATTTATTGAGCTGAGTCTCAAAGATAAAATTGATGATAAACTTTTAAATCATAGAAGATATTAGATATTGTGAGATCCCGAATTTTATGAAATTAAAGTATTCAATTTTTCTATTTTGTTAAATAGTTAAATTGATAAAAGTTTAAAGTTAAGAGTGATATGTGAAATTTTTTGCAAAGTATGTAAGTTGTTATAAAATATTCTTTTTGTCGGGAAATATCCGTACGACGGCACAATCATTGACGGACCCCACAACGGAAGTATTGTCATAGTAAGAAAATAACAGAATTATCTTTTTATAACGGCAAAAGTGTTACCGTTAAAACTGTTGAACTATCTAGTAGTAAAAGTACAGTAATACGCGTGGTTGCATAGTAGCACACGGTATTGATTATTGATGCTTAAGTAAGAAGTCACTCCGTTATACTCAATTATTGCTACAGTAATTGCTGCATCATATCTCTCATATTATTGATTCAATTATTGTCACAGTATCATCTGCATAATATGTTATATTATTAAATCAATAATTGAGACGACAAAGTTATTCATATTATAATTTGCAATATTGACAATGTCTAGATGTTCTGTCAAGGAGAGGTTTGGTCACCTAATTGCGCGCCAATAGGGAGAAATCCTTATTGGAAAGCCCCCTCCTTCCTGGGAACGACCTGGTTGTTAAATATTATGAGTTATAATATTAATGATGAATAAGTTCGTGTTGATTAAAGATGAAATTGATAGTTCCACTGTGTGAGAATTATTAGTGTTAGTGGAAATCGACATTTATAATTGATGTCTGGAAGTTATACTGACCAATCAGGTAATTAATCGGAAAAATAAGTAATTAATTGCTATTAATACACATGCTTATAACTGTGTTCACATGTGTGTACTATTGATTCACATGATTTACTATTAGGAGAGTTGGTGAAAGTTTGATAATACTTGCATGACTAAATTAAAAATGGAGGTATAGTTGAAGGTATTATACTATAATTATTTTTTTTCACATGTTTAGAACTATTGAGTCACATGATTTACTATTAACTCACATGATTTACTATTAGGGGAGGTGGTGTAAGTTTGATAATACTTGCAGGACTAAATTAAAAATAAAGAAAAAGAGGAAGGTATTATACTGTAATATTTTGAGCCCCAAAATGTGCAATTATTAAAACTATATTTTTGTATAAATAGAAGCTCATTCCTTCATTATTTTTCACCAATTCACTAAAGCTATAGAGCATTTATTATAGAGAGAAATTATAGAAAGAAAGAAGAAGAGAAGTCTGCTACCCCACTATTCCAATTTTCTTCTAAGGTAAGGGGTATTATTCTTTCGTATTCATGAAGAGAGTTATTTTCTTTCAATACTCGTAAGGGTTGTTATTCCATTCTTTATTATTATATTGGAATAACCTGTCTATGCGAAGTATTGCATACATGGTAGAAATTTTTCTGTTATTCCATTCTTTATTATTCTGTTGGAATAACCTGTCTACGCGGACTACCGCATGCATGGTGAATTCTTCTGTTATTCCATTCTTTATTATTCTGTTGGAATAACCTGTCTATGTGGATTACTACATGCATGGTGAATGATCCTTCGTATTCATTCCTTATTAAATTGTGGAAATGATCTGTCTATGTGGATTACCGCATGGCGTACGAAAATTCCATTTGCAGTTTCATATATTCTATTATGCTCAGTTGGTTAAAGTTTTGGTTTCTATACTACATGAAATTAGCAGAATATCCTGGATATTTGCGCTTCATCCAATATCTTTTCATGGAAATATTCTTCTTAGCATTCTTGAATTTTACTCCACAAAGCAGTATCATGTTGACAATTTAGAAGTTATTGATTTCTGGATAAATTAAATTATAAATCTTTAAAATTTATCCTTGAACTTGTTTAATTGAATTATTATGTCATTGTCATCATCCTCATGCTTATATTGTGATGAAAGTCATCTTTGACTTATGTGCATAGATGGACTTGGTATGATTATGACTAGGGATTATTCGGTATATTCATGACCGTAATGTAACAAATGATGTGGTAAAAGTCCTCATTGGCCATAGTGCATTGATGGACAGTTATGTGTATGATTATGACCAGGGATTATTCGGTATAGTCATGACCATTGATGATTACATGAATATCCTTGGCCCGTAGTGCAGGGATGATTCGATGATGTGGTTTATTTATTAAGCTGAATCTCAGCGATAAAAGTGATGAAAAACTTTTATAAATTATAAAAGATAGTAGATTTTATGCTCTACTTGACTCTTCTAATAGATTGTTTATTCCGCTGCAGTTGTTGATCTGAAACTTGTTGTCTATTATATTCTATCAGTTGTTATACTGTTGAAGGCTAAGGATAATTTATTCCGCATTATCTTAGTCATAATATTTCTTACTGGCTAGTTGAGCTTACCCTTTTCTTTCATTGTTCTCTTCAGGAAATGAGAATATAGCTGGGACGAGTCTGGAAATGGAGTGATGGTCCAGGATAAGTGGCTTTAGTAGTCCTCATTATTCTGTGAAATAGTGTGATAATAATTATAATGAGGAGTTTATTGAGAGTGAATATTGTCTAGAAGGCAATATTCTTGTTTAAACTCTTAGCTATGTTTTGTCGTATTGTACACGACTGTTGTATAACTAAGTTTGTATTTGATTTATGTATCATGTATTTGGCGACTCAAGATGAGTGATGTATACTTGTTTTGGGGGCGTCACAGATATCATACTCTACTTAACTCTTCTAATGGATTGTTGTTCCGCTGCAGTTAAACTTGTTGTCTATTGTATATTCTATCAGGTTTAACACTGTTGAAGACTAATGATAATTTATTCTACATTATCTTAGTCATAATATTCTTTACTGGGCTAGGTGAGCTCACCCTTTGATTTCATTGTTCTTTTCAGGAAATGAGAATATAGCTGGGACTAGTCGAGGAACAGAGTGATGGTCCGAGATGGTGACTATAGTAGTCCTCACTATTTTATAAAATAGTGTGATAATAATTGTAATGAGAACTCCATTTGAGTTTGGATATTGTCTATAAGATAATATTCGTGTTAAAACTCTCAGCTACGTATTGTCGTATTGTAATAATGAAGTTTGTATTTGATTTATGTACCATGTATATTTGGCGACTCAGAATGGGTGATGTATACCTATTTTAGGGGCATCACTGTTGGTATCAAAGCTTAGAAATATGATCCCTGGCTGAGATGTGAGGCTAGAACTAGGAGGGGAGAGACGATAATTCCTTCACTAGTATGACCTACCTAAGTTTATTTGTTATTTAATTGGTCGGTCAGAATATAGGGATAATATGTGGCATGTCAATTAACACTTGTTTTGTGGCAGTGTTTGAAAATGACATTTGAAAATGTTGAGATAAGCAATGGAGCACAGGAGACCGTTGAGTCACCGCATATCAATAACCAGGATAATATGTATCAGGAAGGCAATAATCCTTAGGTAAACAACAATACCAACCAAATGATGAATGATGGGGTGTTCAGAAGCTTTCTGCAATTCATGCAACATCAGGCGAGAGAGACTCCTGTGCAAAATACAGGTGGAAACACTGACAACTCTCGGATGGTCACCACTAAGCAATTCAATGAGCTTGGACCACCAAAGTTTTTGGGAAAGCCAGAACCACTTAAGGTAGAGACGTGGATTAAGCAGATCACCAAGATATTTGATGTCTTGGGATGATCCGAGGAGCAAAATGTTCCATTTGCCATCTTCATATTGCGAGGAGAGGTAGATCATTGGTGGCAATTTGTAAAACATACTCAGCCTGCCGCATTGAAGATGTCTTGGGAGAAGTTTCAAGAATTGTTCAACGACAAGTACTTTCCCGAAAGTATTCATCACATGAAGAAAGTGGAATTCATCAAGCTGGAGCAAAACAATATGACCTTATTGCAGTACGAGGCTAAGTTTGCGGAGTTATCTCGGTTTGTATCCCATTTAGTTGATAATGAGGAGCGAATGACGCGAATGTTTCTGCGAGATTTGAAACCCAAAATACGTCAATACTTCATTTCTCACACACTTTGCTTGTATTCAGATATTGTGAATAGGGCTCAATTATTGGAGCGCGATAATGAGTTAACCCAACCAAGAAATAGCAGCCATAAAAATGATAATACCAGTGATAGCAGTTATCGAAGCAGTGACAACAAACGTGGAGGAAATCAACATGCCAGAAATAATAACCACTTCGGTGGTAACCCTGACCAAGTTAATAGAAGAAATGAGTCAACTGGAAATTTCAAGAAGAGAAAGTTCAAAAATGATGGAAGGACTGCAACACCAGCACCTGTTTTCAAGGAAGGAGAACGACCATCGGTCGTATGTTACAAATGAGGAGGGGAGGGACACATCAGTCCAAACTGTACGTAGCAATCCAAAGCGTGTTATAATTGCGGAAGAGAAGGTCACCTAGCCCAATTTTATTGTGTAGTGAAGACAAGTTCAGCTGAGATGGAGGCACCAAAGGTCGTCCCAGACAAGTCAAAGCTGGTAGTTCAAGGAAGAGCGTTTGTCGTAACCTCCCAAAAAGTAAGGAACCCGAACGAGGTTATCACGGGTAAGCTAATTATAAACTCTTACGAAGTCCATATCTTATTTGATACCGATTCTACCCATTATTTTATTTTTCCTACTTGCGCTCAACGTTTAAATTTAACTCAGAGAAATTAGACTTTGACTTATCTGTTGAAACTCCGTTGAGAGAAACCAACATTACATCCACTGTTTATAAGTCTTTTTTGGTTCAAATAGGTATCCTCACATTACCTTGTCGATCTTATTTTCTTAAAAATACTTGCATTTGATGTGATTTTAAGGATTGATTGGTTAACTACTCATCATGCAAAAATTGATTATTTTCGTAAGGATGTTAGCTTTCATATTCCTAACCAACCTATTATGCGAATTCAAGCAACCAAACCACTAAAGTCAATCACTGTCATATCAAGCCACAAAGCCAGTTCATTTACTGAAAAATGGAGGTCAAGCTTTCTTAGCCCATGTCACGGATTTAAATAAAAATACGTCAGAGTTGAATGATATTTCTATTGTTAATAAATTTCCTGACGTATTCCCTGAAGAAATTCCTGGCCTACCCCCAGAGTGTGAAATTGAGTTTTGTATTGACCTTGAACCCGGTACAAAACCCATTTCTAAAGCCCCATATCGAATGGCTCCTATTGAACTTCAGGAGTTAAAAACCCAACTGCAATAACTGTTAGACATTGGTTTCATTCGTCCTAGTAAGTCTCCTTGGGGTGCTCCTGTTCTATTCGTAAAGAAGAAAGATTGGAGTATGACTTTGTATTGATTATCGGGAGTTAAGTCATGTCACCGTCAAAAATAGGTACCCGTTATCTCGCATTGATGACCTGTTTGACCAGTTGCAAGGAGCTAAATTCTTTTCAAAGATCGATCTTCGTTCCGGATATCATCAGTTAAAGATTAAAACGATGACATTCCAAAAAACTACTTTCAGAACTCAGTACGGGCATTATGAATTCATATTCATGTCTTTTGGATTGACTAATGCTCCTGCTGCCTTCATGGATATGATGAACCGAGTATTCAAGGAATATTTGGATCATTTTATGGTTGTCTTTATTGATGACATCCTCATTTACTCCAAAAGCCGTGAAGATCATGAGCAACACTTGAAGCTGATACTCTAAAAGCTTCGTGAAAACAATCTTTATGCCAAGTTGAAGAAATGTGAGTTCTGACTTGAGGAAGTAGCATTCCTTGGGCACGTGATATCAAATCACGGAATATCTGTTGACCCAACAATTAAAGATTGAAGCAATACAAAGCTGGGAGCAACCTAAGTCAGTAACCGAAGTACGTAGCTTTCTGGGCTTAGCTGGTTATTATCGGAGATTCGTGGAAGGATTTTCTTGAATTGCCACTCCGTTAACTCAGTTGACTCGAAAAGATACAAAATTCAGTTGGAGCGAAGAATGTGAGGAGAGTTTTCAAGAACTCAAGAGGAGACTCATTTCAGCACCTGTTCTAACAATACCATCTGGTTCGGAGGGATTTGTCATCTATAATGATGCTTCAGTCAGAGGGTTAGGATGTGTTCAATATGAGAAATTCATAGCCTATATGCCTCGTGATAACTCAAAGAATATAAGAGGAATTATCCTACTCATGATCTAGAGTTGGCAGCTGTCGTTTTCACACTTAAAATCTGAAGGCATTACCTGTATGAAGATCTATACAGATCATAAAAGCCTCAAATATTTCTTCACCCAAAAGGAACTCAACATAAGACAACGACATTGGCTCGAGCTTTTGAAAGATTACGATCATACCATTCAATACCATCCTGGAAAAGCTAACGTGGTAGCTGAAGCGTTGAGTAGAAGATCATATCCGGGTACGAGTTTGATATTGTCAACGCAAAGGCCCATTTGGTATGACTTAAAAAGGATGGAGATAGAGTTAAAGACTCCAGGGACCCACGTGATGATGTCAAATATATGAGTAAAATCGACTTTAATCGATAAAGTTAAAGCTGCTCAAGCTACAGACCTGGAGCAGATGCGTATGAGGAAGAAAGTACAAGAAGGTGCTATTCCAAAAGCAAGAACTGATGAAGAAGGAATACTTCGAGTCAACTCCAGACTTTGTGTTCCTAACGACTCTGAATTGAAGTATAAAATCATGATGGAGGCATACAACACACATTTCCAATCCATCATGGGAGTACCAAAATATATCGTGATCTTCGACATACATTTTGGTGGAGCAATATGAAGAGAGAGATAGTGGATTTTATCTCAAAGTGTTTAACTTGTCAACGTGCCAAGGCAGAGCATCATGTGCCAAAAAGTCCATTGCAACCACTTGAAATTCTAGAATGGAAGTGGGAACACATTACCATGGATTTCGTTACTGGTCTTCCCAAGGTTTCTCAAGGCATAGATTCAATTTGGGTCATTGTCGATAGATTAACCAAATCTGCTCATTTCTTATCTATAAGAGAAACTTATTCACTTGAACGCCTTGCTCGTATATGCATAAATGAGATTGTAAGACTGCATGGTATGCCAGTATCCATAGTTTCTGTTCGTGACCCAAGATTCACTTCACGATTTTGAGTCAGTTTGCAAAAAGCTATGGGCAAGGATTTACGATTTAGTTCGACGTATCATCCTCAAACGGACGGGCAGTTGGAGAGGACTATTCAACCTCTTGAAGATCTATATTAAGACTCTGTGTCCTAGACTTCAAAGGAAGTTGGGATAAGTTCTTGCCATTAGTGGAATTCTCCTACAATAACAGTTATCAAGCAAGTATTGGTGTGACGCCCCCAAAATTAGGTATACATCACCAATTTTGGGTCGTCAGATACATGGTACATAACTCAAATACAACTTACTAATACAACTGTCGTGTACAATACGACAAAACATAACTGTGAGTTTAAATACAATAATTGTCTACTAGAGATCATACAAACTCATAAGGAGTCCTCAATACAATTATTGTCACACTATTTAACAGAATAATGAGGACTACTAATACTATTCTCTGGACCGTCACTCCATTCACCGACTCGTCCCAGCTATATTCTCATTTCCTGAAGAGAACAGTGAAAGAAAGGGTGAGCTCAACTAGCCCAGTAAGAAATATTATGACTAAGATAATGCAAAATAAATTATCATTAGCCTTCAACAGTGTTAAACTGATAAAATATAATAGGCATCAAGTTTAACTGCAGCGGAATAAGCAATCCATTAAAAGAGTCAAGTAGAGAGAATTGAATCTACTATCTTTTATGATTTAAAAAGTTTTTCATCACTTTTATCGCTGAGACTCAGCTCAATAAATAATCCACATCATTAAATCATCCCTGCACTACAGGCCAAGGATATTCATTAGTATCACGACCACGAATTATCCATGCACTACGGGCCAAAGATAATCGTGTTTTCATCAACGGTCCTGATCATGCCATAAAACAATTATCTTTGCACTACGGCTGAAGAGAATCCATAGCCATAATCATACCAAAAACTGTCCATCAATGCACTACGGGCCAATGAGGACTTTTTCCACATCATTTGTAATATTACGGTCATGATTACACCGCATAATCCCTGGTCATAATCATACCAAGTCCATCTATGCACTACAGGCCACAGATGACTTTCAACATAACATAAACATGATGATGATGACAATGATATAAGAATTTAATAAAACAAGTTCAAGAATTAATTTGTCCATGAACCAATAACGTCCAAATTGTCCACACGATACTGTTTTGTGGTGTAAAATTCAAGAATGCTCAGAAGAATATTTTCCTGAAAAGATACTGGATGAAGCGCCAATATCAAGGATATTCTACTAATTTCATGGAGTGTAGAAGTCAAAACTTTAACCAACTGAGTATAATAAAGAATGGAATAACAACAGAAATCACCATGCATGCGGAACTTCGCACAGGCAGGTTATTCCAACAGAATACTAAATAACGGAACCAGGTCAGGTGAAATTCACACCGACAGGAAGTTCCAACAGAATAATAAATGCGGAATAATAAATGATGGAACCAGGTCCGGCGTATAGCACAGACAGGATATTCCGACAGAATAATAAAGACGGAACCAGGTCCGGCGTATAGCACAGACAGGATATTCCGACAAAATAATAAAGACGGAATAATAAAAATGGAACCAGGTCCGGTGTAAAACACACAGACAGGATGTTCCAACAGAATAATAGAAGAATGTTACCAAGTATAGGGTAGACCGTGTATACAGGTTATTCCAACAGAATAATAAGAAATGGAATAACAATAGTTCTCTTCATGAATAAGAAAGAATAACACCCCTTACTGTAATAGAAACTGGATATGGGAAAAGAAAAGTTAAGTAGCAGAAAGCTTTTCTTCTATCTCTCTATAGTTTCTCTCTCTAGAGTTCAGTGAATTCGTAAGAAAATAATGAAGGAATGAGCTTCTATTTATAGGAAAATGGAATGCATAGTAACTAATCCATGAACGGTCCAGATTAATTTACTTTAATCTGACGGTCCATATTTAAAGAAAAATCTTTTAAATAAAATATAATATATTCTATTTATATAAAAAGATTTTTACTATACAAATACTATGCAACACTATGCAAAACACTATGCAACACTATGCATAATAAAATATAATATATTCTATTTATAAAATAACTTTAATAAAGTATTCTGTTTTATATAAAAAGATGTTTCTGTTTTATTACGTTAATAATACGAATAAAACAAAACGTCATTATCGCTATAATTATTCATATTGTTAATCGACAATAATTGAATCAAACTGAGCGACTTCTCACATAAATATCAATAATCAATACCGTGTGCTACTATGCAACAACGCGTATTACTGTACTTTTACTACCCAGTAGTTCAACAGTATCAACGGTAAAACTTCCGCCGTTATTTTCAATAAAATATTTTTGTCATTTTCTCAATCCGATAATAATTCCGTTGTGGGGTCCACCAATAATTGTACCGTCGTACGAATATTTTCCGACACAAAGAATATTCCCTGACCAATCGAATATAATATAACAACTTGCATACTTTGCAAAATTTATAAATACTACCCACAACTATAATATTATCTCAAATTCACACCATAATATAAAAAATTATTTCGAGAAAATTAATTCTTTATTCATAAAATCTGGGGTTTTACAATCTCCCCTCCTTATGGAATTTCGCCCTCGAAATTTACGTACGTACCTGGTATGCCAAACAGGTGAGGATACCTTGATTTCACTTCAAATTCTAACTCTTGAGATATAACCTTTGAGTGTTGAATACGATTCTTCTTATCCAAGATTGTAACACGTATCTCTTCAAACGTTAAATCATCCGCTATCTCATTCGGTTCTAAATTAATAATGTGGTTCGGGTCGTCCACATATTTACGTAACATCGATACGAAAAAAAAACGTTATGAACACGCAATATATTTGGCGGTAAAACGAGTCTATAAGTCACAGTTCCTACTCAATCAAGGATTTCAAATGGGCCAATAAAATCAAACGTTTAGACTTCCTCTATTCGTCAATTCTTGCTTCAAAAATAACGTCCTCTTGAACCTTCTTAATTCTTCACATTCTTCAGCTCCGAGTGTGTAGCTTGAGCGGCTTTAACTTTGTCGATTAAAGTCGATTCTACTTGTATATTCGTTATCTTCACGTGAGTTCGTATATTCGAACTTGTAAACGCATACGATCTTCTACTCACACGTCAGCTACCATGTTCGCTTTCTCACGATAATATTGCATGGTACGATCGTAATCTTCAACAGCTCGAGCCAACATCTTTGGCACGTTATACGTTCGTTTTAGGTGAAGAAAATATTTGAGGGTTTAAGAAATGGGTTTTGTACTGGTGTCAATACCAAATTCGATTTCACGCTCTGGGGTAGGCTAAGAAGTCTTCAGGAATACGTCAAGAGATTTATTAATGATAAAAATATCATTCAAAACTGTTACTCACATCCAAGACTTGGATAGTACGTCACATTGATACCAACTGTGACTTCTATCCCTTAACCTAGATAGCACCTCACAATGATACCTATCAACTTATTATCGTCATTCACGACGTCGCCTACAGAAAGTCTGGCTTCGGTGCATTCCACACAAGGAAGTCATCAACAAAAGGATCGGGGCTCTTTACTTATGGCTTGATATGACAATGATTGAATTTAGTGGTTTGGTTGCTTGAATTCGCATAATAGGTTGGTTAGGAATATGAAAGCTAACAACCTTACGAAAAACATGATGAGTAGTTAACCAATCGATTCCAAAAATCACATCAATGCAAGTATTTTCAAAGAGATAAGATCGATAGGTAACGTGAAAGTGTTTATTTGAATCAAACAAGATTTAAAAATAGTAGAGGTAACGAAGGCTCCTACTAACGAAGTTTAAACCAATAAGTCAAAGTCTAACTTCTCCGGAGTCAAATTTAAACGTTGAACGCAAGCAAGAGAGAAAAAATAATGGGTAGAACAGGTATCTTATAAGGTATAGACTTCACAAGAGTTTGAAATTAACTTACCCGTAATAAATTCGTTCTGGTTTCGCAACAAATGCTCTTATTTAAACTATCAGATTTGGTTTTGCTATAGAGTACATTCCACCTTTAGTTGCTTCGTCGCATTCCTGATCCATGATTCGAATCATTATTCTCCGATCCATATCGAATTGGGGTTGACCGTTATGCACAGGATAATTCCGAATTCGATGTTGGATTCTCCCAATTGTTGTCCAAAAACCAAAATCCATTTCATCTATTTTGGCTTTATTAGATCGGACGTCTTTTTCTACACTATCAACGCGTCGTGCGGCTGTTACCCACGCATCATCTATTCTTCTTCGTTCAGTTGTTTCTGCTTTCATCAAAACTTTGATCAGCGCGTTCTCAGATTCCAGCTCTAATATCTTATACTCTGCCAAAGAGTGCTTCTGTTCAAGCATCGCACATCGGGTGACACAATTTTGAATTGTTGCATCTCTTTGTTCCACGACCGCCTGTCGTTCTTCAGCCTGCTCTTCTAACTCATGAACACAATTTTGTAATTCTAAGTTTCGATTATAAAATTCATCTAACCAATTCTCTTCAGGTTCCTCTTCTTCGTCTTCTTCCTCTTCCTCCTCACTCTCAGCTGCTACCTCTGCAACTAGCTCGGATGCAACTATTAGTTCTTCATTCACCACATAGACATCTCTAATTTGTCCTTCGTCTAACATCACATTATCCTGATTAGTGATTAAAGGTGTATCGATGGTCTCATTCACTCCATTGTGAACATTTTCAGCTGCCATTTTCAAACACTGCCACAAAACAAAGATTAATTGACATGTAACATAATATCTCTAAACTTTGACCAACTAATTTAAATACAAAATAAATTTAAGTAGGTCATACTAGCGAAGGAATTCCCCGTCTCTCCCCTCTTAGTTCTAGTCTCACATCTTAGCCAAGGATCATATCCCTAAGCTCTGATACCAACTGTGACGCCCCCAAAATTAGGTATACATCACCAATTTTGGGTCGTCAGATACATGGTAAATAACTCAAATACAACTTACTAATACAACTGTCGTGTACAATACGACAAAACATAACTGTGAGTTTGAATACAATAATTGTCTACTAGAGATCATACAAACTCAAAAGGAGTCCTCAATACAATTATTGTCACACTATTTAACAGAATAATGAGGACTACTAATACTATTCTCTGGACCGTCACTCCATTCACCGACTCGTCCCAGCTATATTCTCATTTCCTGAAGAGAACAGTGAAAGAAAGGGTGAGCTCAACTAGCCCAGTAAGAAATATTATGACTAAGATAATGCAAAATAAATTATCATTAGCCTTCAACAGTGTTAAACTGATAAAATATAATAGGCATCAAGTTTAACTGCAGCGGAATAAGCAATCCATTAAAAGAGTCAAGTAGAGAGAATTGAATCTACTATCTTTTATGATTTAAAAAGTTTTTCATCACTTTTATCGCTGAGACTCAGCTCAATAAATAATCCACATCATTAAATCATCCCTGCACTACAGGCCAAGGATATTCATTAGTATCACGACCACGAATTATCCATGCACTACGGGCCAAAGATAATCGTGTTTTCATCAACGGTCCTGATCATGCCATAAAACAATTATCTTTGCACTACGGCCGAAGAGAATCCATAGCCATAATCATACCAAAAACTGTCCATCAATGCACTACGGGCCAATGAGGACTTTTTCCACATCATTTGTAATATTACGGTCATGATTACACCGCATAATCCCTGGTCATAATCATACCAAGTCCATCTATGCACTACAGGCCACAGATGACTTTCAACATAACATAAACATGAGGATGATGACAATGATATAAGAATTTAATAAAACAAGTTCAAGAATTAATTTGTCCATGAACCAATAACGTCCAAATTGTCCACACGATACTATTTTGTGGTGTAAAATTCAAGAATGCTCAGAAGAATATTTTCCTGAAAAGATACTGGATGAAGCGCCAATATCAAGGATATTCTACTAATTTCATGGAGTGTAGAAGTCAAAACTTTAACCAACTGAGTATAATAAAGAATGGAATAACAACAGAAATCACCATGCATGCGGAACTTCGCACATGCAGGTTATTCCAACAGAATACTAAATAACGGAACCAGGTCAGGTGAAATTCACACCGACAGGAAGTTCCAACAGGATAATAAATGCGGAATAATAAATGATGGAACCAGGTCCGGCGTATAGCACAGACAGGATATTCCGACAGAATAATAAAGACGGAACCAGGTCCGGCGTATAGCACAGACAGGATATTCCGACAAAATAATAAAGACGGAATAATAAAAATGGAACCAGGTCCGGTGTAAAACACACAGACAGGATGTTCCAACAGAATAATAAAAGAATGTCACCAAGTATAGGGTAGACCGCGTATACAGGTTATTCCAACAGAATAATAAGAAATGGAATAACAATAGTTCTCTTCATGAATAAGAAAGAATAACACCCCTTACCGTAACAGAAACTGGATATGGGAAAAGAAAAGTTAAGTAGCAGAAAGCTTTTCTTCTATCTCTCTATAGTTTCTCTCTCTAGAGTTCAGTGAATTCGTAAGAAAATAATGAAGGAATGAGCTTCTATTTATAGGAAAATGGAATGCATAGTAACTAATCCATGAACGGTCCAGATTAATTTACTTTAATCTGACGGTCCATATTTAAAGAAAAATCTTTTAAATAAAATATAATATATTCTATTTATATAAAAAGATTTTTACTATGCAAACACTATGCAATACTATGCAAAACACTATGCAACACTATGCATAATAAAATATAATATATTCTATTTATAAAATAACTTTAATAAAGTATTCTGTTTTATATAAAAAGATGTTTCCGTTTTATTACGTTAATAATACGAATAAAACAAAACGTCATTATCGCTATAATAATTCATATTATTAATCGACAATAATTGAATCAAACTGAGCGACTTCTCACATAAATATCAATAATCAATACCGTGTGCTACTATGCAACAACGCGTATTACTGTACTTTTACTACCCAGTAGTTCAACAGTATCAACGGTAAAACTTCCGCCGTTATTTTCAATAAAATATTTTTGTCGTTTTCTCAATCCGACAATAATTCCGTTGTGGGGTCCACCAATAATTGTACCGTCGTACGAATATTTTCCGACACAAAGAATATTCCCTGACTAATCGAATATAATATAACAACTTGCATACTTTGCAAAATTTATAAATACTACCCACAACTATAATATTATCTCAAATTCACACCATAATATAAAAAATTATTTCGAGAAAATTAATTCTTTATTCATAAAATCTGGGGTTTTACAATTGGCATGGCTCCATTCTAGGCGTTGTATGGACGAAAGTATCGTTCTCTAGTATGCTGGGATGAGGTGGGTGAAGCAACATTGTTGGGACCAGAATTGGTACGTATGACAACGGAAAAGATTTAAATGATCTGGCAACCTATAAAAACCTCACAAGATCGACAAAAGAGTTATGTTAATCTTCATCGAAGGGACGTGAAATTCAATGTTGGAGATCATGTGTTGTTACGTGTTGCTCAATCCTCGATTCATTGGCCCATTTGAAATCCTTGATCGAGTAGGAACTGTGGCCTATAGGCTCGCCTTACCGCCAAGTATGTCTCGTGTTCATAACGTTTTTCACATATCTATGTTATGTAAATATGTGGAAGATCCGAACCACATTATTGAATTAGAACCAAACGAGATAGCGGAAGATTTACCATATGAGGAGGTACCTGTTAAAATCTTGGATAAGATGGAACATATTCTATGCTCAAAGGTTATACCTCAAGTCAAAGTTTTGTGAAGAAACCACGATATTGTGGAAAAGACCTGGGAGTTAGAATTTGAAATGAAAACAAGGTATCCTCACCACTTCGACATACCAGGTACGTACATCAATTTCGAGGACGAAATTTCATAAGGAGGGGAGATTGTAAGACCCCGAATTTTATGAAATGAAAGTATTCAATTTTTTTATAATTATTATTCTGTTTAGTAAATGGTTAAATTGATAAAAGGTTAAAGTTAAGAGTATTATGTGAAAATTTTACAAAGTAAACAAATTGATATAAAATATTCATTTGGTCGGGAAATATTCTTTTTGACGGAGAATATTCGTACGACGACACAATCATTGGTGGACCCCGTGGAATGAATGTCGAATATAGAAAGTGACATAAATAACCTTTTATAAAAATAACGGTAAAATTGTTACCGTTAAACTGTTGAAATACCCGGTGGTTAAAATACAGTAATACGCGGTGTTGCACAGTAGCACACAGTATTGCACAATAATTCTAATTATTGATTCTTACGTAAGAAGTCACAACTCAATAATTGTTACAGTAATTACTGTTCAATATTTTATTTTATTGATTCAATAATTGCTACGTTGATATTTTATATTATTGATTCAATAATTGTCATTGCATAGTATTTCAAAATCAATAATTCATATAATTTGAATAATATTATTAGATAACATTATTGGCAATGTCTAATGTAGTTCTGTATAGGAAATGCGTTAGTTAATTGAGCGCCAATAAGCAGAAATCCTTATCGGAAGGCCCCCTCTTTCCTGGGAACGACCTAGTTGTTAATATTGTAGTTTTGTAATATTATTTGTGAATAATTAATTGTTGATATATATGATAAGGAAATATTTATTCAATGTGGATTTAAACGGAGGAAATTTTAGCATGTGACATTTGTTGAAAGTTGGTATTTTATCTTTTCCGATAAAATAATTCATTCAAATATTTTATTATTATATTACATTATAGTAGTATGATGTGATTATATAATAGTATGATTTTTATAGTTTGAATGGTAACATTATTATAGTAAATTCATGGTATAAAAGTAAAATGAGGTGGAAGAGAACAAATTGAATTTGAATTCTTATGATGTAAGCAATGATGTCATCGGAACGATGAGGTAAGCAATGATGTCATCAGAACGATGAGGTAAGCAATGATATCATATGATCGATGATGTAAGCAATGATGTCATAAATTATGTCGAAAAGACTATTTTATCCTTACTCTGCCAAACCTACAAATAGAAGCTCATTTATTTATTATTTCTCACCAATTCACCAAGCCTCACAAGAGAAATAGTAGAGAGAGAGAGAAACTACATAGAGAAAGAAGAAGAGTATTCTGCTACTTCACTATTGCAGTATCCTCACTATTGCAGTATCCAGTCTTCTATTAAGGTAAAGGGTATTATTTTTTTTCATATTCTTAAATCTAAACTTACTATGGTAAGTATTGCTTCTATAATCCCTGAAATTAGTGGAATATCTTTGAGTTTTGCACTTTATCTAGTATCATTTTATTGGAATATTGGTATGAACTTTCTTATTAAATTTCAATATTTTCACACGAAGTACTATCACGAGTTACTAATCACTCGGGTATTATTCACTCAGGGATTCGGAGTACTTTGCATTACGGGATATATACTATTCATGAAGTACTATTTACGGAGTACTATTCACTCGGGTACTATTCACCCGGGGTACTATTCATGACAAAAAAATTGATTTCTATTCTGTCCAAATTATTTTGATACATGAATATGATTCTTGAATTTTTCTCCACAAAGCAGTTACCATGTTGACAATTTGGACATTCTTAAACTCTGGATAAATTGATTTATAACTCTTTAAAATTTATCCTTGCTCTTACTTAATTGAATTTTTATATCATTGTCATCATTCTCGTGTTTATATTGTAATGAAAGTCATCTTGGCTCGTAGTGCATAGATGGACTGCTGATTGGTATGATTATGACCAGAAAAGTTTGTATTGATATAATCATGACCTGTAATGTTACAGACAAATGCTGTGGCAAGTCCTCTTTGGCCCGTAGTGCATTGATGGACAGTTGTTGGCATGATCATGACCATTGGTAATAATAACGAATATCCTTGGCCCGTAGTGCATGGATGATTCGTGGATGTAATAATAATGAATATCCTTGGCCTATAGTGCATGAATAATTCAGTGATGTGGATTATTTATTGAGCTGAGTCTCAACGATAAAATTGATGATAAATTTTTAAATCATAGAAAATAGTAGATATCATGCTCTACTTGACTCTTCTAATGGATTGTTGTTTCGCTGCAGTTAAACGTGTTATCTATTATATTCTATCAGTTTAACACTGTTGAATGCTTACAATAATTTATTCTGCATTATCTTAGTCATAATATTCTTTACTGGGCTAGTTGAGCTCACCCTTTTCTTTCATTGTTCTCTTCAGGAAATGAGAATATAGCTGAGACTAGTCGGAGAACGGAGTGATGGTCCGAGATGGTGACTATAGTAGTCCTCACTATTTTATAAAATAGTGTGATAATAATTATAATGAGGAATCCATTTGAGTTTGGATATTGTCTATGAGACAATATTCGTGTTAAAACTCTCAGCTACGTTTTGTCGTATTGTAATAATGAAGTTTGTATTTGATTTCTGTACCATGTATTTTGCGACTCAGAATGGATGATACATACCTATTTTGGAGGCGTCACATGTACCTTAAGAAATTAGATCATTAACATCTGAACTTAAAAAACTGTTTAGTAACTAAAAGTATAAAACATCTAAATGACTTTTAAATTTAATAATATATTTGACTTTTCAAAAATCAATCTTGAAATTTGGAATGGAGGGACTACAATATTTATAGGGATTCCATATATTTAAAATTTTCATTAAGAGACAACTTTTAATGATTTAGATTTATATCTTCCTCTTACCGATTAAGAGACAATAAGAGTCAAATAAAATTTATCAAACAACTTTACCCTCTTATCGAATCAAATATGGAGCTGTTAAGATGTATTAAGAGGTAAACAAACACCAATTTATTTATTAGATGTTGGATTTTTACATACCAAGGAGTAGTAGATGGCAAGACATTTCTTGTTCTACCTAGTATTATCTTTTTTCATTTTATTTAATTTAAATATGTTTGAAGACTATGTCAGCATCTTTATTTCCACATCCACTACAACTGACCACAATCTTTGCGCCATCGGGTAATGTAGGGCAAAGTTTGTCTAGAAATGCTAAAGCATGAGAGGCCTCAAGAGCTGGAATTATTCCTTCTAATTGACATAGCAGCTTGTATGCTGCAAAAAAGTAGGGCAGCAAATCAAATAGAAAATATGAATATGACGCCTCATAAAATTTAAAAATAACTAAACATATGGTATATATATCAATGAATGACGTGCCACAACCAGTGCATCCCAAATTTAACGGTGTAAAATTGCATCCCAAGCTTAAATTTTGTACTTCGAACCATTGTTTACCTTCTATGGCTTCTTGGTCTGTGACGGTATAAAACTCGGCCCTCCCAACATCCTTGAGAAAACTTAGCTCCGGGCTGACTCCTGGATACTCCAACCTTCAGTTTTACAAATTATTAGTATAGCTTTCCCCTCTGTCTGATTTTTCAAACACTTCTATGAGGTATAAATTTTAGTTTGAGTAGTGATGCTAAGTATCTAAACAGTAACTATCTAGTTTACGCTGACAAAATATTAATGAGTATTACTGTACAATTCATCAATATTTTGTCTAGATATCTAGACAGTATTGTTTTTGTTTACGTACTTAAACTAAATAGTTTTTGTCTAGTTATTTATAAAACAAAATTTGCAATGTAAAGGACCAATGCTCTAAAAGTTCGGCAATAAATTTACATTGAAAATAAAAAAACTATAATAATGTAAAGGACCAATGCTCTAAATTTCTATAGAAATACGATAAATACAAATTATGAATACTCACCCAACTGCAACTGAGTGTGGTTTAATTATCTGCCCTTCTTCATCTTGCATCAAATAGCACATGGCTCCATGATAAACACCCACCTCTCCATTAGTTAAAGTTGCCGAGTGCTTCCCACTGTTTAGGCCAAGACCAGCAGCTTCAACTCCAATTAACCTTACATGTTCATCTCTTACAAATTCATGAAACAATCCCAATGCATTAGTGCCACTCCCTACACAAGCAACTAAAACATCTGGATCGCCACCCCATTTCTCCATTCCTTGTCTCCTTGTTTCCTTTCCGATTATTGACTGAAATTCGCGAACCATGCTAGCGCAAGGGTGAGGCCCCACGGCACTCCCGGATAAGTAGTAGCTGGTTTCTAAGTTTCCAACCCATTCCCGGATTGCTTCTGAGGTTGCATCTTTGAAATTTCCATTTATAGACTTGACCTACATGATTGCATGCACTTGTTACAAACAAAGGGCCAAATGCTATGTATATAGCAGGAAAATATTGCATCCATATAGCATCTGTCGGTTATAAGAAAATATTATATCATTATAACATCTGTCCATTATAGGATTATTGCATCCATATAACATCTGTCAAATATTACATCCATATAGCATAGACCTATGGTTTAGTTCCATTTTTTTAGCTGAATGAGCGGGTGAATGATTTTTTTTTACAATATTAATTGTTATATTAAGTAATATTAAATAAATTTACAACAATTTTTTGAAATTTTTTAGAGAGGTAAAATAATAAAAATCTACAACTTTTTTTCATTCAGATTCAGCTAATTCAAATTCAGATTCAAAACACCCCCTTAGCTTCACTTAATCCGAATCCCTTTTATTATATGGAGGAGTAAAAACATATGGTAAACAAAATTATATTTAATTACCTCAGCACCAAGCAACTTCATTAAAACCACATTAGATGATTGTCTCTCAATATCTGAGCTACCCATGATAATGGTACACTCCAAAGAAAGTTTAGCACATGCGGCAGCTGTCGCGATGCCATGCTGGCCTGCGCCGGTGGCAGTTACTATACTTTTCCGGCCCATGCGTATGGCCAGCATGGCTTGTGCAATGGCATTATTCAACTTGTGAGATCCACCATGGTTAAGATCCTCTCTCTTTAAATAAATCTCAGGCCCTTCTCCATTACTGTTCTTGTAGTGATTTGTGAGCCGTTGAGCAAAGTATAGTGGAGTTTCGCGCCCTGCATAGTCACTAAGCGCGGTAGCTAATTCAGCCTGGAAGTCATACCCAAAAAAAATAAATTAAATAAAAGGATATATTGCGACGAATTGTAAGTTATTCATTCTTATTTACGTACGTCGGTATTTAGTTGGTATTTAATATCACTTAAAATTTGTCGTCATATATAGCAACACTTAAAAAATCGCTCAGTCGCTTAGAGGGAAGAAAAAAATAAAAAATAAAACAAAATAATTAGCAAACCTGAAAGTCATTATCGTGTAGGATTAATTTAAATTCTTCTTCAAGCATGCTCAAACAAGTTACTAGGGTTTCAGGGACGAACTTCCCTCCAAACCTTCCAAATTTTCCAGTAGTAGACATATTATCTTCGTTTTCAATTAGTCCTTGTGTGCATTGCGACCTTTTTGTAATCACAAAAGGGTTTGACTTAAGTAAATCCGAGGAAATTGTGTCATGACCAACAGCTGAACAGACTGCGGGGAGTCGAGCCTCAGCTGTTGGATGTAAAGAAAAGCGTGGTGATCTTTTCAAAAGCATCCATTTCCAGCTGCATCCGGGAAATTTCCCTATTGGAAGAAGCATATTAGTTTGGAGAGGGGATGCCATATTGGTTTTAGTTTTTGTGTGTAATATGAGTTTGTGGTGTGGTCAGTGGTGGACTAATGGTATAGTACTGGTGTACTTATATACTACTATTTTAGACATGTTATTATGATTGAGTGTATTATGGGTTATGATATCTTACTTTTCATTAAAGTAATTGTGGGATACTTCTGTTTATGAATTTGTTTACAAAAAAAATTTAAGAAACTAGTAGCACATTTTGTTGAAAGTAACTGTATATATATATATATATATATATATATATATATATATATATATATATATATATATATATATATATATTATCTATTCCTGGCCCTCAATCGTAAACCACAAGTCAGTCCGACAAACGTTGTATTCATGTTGGCCCTCAATTGTAAACCACAAACTGATATTATCGTTTGTCAAATGCTTTCCAATTTATGACTATTCCTAAATATTCGGTTACCCTCAATTGTGAAGTGATCTCTGGACTAGTACTTTTATTTATTTGACAATATCATATTTGTTATGACAATATCAAGCGTCTTCCTTTTAGATTTTTTTTGCTAGTTTGAACACACAGTCACAACCCCAACCCCCAACCTCATGGTAAACATGGGTTGGGCTAAAGGCGACTTAGAGGTTGTTTGTTTAGAGCTGAATGAAGCTGAATTTGAATGGTTGAATCGGTCAGTGCGTTTGTTTTGGTCTGAATGGCTGAATCGGTAAGATGGACGAGCTGAATGGCTAAGTCAGATTTTTTGAGCTGAATGGCTAAATGAGCAGCTGAATGAAATAAAAAAAATAAAAAAAAATAAAAAAATATATTAACTATTATATTAAGTAATATTAAATAAATTTACAACAATTTTGAATTTTTTTAGAAGGGTAAAATAATAAAGTTTTGTCATTCGGATGTTTCAGATATGTCAATTATCAAACAACTTTTTTAATTCAGATTCAGATTCAACTTATTCAGATTCAGATTCAGCTTATTCAGATTCAGATTCATTCAATTTTTATCAAACACCCCCTTAGTACCTTTTAGTCTATTTCGAAATTAATTAAAAATCTATTTGAAGATTATAATTAATGAAGGAAATTGTTCCGTGATTGTTTTCATTCATTGAGATCCCTAATATACATGAGTTACCAGAGTAATCAAAGGCTAGAAACTAGGAAAGATATTGGCTAAATACAACATAATAAAGCATATCCTAATATAGAAGATTTACACGTAATATAAAATAGTTACAAGAATAATTACATATATTATATTACACCCCCGCAGTCGAAACGGGAGGTTCGTGTATGCTGAGACTGTCTCTGAAATCTTGAAATAGAACCGGCAGAAGCCCTTTTGTGAAAATATCAGCAATCTGATAGCGCGAAGGGACATGTAAGACGCGTACGTGACCACGAGCCACTTTTTCGCGAACAAAATGAATATCCATCTCGATATGTTTAGTGCGTTGATGATGAACAGGATTCCCGGAAAGATATATCGCACTAAAATTATCGTAGTAAACCAAAGTGGCTTTATGAATAGGACAATGGATCTCTAGAAGAAGATTGCGTAACCAACATGATTCAGAGACTACATTGGCAACGCCTCTGTACTCTGCTTCAGCACTAGAGCGAGAAAGGGTGGGCTGGCGTTTGGAGGACCATGATAACAACTTGTCACCGAGGAACACACAATAACCAGAAGTTGACCTCCTGGTGTCTGAACATCCATCCCAATCTGCATTTGTATAGGAAACCAGAGTGGAGATCGAAGAAGGATAAAGATGTAGACCATGGTTAATAGTACCCTGAATGTAGCGCATAATGCGGCGGAGAGCTTGCATATGTTCATCCATAGGGTTATGCATAAACAAGCAGATCTGTTGTACCGCATACGATATGTCGGGTCGTGTGAATGTGAGATACTGTAGAGCCCCTGCAAGACTGCGGTAATGAGAAGCATCCGCATAAGGATGGCTGGATGTAGCACTGAGTTTCGGTTTGGTGTCAACCGGAGTAGGACAAGGCTTACAAGAGGACATGCCAACACGTTCCATAATCTCTTCTGCATACTTTTTTTGAGACAAAAATAGACCACCTGCATGACGAGTGACGGCTATACCCAAGAAATAACTTAGTGGACCCAAATCTTTCATAGCAAATTCTGAGCTGAGAAGTGTCATTATGGACTTGCGAAGAGTATCAGAAGAAGCAGTTAAGATAATATCGTCCACATATAGAAGAATATAAGCCATATCAGTACCTTTTCAAAAAATAAAGAGAGAGTTATCAAACTTGCTGTGAATGAACCCAATGGAAGAAGCATAGTCGGCAAACCGTTTGTACCAAGCTCGTGGAGCTTGTTTTAACCTGTACAAAGATCTTTTTAAAGACAAACATGATTAGGGCGATTAAGATCTTTAAAACCCAAGGGCTGATGCATGTATACTGTTTCTTTGAGTTCACCATGCAAAGAAGCATTTTTAACATCCAACTGATGAATGGGCCAGGCCTTAGAGAGAGAAAGACTGAGTACTGTGGGAATAGTTGCCGGTTTGACCACCGAGCTAAAAGTTTTGCCACAATCCACGCCAACCTATTGACCTGCACCATCACCTACAAGATGGGCTTTATGCCTCTCAAAAGAACCGTCAGATTTTTTTTTATGTCTAAAAATCCACATAGACCGAATAACATTAACATCAGGCAGACGAGGCACTAAATTCCACGTCTTATTTTTAATAAGAGCATTATATTCATCGTCTATAGCCATTTTCCAATTCGGATCCTTGAGTGCAGACACTGGGTTACGAGGTAGAGGTGATTTTGTGACATAAGTGAGAAGGCCATGATGATATTTTGGATTTGGTTTAAAAATACCATGTTGACTTCTAGTAACCGGTTTGAGGTCTGAACTCGAGGTGGGCTGGAAAATGGGAGGGAGAGGTTGATGTTGTGTGTGGTCTGTGTTTGGGCGAGAAGATGAATGGTCCAACGACGGTATTGGGCCGCTGATTGGAGGAGGTGGTAGTGGGAAGGGTGTGGTTGATTGAGGATGTGGGCTGGGGGTGGTAATGGGCTGCTGGGTCAGGCCGGCTGACGAGCTGGGCTGGGAATTTGTGTTGCCTGGCGGGCTGGACAGTAAGGTGGGCGGGGAGTGGGTTGGTTGGATTGAAGATGATGAATCACAGAACGTGAAATATTTTCATCCAGAAAATTATATATAGAAGATTTAGGAGTATGCAGCTTTGGAAAAGGAAACTCGGTCTCATCAAATAATACATGGTGACTAATGATAATTTTATTAGAGGATAAATCATAACATTTGTAGCCACGATGATTTGATGGGTAACCCAAAAAGACACAAGGAGTGGAATGAGGTTGAAGCTTATTTATTGTAGGGGATGGAAAAAGAGGATAACATAAGCAACCAAAGACTCGTAAGTGAGAGTACGACGGGTCTTTTTGGTATAAGATTTTTAGAGGAGATTGATAGGCGAGAGTTTTAGTTGGTAAGATGTTAAGGAGATACATTGCCATTTGTAAGGCATGGTGCCAAAATGAAGGAGGTAGTGACGCATGAGCTAACAATGTGCGAATGAGATTATTAATAGAGCGAATTTTTCTTTCGACTTTTCCATTTTGAGAGGAAGTATGTGGGTAAGAAAAACGAAAAGAAATAGCATTAGCGTCACACAAACACAGAAAAAAACCATTGTCATATTCTCTACCATTGTCACATTGGATATTTTTTAATTCCTTTTCGAATTGAGTGATGACATATGCTCGAAAGGTAAGAAAGGTGGAGAATACTTGAGATTTTTTGGAAATGGGAAATGTTCATAAAAATTTCGAATAATCATCCAAATAAAGCACATTATATTTGTGACCCAAAGAACTCACAACAGGAGATGTCTACAAATCACTATGCAAAATATCAAATGGCATAAAAGTAGAGTTATGACAATCAACAAATGACAATTCACCATGTTTACCAAAGGGGCATGAATGACAAAAATGAGAGTTTCTAGTTTTATTACATTCGATCAAATTATTCCACCTAAGAGAGTCTAAAACAGGCTCTCCCAGGTGACCCAAACGGTTATGCCAAAGAGAATAAGACAAAGCTGCAAAAGGTGAAGGTAAGATGGCTTGATTTTTGGTGGAGGTGGTGATAGGATAAAGCTCGCCCCGACTATCACATCTCATTAGTGTCAGCCCCGTCTGAAAGTCCTTCATAGAAAACCCAAAAGGATCAAATTCAACAGAAACTTGGTTATCAGTAGTAAATTTACGAATTGAAACTAATTTTTTAATTAAATTAGGGGCATGGAGAACATTTTTTAACTCGAATAGAGGGTGAGGGGGAGATAATTTAGCACAACCAAAACCACGAATAGGAATAGAATGGCCATTTTCGACAATCATACCACGATCATTGCTCAATTTAAAATAAGACGAGAGATTACCTTGCGCGAATGTCATATGAGATGTCGCCCCGGTGTCCATATACCACGACGGATCGGGTTGCACAAGGTTGAGAGTGTGAAGAGCTGCTTCAATGTCAGTTGGGCTAGGTGCATTAGCATTGAGGGCCTGCTGAGGCCTTGGACCCAGAATTCCAGGTTGGGGCGTCTGTGTGTAGGGAGCATTAGGCCGAGCCCAATTGAATGTGGGAAATGGGCAAGGTGGTACAGCCCAAGAAGCACCCCCTTGCTGCCAAGGCCATGGCTGCTGGTGCTGCCATCCCTGTCCACCACGTCCACCGCCGGGGTTCCTTGCCGGGGTTCCGGCCACTATTTTTATTATTTTTCTTATTTTGTCCCTTATTCCCGCGATTATTAATGTGAGTATTATTATGTCGATTATGAGATGAATGACCTTGAGATTGAATGGGATAATTCATGTCATCATCGGACTGCTGGGAATTAGTGACAAGAGCTGTGGAACCCGACTCACGAGCGGCCCGTTGAAGGATCGTTGTCTCCTCCAAAGCTAACTTGGATTTTGCCGTGTCAAAACTCGATAATGGGTCATGTTGTTGAATGTGAGTCACAAAACCAGCATAAGCATCTGTTAATCCAGCAATCATTTTCAACACCAAATGAGTATTAGAGACCGGAGCATCAACATTCGCCAATTGATCGGCCAAAAGCTTGAGTCGATTGCAATAGGTAGTGGTTGTGGGGGAAATCCTCCAAATTTGTATTTGTGAATTAGTTTTCGAGGTGAACAGCTCGCGAGTGTTTATTGTCCTGGAAAATCGCCGCAATACGTTTCCAAGCATTCTCAGTCGAGTCATCGTTCACAAGAATGGAATTAAGGATGTCTTGTGATACGGTTGCATACAGCCACTGCAATACGACAGCGTCAAGGCGGTGCCAAAGGACAGGATCGGCTGCCTTTGCATCTTGTGTCATCTTCTTCTTTGCCGTCTCATCCAGTGGGGGGATGATGTGATCAAGCACATTATGAACTCGTGCGTGAACCTTGAAGAGGGTTGCCCAAGAATGATATTGGCTTGAATCATGATATAACGTAATAGGGATGAGAGATTTGACGTTAGTGATAGCCAAAGTAGGATGGAATTTAGGTTGATCGGCCATGATGATGAGGAGGCACGACGGAGCAAAAGGAAGGGAGGAAGAAGAAGACGGCTAGGTAGGGTTGAGATAGGTAGGCTCTGATACCATGAAGGAAATTGTTCCGTGATTGTTTTCATTCATTGAGATCCCTAATATACACGAGTTACCAGAGTAATCAAAGGCTAGAAACTAGGAAAGATATTGGCTAAATACAACAGAATAAATCATATCCTAATATAGAAGATTTACATGTAATATAAAATATTTACAAGAATAATTACATATATTCTATTAATTAATCACATAAATAAGTCTTTTTTGCAATCCTTTATGACACATTTAAAATAAATTTTTAATAGTAAACATGCCTTTAAACTTGTCAAATGTTTAAATGTGGCCAAATCAGTCATTATTATAGAGAAAAAGTGAAACAATTTGATAAATACTTTTATTTCTGAACAAAGGTAATTAGGAGTATATATAATTTCATAACTATGCCAGTGCACGTGACTAGAGCTTGGAGTACTACTGCACGTGTATTAATGGAGTATGATATCAATTGATACGTCAAAAAGAAAAAAAAAAATGCTCCCGTGCATATTGAAATTGCCACTGCTTAATTACCCCAGACTGGTTAGTAAATTGCTTTAAACCCTAAAGACTTTGTATGATTAGAATTAGAAAGGTTTTGAAGCATGTTGATTTTGCCCCCTTCTTTGTTCGCTTTTCTAGATGCGAAACGCCAAAACTTAAAAAAAAAAATAAAGTTTAACAAATTAAATTCCGTACCGTGTTAATTGTTTGAAGAAATCGATTTGAATTTTGTCTGAATTAATCCTAAATGTTTCCTTTTGATATTTTTAGAAGTAAAAATTTTGTAAATGGTATTTGTTTCAATTTAGTGGTGGTGAGGGTAGTATGTAGCTTTGCTTTGAGGGAGTTTGCTTTAGAAGTTGTGTTTTTTGATTTGTTACTTGTGAGCTTCTCCTTTATGAGTATTCGTGTTATATTTTGTGGGCAAAATTAATGAATTGTTCATTGTAGTTAACACGCTTATTGAATTTTTAATTTTTAAAATTATCTTAGTAAATTAATTATTATTTTAAAATTGAGTCATTTTATTAAAAAGAATTAAACAGGCGTTAATTTTTTATATACTTGACGCTGAAAAAGAAATTCAAAAATATTACTTATGTGGTAAAAAAAATTGAAAGTGAAAACAAAAAAATAAAAATAATTTGAGTACTTGGATTTCAGATGTTTATCGATCGAAGAAATTTCATTGCGAATGAAAAGTAATTGGGAACATCCACCTCTACTACCATTTACTCGATATGCTGTTGTTGTTGGGGAGTTCAAACTCCATTGTTATATTTAATATTAAACTTTTAAACTCAATTCAATGTTTTGGATACTCGGATCTCAGTATTTTTATAGATTTTAGAGAGAGAAAATATGCAAATCTACTTGATCCGGAAGAAGGGGGAGAAGAGAGAGATGGGATAGGAAGGAAGACAGAGTATAAATCAAATTTATTTATTTTTCTTTTTTCTTTTTTCATGCATGTCCACATAGGATTAAAAACTTAAACGATTTAACAGTCGTGAGGCAGAGATAACAAAATGAACTCAATTTCAAAATAATAATTAGTTTACTAGGGTTATTTGAAAAATTAAAAGTTCAACGGTGTAATCAGTAAATTGTGACAATTATAGTGAGTAATTCAATAGTTTTGTAGATAAAAAATTAACGTCCGTTTAATTTTTTTTTAATAGAATGACTAAATTTCAAAATAATAATTAGTTTATTGAGATAATTTGAAAAATTAAAAGGTCAATGGTAAAGTGTGCCAACTACATTGAATAATTCATTAATTTTGCCCTTTTGTAAAATTTGCTTTAGTGATTTGTGTATGGTTATGCTCTCATCCATGTATCCTAGATGTGAGTTTTTTCTTCAAAATTAAAAATCTTAGCATTTTGGGGAAAAAATTGAAAAAGATGTAAAAGTGAAGGGTTACACAGTTTTCTAAAGCAGAACAAAAGGTTTCTATGAGGACCTTTGTTGGAACTTTGTCATAGGACGTTGCAGAAATTCTAAAAAATAATAATTGTATCGCCTGAATTGAATAAAAGTTCACCCTCTCCTTAAGACAATATTCACCCTTTATATAAACTGCACAGGGTTACAACGAATCTGTCTCCCAAGATAAGATAGACCAAAAAATTAATGTATTAAAATTATGTCACTACAAGAAAATGGTCCAAGAACGACCAAGACTTTCAGCGACCACAGTTTTCGATCGCTAATTGTATTAATAGCTACTGCTAGTAGCGACCGTGAGTCGCTGGTTAATAGTAGCGCGACCGAATTCGGTCGCTAATCCATCGCTGATTTAATTTTTTGGCCATAAATTTCGCACAAATGTTGGCGGGAGGTTAGTTGCGATCGATCTAGGGTCGCTAATACATCCACATCATTAAAATTTACCAACCGCAGGCGGTCGCGAAACCTTTTAAATATTTGAACCAGGCAATCGATCGAGCAGACCAGAAGACAAAAAAAAATGAAGAGGGAGAGGGAGAAAAGGTAGAAGATGTTAGAGAGAGAGAGGTTGCTGCCCCGCCGTTGCAGCCGCCGGCCAAGCCCAGATCGCCATGATCAGATAACCCAATTTTAGCTTTTTTACCCTTTTCACTCTCTCTACATGTATATGAGTTGTGTATTAATTTGTTTGATATATAAAGTTGAGTAGTTCACATGTCTCTCTCAATATATATACTGTAATTTGAAGATTAGGGTTTGTGACTTTTCTTCGTATTTTCTATATACATTTTTCTTAATTATGTTGTATAGTAAATTAATCTTATTATCTGTATATGAAGATAGGCCAAAACTCAAAAGTTGAAATACAGAAACGTGATTCTTTCTCTTTTATTTTTTTATTTTTTTATTCTTATTATTTGTTATTAGAATAATTTTTGAAATTATTATAACAATGTTTAATGAACGTGCCTTACCTCTAAATTTAAAAGGGAAAGAGTATCCCAGGAAGGAATCTAACATGAAAAAAATATATATGTACACGTATTTAATTATATGCACTATGAAAAATATGAAATAATATTGTTTGAATGTATGTGTATTGATATTGGTTATATAAATTGGTAATATAAATTGATTATGTGAAATTGATATTGTGAATGTATATGTATTGATATTGGTTATATAAATTTGTATTTTAAATGTAGTTGTGGTTTTGTAATTTGATTAAGTAAAATTGGTGTGACCATTTCTGATGAAATTCTAGAATGAATTCTCCGAAAATTAAATAACATAGTAATACAATATGATAAAGTTTAAGAAAATAAATTTTCAAAAATAAACTAGGTAGTATTTACTTAGTTTCTCGATACAAAATAAACTAAGTAGTATTTACTTTGTTTCTCAATAATAAATAAAATAATATAAAATAAAATTAGAATTTGAAATAAAGTTAAGTAAATTAAATTAAATTAAATTAATGAACTAATTAGTATTTACTTAGTTACTCAATACTAAATAAAATAATAAAAAAGTAAAATAAATAAAATAAAATAATGAAGTAATTAGTAATTACTTAGGTTCTCAATACTAAATAAAATAATAAAATAAAATAAATATTTACATTTAAAAAGTTAATATTAATCTTATATAGTAAGTAATTTTAAACCAAGCTAGTATTAATTTAATTTTAAATTTTAGGACTTAGTAAGTTTAAAAGCCAGATTTAAACTGTAAAATAGGGAATAATAAATTAGACACTGGAAAATAATAATAATTAAGATGGAACATTTCCTAAGAAATTTATATTCATTCAAATACTAACCTAATGGGTAGAAATCAAGTTCCTCCTGCAAAAAAATCCTTCCTTTTTCAAGGTATTGATAGGTGACTTCACCTGATTATTAAAACAACTAATTATACGTAAAATTGAAAGAAACTCAATCCATCATACATACTGATAGAAACGTAATTCATACATTTAATTATCCCTAATTTTGTCCTTTTTATTATATTAGTTTATTAAATTAATATGTTTTATTTTATTTTGTAGGATTTAATATTTATTTCAATAAAGTCAAAATCTTGGTGATCAAGCAATATTTAATGCTCTTATTCCTATAAGGAATGTCCAAGAAGAATCCTACAAGGAAAAGGAAAGAGGTGGAACAATCTTAGTACAATTCAAATCCAACAAGAGAAAGAAAAGTCTATCTAGAAGATCTTTTTGAAGTTGATTGCTACTAGGAAGTTGAATTCTACATGGAAAGGGAATGATCAAAGTGTCCAAGTTCAATGAATCTAAATTAGGGTTCAAAGTTATTTTCTCTATAAATAGGCCTCTTGTTTGAGAGAAAAAGGCACCACTTATTAATTTCTTTTTCTCAGTTTTTCACTAGTGTAGGAGGGAGTAAGATATTTAGAGTTTGTCCTTTCTCTTATTCCAATCACGTGTGGAACATACTGTCAGGGAGTATTTGTAACTTTCTTTTATTTACATAATAGAAATTCTCTTTTTAATTATTGTTCTTATTTCATGCGAATAGTAGTACTAATATTATTTGTTTTTGTTTTTAATTCCATGGCTAGCTAAATTTCTAATTCCTAGGTATCTTTTCTAATTAATAGTTTTCATTATTAATTAATAGTTTGCATAATTTAGTTAAAAAATCTTCTCCACCATTTTTATTTCTAATTTGTCTAAAATATTAATTAAGGATATATTAAAGAATTAATCTAGTCTCTGTGGGTTCGACCTGTACTTGCCAGTTCTTCAATTAGACACTGTGCACTTGCAGTACATATTTTTATCACATCAGTAATTTTAAACCAAGCTAGTATTAATTTAATTTTAAATTTTAGGACTTAGTAAGTTTAAAAGCCAGATTTAAACTGTAAAATAGGGAATAATAAATTAGACACTGGAAAATAATAATAATTAAGATGGAACATTTCCTAAGAAATTTATATTCATTCAAATACTAACCTAATGGGTAGAAATTAAGTTCCTCCTGCAAAAAAATCATTCCTTTTTCAAGGTATTGATAGGTGACTTCACCTGATTATTAAAACAACTAATTATACGTAAATTTGAAAGAAACTCAACCCATCATACATACTGATAGAAACGTAATTCATACATTTAATTATCTCTAATTTTGTCCTTTTTATTATATTAGTTTATTAAATTAATATGTTTTATTTTATTTTGTAGGATTTAATATTTATTTTAATAAAGTCAAAATCTTGGTGATCAAGCAATATTTAATGCTCTTATTCATATAAGGAATGTCCAAGAAGAATCCTACAAGGAAAAGGAAAGAGGTGGAACAATCTTAGTACAATTCAAATCCAACAAGAGAAAGAAAAGTCTATCTAGAAAATCTTTTTGAAGTTGATTGCTACTAGGAAGTTGAATTCTACATGGAAAGGGAATGATCAAAGTGTCCAAGTTCAATGAATCTAAATTAGGGTTCAAAGTTATTTTCTCTATAAATAGGCCTCTTGTTTGAGAGAAAAAGGCACCACTTATTAATTTCTTTTTCTCAGTTTTTCACTAGTGTAGGAGGGAGTAAGATATTTAGAGTTTGTCCTTTCTCTTATTCCAATCACGTGTGGAACATACTGTCAGGGAGTATTTGTAACTTTCTTTTATTTACATAATAGAAATTCTCTTTTTAATTATTGTTCTTATTTCATGCGAATAGTAGTACTAATATTATTTGTTTTTGTTTTTAATTCCATGGCTAGCTAAATTTCTAATTCCTAGGTATCTTTTCTAATTAATAGTTTTCATTATTAATTAATAGTTTGCATAATTTAGTTAAAAAATCTTCTCCACCATTTTTATTTCTAATTTGTCTAAAATATTAATTAAGGATATATTAAAGAATTAATCTAGTCTCTGTGGGTTCGACCTGTACTTGCCAGTTCTTCAATTAGACACTGTGCACTTGCAGTACATATTTTTATCACATCAGTAATTTTAAACCAAGCTAGTATTAATTTAATTTTAAATTTTAGGACTTAGTAAGTTTAAAAGCCAGATTTAAACTGTAAAATAGGGAATAATAAATTAGACACTGGAAAATAATAATAATTAAGATGGAACATTTCCTAAGAAATTTATATTCATTCAAATACTAACCTAATGGGTAGAAATTAAGTTCCTCCTGCAAAAAAATCATTCCTTTTTCAAGGTATTGATAGGTGACTTCACCTGATTATTAAAACAACTAATTATACGTAAATTTGAAAGAAACTCAACCCATCATACATACTGATAGAAACGTAATTCATACATTTAATTATCTCTAATTTTGTCCTTTTTATTATATTAGTTTATTAAATTAATATGTTTTATTTTATTTTGTAGGATTTAATATTTATTTCAATAAAGTCAAAATCTTGGTGATCAAGCAATATTTAATGCTCTTATTCATATAAGGAATGTCCAAGAAGAATCCTACAAGGAAAAGGAAAGAGGTGGAACAATCTTAGTACAATTCAAATCCAACAAGAGAAAGAAAAGTCTATCTAGAAGATCTTTTTGAAGTTGATTGCTACTAGGAAGTTGAATTCTACATGGAAAGGGAATGATCAAAGTGTCCAAGTTCAATGAATCTAAATTAGGGTTCAAAGTTATTTTTCCTATAAATAGGCCTCTTGTTTGAGAGAAAAAGGCACCACTTATTATTTTCTTTTTCTCAGTTTTTCACTAGTGTAGGAGGGAGTAAGATATTTAGAATTTGTCCTTTCTCTTATTCCAATCACGTGTGGAACATACTGTCAGGGAGTATTTGTAACTTTCTTTTATTTACATAATAGAAATTCTCTTTTTAATTATTGTTCTTATTTCATGCGAATAGTAGCACTAATATTATTTGTTTTTGTTTTTAATTCCATGACTAGCTAAATTTCTAATTCCTAGGTATCTTTTCTAATTAATAGTTTTCATTATTAATTAATAGTTTGCATAATTTAGTTAAAAAATCTTCTCCACCATTTTTATTTCTAATTTGCCTAAAATATTAATTAAGGATATATTAAAGAATTAATCTAGTCTCTGTGGGTTCGACCTGTACTTGCCAGTTCTTCAATTAGACACTGTGCACTTGCAGTACATATTTTTATCACATCAAGTTTTTGGCGCCGTTGTCGGGGACTAGAATTAATTTTTATTTATTCTTTAATTTTTATTTATTCAAATTAGTTTTAACTCATTTTTTTCAGGATTATTGAAGCGGATCAAAGAAGCGAAAAGATAAAGATTTTGTTGCTGTGCTTTCTTCGGTACTTCGTATCTCCATATTTTTTAAAAAAAAAATAAAAAAATATAGTAGTTTAGTTTTTTTTTATATATATATATTTTTATTTATTTGTCGCATTCATGCATTCACTCACGTAGAGCACATCCTGTTAGGTTTTATTTTTTATTTTTTATTTTTTTTGTCAAATATAAACTGTGGTGATTGCTGGAGGATTGAGGTACGTCAAAATTTCTCATTCTTTCGTATTCACATACTTTTAGGACATTTTATTTGTTTATAGTTTCTTTTTTATTTGTGCATTTTCATCTTTAATCTAACATTAAGGGCACAACCTGTAACAAGATAAGGTGGGGAGTTTATCACCCTTCCTTGGCCCACAAATAACCCAATTTACATTTTGCATGACCGTGACCTAATAAAATCAAGTAGACGTTGGCCCCTAGGACTCTCGAGCTCAATTAGGACAAGAAACTCCAAGAGGAGTCTGAATTTTAAATTAATCAAAATACTGGTGTCTAGGCAAGTGGTTCAAAAGGTATACGCCTAAAGATTGTGTGGTTATTCAATTAGTCATCGTTTTTACGGAGAGACTCCCACCTTTCTTACACTTACCTGGCTAGTGGTATGATTAATTTTGAATTTGGTGGACCTTGCGGTGTAACTTGGAACAGTTAGGAGCTGTCTAGATTTTATTTAGGTTAACCTTAGAAGTAATTTTTTGTTTATTTTTTTTGTTTATTTTTTTGTTTTTTTTTTGTTGTGCTTATCTGATTATTTGCTAATTAGTGTATGCAAAAAAAGTGTGGATTAGGGATGAAACATCACGATTAGTGAGAAAACTTGATTTTTCGGATTTCACTTTAAAAGATCTCACTTTAACAAAAATGGAGGGCGCCCAAACTGTTTCTTTAAGGGATCGATGTTATCCTTCCCGCTCTGCCCAACCTTCATGTATTAGTCTACCACCGGTAACTGGTAATAATTTTGAACTTAAGCCACATTTTATAAATATGTTACCTAGGTTTACGGGGATAGAAGATGCATATTTATTTATTCAGGAATTTGAGGAAGTTTGTGCCTTAATGAAAATCCAACAATTGTCTGATGACTCAATTAGGCTAAGATTTATAACATTTGCTTTAAAAGATAATGCTAAAAAGTGGTTATATAGCTTACCAAATAATTCCATATCAACCTGGGAGGGATTTGTCGTTACATTTCTAAAAAAATATTTTCCAAATCATAAAACTGCTAAAATTAGGACTGCAATTCATCAATTTTGCCAACTTGAAAAAGAGTCCTTCTGGAAATATTTTGATAGATTTAAAAATTTGTTATCCCAGTGCCCACACCACGGAATTGAAAAATGGAGATTGTGTCAAATTGCCTACGAAGGTTTAGACTATCCCACTAAAACAATGTTAGAGTCAACGTGTCAAGGGGATTTTCTGAATAATGATGAGGAGAAGGCTTGGGAGTTTTTAGAAGACTTAGCAGAAAAAACCATGCAATGGGAAACCACCCGAGAGACAGATAAACCTAGTTCATCTAGGGGTGTTCATACAATTGACAATTCAATTACTACAGAAGTTAAGTTAGCTGGTGTACTTAAAAGACTTGAAGATTTAGAAACTAGGGGACAATCACACGTGAACCAAGTCTCAACACCAACACCTTTGTGTCTAAAGTGTAATTCACCAAGCCATGTGATTGAGGAATGTCCTAGAGTCGTGCCCCAATTTGAAGAATATGAACAAGTCAATGCAATGTTTCAACGACCTAGGAATGACCCATTTGCACCCACTTATAATCCTGGCTGGAGGAATCATCCTAATTTTGCATGGAACCAAGGACCCTACCCAAATAATTCTTCAAATCAGGTCAATCAGTCTCTAAATCAATATTTTCAACCTTACCAAAAGTCAAATCCTAGTCCGTACCAAAATTCAAATCCAGCACCTCAATATCCACCAGGTTTTTCTAATGAAAGTGAGAGGAGATTTAGCACCTTAGAGAAGAGTATGGAAGCTTTAATAAAATCCGTTTCTCTCTTAGAGATCCAAATGAGTCGATTAGCCACCATAATAAATGAACAAGAGGTGGGTGAATTTTCTAGTAACTCTGAGGTTAATTTTGAAAATCTTGATGGTTGTGGAAATGATGAGGAAAATAGAAATTTTATATTCAATTCTACACAATTTGAGTCAAGCGTATTTGAGGAGTCTACATATTATGAGTCTATGCCTAAAATTGATCATGTTGCATTTGATGAGTCGGTTGAAAAAGTTTATAAGCCTAAAGCTCCATACCCTGAAAGACTTATTCCTAAAAAACCACCTAGTGATTTTTTGGACCAACCCATTAAAGTAAACATGATACAAGAGTTGTCAATGACCCAAGAAATAAATGAAAATAGACTCTTGATTGAAAAAAATCCAATTGATTTTTTCTTAAATCACCTTGACCAAAATTGGAATGAATCTGAATATTTAGATAAGGTCAATGAGCTGTTGAGATCCACTACAAATAAGTCAACTAAACTAGAACATGTATTTGAACCAACTCTTCCATCATTTGAACATGTTAATGAAAGTTTTCTTGAGGTAAACTTGAAGCATAACTGTGTTGAAAATTCTGACTATTTTCAATTTCCTAGACCTCCTGAAAATAATGAAAAGTTCACACTCACTTATCCATTTGTAACATTCATTTTTAGTCACATAATTTTTAGGATTTATAAAATTTGTAGATATGTACATTTGTTTTCTTTCTCACCACATCTTCTTGCAGAACAAATGCCCCACATACAAGGTACAATTCTTTCATATCTTTGTTCTCTTTTCTTCATTTGCATACATTGAGGACAATGCATGATTTAGGTATGGGGGGAGTTTGTTTGTATTAGATTTTTTTTTCTTTTTACGAAAAAAAAACACAAAAAAATTAAAAAATTAAAAAAAAATTTGTTTGACTTTTTATGAATTGAATTAATTCTAGTAAGTGTTTATGGAGCAAAGCGCATGAGTGAGATTGAAAGATTTAGAACTCTTGAATTGTTGATAAGATACGAAATCTTAGTTCAAAACACCATCTGGATTTAAAATTGATTTAACAAATATTTTTGCACTTCACGTTTGCACTAATTCTTAGTTATGGGGTATAAACCATGATTTGAGTAATTTCAAAAAAAAGAAGAAAAGAAAAGAAGAATGAAAAAAAAAGTTGAGAAAAGTTGAAAAAAAAATAAAAATAAATAAATAACTGCTTCAATGTCCATTAAACGAAATAACTGGGTATCCAAGCCTCGGGAAGCATCGATATTCACGCTGAAAAGTATGATGGATAAAAGCAGCTTGACTAGTCTAATTTTGTGGCCTTTGTTACTCGAGTTAGTAAATCCTTAGGGGTGTCTCTACACCTAGTGCCCTAAAGCCATCTGGTTTGGGAGTCATTGGTCCAACGCTCACTCTACATGGGTAACTCTGAAAAGCCTAAGAAAATGAGTCATTGCACAAGTCAAGAATAAAAAAAATGGAAAAAAGAAGGAAAAAAAGAAGGAAAAAAAGAAAGACAAAGAAAAAAGAGTTTGCTTGATTTTCATGATAAAAATCCCTACTAAGAGTTACATCACATACACATGCATGCATTACATGAAATTGATTTAATGAAGGATGGTGTCTAAAATGAAGATCGAGTATTTTTGATAAGGTGAAAGTGTGATTTTGAATTTAATCTTGCTTATGTATAATGCCCATAAATATTTAGAAGTTTTCTTTCAATTTCATAATTTGTTGAACCCAAAAATATTTTTAAATTTTGTGGGTATATTTACTGCAAACCCTCACGAGACACAACTCGTCCACTTGGGGTAACCTTGGGGTTTAAAGGCTTGTTGCACATGCTAAGTGAAATCGTGTTTCCTACGAAAATGGGGTATTGTAATTTTTATTTTATTTTTATTTTTTATTTATTTTACTCGAGGACGAGCAAAAGCTAGGTATGGGGGTATTTGATAGAAACGTAATTCATACATTTAATTATCCCTAATTTTGTCCTTTTTATTATATTATTTTATTAAATTAAAATGTTTTATTTTATTTTATTTTATAGGATTTAATATTTATTTCAATAAAGTCAAAATCTTGGTGATCAAGCAATATTTAATGCTCTTATTCATATAAGGAATGTCCAAGAAGAATCCTACAAGGAAAAGGAAAGAGGTGGAACAATCTTAGTCCAATTCAAATCCAACAAGAGAAAGAAAAGTCTATCTAGAAGATCTTTTTGAAGTTGATTGCTACTAGGAAGTTGAATTCTACATGGAAAGGGAATGATCAAAGTGTCCAAGTTCAATGAATCTAAATTAGGGTTCAAAGTTATTTTCCCTATAAATAGGCCTCTTGTTTGAGAGAAAAAGGCACCACTTATTATTTTCTTTTTCTCAGTTTTTCACTAGTGTAGGAGGGAGTAAGATATTTAGAGTTTGTCATTTCTCTTATTCCAATCACGTGTGGAACATACTGTCAGGGAGTATTTGTAACTTTCTTTTATTTACATAATAGAAATTCTCTTTTTAATTATTGTTCTTATTTCATGCGAATAGTAGTACTAATATTATTTATTTTTGTTTTTAATTCCATGGCTAGCTAAATTTCTAATTCCTAGGTATCTTTTCTAATTAATAGTTTTCATTATTAATTAATAGTTTGCATAATTTAGTTAAAAAATCTTCTCCACCATTTTTATTTCTAATTTGCCTAAAATATTAATTAAGGATATATTAAAGAATTAATCTAGTCTTTGTGGGTTCGACCTGTACTTGCCAGTTCTTCAATTAGACACTGTGCACTTGCAGTACATATTTTTATCACATCACATACAATACATACTTTCTAATGAATTGGGTAGATAACCATTGGATGAAGTAGCTTTAATACTTAAGATATACTTGAACAATTGAAGCAAAGACAGATTTATAGACACAAAGACAGATTCATAGGGATAAATAGAATATTCGTTTTACTAAAGAAAAACAAATTTTTAATTTTGTGGTACTTTTTAATGTTTTTGCATCCATTCGTTATTATTTTGGTTTTATTATATTGGGAGTTTGTATATTTTTCTTGGGTTGTGTCTCGCGTGCCTACAAATGACCATATATGCATGTCGTCGTGTATGTGGATAGTCCATATTATAGGAGAGAGACTGGTGAAATTTTTTCTTTGGTCGGGTAACTGAACAGATGCGTATATTTATATTATACCTACGCATATGCAAAAAAAAATGATGTAGACTTGTCCCAATATAAATATGCAGACCATGCATGATGTAATGATTCATATTCCACCCCTATGAAACTATTGTCTTTAGGTTGGTGCTGATGTCTTTAGGAATCTATGTATATATGTCATATTTTAATTCTTTTAAATCCCCAAAACACTGTCATAAGGGAAATCATGGTTTCCATATGTTGGTAGACGAATGACATGTTTTGAACTTGAACCTTACATTTTAAGCAAATGATGATTCATCCGGTATGTATTTAATCACTTCCATCAATAATCTTTCAGTATGTTTTCTCTCTTTCAAAACAAAAATATAGTAGTTCTTAGTAATTTTTAAATATTCAACTTAAATAAAAGAATTTACATCAATTTTAAATTTTAAAAGGTTCATACTGACTTTGATTTTTCAATTGACAACTAATAAATATGCTTTTTTCGTTTCCTCTCATTACACATCTTTGGTTAAACTTGTTGTCTTCTTGAACTATTATAAAGAATAACTTGTTGGCACAATTGAAGAAAAATAAGGGTTATATATTTATAACCTTGCAAAGATGATGGCAGCCTCAGTTGAACTAGCAAGGGTTGTTTGAGAGCAGTTGTAAGCTGTAGGAGCAACATAAGTTGGCATCAGTATGGTAGTATGTAACTTATCACCCAACTCATTGTGAAATAAAACATTAATTGCCTCGACTTTCTACACAATCCCACCCCGCAACCGCATTTTGGGACATTTATAAGTTTTCTCCTCTCCACTTCATCTTCCTACTTAAAAGTACTACATCTTTTATCAGGTAAAAACCGCATAAATTACATAGAACTATATATGAATTAGCAAACAAGAGAAACCGTGATGCCCCCAAAATAGGTATACAATACCCATTCTGAGTCGCCAAATACATGGTACAGAAAGCAAACTACAACTTCAATAATACAATTGTCGTGCAAAATACGACTACACATACTGTGAGTTTAAATAGAAATATTATCTTCTAGACAATATCAACACTCAAATAAGTCCTCATTACAATTATTCATACACTATTTTACAGAAATAGTGAGAACTGCTAAAACATCTTTCTAGAACCATCACTCCATACCCTGACTCGATCTTGCTATGTTCTCACCTCCTGAGAAGAAAAATGAAACAAAAAGGAAAAGGGCAAGCTCAACTAGCCCAGTAAAGAATATTATGACTAAGATAATATTCAACAAATTATCATTAGTTTTCAACAGGGAAAAATCTGATAGAATATAATAAACAACAAGTTTTAGATCAACAAATGCAGCGGAAACAACAATCCATTAGAATAGTCACGTAGAGAATGAATTCTACTATATTCTAAGATTTAAAAGTTCATTATCAATATTTTATCCCTGTAACACCAATCAATATACATCTTTAATCAAATATTCATCTTTACACTACAGACCAAATATATTCATTTATATCACCAGTCGGTCATGTTCATCTCAACACCTGTTCATATTTGCACTACGGGCCAAAGATATTCATCAGTTAATCATTCATCTTTGCACTACAGGCCAAAGATATTCAATAATATCATCATTTAAGACTGAGGATGATGAAAAATATTTTAAAAAAACGAATCCAGTTAGACAGAAGGACAAATATTAGGGATTCGTATAACAGTTTATCCAAGATCAATAATACTTCATAATAACCAATTGTGAAGCAGAATTCAAAAATAAAGATCAAAACATGGATACAATCAAAGATAGTTACCATAATAATAGACATCTTGGACAAAAGGAAAATTTTTATTTTTCGGTTAATAGTGCCGTATACGTGAATAGTGCTGTATACGTGAATAGTAACTGTAATAACCCGATATTTTCTATATAATTAAATCATAAATTTTGCGTATAATTTTTTTTATTTATTAAAATAAATATGAATGATATGTGTCAAGGTAATGTGTAATTATAATTATATGTGTGATAAATAAAATTTATTTATTACATTAAGTATTGTAAATAAATTTATTTTAGAATTATTGATTATTATCAATTATATTTTTATACTAATTAATTCCTTATTGGAAATGTTTTATTAATTATTTTTCAAGGAAAATATAATCTTATATTATTTAAATAATATAGGAAATTATTATAGAATAATTATTTATTTTAAAGGTAAGAATGCGTGAAAGGTATTATGTATGTGTTTATGTGATGAATATAAAATATATTTATTACATGAATGGTTATGAATAATTTTGTTTTAGAATTATTGCTCATTATAAATTATATTCTAATAATAATTAGTTTTATAGTAAAAATGTTTTTAATGTTTATTTTCCATGAAAATATGATAATTATATTAATTGAATAATATATGATATGCATATAGAATTTTTATAATACTATATAAATTTTTGTTCAAGATATTAAGTAAATTATTTCTACTTAATTATAAGGTTAATTATGGCAGATAAATCAGATATGGTATCCAAACCCTAATTCTGGGTTTTGATTAAAGAATGAGAATAATAATATTATATTATTATTTGTCAGCGTTATAGATAAGTATGATTATGTGTGTAATGTTAATGTGTGGAACAGTTTTAATATGTTACGACCAAACCCTAATAATATTTTGATAAACCCTATTATGGGTCTGAAATAAGGAATGATAATAATATTATAATATTATAATATTTTAATTTTTCAGTGCTATAAATATGTACTGTATATGTGAATCGGTGATGGTTGGCCAATTATGGTGTTAAGTGTTAAACCTTATTTATACTGTGTGAAACCCTAATTTAAAATACAAATTAGAGTTTCAAGTTATTGGACAATTGCGATAATGTGATTAATGTCTGGTATTATAATTATAATTGCTAATTAGGAAAAACCCTAATTATTGTCGCAAAACCCTAATTTTACGGACAAACACTAATTTCGAAGTCAAACGAGACTTTAAAATATGTTAAGTCAATATGTTATGTGATTCATGATAATTATAATTATTAATAATCAAGAAAAAACCCTAATTGTAAATTAAAACCCTAATTTCTTAAATTAGAAACCCTAAATAATAATTAGCTAATTGTTAAATGAAAAATCCTAATTTAAAGCTCAAGTTGAGTTCGACACTGTTATATAACTGTGTTATATGGTGCATGCATGTTATGTATTATATAATTTTGTATTAATTAGGTAAACCCTAATTAATGTTCTAGAAACCGTAAATAATTTTTAGAAAACCCTAAGATATTTTAAAAAAAATCCTAATTTTGGAAATGAGAAACCCTAATTTGAAACACAAATTAGAGTTCGAGATTGGTTGTAATTGTGTTAATGTGATTAATTAACCAGTATTATAATTACAATAGTTAATTTTGGAAACCCTATATTTTTAAACCCTAATTTAATAATTGGAAAACCTATTTATAAATCGATAACCCTAATTATCGGAATTGTAAACACTAATTGCCAAATTGGCAAGGTTAATATGGATAGGGGTGCTAAACCCTAATGTTCTTGTATAATTTAATTATTAACCTAATCTAGTTAAAAAATTTTAATTTTCAAATTTTAGAAACTAAAATAATTTTATTTTCTTTATAAACCTTAGTTGCTAAATCCTAATTTTGAAAATCTTAGAATTTTCCTAAATTGGCTCAAACCCTAAACCCTAAACCAAACCCTAAACCTTAAGGGTTTGTAAAGTTACAATTTTGCCATTAAAATGATTTATTAAAAGACTAAAATACCCTTTTAGCATTCTTTAATAGCTTGCTTGCAAATCTATACAAAATAAGAGTTGTTGGCCAATTTCTATATCTTGATGACTCATATGGACAGCACACAGCCTCTAGAGTGATCAATTCATGCATCATGTTGTCTATATAACGATTGAGAGAAAGAAAAAGTGAATTTGCTAGCCATTTTTATTCAATACTCAAACAAGAACTTTTCTCTCTAGAACGAACGAATTTATCTAGCATTATTACTCCCAAACACAGCCCCACGATCACAAACAACAAATCAGAAGCATCAAAGTCAGAAATCAAGAAATCAAAGCTTGGAAAGGTATAAAATCCCAAAAATTAGAAATCCTTCGATTCTATGTTAATTGATCAATTGATTGTTTAAAGTTGTGTAATAGGGAGTCTATTAATGTTCAAAGTTGATAAATCAAAGACCCATAACATCAAAGTGCACAAATTTGAATATTTGAGCAAGTTGGAAAAACCAAAACTGTGGTCTGACAGTCACATGTCAGTGGCCATAGATATTATCTCGATCATGATTTTGGTTGTTTAAAAGTTGTTATGTGTAGTCTGATATGTGGTCTTTAATATGGAAAAAGAATCAAGTTCATATCAGTTATAGATCAGGAGTTATAAATGGTCAAACTGTGTTGACCGAAACTGCTAAGAACACGAACCCAGAAAATTTTTAAGCGTTTTCCGTGGTGAACTTTGACCGGCCATTTCCAGTTAGATCCGTTGTTGTTATATGTATGATAAGTGTTAGAGTTGTAGTCCTACATGATGTCTACACACTGAAATTGATAGATCAAACAAAAATTACACTATCATCAAGTCAGAGAGGTCCAAAGTAACCCCCACGAACTGTTCTTCATGAAGAACAGCTCTAACAGCCACTTTGATGGCTTAGATCTCTTATTTCGTGCATGATATGGATATTATTATTGTTGTATATTGTATTCTTGTATTTCCTCTACAAGATCTGACCAAGAACAATTCCAGAAACATTACATGTTAAGAATTGCACACGGTCAAACTAGGCCACTCGGTTACTGCCTTTGCAGATTCTGGGTAGCTCAAGAACACCTATAGCGACGGTTTCGTCGCTATAGGGCCCTTTAGCGACAGTTTTTGCGAAAAATTAATTATTTTTATTAAATAATTAGTATTAATTAGTTTTTAATTCTGAAAAATACAAAATAAATTATTAAAAATTATTTTAAAGTCTAAAAATTATATTTTAATTATTTTAAATATATTTCATAAATATTTAATATTTTTGGAATATTAAAATTATTTAATTTATTTAATTAGAATATTAAATAAATTATTTAATAATGATTTTAATTCATGAAAAATCATTTAAAATTATATTATGATATAAGAAAATAATTTAAGTTATTTTTGATAACTTTTAATATTATGTGATAATTTTCATTAATAAATTATTATTAATGATAATTAAGTTATTTATTAAATGAATTAAATAATTAAATTAAAAATGATTTTATTATTTTAAAAATCATTTTAAATAATAATAAGGTATTTAAGAATATTTTAAGTTATAAAATATAACTTTTAATATTTAAAGGTAAATTTCATTAATTAATTATTATTAATGATATTAAAGTTATTTAATAATTATATTAAATAATTTAGTTTAAAAATGATTTTTAATATTATAATAATCATTTTAAATGAAAATAAAGTATTTAAAGATATTTTTAAGTTATAAAATATAACTTTTAATATTTAAAGGATAATTTCATTAATAATTTAATATTAATGATATATTAATGATATTAAATTTATTTAATAGTTATATTAAATAAATAGTTTTAAAATGGTTTTATTTATTTAAAAATCATTTAAAAGGGATATAAATGAATTTAAAATATTTTAAGTTATAATTAATAACTTTTAATATTTAGATAAATAGTACATTAATATTTTAATATTAATGGTAATTATTTAAGAATGATTTTAATTGTTTTAAAAATCATTTAAGGGTAACATAAATGTTTTAAAAATATTTTGAGTTATTATACATAACTTTAATATTTTGGCAATGGTTTCATCAATAGTTTAATATTGATTAAATGTTAATGATAATAGAATTGTTTGATATTTAAATCATTTAATAATGATTCTAATATTTAAAAAATTATGGTAAATGGTAATAATTATTTTATAATTATTATAAGGCCATGAAAAATAGTATGACTGATGTTTAAGTTAACTATTTGGATATTGAACTTCGGGATAGAGTCTTAGACTCGATTTTTTATCCGATAAAGTTGTCGGTAGACCGACATGTTTTAGAAATTGATCTGGACTTAGATAGATTGTTTGGATAACTGTTTATTGGTAATTCAATGGTTGTTAAGGTTAAGTGACAATGTGATTAGGAAAGTGTTGATGTTTGTTTGTGAGTCAATGACTGTTGAACATGTGTGATAATGTGATTAGATTATGTGCTGACTGCGAAATGCAGTATTATGTGTTATAATGTGTAATTCTAATCGATAGAATGATTTGATTAATGATAGGTCGTGATATAAAAGATAAATCTAAGTTGCGTAATTGTAAGCAGCGCATCAGGCAAGTATCCTAACTTTGCATTTTCTTTATGCAATGGACAAGTGTAAGAATGTTTCAGAATTATATTATTATTATACAGATTGTTAAACCTATATTATATACGCCCATTGATTATCAACATGTTAGTATATGATAATTCAGATATATATTCTGTTCGTTAATTTTTATAAATGATTATAAGTGTCCCCACTTGGATAATCATTGTAATTAATCACATGTTGATACACCTTTGATATACATATATGTTGAATTATATAAGACTTTTGTTATGAAAACCCGACAGGTATGAACATCCCGATAATGGAAAAATTTTTATGCGCTACGGCGGACAAAGGATGAACGATAATATCGTTCTAGCAATGTAGTATTGATCAATACAGGGCCCATGGACTGTACACCCTCAGGCCCGTAAGCAATGGCCGGTTTACAGATTAATTTCTATTTAAACCCTTTCGAAAATGAAAATAATGTTCATAATGTGTCACGAAAATTCCATGTATAGTCAATACACAGTTTCAAAAAATTTGAACGAGGGTTGTTATGTTATTATTATTGGTACAGATTACTTCACAACTATTGATCGGTTGTAGAAGAATATTATAAAGAAAACATTTAAATTCTTTCAACTTATATATATATAAATACTTGCTGGGCACTCAAATGCTCATCCTTGCTTAAATTTAAATGTTTTCAGCTAAGTGTGGAGGACCAGGAAGCTCCTGTCAAAACAAGTGAAAAGGAAAGCAAACAGAATATGTTATTGGTATCATTTGTAATAGATGGACTGTATTAAGTTAATGATATGTATTATATATCATGTAAAGAATGTAGTAAAGGTTGCATACTTGGGATTAAACTCTGATAAATGTAAGTTAAGTTTAAAATTTAAATTATTGTTATTATTATTAGTAATATTTCCGCTCATAGAAATGGTATAGTGAAGTACCGAGTTCGGGTTTCAAGTATCCGGGTTCGGGGACTTTACAGTAACCCCGATACTAAAAGTTCCAAATTTGATTAAAAATTTCAAACTAATATTTCGGCATAATGATATTGAAGAAAATAATATCATTTAAGAAGTAAATAACATCTCTTACCTCAAAATAACGGTACTTCTGATTGGAATATCGAATATAAAGTCGAAGGAAACTTGTACCAAACAGCAACTCTCAAAGTATCAAAATAGTCACAAAAATACGCTCAATAATCTAGAGAGAAATTTTTTTTATTTCTGATGTGATTTTCAATTCTAACGTAAGCGCCTATTTATAGGAAAATGCTAGAATTCCATAGGAGAATAAAATAATAAAATATAATATAACCTTATTATTTTTCTACGCATGCTCTTTGAAAATCTTCAGCCCCTCAATTCTAAAAATTCCAGCAGCCCACATGTTTTACAAAAAACAAAAGTGGGTCTCACCCAATTTTAATAAAAATTATTTTATTTTTCGAAACTTTAGTAATTCATAAAAAATAGCCCATTTATCAGGAAAATACGAATTTTATATCCATTCCACACGAAATTAAATTCTCTACAACTTTGTAGCTTTAAGTTTTTCCAAATTCCAAACAAAAAATATCTGAAACCCACAAACGGGTGATTTTTAATACTCTACTCTGACAAAATACTGATAAAACACCTCAGCATTAATTCCTTCATTAATAACCACATAAAATAAATAAATTCATCATTTATATCCACATCAAATTAATATTTCCTTATCATATAAATCAATAATTAATTGTTCACAAATAATATTATAGAATCACAATTATGACAACCAGGCAGTTCCTAGGAAAGAGGGGCTTTTCCAATAAGGATTTCTCCTTACTGGCGCGCAATTAGGTGACCAAACCTATCCTTGAAAAAACTTTCTAGACATTTCCAATAATGCTATCTAATAATATTATTCAAATAATATGAATTATTGATCTGATAATGAGAAATACTATGCAATGACAATTATTGAAACAACAATAATATAAACTATCAACGCAGAAATTATTGAATCAATAAAATCAAATATTAAACAGTAACTACTGTAACAATTATTGAGTATTGCATTCTTACGTAAGAATCAATAATTCCAAAAATACTGTGCAATATCGTGTACTACTGTGCAACCACGCGTATTATTATATTTTAACCACCAGGTATTCCAATAATGTTAATGGTAACAATTACGCCGTTATTTATAAAACTCAAACTTTGTCGTTTTCTTCATCCGATAATTATTCCGTTATGGGGCCCACAATTGATTGTGCCGTCGTACGGATATTCCCGACAAAAAGAATATTCCACGACTAAACGAATATTCCCCGACAAAAGGAATATTTTATACCCACTTGCTTATTTTACAAAATTTGCACATTTTACCCTTAACCAAAGTATTATATCAAATTAACACCTTATTAATTTAGAATAATGAATAGAGAAAATTTAATTTTATTTATAATAAGTTGGGGTCTTACAACCTCCCCTCCTTATAAAATTTCGCCTCGAAATTGACGTACGTACCTGGTATTTCGAACAGGTGAGGGTACCTCGCTTTCATTTTCGATTCCAACTCCCAGGTCATTTCTTCAATAGCATGGTTCCTCCACAAAACCTTAACTTGTGATATAACCTTGGTGCGTAGCACATGCTCTTTCCTATCCAAGATCTTAACAGGTACCTCCTCGTACGTTAAATCTTCGGCTATCTCGTCTGGTTCTAACTCAATAATGTGGTTTGGGTCTTTCACATATTTACGAAGCATAGATATATGAAAAACATTATGAACACGAGACATGCTTGGATGTAATGTGAGTCTATAGGACACATTTCCTATTCGGTCAAGAATCTTAAATGGACCAACAAATATTGGATTGAGCTTTCTTTTCTTTCCAAATCTTGTAACTCCCTTCCATGGAGCAACACGTAAAAATACATGATCCCCAATATTAAATTTCACGTCCTTTCGATGAAGATCATCATCTCTTTTTTCGATCCTGTGAGGTTTGAATACGTTGTTGAATCATTTGGATCTTTTCTGTAGTCATGCGTACTAATTCTGGTCTCAACAATATTGCTTCTCCCACCTCGTCCCAACATACTGGAGAATGACACTTTCATCCATATAACGCCTCGAATGGAGCCATGCCTATACTCTATACTTGCTTGATAACTGTTGTTGTAGGAGAATTCCACCAGTGGCAAGTACTTATCCCAACTTCCTTTGAAATTTAGGACACAGAGTCTTAATAGATCTTCAAGGGTTTGAATAGTCCTTTTCGATTACCCGTCCGTTTGAGGATGGTATGCTGAACTGAATCGTAAATCCGTGCCCATAGCTTTCTGCAAGCTAACCCAAAATTGTGAAGTGAATCTTGGGTCACGATCCGAAACTATGGATACTGGCATGCCATGCAATCTCATAATCTCATTCACATACATACGAGCAAGACGTTCAAGGGAATAAGTCTCACGTATCGGCAAGAAATGAGCAAACTTGGTTAATCTATCAACAATAACCCAAATCGCATCTACGCTTGAGAAACCTTGGGAAGACCCGTAAAGAAATCCATGGTAACGTGTTCCCACTTCCATTTTGGAATCTCAAGTGGTTGCAATGGACCCTTTGGCACTTGATGCTCCGCCTTTACACGTTGACAACTTAAACATCTCGAGATAAACTTCGCGATCTCTCTCTTCATATTATTCCACCAAAATGTATGTCGGAGATCATGATACATTTTGGTACTCCCAGGATGGATTGCAAATGAGGTATTGTGTGCCTCCATCATGATTCTATGCTTCAAGTCAGAATCGTTAGGAATACAAAGTCTAGAGTTGACTCGAAGTATTCCTTCTTCATCGATTCTTGCTTCTGGAATAGCACCTTCTTGCACTTTCTTCTTCATATGCATCAGCCCCAGGTCTATAGCTTGAGCAGCTTTAACTTTATCGATTAAAGTCAGTTCTACTCGTATATTCGCCATCATCATATGCGTCCCTGGAGTCTTTAAATTTATCTCCATCCTTTGCAAGTCATACAAAATGGGCCTTTGCATTGACAATATCGCACTCGTAATCGCATATGATCTTCTACTTAATACGTTAGCTACTACGTTCGTTTTTCCAGGATGATAATTAATAGTGTGATCGTAATCTTTCAACAGCTCAAGCCAACGTTGTTGCCACATGTTGAGTTCTTTTTGGGTGAAGAAATATTTGAGGCTTTTATGGCCGTATAAATCTCCATTTTCTCCCCATACAAGTAGTGTCTCCAAATTTTCAAAGCGAATACAACTGTTACCAACTCCATATCATGAGTAGGATAATTCCTCTCATATTCTTTGAGTTATTGCGAGGCATAGGCTATGACTTTCCCATGTTGCATGAGAACACATCCTAACCCTTTGCCTGAAGCATCGCTGTAGATAACAAATCCATCCGAACCAGATGGTATTTCCAGAACAGGTGCCGAAATGAGTCTCATCTTGAGCTCTTGGAAACTCTTCTCGTATTCCTTGCTCCATACGAATTTTGTATCTTTTTGAGTTAGCTGAGTTAACGGAGTAGTGATTCGAGAAAATCCTTCCACGAATCTCCGATAGTAACCAGCTAAGCCTAAAAAGTTGCGTACTCCGGTCACCGACTTCGGTTGCTCCCAACTTTTTATTGCTTCAATCTTCGTCGGGTCAACAGATACTCCATGTTTTGACACCACGTGCCCAAGGAATGCTACTTCCTCAAGCCAGAACTCGCATTTCTTTAGCTTGGCATAAAGCTTATTTTTACGAAGCCTTTCAAGTATCAGCTTCAAATAGTGCTCATGATCTTCACGGCTTTTGGAATAGATGAGGATGTCATCAATAAAGACAACAACAAAATGATCCAAGTATTCCTTGAATACACGGTTCATCATATCCATGAAATCAGCAGGAGCATTAGTCAATCCAAAAGACATGACTAAGAATTCATAATGCCCGTACCGAGTTCTGAAGGCAGTATTTGGAATATCCTCATTTTTAATCTTCACTTGATGATATCTAGAACGAAGATCGATCTTTGAAAAGAATTGTGCTCCTTGCAACTGGTCGAACAGGTCATCAATGCGAGGTAACGGATACCTATTCTTGATGGTGACATGGTTTAATTCTCGATAATCAATACAAAGTCACATACTCCCGTCTTACTTCTTTACGAATAAAATAAGAGCACCCCAAGGAGATGTACTAGGACGAATGAAACCGTTATCTAATAAATCCTGTAATTGGACCTTTAACTCCTAAATTTCAATAGGAGCCATTCGATATGGGATTTTAGAAATGAGTTTTGTACCCGGTTCAAGGTCAATAAAGAATTCAACATCACGTTCTGGGGGTAGACCGAGAAGTTCTTTACGAAATACATCAGGAAATTCTCTAACAACAGAAATATTATCCAAATCTGACTTGTCTTTATTCAAATCCATAGCATGGGCTAAGAAAGCTTGGCATCCGTTTTTCAATAAACGAATAGCTTTGTGGCTTGATATGACAGTGACTGATTTTAGTGGTTTAGTTGTTTGAATTCGTATGTCAGGTTGGTTAGGAATATGAAAACTAACAACCTTACGAAAAAATCAATTTTGGCATGATGAGTGGTTAACCAATCAATTCCTAAAATCACATCAAAAGCAAGTATCTTTAAAGAGATAAGATCAACAGGTAATGTTATAGTGCCAACTTGGATCAAGCAAGATTTATAAACTGTAGATGTAACGAAGGTTTTACCCAACGAAGTTTCAACAGATAAGTTAAAATCCAATTTCTCCGGAGTCAAGTTTAAACGTTGAGCACAAGTATGAGAGATAAAAGAATGGGTAGAACCGGTATCTAGTAAGGTATAAACTTTATAAGAATTCAAGATTAACTTACCTGTGATCACCTCGTTCGGGTTCCTTATTTTTTTGGCCAGTTACGACAAACGCTCTTCTAGGAACCACTGATTTTGACTTATCCGGGACAGCTTTTGGAGTCACCATCCCTGCTGAACTTGGTTTTGCTACAGAACACTCTAGGGCTATATGACCCTCCTTTCCACAGTTATAACATACCTTGGATTGTTGTGGGCAACTTAGGGCTATATGTCCATCTTTCCCGCATTTATAACACACGACCAGTGGTCGTTCTCCTCCCCTAGCAACAGTTGATGCTGGTGTTGCTGCTGATGTCTTCCCGTCATTGTTGAATCTCCTCTTTTTGAAATTTCCACTAGACTCACTTCTTCTATTATCATGGCCGTGATTACCACCTGAGTGGTTACCACTTTTGTTCGTATTCTTCCCTCCTCGCTGGTTATTATCGCTCCGATGACTGCTGTCACCGGTATGACCCTGGTTGTGATCCCTCGGTTGAGTATACTCATTATCTCGCTCTAATAATTGATCTCTATTGACAACATCTGAATATAGAGAAAATTTATGAGAGATAAGGTAATGACGAATCTCGGGTTTTAGACCTCTCAGAAATATCCGCGTCATACGTTCCTCGTTTTCTACCAAATGAGGTACAAACCTGGATAACTCCGCGAACTTTGCCTCGTACTGAGACACCATCATGTTTTTCTGTTCCAATCTAATAAACTCTACCTCCTTCATATGACGAATAATTTCAGGAAAGTACTTGTCATTGAACAATTTCTGAAATCTTTCCCAAGACATGTTGAGTGCGGCTGGCTGGGTACGCTTCACGGATTCCCACCAGTAATCTGCCTCTCCACGGAACATAAAGGTGGCGAATAGAACCTTCTGTTCCTCCGTGCATCCCAAGACATCGAATATCTTGGTAATTTGCTTGACCCATGTTTCCGCCTTAATCAGATCGGGTTTTCCCCAGAAATCTGGTGGTCCCAACTCTTTGAACTGCTTAGCTGTGACAGACCGTACGTTGCCATCACTTCCACCCCTATTTTGTACACGAGTCTCCCTCATCTGATTTTGCATGAACTGTAAAAAGCTCCTAAACATTCCATCATTCATATTTTGCTCGGTAGTGTTGTTTACAGGAGGAATAGTGTCTTCCTGTTGCACGTTCTCCTGGTTTGTGGCAAAAGGTTATTCCACAGTCTCATACACTCCATTGTTAACATTCTCAGCAGCCATTCTTAAATACTGTCATAAACCAATGGTTAATTAAAAAAATTAACATATCACATAATATCCCTATATTATGACCGACCAACAAATAAGATTAGATAGGACACCCTAGCGAAGGATTTACTCATCTCTCCCCTCCTAGCTAGTTCTATTCCCCGATCTCCACCAGAGACCATATCCCTAAGTTTTGATACCAACTGTGACACCCCCAAAATAGGTATACAACACCCATTCTGAGTCTCCAAATACATGGTACAGAAAGCAAACTACAACTTCTATAATACAATTGTCGTGCAAAATACGACAACACATACTGTGAGTTTAAATACAAATATTGTCTTCTAGACAATATCAACACTCAAATAAGTCCTCATTACAATTATGCATACGCTATTTTACAGAAATAGTGAGGACTGCTAAAACATCTTTCTAGAACCATCACTCCATACCCCGACTCGATCCTGCTATGTTCTCACCTCCTGAGAAGAAAAATAGAACAAAAAGGAAAAGGGTGAGCTCAACTAGCCCAGTAAAGAATATTATGACTAAGATAATATAAAACAAATTATAATTAGTCTTCAATAGGGAAAAATCTGATAGAATATAATAGACAATAAGTTTTAGATCAACAAATACAGCGGAAATAGCTAACCATTAGAAGAGTCACGTAGAGAATGAATTCTACTATCTTCTAAGATTTAAAAGTCCATCATCAATATTTTATCCATGTAACATCAATCAATATACATCTTTAATCAAATATTCATCTTTGCACTACAGGCCAAAGATATTCATTTATATCACCAGTCTGTCATGTTCATCTCAACACCTGTTCATATTTGTACTACGGGCCAAAGATATTCATCAGTTAATCATTCATCTTTGCACTACAGGCCAAAGATATTCAATAATATCATCATTTAAGACTGAAGATGATGAAAAATATTTTAAAGAAAACGAATCCAGTGAGACAGAAGGACAAATATTAGGGATTCGTATAACAGTTTATCCAAGATCAATAATACTTCATAATAACCAATTGTGAAGCAGAATTCAAAAATAAAGATCAAAATATGGATACAATCAAAGATAGTAACCATAATAGACATCTTGAACAAAAAAGGAAAATTTTTATTTTTTGGTGAATAGTGTCGTATTCGTGAATAGTGTCGTATACGTGAATAGTAACCCCGACACAAAAAGTTCCAAATTTAATTAAAAAGTTCAAACCAAAATTTCGGCATAATGATATTGAAGAAAATAATATTAGTTAAGAAGAAAATAACGTCCCTTACCTAAAAATAACGGTACTGTTGATCGGAATATCAGATATAAAATAGAAGGAAACTTGTACCGAATAGCAACTCTCAAAGTATCAAAATACTCCCAAAAATACGCTCGATAATCTAGAGAGAAAGAAAACTTGTTTCTGGTGTGATTTTGAATTCTAACCTAAGCGCCTATTTATAGGAAAATACTAGAATGCCATAGGAGACTAAAATAATAAAATATAATATAACCTTATTATTTTCCTACGCATCCTCTTTGAAAATCTTCAGCCCCTCAATTCTGAAAATTCCAGCAGCCCACATGTTTTACAAAAAACAAAAGTGGGTCCCACCCAATTTTAATAAAAATTATTTTATTTTCTGAAACTTCAGTAATTCATAGAAAATAGCCCGTTTATCAGAAAAATACGAAATTTATGTCCATTCCACACGAAATCGAATTCTCTACAACTTTGTAACTTTGAGTTTTTCCAAATTCCAAACAGAAAATATCCGAACTCAACAAACGGATGATTTTTAATACCTCTACTCCGACAAAGTACTGATAAAACACCTCAGCATTAATTCCTTCATTAATAACCACATAAAATAAATAAATTTATCATTTATATCCACATCAAATTAATATTTCCTTATCATATAAATCAATAATTAATTATTCATAAATAATATTATAGAATCACAATTATGACAACCAGGCAGTTCCTAGGAAAGAAGGGGCTTTCCAATAAGGATTTCTCCTTATTGGCACACAATTAGGTGACCAAACCTCTCCTTCACAGAACTTTTTAGACATTGCCAATAATGTTATCTAATAATATTATTAAGATAATATGAATTATTGATCTTATAATGAAAAATACTGTGCAATGACAATTATTAAAACAACAATAATATAAACTATCAACGCAACAATTATTGAATCAATAAAATAAAATATTGAACAATAACTACTGTAACAATTATTGAGTAGTGCCTTTGTAAGACCCCAACTTATTATAAATGAAATTAAACTTCCTTTATTTATTATGGTTAGTTATGGGTAAAATGCGCAAATATTTTAAATAAGCAAGTGATTATAAAATATTCATTATTGTCGGGAAATATTCGTTTGGTCGTGGAATATCCGTACTGTCGGGAAATATTCGTACGACGGCACATGCTTGTGTGGGGCCCGTAACGGAAAGCGATTTGATGAAGAAAACGACATGTATAAGTTGTTTATAAATAACGGCGTAGTTGTTACCGTTAATACTATTGAAATACTCGGTGGTTAAAACACAGTAGCACACGGTATTGCACCAATTATTGATTCTTACGTAAGAAGGCACTACTCAATAATTGTTACAATAATTACTGTTCAATATTTTATTTTATTGATTCAATAATTGCTACGTTGATATTTTATATTATTGTTGTTTCAATAATTGTCACTACACAGTAGTTTCATTATCAGATCAATAATTCATATTATTTGAATAATATTATTAGATAACATTATTGGCAATTTCTAGAAAGTTCTGTCCAAGGAGAGGTTTGGTCACCTAATTGCGCGCCAGTAAGGAAAAATCCTTATTGGAAAGCCCCCTCTTTCCTAGGAACGGCCTGATTGACAGTATTGTGATTCTATAATATTATTTATGAATAATTAATTATTGATTTATATGATAAGGAAAATATTCATTTTATGTGGATATAGATGGAGAAAATTTTAAAGTGACAATTGTTAAAAAAATTGATATTTTATCTTTTCTGATAAATAATTCATTTAAATATATTATTATATTTTAATAATATAATAATGTTGATATTTTTATAATGAATGTGGGATATATGAATATATGAGGAGGAAGAGTATTTTTGTTATTAAAAATATTTAAAACATGTTTTTCATGTTTGTGGACCCCATTTCTTGACTGAAATTTGACTATAACCTGTAAAATCGTCCGTATGTGGATTTCAGTCAATTTCTGCTTGGAATTTGGAAAAACTTAAACTTACAAAGTTGTATAGAATTGAATTTCCTATGGAATGGACATAAGATTTGAATTTTTCTGAAAAAGGGCTATTTATTATAAATTATTGAAGTTCCGGAATATTGGGTATGAATTAAATTTTATTACAAAAATATTTAAAACATGTTTTTCTAGAAAGTGGGCATGTGGGAAATGCTAGAATCTGATTTCAAAGGTTGCGTATGAATTTTATTATTAATAATATTATTTTATTAAAATTTTTGCTTTGGTGTTCTAAACAATTTCCTATAAATAGGGTGCTTAGGTTAGAATTGAAAATCACACCAGAAACTAAAAATTTTTCCCTCTCTTTCTCTCTCTATATTATCGAGCGTATTCTTGTGAGTATTTTGATACTTTGAGTGTTGCTATACGGTGCAAGTTCCCTTCAACACTATATCCAGTATTCCAGTCAGAAGTACTGTCTTTTCGAGGTAAGGGATATTATTTTTTTAAAATGATATTATTTCTTTTAATATCATTATGCCGGAATATTGGTAAGATTTTTCTTGTGAAATTCTTGTCTTTTAGTGTCAGAGTTACTATTCACGTATACGGCACTATTCACAAATACGACACTATTCACGAATATAGTTTTGATCATTCTTGAATTTTACTTCACTATGAGTATTTATGAAGTATTTTTGAACTCGAATTGTTTAAAGTACGAATCCTTAATATTTGTTCTTTTGTTTCACTGGATTCGTTTTTTTAAAAATATTTTTCATCATCCTCAGTCCTAAATGATGATATTACTGAATATCTTTGGTCTATAGTGCAAAGATTAATGATTTTCTGATGAATATCTTTGGCCCGTAGTGCAAAGATGAATAGGTGTTGAGATGAACATGACCAACTGATGAATATCTTTGGTCTGTGGTGCAAAGATGAATATTTGATTCAAGATGAATATTGATTGATGTTACAGGGATAAAATATTGATGATGGACTTTTAAATTCATAGATAATAGTAGATTTTATTCTCTACGTAATTCATCTATGAATTATTATTTCCACTGCGAATATTGATCTGAAACTTGTTGTCTATTGTATTTTATCAATTTTTTCCCCGTTGAAAACTAACGATAATTTGTTCTATATTATCTTAGTCATAATATTTTTTACTGGGCTAGTTGAGCTCACCCTTTTCTTTTTTGTTTCATTTTTCTTCTCAGGAGGCGAGAATGTAGCGAGTTCTAGTCGGGGTGTGGAATGATGGTTCTAAAGAGTTGTTTTAGTAGTCATCACCATTTTTGTAAAATAATGTATCAATAATTGTAATGATGACTTATTTGAGTGTTTATATTGTCTAGAAGGTAATATTTGTTTCTAAACTCATAGTTTTTATGTTGTATTAATAAAGTTGTAGTTATTTCTATACCGTGTTATTGATGACTCAAAATGGGTGATGTATACCTATTTTGGGGGCGTCACAGTTGGTATCAGAGCTTAGGGATATGATCTCTAGCAGAGATCGTGGAATAGAACTAGGAGGGGAGAGACGAGTAAAACCTTCTTTAGTGTGTTTTACCTAAGCTTATTTGTTGGTTGATCAGTATATAGGGATATTATGTGATATGTTAATTTCTTTAATTTACCTTTGTTTTATGGCAGTATTTGAGAATGTCGACTGAGAATGTTAACAGTGGAGTAAACGAGACCGTGGAGACTCCTTTACTCACCAATGAGGAGAATGTGCAAGAGGCCGAAAATGTTCCTCCTGTAAACAACACCACTGATCAGACGATGAACGACGGAATGTTTTGAAGCTTTTTGCAGTTCATGCAAAATCAAACGAAGGAGACTCGTGCACAAAATACAGGTGGAAATGATAAGAACGTACGATTTGTCACAACCAAGCAGTTCAAAGAGTTGGGACCACCAGAATTCTGGGGAAAGCTAGATTCGATTAAGGCAGAAACGTTGGTCAAACAAATTACCAAGATATTCGACGTCTTGGGATGCACGGAAGAACAGAAGGTTCCATTCGCCACCTTTATGTTCTGTAATGAGACAAATTACTGGTGGGAATCTGTGAAGCGTACCCATCCAGCCGCACTCAGTATGTCTTGGGAGATGTTTCAAAAACTGATTAATGACAAGCACTTTCCTGAAAGTATTCGTCATATGAAGTAAGTGGAGTTTATTAGACTAGAACAAAACAACATAACGGTGTCCCAGTACGAGGTAAAGTTTGCAGAGTTATCCAGTTTTGCACCTCATTTGGTGGAGAATGAGGAACGTATGACGCAGATGTTTCTGAGAGGTTTGAAACCCGACATACGTCAATATCTTATTTCTCATAAATTTTCTCTTTATTCAGATGTTGTCAACAGGGCTCAATTATTAGAGTGAGATAACGAGTACGTTCAACCGAGGGACCAGAACCAGGATAATACCGGTGACAGCAGTCATCAGAACAACGATAACCAGCGGAGAAAGAAAAATATAGAAAAAAGCTGTAACCACTCTGGTGGTAATCAAGGCCATGAAAATAGAAGAAGCGAGTCGGGAGGAGATTTAGAAAAGAAGAGATTCAAAAATGACAATGCGAAGACGTCAGCACCAGCAGCAACTAGTTCTAAGGGAGTAGAACGACCACCGGTCGTATACTATAAATGCGGTAAAGAGGGACATATCAGCCCAAACTGCCCACAACAGTTCAAGGTATGTTATAATTGTGGAAATGAAGGACATATCTCTCGAGATTTTACAACGGCGAAACCAAGTCCAGTGGGGATGGTGACTCAAAAGGCTGTCCCAGAAAAGTCAAATTCAACGGTTTCTGGAAGAACATTTGTCGTGATTGGTCAAAATGCAAGGAACCCAAACAAGGTGATCACATGTAAGCTAATCATAAATTCTTGCGAAGTTTATACCTTACTAGATACCAGTGCTACCCATTCATTTATCTCTCATGCTTGTGCTCAACGTTTAAACTTGATTCCGGAGAAATTAGACTTTGATTTATCTGTGGAGACTCCGTTAGGAGAAACTTTCATCACATCCACTATTTATAAATCTTGTTTGATCCAAGGTGGCACCATCACATTACCTGTTGACCTTATCTCTTTAAAGATACTTGCTTTTGATGTGATTTTAGGGATTGAATGGTTAACTACTCATCATTCCAAAATTGATTATTGTCGTAAGGTTGTTAGTTTTTATATTCCTAACCAACCTGTTGTACGAATTCAAGCAACTAAACCACTAAAATCAATCAATGTCATATCAAGTCATAAAGCTATTCGTTTATTGAAAAACGGATGTCAAGCTTTCTTAGCCTATGTTATGGATTTGAATAAAGACACGTCGGATTTGAATAATATTCCTATTGTTAGTAAATTTCCTAACGTATTTCCTGAAGAACTTTCCGGTCTACCCCCAGAACGTGAAGTTAAATTCTTTATTGATCTTGAACCTAGTACAAAGCCCATTTCTAAAACCCCATATCGAATGGCTCCTATTGAACTTCAGGAGTTAAAGGTCCAACTATAGGAGTTGTTGGACATCAGTTTCATTCGTCCTAATACATCTCCTTGGGGTGCTCCTGTTTTATTTGTAAAGAAGAAAGACGGGAGTATGTGAATTTGTATTGACTACCGGGAATTAAATCATGTCACTATTAAGAATAGATATCCACTACCTCGTATTGATGACCTGTTTGACCAGTTTCAAGGAGCACAATTCTTTTCAAAGATCGATCTTTGTTCTGGATATCATCAGTTGGAGATTAGAACTGATGATATTCCAAAGACTACCTTTAGAACTCGGTACGGGCATTATGAATTCTTAGTCATGTCTTTTGGATTGACTAATGCTCCTGCGGCTTTCATGGATATGATGAACCGAGTATTCAAGGATTATTTGGATCAGTTCGTTGATGTCTTTATTGATGACATCCTCATATATTCCAAAAGCCGTGAAGATCATGAGAAACATTTGAAGCTTGTACTCCAAAGGCTTCGTGAAAACAAGCTATATGCCAAGTTGAAGAAATACGAGTTCTGACTTCAGGAAGTAGCATTCCTTGGGCACGTGATGTCAAAACATGGAGTATCTGTCGACTCGGCGAAGATTGAAGCAATACAAAGTTAGGAGCAAAGTCGGTGACCGAAGTACGTAGCTTTCTGGGCCTAGCTGGTTATTATCGGAGATTCGTGGAAGGATTTTCTCGAATCGCTACTCAGTTAACTCAACTGACTCGAAAGGATACAAAATTCGTATGGATCGAGGAATGCGAGAAGAGTTTTGTATTAAACTGATAGATTAATACAATTGACAACAAGTTTAACTGCAGCGGAACAAACAATCCATTAGAAGAGCCAAGTAGAGCATGATATCTACTATCTTCTATGATTTAAAAGTTTATCATAAATTTTATCCCTGTAATACCCATTAACAGTTCTTTATTATACCCAAGACAAAGGGAATTTTCATCACCTGCCTTCACCTGAACCACCAAAGATTTTAGTTAAATTCACAATTCATGTGTATAATAATGTGAATAAACAGTTTCTCCTTGCCACAAAGGCTTAATAGAACGTTCACTCAATATCCTTACCCCAAAGGCTAAAGACATTCAAGTGTAATAACAATGATCATACCAATCAGTTGTCTATCTTTGCACTACGGGCCAAAGATATTCAACTATAAAACCAATGGTTATGATCATACCAATTAATTGCCTATCAGTGCACTACGGCCAAAGACATTCAACTGTTAACTAATGGTCATTATCCTGCCAATCATATCATCGAATTATCCATGCACTACGGCCAATGATATTCATTAGTATCACCAGTGGTCATGATCATGTCATACACCTATCCATCTTTGCACTACGGGCCAAAGCTATCAATCAACAGTTCATCTTTGCACTACGACCAAAGATATCAATCAACGGTTCTTCTTTGCACTACAGGCCAAAGACATACAACTATAAACCAATAACCAACAGTCCATCTATGCACTACAGGTCAAAGATGACTTTCAACGCAATATAAACATGAGGATTATGACAATGATATAAAGAATCAATCAAGTGAGATAAAGGATAAATATTAAATATTTATAATTCAATTAATCCAGAGTTTAAGAATGTATAAATTTTCAACATGATCACCAATTGTAGAGAAAAATTCAAGAATGATATTCATGTATCAAAAATTAATTTGGACAGAAAAGAATCAATTTTTTGTTTGAATAGTACCCAGTGAATAGTACTTCGTGAATAGTACCCAGTGAATATCACTTTATGAATAGTACTTTATGAATAGTATCATATGAATAGTACTTCGTGAATGGAACCCCTGAGTGAATAGTACACCATAAATAATACCCCGAGTGAATTGTACCCCGTAAATAATACCTCGAGTGAATAATATCCGAGTGAATAGTATCCCATAAATAATACTCCGAGTGAATAGTAAGAAATAATAACCCTTACGAATAAGAAATAAATAACATCTTTTACCTTAGTAGAAGACTGGATATTGGAATATTGAAGTAGCAGAATACTCTTCTTCTTTCTCTTTATAACTTCTCTCTCTATAATTGCTCATGTAATTCTTAGTGAATTGGTGAGAATGAAAGAAGAAATAACTTCTATTTATAAGAAAACATAGTTTCGATAATTGCACGATTAGGGGCTCAAATTATTAAAGTATAGTACCTTCATCTATACCTCCATTTTTAATTTAGTTCTTGAAGTATTATCAATCTTGCACCACCTCCCCTATTAGTACATGCATGTGAATCAATAGTTTCATACATGTGAACCAACAGTAATTTGCATGTGAACTAATAGCAATTAATTACTCATGTATATGATTAATTGCCCGTTTGGTCAATTTAACATCCAGAAATTAATCATTAAGAAAATAAATGTCGACTTCCACTAACACTAATAAACAATAGAAATATTTTTATCAACAATTTCATCTTTAAATGTTTGAAGTTTGACTTTTTTCTGAAAAAGTCAATTGTTGACTTTTTGACCATAAAGTCAACCCCGGCAAATTTCGTGTTTATAGTCTATTTTTACTAATTTCATTGTTCCTAACTCAAATATCTCGTCCGTGTCTCCAAATTCAACTCCAAACTCAAAATATTAACAAGCAGATCATTCCCAGGAAAGAGGGGGGTTTCCGATAAGGATTTCTCCTTATTGACGCGCAATTAGGTGACTTAACCCCTTTTCTCAACAGAACTTTCTAGACATTGTCAATAATACAAATAATAATATGAATAACTTTGTTGTCTCAATTATTAATTTAATAATATAAAATATTATGACAATAATTGAATCAATAACATGAGATACTATGCAGCCATTATTGTGGCAATAATTGAATAAAACTGAGTGACTTCTCACGTAAGCATCAATAATCAATATTGTGTGTTACTATGCAACAACGTGTATTACTGTACTTTTATCACCGATTATTTAATGACAACTTGCTTACTTTGAAAATTTTTCAAATATTACCCTTAACTTTAATCTTTTATCAATTTAACTATTTACTAAATAAAATAATAATTAAAAGAAAATTGAATACTTTCATTTCATAAATTTTGGAGTTTTACAAATACTGAAAAAAAATAATATCCCTTACAACTATTGAACGAAAATAATACTCCTTACGAATATTAAATGATAACAATATCCCTACGAATATTGAACGAAAATAAATTTCTTACGAATACGAAAAATAATATCGTAAGCGAATATGAAATAAATAATACCCCTTACCTTAGAAGAAGACTGGATACTAGAATAATAAAGTAGCAGACTTCTCTTCTTCTTTTAGCTTTTCTCTCTATAATTGCTCTTGTGAGTTTTAGTGAATTGGTGAGAATGAAAGAAGAATGAGCTTCTATTTATAGGAAAATATAGTTTCGATAATTGCACGTTTTGGGGATCGAAATATTACAGTATAATACCTTCATTTTTTCCCTTTATTTTTAATTTAGTCCTGCAAGTATTATCAAACTTGCACCACTTCCCCTAATAGTATATGCATGTGAATCAATAGTACATTCATGTGAATTAATAGTTCTATACATGTGAAAAATAGTTACAGTATACTACCTTCATCTATACCTCCATTTTTAATTTAGTCATGCAAGTATTATAAATCTTGCACCACCTCCCCTAATAGTACATGTATGTGAATCAATAGTACATACATGTGAACAAATAGTTATAAGCATGTGAATTAATAGCAATTAATTACTCATTTATCCGATTAATTACCCGATTGGTCAATATAACCTCCAGAAATCAATTATTATCGAAATAAATGTCGATACCCACTAACACTAATAATCCCAACACAATAGAAATATCAATTTCATCTTTAATCAACACGAACTTATTCATCAGTAATATTATAACTCACAATATTCAACAACCAGATCATTCTCAGGAAAGAGGGGGTTTTCCGATAAGGAATTCTCCCTATTGGCACGGAATTAGGTGACCAAACTTCTCCTTAACAGAACTTTCTAGACATCGTCAATATTGCAAATAATAATATGAATAACTTTGTCGTCTCAATTATTGATTTAATAATATAAAATATTATGGAGATGATACTCTGACAATAATTGAATCAATAATATGAGAGATATTATGCAGCAATTACTGTAGCAATAATTGAGTATAACTGAGTGACTTCTCACGTAAGCATCAATAATTAATACTGTGTGCTACTATGCAACCATGCGTATTACTGTTCTTTTACCACCGGGTATTTCAACAGTTTAACGGTAAAACTTTCGCCGTTATTTTTATAAAAAGATAATTCTGTCGTTTTCTAACTCCGAAAATAATTCCGTTTATGGGGTACACCAATGATTGTGCCGTTGTACGAATATTCTATGTTAAAATGAATATTTCTCGACCAATCGAATATTTTATAACCACTTGCTTACTTTGCAAAATTTGTAAATATTACCCACAGCTATAACATTATATCAAATCCACACCATAATATTCAAAAATATATTTCGAAATGAATTAATCTTTATTCATAAAAGTTGGGGTCTTACAGTTATGGTGGTATAAGGTTGGATGATGTTATAAGGCTGGATTAATGCCTCCCGCAGGGGTCGGGATAGCTATTATGATGGTATAAGGTTGGATGACATTATAAGGTTGGATTGATGCCTCCCGCAGGGGTCGGGATAGAAATTATAACGGTATAAGGTTGGATGACGTTATAAGGTCGGATCCTTCGGGAAGACTTAGTTCTATCAAAAGGAAGTCTCTCATAGAGGTCGGTTATTTATTTATCTTCAGTTGTGATAAGGATGGTTATCTATATCTTCGGTTGTGATTAGGTTGGTTATCTATATTTTCGGTTGTGACAAGGTTGGTTATCTATATCTTCGGTTGTGATAATTTGGATAGAAAAGAATTAATTTTTCATCATGAATAGTATTCCGTGAATATTAATTTATGAATAGTACCCCCTGAATAGTAATTCGTGAATAGTACCCCGTGAATAGTACTTTGTGAATAGTACCCCATGAATAGTATCCTGTGAATAGTACTTCGTAAATAATACCCCGAGTGAATAGTATCCCATGAATAGTACCCCGAGTGAATAGTAAGAAATGATAACCCTTACGAATAAGAAATAAATAACATCCCTTATCTTAGAAGAAGAATGGATACTAGAATAGTGAAGTAGCAGAATACTCTTTTTCTTTCTCTCTATAGCTTCTCTCTATAATTGCTCTTATAAGTCTTAGTGAATTGGTGAGAATGAAAGAAGAATGAACTTCTATTTATAAAAAAATATAGTTTTGATAATTGCACGTTTTGGGGCTCGAAATATTATAGTATAACATCTTCATCTTTTCCTTTATTTTTAATTTAGTCCTGCAAGTATTATCAAACTTGAACCACCTCCCCTAATATTACAAGCATGTGAATCAATAGTACATACATGTGAATAAATAGTTATAAGCATGTGAATTAATAGCAATTAATTGCTCATTTATCCGATTAATTACCCGATTGGTCAATATAACCTCCAGACATTAATTATTATCGAAATAAATGTTGATTCCCACACAATGGAAAGATCAAATTCATCTTTAACTAACACGAATTTATTCATCATTAATATTATAACTCACAATATTTAACAACCAGATCATTCCCCGGAAAGAGGGGGCTTTCCGATAAGGATTTCTCCCTATTGGGGCGCAATTAGGTGACCAAACCCCTTTCCTCGACAGAACTTTTTAGACATTGTTAATTATGCAAATAATAATATGAATAACATTGTCGTCTCAATTATTGATTTTATAATATAAAATATTGTGACAATAATTGAATAAACTAAGTGACTTCTCACATAAGCATCAATAATCAAAGATACTGTACAATACCGTGTGCTACTATGCAACCACGCGTATTACTGTACTTTTATCACTGATTATTTTATGACAACTTACTTACTTTGAAAAATTATCGCATATCACCCTTAACTTTAACTTTTTATCAATTTAACCATTTACTAAATAGAATAATGTTTATAAGAAAATTGAATACTTTCATTTCATAAAATTCGGGATCTCACAATCTCACCTCCTTATGAAATTTCGCCCTCGAAATTTGAGTACCTGGTAGTTCAAAGAGATGAGAATACCTTGCTTTTTTTTTGGATTGTACCTTCCCAGTTATTTCCTCTGTATCATGATTTTCCCATTGCTCATCTCCTATATTTTAGATTTCATACTAGAATACATCTTCAAAACAAAGGTTAATTGACATGCCACATATTATCCCTATATTCTGACCGACCAATTAAATAATAAATAAACTTAGGTAGGTCATACTAGTAAATGATTTACCTGTCTCTCCCCTCCTAGTTCTAGTCTCACATCTCAGCCAGGGATCATATCCCTAAGCTTCGATACCAACTGTGACGCTCCTAAAATAGGTATACATCACCCATTCCGAGTTGCCAAATACATGGTACAGAATACAACTACAACTTAATTATACAACTATTGTGTAAAATACGACAAAACATAGCTAAGAGTTTTAACACAAATATTGTCTTCTAGGCAATATCCAAACTCAAATTCAATCTCATTACAATTATTATCACACTATTTCACAGAATAGTGAGGACTAATAAAGCAACCATCTGGATCGTCATTCCATTCCCCGACTAGTCCCAACTATATTCTCATTTCCTGAAGAGAACAGTAAAAGAAAAGGGTGAGTTCAACTAGCGCAGTAAGAAATATTATGACTAAGATAATACAGAATAAATTATTCGTAGCCTTCAATAGTATAACAACTGATATAATACAATAGACAACAAGTTTTAGATCAACAACTGCAGCAAAATAAGCAATCCATTAGAAGAGTCAAGTAGATTATGATATCTACTATCTTCTATGATTTAAAAGTTTATCATCAATTTTATCCCTGTAATACCCATTAACAGTTCTTTATTATACCCAAGACAAAGAGAACTTTCATCACAGGTCTTCACCTGAACCACCAAAGATTTTAGTTAAATTCACAATTCATGTTTATAATAATGTGAATCAACAGTTTCTCCTTGCTACAAAGGCTTAATAGAACGTTCACTCAATATTCTTACCCCAAAGGATAAAGACATTCAAGTGTAATAACAATGATGATACCAATCAGTTGTCTATATTTGCACTACGGGCCAAAGATATTCAACTATAAAACAAATGGTCATGATCATACCAATCAATTGCCTGTCAGTGCACTACGGCCAAAGACATTCAACTGTTAACTAATGGTCATGATCCTGCCAATCACATCATCGAATTATCCATTCACTACGGCCAAGGATATTCGCTAGTATCATCAGTGGTCATGATCATGTCATACACATGTCCATCTTTGCACTACGGGCCAAAACTATCAATCAACAGTTCATCTTTGCACTACAACCAAAGATATCAATCAACAGTTCTTCTTTGCACTACGGGCCAAAGACATACTACTGTAAAACCAATAACCAACAGTCCATCTATGCACTACGGGTCAAAGATGACTTTCAATGCAATATAAGCATGAGGATCATGACAATGATATAAAGAATCAATCAAGTGAGATAAATGAGAAATATTAAATATTTATAATTCAATTTATCCAGAGTTTAAGAATATCTAAATTGTCGACATGATCACCAATTGTAGAGTAAAATTCAAGAATGATATTCATGTATCAAAAATTAATTTGAACAGAAAAGAATAAATTTTTCATCGTGAATAGTACCTAGTGAATAGTACTTTATGAATAGTTCCCCGTGAATAGTACTTTATGAATAATATCCCATGAATAGTACTTCATAAATAGTACCCCGTGAATAGTACTTCATAAATAATACCCCGAATGAATAGTATCCCGTGAATAATACCCCGAGTGAATAGTAAGAAATAATAACCCTTATGAATAAGAAATAAATAACATCCATTACCTTAGAAGAAGACTGGATACTGGAATAGTGAAGTAGCAGAATACTCTTCTTCTTTCTCTCTATAGCTTCTCTTTCTATAATTGCTCTTCTGAGTCTTAGTGAATTGGTGAGAATAAAAGAAGAATGAGCTTCTATTTATAGAAAAATATAGTTTCAACAATTGCACGTTTTGGGGCTCGAAATATTATAGTATAATACCTTCATCTTTTCCTTTATTTTTAATTTAGTCCTGCAAGTATTATCAAACTTGCACCACCTCCTCTAATAGTACATGCATGTGAATCAATAGTACATACATATGAACAAATAGTTATAAACATGTAAATTAATAGCAATTAATTGCCCATTTATCTGATTAATTACCCGATTGGTCAATATAACCTCCAGAAATTAATTATTATCGAAATAAATGTCAATTTTCACAAACACTAATAATCCCAACACAATGGAAATGTTTTAACAATATTTATTCGTCAATAATATAACTTGCAATATTAACAACCAGATCATTCCTAGGAAAGAGGGGGCTTTCCGATAAGAATTTCTCCCTATTAGCGCGTAATTAGGTGACCAAAGCCCTTTCCTCGACAGAACTTTCTAAACATTGTTAATTATGCAAATAATAATATGAATAACTTTTTTGTCTCAATTATTGATTTAATAATATAAAATATTATGACAATAATTGAATAAAACTGAGTGACTTCTCACGTAAGCATCAATAATCAAAGATAATGTACAATACCGTGTACTGCTATGCAACCATGCGTATTACTGTACTTTTATCACCGATTATTTTATGAAAACTTGCTTACTTTGAAAATTTTTCACATATCAAACCTTTTATCAATTTAACCATTTACTAAATAGAATAATAATTATAAGAAAATTGAATACTTTTATTTCATAAAATTCGGGATCTCGCATTTATTTTCAAGAGATTTTTGTTAATAAGTTTTGGAAAGATCAATTATTTTTGTGGCATGTTTCATGGGTATATATAGCCTCTTTATAAAATGTAACTTGTTTTTCTTGTACTTTTTTTCTTTCGGGAAATTTTATCTTTAACACCGATCGGTCTTCCACGCTTTAGGTGTGACTTTGATTCATTTGCTACTGTATTAATTAATTATTCTACAGGAACTTCAATCCATGCTAGAGTATTAACAACTAGAATATGAGATTTCAATATTTTCTTATTATCAGTGAATACCATGAGATAACATTGAAATATTCCAAGTAATCTCCCTCATCGTGCTTCAGGCAACGATCTCACGTCATGTTTCAGGCAACAACTGTTTCCCCCTAATTGTGGGAAAATTGTTTAAATAAAATGACATGGCTTAAAAATATCAGTTGTTAAAGTTATGATGCATCATGTAAAATAGCATGACTCCAAGTAGAAACTGGTAATTTTGATTTCATAAGCAAAGTTCGAATAATAATTTGAAGTCTTTTGATAAGAGATTCAGCTAAACCATTTTGAGTATGTGTATGTGCAACAAGATGTTCAATATCAATTCCAATTAACATGCAATATTCATCAAAAGATTGAGTTGTGAATTTACCAGCATTATCTAAACAAAATTTTTTAATTGAATACTTAGGAAATTGCACTTGCAACCTAATTATTTGATTAATAAGCCTAGAAAGTACAACATTTCTAGTAGAAAGTAATCATACATGTGACCATCTGATAATTAATGCATCAAGTAAAATCATAAAATACTTGAATAAACCACAAGGTGGGTGTATTGGTCCATATATATCACCCTAAATTCTTTCTTAGAAAGATAAACACTCAACAACAATCATTAAATATGATGGTTTGATAATTAATTTACATTAATAACATGCATTACATGGATAATTAGTAGGTAAACGAATCTTTTGGTTCTTTGAGGGATGTTTATGGGATTTTCAATAATTCGACGCATCATTATTGATCATAGATGATCATGCCAAAGCATAAAAAAATTTGGATCTGAACACTTCTGGTGTATTACAACATTTGTTTCAACTGTTCTCATTTTAGTATAATATAACCCATCAAAGAAAATAGACAATTTTTCTAATATGAGCTTCTGACCTGATATTATTGAAGTAATATAAAGAAATTCTTCATTGTCTTCGTTATTGGTTTCAATATGATAACCATTATAATGTATATATATCCTTAAAACTGAGCAAATTTCTACTTGCCTCAGAAGAATACAAAATATCATCAATACAAAGTTTGGTGCCCTTTGTCAAAATTATAATCGCTCTTTCAGAGACATCAATTAGGTTTGATGAATAATCGCTCTTCAAGAGTCTTCAATTAAGTTTGCTGAATAAGAGCCTTTAATTAAGTTTGATGAGCTTTTCTGGCCCATACATCTTTATATATGCAAAACATAAATTAAACTTTATTACTTGAAACATAAATAAAACATATTAAAATAAAAATACTTATTATAATGCCATAATATAATAAAATAAAAATAATTAATTAGTATGGACATTTCCATCAACATCCTCAAAGAAATCAGAGATATAAAAATGAGTTATATCCACTCCATTTGAAAAGTCGAGATAATTTATATGATCTTCAAGATCATTATGATCATTCATGAGATCTTCAATATCATTATGATTAACAAATTTTGTTTGGGAAAAATCACATTTACCCCCACTGTGGTTGTAGTGTTTTAAGCAATTAGCCACTGTGTTTTTAAAATATTCAATTAGCCCACTGCACTTTTTAAAAATGTTCAATTAAGCCATTCCGTCCAATTTCTTGGACGGGCGTCAAATAATTACACACGTGGCATTAAAAATCAAAAAATCATTATTTTCTGATGTGGCAACACAAAAAATAATAAAATAAATCCATTCATTATGTGGCAAAAATAATTAAAAAAATAGTAAAATTAAAATAAATATTTTAATTCATTTTTTAATAATTTTTTCATTTCCTATTTTCTTTCTCCTTCAAAATGAATAAATAAGCCTAAAATAAAACAATAAATAAAAATACAATTTTTCCATGTACATGATTATATTTGACGGTATAAGACCAATTTTTTTTTGAAATTTTTAGACAAAAAAGAAATAATGCAAATTGCAAACATAAATAAATAAAACATTATTTATCCTCATTTTTTTCCTAATTAATTCAAACTCAAACCCTACTGTTCATCTTCTTCCTCACAAAAATTGAAAGCTGGAATCCGTCACCCAACACCACCAATCGCCTACCCAAAGCCATAGAATCTGACCAGAACAACCCAGAATTAAACTGGTGATTGACGAACCCATAGCATCAGAAATCAAATACCCAACACCAGATCAAAATAAAAAACAGCCGAGTAACCAAACAATTTCATATTAAATCCATAACATAGCTAAAAACCAACGATAGAACCGATAAAACCAACAATGAACAACATCCTTAAACTGATCAATTAAAGATAAGCAATAATAAAATAATAAACCATTTCGGAAGCACACACCAACCTAGATATGAGCATGAAGATAAAACAATTGGCAAACATGAAACTCAAATCGGGGAGAGCACGGGTAACAGAGGACCCCAAATCCCAAATCAAGCCAACATCAAAACACACAGCCGCTTCTTTCACTTCATCAGTCTCAATTACAGTAATCGATGAAGCCACGTTTAAATTAAAAAGGTTTGAAGTAATCTTATTGTACCTTGTTCTTGATCGCTTCTTCCGAATTGGGCATGATATTTCACAGTCAACAGATTCACTGGAGACCCTTAATCTTTTGGAGTGACTTCTAATGTGACCAAACGGAGCTCTCATTGAATCAAACTCTTTCCCATATTCTTTGCAGACTGCAATTTCTTCCCTTCCTTTCACTGAATGAGATCTAATATGACCAAACAGAGCTCTCGGATTTTTATTAATATTATACATATTATAAATATTTAGGTAAAGAAAAAGAAAGAAAATAAAACATAAAAATATTTTTATTTTTAAAAATTTAATAAGTATTTTAAAACATAAAAGTATTTTTATTTTTATTTTTATTTTTAAAATAAAACATACATATTATGAATATTATAATATTAATTTTTATTAATATTATACATATTATAAATATTTAGGTAAAGAAAATGAAAGAAAATAAAACATTAAATTATTTTTATTTTTTAAAATTTTATAAGTATTTTAAAACATAAAAATATTTTTATTTTTATTTTTAAAATAAAACATACATATTATAAATATTATAATATACATATTATAAATATTTAGGTAAAGAAAAAGAAAGAAAATAAAATATAAAAATATTTTCAAAACCACAGTGGGCCAATTGCATTTTTTAAAAGTACAGTGTCTCAATAGTATTAGAAATATGGCTGACTGGCTTGCCACGTAGGAAATAACTTGTTTTATAGTTTTTTCAAAAGTCACATAGGAAAATTGGCCCAATTTTTTCACGTCCGTCAAGAAATTGGACGGATTGGCTTGATTGAACATTTTTAAAAAGTACAGTGGGCTAATTGAATATTTTAAAAGCACAGTGGCTAATTGCTTAAAATACTACAACCACAATGGGGTAAATGTGTTTTTCCCAATTTTGTTTCAATTCCCTTTTCCTTTCCTTTTTATGGAGGCTTGGTACAAATCTACCAATTGTTTAGGAGTACGATAGGTGTGTTACCAATGATCATACCCACGACCACGAATATAATTTTCTCTATGTTTATCAAATGAGGTTTCATTCACTTCAAGGAATAGAGTAGAATCCGTCAAGCGAGATTGGTGATTTTTCAGCAAAAACTCATTATTATATTTCACCCACTAGAAGATTCACTTCAGGTAACATAATTTCCTTTATCGTTTCAGGGAATATTTTGGGAACTTATGCTCTCGATATTGTTACTGCAGGAGCATATTCGAGGCATGAAATATAGTAAATATTTTCTCTAACATGTCTTCATTAGTGATTTTTTTCTTTCCCCGCATAATTTTAATAGTGAGATTGTTTTAAAAAGTGTAAAATTATACTCACTCACACTTTTAAAATCTCACAACTTCAGCTGCAACCAGTTATAACGAGCTTTCGGTAGGATTACAGATTTTTTATTCTCATATATTTTCCTTAAATCATTCCATAAGATAAGTGGATCTTTTACTATTAAGTACTCATATTTTAATTTTTAATGGAGATGGTGGCGAATAAAAATCAATAATTTTGCATGATTCTGCAATGATGCATGATTACCAACCTTAATTGTATCTCCAAAACTCTTTCGCCTTTAAATGAATCTCAACATCAAGAGTCCATGACAAGTAATTCTTACCCGAAATATCAAGGGCATCAAATTCATATTTTATAAGATTTGACATCTATATAAATATATAATTACGTAAGAAATTAAAATAACTAAGTATAAATTTATAGGAAAACGATAAAAGTATTTAACCCTTCTCTAGTCACTTTCAAAGTGGGGGAATTGGGAGGTGGAATGATTATTTGCTTATACTAATACTATTACATCACAAAAGTAGTGTACATACGTAATTTGTATTCTTAGAAACTTCAGCGTTGTCCATTATCATTATTGTCCCACGCGCCTTTTGTTAAACAAAATTTTTATATGTATATCAAATTTAATTGCAATGAAACAATTCTTATAGTGAGTTGAGAGAGCTTCCTTTTCAAAATTGGGTAGAATTTCGTGCTGATAACGTGTTATGAAATGATAGATAAAACAAAATGTTTATCAACAAAATGTATATTGATAATCTCTTGTATTCAAGTGGTCATGCACAATACATTTTAATATCTCTCAAATCACTTGGATATCTATCAAATCTCTTTGCTACACATCTCTTTATATATGATATACATTACAAGTTAACCTCCTAATATAATAATGAAAGAATTTAATGGCTTTTAATTTCCTTGTATTATGTGCCCCATCAATTGTTTGGTTACAACCTTCCAAAATCCAACCTTTTTATTTTCCAAAATTTTCATCTTTCAATTACATTATTTCTAACATTATATACCTAATCTGTAATACCCGAAGTTTTCAAAAAATGTAAACAAGATTAAGAATATGAATAAAACATTGTAAACTGAAATTTTAATAAAATAAAAATTGAATTTTATTTAGAGTCCTAAATGACTATATTGAAAAAAGTGAAACGTGAAAAATAAAGAAAAGGTTGTAATACCCTACGTTTAAATAATTATAAATGCGATTACAAATGAGAAATATGCTTGAAAATTTTAAAGTTCAATAAGAAATGAAAATTGAAATTCATTCAGTCATAAATTGGAAAACGTTATATCAAGAAAAAAAAACTGATACGCGAGAAATAACCAACGACAACGCATAAAAATGGAGACGTATGTGAGGAAGTTATATATATGTAGTTAGAAAGGGATGGAACAAAGAAAGATATACAGTTCAAAATTCAAATTAGAGTTCGAGATGGAATTTTGAGACACGGATTGCACCGTTGAGTCCAGAATGTCAAGGTTAGTAAGTGTAGACTGTAAACACGATAATAGTTGACTTTTATGAGAAAAAAATCAAATTTGGAGTTCGGAGATAAATTTAAAGAAACAGACATTGTCGTGATGATCAAGACGTTGACTTTAGTAGGAAACAATTATAAACATGAACAATTGACTTTTTAGGGCAAAAAGTCAAAATCAAAAGGCGGATCAAACATTCAAATAATTGAACAAAAGGAAAAGAACTCATTTTGGAAATTTCCAGCATATTGAGTCACAATTGGAGATAAGGTTTGAGGGGGGAGTAGCTTCCTTGAGAAGCTTTGACATGTTTGACCAAAGATTTTTTTTTTAGTTGGGACTTAACAAATCATGCTTAGAAGTAAAGTAATCAAGGTATACCATTTTTTTTCATGAGACTCTCGGCATCCACGAAGTGAGGACTAAGTTGAGTACAGAGAGGAGAAAAGAGGGAGAAAAGCAAAGCCATGCAAGGAGAAAGAAAATAAGCAACTAGTTGAGGTATATTTAATTCAAAACCTTAATTAATCTTTTGATTTTCATATATGGTTGTTACGTTTTATGAAGTTTATGGAATGAGGACATGTTTAAGCTTATTTGTGATGGATTAAACTTGTATAAATAAGAATGATCAAACAAGGGAAATCAAAAAATCAAACAAGAAGAAAGAAGAACAAAATCTGAAAAAAAATCTAGAAAAGTGACTAGGCTGCCCTATTTTTGTAAAAGTTATATCTCTTGATATACAATGAGTTAGGAGATGATCTTTATGTCTAGAAATAGCTCTTGAAGTTAGCTACACACAGAGACAAGAATGATCCAAAAATTCTTATTAAATTATTTATGGTTAATTTTTAAATCAGATTGGTTCTCAGAGAAAAATCACACTGTTCGAGTCTGAAAAATTAGATTATGACAGTTTTTGTAAGAATTATACATGATTGTGTGTTCGAAATTTAAGCATGGCATAAAAAGAAAAGTTGTAGATATGAAAATTAGTTACGCACAACCACTAGCTAGAATCACCTCGAAACTCCTTGTAAATCAGTTGTAATGGATGTTTTTGAGAAACATGGGTAGAGCAGAGCCCAGAGCTGAAGGGGGGCCAAAAAATTTTAATTTATAAGTTTATACCCACAGCCCACATAACAATTAATATCGCTTCTCTTCAAAACTGAACATTTGGAACAAAAGGTTTCAGCTTTAATTAATCAATTGCCGCCGCCTAGAAGCTGTCGACAGAGCCAATAATTGTCTTGCAAGTTGCAACCCAGTTAATAGATTCTGCTTCTTGTTGCAACCCATCAAATAGATTTTGCTTCTTGTCTTGCAACCCATCAAACAGGTTCTAAGTGGCTTTCAAATAAATAATCAAATTTGATTATGCTTCTTGCTATCTGAGGTATGTTTTGTAGATTGTGTATTTGTGTGTTAATATTATGTGGGTTTTGGGTTTTTTCTGTTGAATCAAAATTAGTCAATAATTAAAATGCATATCAAGCAGGAGTATTTTTCCCATTAAACATTCATGTGATATGTACATTACTGACTAATTTCAAACTAAATTGGTCAAATAGGAACGAGTCCAAATCAGTCGTCCTAACTTATGTCTCATCGGTTATACAAACAAAAAGATAATTTTCTAGAATATATTTTACATAACAAATTAATAAATTATCTCCTCTTTCACTTGGTTGGAACAACACAGAATTGAATAAAAATAGTTAATAGAAAAATTATCCTTAAATTTATGTTTTATGGTTGTAATTGATTCTTTGCTTTTCCAACCGACCGGAGGGGAAGAGGAGAATTTAAAAAAAAAATCATCTGTTGTTCTTCCAACTGATAGAGGATAGGAGTGATTTTTTTCCCTGTATTTTGACTGAGGGAGTTTTAGGGGAATTGGGAAGAAATACTCTCTGATATAGGAGTAATTGAGGTGAAAAAAAATAGTAGTTTCTATAAGGGCAAATTGGGCATATATAAAATGAATTGATGAAGTAAGTAGATGGAGACCATTGTAGAAAATAATCTTGATATAAATGTGTGTTGAATCATATCTGTGATTCTACTTCTTGCTGTCTGAGGTATATTTTGTAGATTGTGTATTTGTGTGTTAATATTATGTGGGTTTTGGGTTTTTTATTGTAGAATTGAGAATGAAATATGGTGTATATATATAACACCATATTTGATTCAACACACATAACATATGTGTTAACTTTTTCTTATTTATTATGTGATTCAACAGAAAACTTGGTTGGGATTATTGTTCTTTATAATTGAAGTTTCAAGTGGAATAAAATATACTCAAAATCCAGGTTTTATTGTTCTTTGTTAATTAGTTTTATTGTTTTTTATTGTGTTGTGTTTATTATAAAAATTAAAAAATGCTTTGTAAGAAACAACTTTCTGGAAATCTCAAGAGACAAAGAAAGAAAAAAGAAGAAGAAATTGCTCAAAGTTTAAGAGGATCTTTGAATAAATATTTTGTTAAACAAACCAATGATTCACTTGAAAATTTAGATGAAGATTTACCAAATGAATATGAACAACCAATTCAACTGGAAGAATTAGTAGAAAATGAGAATGATGTGAATGAAGAAATTGGTAATCTAGATGAAAATGAAAATAATGATGAACCTTTCCTTGATGAAAATGAAAATATTGATGAAACTTGCCATGAAAATGAATGTCCCGAAACAAGATTTGATTTGAACATTTATGATCCACGAGTTTGGGATAATCTTGATGTAAAAATGAGAGATTTACTTGTAGAAAAAGGTCCCCTAAGAGAAACTAATCTCAAATTCCCCATGGAAGAACACAATAGACATTTTTCTTTAAATTATTATCTTCGCACGTTACCAAATGGGGAAACTAAGGATCGAAAATGGCTAGTGTACTCAAAGGAGTTGGATAAAGTGTTTTGTTTCTGTTGTAAGTTGTTTAAAACAATGAATTCTAGAAGTCAGTTAACTAGTGAAGGAACTAGAGATTGGAAACATCTTGGTGAGAAGCTTAAACAACATGAAAGCAGTATTGAACACCTCACTAACTTGAGGTCTTGTGTTGAATTGCAAATCAGATTGAAAACAAATCAAACAATAGATACAGAATTACAAGAGCTAATCAAGAAAGATACACTACACTGAAAAAATGTTATTGTCAGAATCATCACTATTGTGAAATGTCTTGCTATACATAATTTGGCTTTTCGTGGAACAAATGAAAAAATTTATGAAGATGGTAATGGTAACTTTTTAGGCCTACTTGAAATGATTGCAGAGTTTGATCCAATAATGCAACACCATTTTCGATTCATTAAAGATAAGAACATTTATTATCATTATTTTAGCCATAAAATTCAAAATGAGTTGATAGCTATTTTAGCATCAAATGTTAAACATGCAATCATTGAAAAAATAAAAATAGCTAAATATTTTTCAGTCATTCTTGATTGTACTCCTGATGCAAGTCACAAAGAACAAATGACTTTAATATTGAGGTGTGTAGATGATTCAAGTACTCCAATAAATATAGAAGAGTACTTTTTAGAGTTTATGAATATGAAAGATACATGTGGATTAGGAATTTTTAATGAATTGTAAAATGTAATGGAGTCCCTTACACTTAATATTGATGATGTGAGGGGACAAGGTTATGATAATGGCTCTAATATGAAAGGGAAAAATTTAGGTGTACAAAAAAAGATTACTTGATATAAATTCTAGAGCATTTTACATGACATGTGGTACTCATTGTCTCAACTTAATAGTTTGTAATATGGCCAAGTCATGTGTTAAAGCAAGATCTTTTTTTGGAGCATGTCAATGCATATATACGGTATTCTCTAATTCAACAAAGAGATAGAATGTGTTACTTGATTACATAGATGGTTTGACTTTGAAATCATTGTCTACTACACGTTGGGAAAGTTACATTGAAAGTGTCAAAGCAATAAAATCTCAAGCTTCCCAAATCAGAGAAGCTTTATTTAAATTAACAGAAATTAGTGAAGATGTCAATTTGAGTAGGGATGCTCAAAGTTTAGCATTATGAGAGCTTTCAAGTTTTGAATTTATATTAAGTTTGGTTATTTGGCATGACATTTTGCATAAGATTAACTTAGTAAAAAGTTACAATCTGAAGACATGCGTCTTGATGCTGCTTTACGACAATTAGAAGGACTTGTTTTATTTTTTGAAAACTATAGAATAAATGGGTTTGTTTCAGCAATGATTGATGCTAAAGAAATTTTCCTTGATATGGGAATTGAGCCTGTATTTCCAAAAAAACGTCAAATTTATAGAAAAAGACATTTTGATGAGGTTTCCAATAATGATAGGGAACAACAATCAGCTGAAGAATCATTTAGAACTGATTATTTTCTTGTTATAGTGGATATTGCTCTTAGTGAATTGAAGAGTAGGTTTGAACAATTGCATTATTTTGAATCAATTTTTGGGTTCTTATTTGATGCTGCAAAGTTGACTTCGTTTGATGATAATGAATTGAAAAGTTCTTGTGTGAATATTGAAAATGCTTTAAAACATGGTGATGTTTCTGATGTTGATGCAAGAGACTTATTTTCAGAATTACAAGTGTTGCAAGTGATGTTACTAAAAGAAGCATATGAAACAGATAAACCATGGACATCCATTAAAATTCTTGAGTTTGTAAAGAGGGTGGATATGTTTCCTAATGTAATGGTTGCTTATAGGGTATTATTGACTATACCTGTGACTGTGGCATCTGCTGAAAGAAGTTTTTCTAAATTAAAATTATTGAAATTTTACTTGCGGACCACCATGACTCAAGATAGGCTAAATGGATTAGCGATTTTTTGCATTGAAAAAGATATGTTAGAAAACATTAAATATGATAGTATAATTGATGATTTTGCATCTAAAAGTGCAACAAGGAGACATTTTAAATGATGTTTTGTGGTTCAGAATTCATTGCTTTTTTTTGTAGGTACATGTGATGATTCTTTGCTTCGATTAATTGTGGAGGATGAAAAGAAGATTGATTAAATCAAGAAATGTTTATGGAGATTCAGGAGGAAGCATGTAGACTCAAATATGTAAGTTTCATTTTTTAATGCAATGATTACAATCCGGGGTACACTTTTTCCTTCGCTCGGGGTTTTGTCCCATTAGGTTTTCCCCAAACAAGGTTTTAATGAGGGCCCAAAGTGTTCTTCCTTATCTTTTGTAAATTCTTATAATTTTAATAAAATTAATTAGTTGATAATTTATTTATTTTTTTGTTTAATTTGTATAAAGGGACACTACTTGAGGAAATTTGCCACTGGGCCTTAGAAAACTCAGGACCGACTCTGGGGTAGAGTCATATGTTTAGAATTTGAATATGGTGTCAAAATTAAAGTTAAATGCGGAAGTTAGCTAGCAATTAGCCCCACGAGTTTGAGCAAATTCTTCAGAGTAGATTAAATGATATGATTTTTCTAGTAATTGGGACATAACCAGAATTTTAGAAAAGTTTAATACTTTAAAATTAAAAATTTCACTACAAAAAATAGCCTTTTGTGACGGCTCAAATTCATCATATAAATTCAAAAAATCATCACAAAAGGTTTTGTAATGACTTTAGCCGTCACAAAGGCCATCTTATATACCTCCATCATAAAAGTCTTTTGTGGTTATTTTGACAATCCGACAAACGCTTAGTGCTTTTGTGATGATTAATACAATCACATTAACACGTAATCTATTGTGATTGTCAAAATCCATCACAAAAAAACACATGACTTTAGGGATTAAAGGTAAAAACGTGAATATCTTTTTACATACAATTTATTTCACTATATTAATTGTATCAATTAAATGATATTTGTAAGATTCAAACCCTCCCCCATTTACAAACTAAATAACAAGTATTATAACTACACCAAAGCCCATATCATAATTATTATTTTAAAACAAAATATAAAAGGACATAAGGGAGAACTTACTAAACAAAATTAGTCCCACATAAGATTTTATGATTGCAATAGTAATCACAAATTAATATTCTATAATGATGGTAAAATTAATCATCACTAAAAGTCATCATATATTTCATTGTTTTGTGAGCTTGAAAATTCCATCACATAGCAAATAAAAGTCGTCACAAAAAAATCTATCTTTTTTTAAAAGTCATCATAAATCTTGTTTTGATTTTTTTTTAAATATCGGTGATAACTTAAATACAATCACTGAAAAAGGTATATCTTTAAGTGATGACTTAGTGCGTCACAAAAAAAAATACTTTGCACTCAAAAAGTCAATCACAAATTATTATCTTTTGTGATTGTTTTTAAAAACGGTCACAAAATTCCGTCACGTATTCTTATTTTTTTAGTAGTTTATGATTTCTAAAATTATGGGGCGCGTACGTGAAATATGTTACACGTAGCTTACAGTACGAAAAATGAGAACGTCTTGATATTATGTCAAATATTAATAACTAGCTGGGTCCCGTGCCTCTGGCACTGTATGGACAATATGATTTATCTCAAACTTTGAACGACCAAAATAATTTATTGAGTGAGCGGGAAATTTAAAGTCATTTGTATTTTATTAAATTATTATTAGATTATTAGATAGATAGATGTATTTTATTAGATAGATGTATGAACGGTGGGATTTATCTCAAACTTTGGACGGCCCAGATGATTTATTGAGTGAGCGGGAAATTCAAAATCATTTGTATTTTATTAGATAGATTTATGAAAATTTGGATAGAAATGGACTTAAAATAAATAGCAACAGTGCTAGGAAAAATAAAAAACTAATTAAATTATAATTATCTAGGTGGAGCGAGAATGTGAAAAAAATATTAAAATAGTTAGAGTGATTTAATGGATAAAGTAAAGTATAAATTATGTGAAAAAGAGACGTATGAAACTATGTGAGTAATAAATGAATACTGTAATGAGATTTTAATGGTGTGAAAAAATATACCCGATAATAAATTTATGGTACCCGAAAATACCGAAATGAAATTTTAAATAGTTATTCACGATAACTAATAGTTAAATAAATTCTAATAAATTGTGTAGGTTACTATCTCGAGACCAAAGATATCTTACTCGAGGAAAATACGCCCAAGCCAGGTAAATTCCCATTTGAACTTCGCTCATTATTAAAATTATAAATTTTTTCTAAAAAACTTCTTGGATCGTTTATAAAAAAAAGTTTTTGTCATTTGTTCAGCTAAACTCAGTTATTATGTTTCTATCAATTTTATTGAACTGTTTATGATTCTTTGGTGATCAATTAATCCAATTCAAATTATTTTGGTGCGGATCCTGAGGTTAAGACCGAGTATGAACAACCTTATAAATAGGGGTATTATTTTATGGTCGGGTAATCGACGTTATCACACTGTGTACTTACAACGTAATAAAATGTTATGCATAACATGAGAGTATTATTAGGTTGATCACCTAATGATATTCTACGGGATAAGAGTTCACGGTCTTTGTGACTATTGAATGCCAAGTACGTAAAGGTTTACGGTCTTTGTGATTGTTAGAACATTTGTGTAAAAAGTTCATGGTCCTTACGACCATTCACTGACCCTCAAAATAAATATTTTTTCTTGTTAACATTTAATTAAATTTGAGATTTCATAATTTAATCCTACTCAGAAATTTAATGTGCATTATCCTATATAGAGATTTTTGTTGACTTCTTCAAATTGTTGATAATATTAATTCTTTCTAACTCCTTGAATATCGACTTGCCATCAGTCATTTTATTTTTATTTTAAATTGTTATACTTGTTAAGCAAATTAGTTGCTTGTTTTTGCATAAACTTTATGTTGACAACTAAGACCGAGGAACACGAAGAATCGGGTATAAGAGATAAAGGAAAAGACAAAGTTAGCGAGGAGGTTTAAGTAAATAATATTGTATTAGTTAAATAAATAATTAATGATGTAATAATTTGGAAACTAATTTATTAGTTCATATTGTGCAAGTACTAAGACATGTGCATGTATGTATAAATAATGTACATAATTAATGTATCATGTAGCCTAGCTTATATATAATAATAGCAATTTCACTACAAAAAAATGATTTTTTGTGACCGCTCAAATCAATCGTATAAATTCAAAATATCATCACAAAAGGTTTTTTTGATGACTTTAGTTGTCACGAATGTCGTCTTGTATACCTCCATCACGAAAGCCTTTTTGTGATGGTTTTAACACGCAAATGCGTAGTGCTTTTATGATGATTATTACAATCACATTATCAAGTAATCTATTGTGATTATCAAAGTTATAACAAAAAAACACATGACTTTAGGGATTAAAGGAAAAAATGTGAATCTCTTTTTACGAACAGTTTATTGCACGATATTAAATGTATCAAATGATACTTGTAGGATTTGAATCCTCCCCCCATTTGCAAACAGAGCCGGCCCTGGACAAGGGCTAACAGGGCTACCGCCCAGGGCCCACAGTTGAGGGGGGCCCAATTTTTTTTATAAACTTATGTATTTATGTGTTTAAAAAAATTATAAAAAGATTAATGATATTATGCATTGAAAATGATGTTAGAAAAAACATTAAATATGATAGTATATTGATGATTTTGCATCTAAAAGTGCAACAAGAAGACATTTTAAATGATATTTTGTGGTTTAGATTTCATTGGACAAAACTAAAGAAATATCCACTGTAGTTGGTAGGTTTTGCTGATTATACTATTGAATTTTTAATTTTTCAAATTACACCACTAAACTAATTATTATTTTGAAATTGGGTCATTCCATTAAAAAAAATAAACGGACGTTAATTTTTTATCTACAAAACTAATGAATTACCCACTGTAGTTGACATATTTTACTGATTAAACTATTGAACTTTTAATTTTTCAAATTACCCCATCAAACTAATTAAAAATAATTATTTTAAATATTTTTAAAAATAATTATTATTTTAAGTAAAAAATATCAGAAACTTTTTTTTCTTCATAAAATGTGTAGTTTCATAAAATATAGATTCAAAAAAATTAAAGTAATTTTAAATTAAATTAATGTCTACTTAATTTTTTTAACAGAATGACTCATTCTTAATATTCGAAATTTTTAAAAAAAACAAAAAATAGAAATTAAAATTAAAAAAAATAGTAAAAGATAAATAAAAAAACTGATTCAATTTTTTCATAAAAGAAATTAATAATTTTTATAAATAAATATTATTTTCAAGAAAAAATCAGAAAATTCTTCATATTTTAAAAAAATGAGTAAAGTTTTATAAAATATAGATTCAAAAAAATAAACTTTATTTTCAAAAGAATTTTTTTTTAAAATCAATAAGGTTTCATAAAATTTTAATTTTTTTAAATCTATATTTTATGAAACTTTACTCATTTTATGGAAAAAAAATTAAAGTTTCTAATATTTTTTTACTAAAAATAATAATTATTTTTAAAAATATTTAAAATAATTATTTTTTAATTAGTTTAATGGGGTAATCTGAAAAATTAAAAGTTCAATGGTGTAATCAGTAAAACGTGTCAACTACAGTGGGTAATTCATTAGTTTTGTAGATAAAAAATTAACGTCTGTTTATTTTTTTAACGGGATAACCCAATTTCAAAATAATAATTAGTTTAGTGGGGTAATTTGAAAAATTAAAAGTTCAATTGTGTAATCAGTAAAACTTGCCAACTACAGTAGGTATTTAATTAGTTTTACCGATTTCATTGATATTTTTATTTTGTAGGTACTTGTGATGATTCTTTGCTTTGATGACATTTTAAAGTGTTCTTCCTTATTTTTTGTAAATTCTTATAATTTTAATAAAATTAATTAGTTGATAATTTATTTTTATTTTTTATTTAATTTGTATAAAGGGCACACTTGAGAAAATTTACCCTGAGCCTTAGAAAATCCATGGACCGACTCTGTATGCAAACTAATAACGAGTATTACCACTAAACCAAATCTTAATGATTATAATTTTAAAACAAAATATAAAACTAAACATATGTGAGCCGACTTACTAAACAAAATTAGTCTCACATATAAGATTTGGTGATTGCAACGGCAATCACAAATACTCTATAATGATGGGAGAATTAATCATCACTTAGAGCCATCATATATTTTATTATTTTATGATGGCTTGAAACCATCATAAAATACCTTCTTTTCGTAATTGCAAATAAAAGTCGTCACAAAAATCTATCTTTTCTTATGATTGTCATAGTCGTCATAAAATATTGTTTTGATTATTTTTTTTAATTAAAATATTGGTGATAGCTTAAATGCAATCACGAAAAGGGTATATCTATAAGTGATTGCTTAGCACAGTCACAAAAAAAATAATTTATTTTGCATGAAAAATTTGGTAATAGACATAGTCATCACAATTATAATACATTGATGACAAAATTAATCATCACTAAGAGCCATCATATATACTATTATTTCAATGATTTTTAAAAAAGTTCATTCACAAGTTATTATCATTTGTGATTGTTTTTTAAAAACTGCCACAAAGTTTGGTCAAGTATTCTTATTTTTCTGGTTAGCATGTATGAGAATGAATAGTGTAAATGGGTTTAGGGGCGTCACAATCCATGTAAACTTGTACTGTCTTGATACTATGGCTGTCAAGTTTTATAATTGATTCTTTTACATGTAGATCAATGATGGATACGAACTATATGACCTATCATACATTTGATCAGAAGCATATTAGGCCAAGATTTTACTAGCTAGGGAGTAAACCAAACATCTGAGCTCAAGCTCAGGGCTTTTTCTGAGCAACTCTGGACAATTAGTTCAACAGCTATGAAACTAATGAGCTTCTCAGCTTATATAACTACCACAGTTCAAAAGCTACGTAAGATAGGAAAACTAATTGTTGAAACAAATTCAAAGTACTAATGCTAAAAGCGAACCGTTGGTTCCTAGCCAAGAGTAGGCTACCAAAGTCTACCAACAAAATCCTCATTTCAAAACATAAGCATCTGAAAACATTATGGTGAACCTAAAGGAAAACAAAGTTAATTAAGGAAGTTTCAGTTTATGCGATAAGCTAGCATTACTTTAATCTTCCATGGGCAAAGTCAATACCCAAACCAATTACCCTTGTGGTGTGGTGAAATGCTTTCTTGCTATTGCATTGCCTTGACAAACACCAAACGACAAGGATCATGTAAGGTGCGTTCTTGACTTCCTCCCTTGGTTTTAAATGGAACACGCATAGCCTTTATTCTCTCTTCCCTTAAATGTCTCACTGCAAAAAGAAGTAGAAAAAGTAAAGACGCGATTACACAGAGTAAACTAGAACTTATTTCAAAGTTTATAGCCGAAAGCACTAATAGAACTAAAAGTATTTTAGATGCATGAAAAATAAAAAAGAACACTTGAATTATATTAAATGACAACAGTTATTAGGTAAGAATATTGTCACTGTTAGAAGATTTATAATTTACCCAAAAAAATTAAAAAATATGAGAAGATAATGCTATGAAATATTCAATGACAGCTAAATTTGAAGCTCAATGTCCTTTTGTAATAGCTAGGAACTCCTTCACAGGCATAAAATGACTACATCTAGCATTGAAAACTATTAATTCCAGCCTAGTTCTGTATTAAAATGGTCTTCTGTATGTATAAGAAATCATGATAATTTATGTACCAATTAAAGGTGCAGAAAATTGCTTTGAAATCATGAAGCAATGACCATGTAATATGCACTTATATATCTTTTTTTACATGGAAAATACACCAAGTTGAAAGTCTTTTTGCTCCATGAAACCCTATCTATCATACCAAGTATAAGTAAGCCACAATGAAGTCAAATTAATATATGGAATGCAAAGGCTTACCATATGTATGACCTTTTGATCACATACTACTGCACTTTTGATCCTTTCTACAGTGCACTTAATAAGGCTATTCACAGTTGCCACCGATCCAAGAGAGAGTTTTGCTGTTGGAACAGAATCAACCAAAATTTGAAATGCAACAGTCAGTAGAGATCCACCCGATCCAACCTCAAGAATTCCTCCTCCATTTTGTCCAGGTCCGTCAGGAAGTATAGCAAAACCGGATGGTAAAAGAGCAACATAATCCGGATCACCACCACTTAAGACCACATTCATTGCAACAATATCAACTGGAGCATATATTACATATGAGCCCGCGGAATCTGTGTTACTCTCTTGTAGTATGAGCATGTTGCTTTGGCTCGAGTTTGCACTCTACATTTTTACACAATTGTTATGTTAGTCCTGCAGATAATTATACGGGGAAATTTTACACAATTAATGAATCTTAACACACATTTTTAACTTACATTAACGCGCAGTAGGGAGACACTGTTGCCAGGATCACGGCCGTTAGCAATGTGTGCCATCTCCTGAACTAGGCCACCATTTGACAAGATATCCCACTGTAAAAGTAAGTTAAATTTAGTCAATTACAGAAATACCAGTTATTTTTAGGACAAGGTAACACGAGTAAAGATTTCAATTGAGATTCTGATGTTGTACCAATGGCTAAAGCTACTAAATTGAAGAGCATTAGATCTTTAAGGTATTCATTCATGCATATGAGTCATGGCCTATATTGATCTTGTTATTTGTATCTTGTGCATTAGTGACTAACTGTTTTGTAGCACAAGTCAACTTCTGATGCAAAATTCTATATAATATTTGCACATACTGTAAGAGTACTTCTATATATGTGCACTAAATGCGCATTAACAGAGAGAAAATAGAAATACTGGATGGGTCCAGTTCAGAAAGTAGGACCCATGTCGATCTTTTCTCTTTATTAGTACACAATTAGTGCCCAACTATTAGTGAACATAAAATTATTCTTACTGCGAAGATATTGCTAGAAAAGTGAACATTACAATTGAATTTTCACTTCCAGTACCCTAGCCATTACAGGCAGCTATGCCAATGCAACATAGCAACTAGATGCATGTATATATCACTAATCATTAATACTTGTAGTAGTTCAGGTATAAGAGCAAATTATACTGCTTTAGCAACTAGTTATGAGGGGTTGTTTATTGTAGCAGATGAAAGACGAACTTCTCCAAACAATTTTAGTAAAGTGAAATTTCATACCTCGCTTCGAGAATTCTCATCTCTAAGAAAATCAAAAACCCTTTTAGGAGGAACTGGAATCCAAAATGAAGTAGCAGCGCTTAGCACAATGCCAGGAGGCCTGCCCGGATCATCAATACTCTTTCTGGTCATGACCCTTACATCGTCTGCGCCACTTCCTGATAAGGTTGTCCATGTGTGGGCAGTAGAAGCTCCAACACCAGTGCAAAAGCTAAGTACCATTCTTTCAGCGAGCTTCAACATACTCTTTCTCCCTTCCGGAGTTGTTATAACTGTTTAAAGGGCGATACATTATACACCATGAATGGAGAGAATCAGTAAATCATATCAACCACAGTTGTAATTAAGTATCTTGAAATTAATACAAAATAAATATCTTAGATACAATACAGTTTAGAACCAATTTAACAAGATATTGTTAGTATCTTAAAGTGAGCTGCATGTTAGTACATATCTTCAAGGTACTATAGGAACAATTGATATTTTTTTAAGTTAGACAATGGCAATGATTAAGAGATAAAACAACACGTTAAAGCCTTTATTTTTCCTAGTTAAAGAGGGGTTCACTGTTTTAGACAATAAGGCATTAAATGCTTTCTAAGGTTCTTATCTTCATTTAAAGACTTCTGTGTCCACATTTTTGTCAATGACTCTCTCACAGTCTCACATGGAAACATAAATACATAACTTTGTAGCTGGCATTTGCTCCCCGCTTTGCATTATGGGGCTTAATTTCACTTTGGGTTTTACTTATATAGTTAAAGTAAAGTTATTTTTCTCTCTTATTTCCTAATAAATTAATATTAGTTAAATAATATTGATTATTAATTTAGCTTCTAGTTTAGAGTCTTAAAACTATAATTTGCATATTTAAATTTTTTTAATAGCCTTATTTGTCTATTTATCATTAAACCTGAGCTAATATATATACTTCTGTGCAAATATACTAGGTTCTTCTTAGATATATAATTATAGCATTTAATTTGTATAGTAATACAATTCAGCATACAATACAAATTTATGCATACTCGATATACAATACACGTTACACGATATGTAAATGAAGCCTTGTTTCATTCTACAATACAGCTTTCAGTGAGAAAGAAATTGAACTATGCAGTACCTCCAACATCTCCTGCTGGAATATTGTTTGCCATTGCACTTGCAAGGCGTTCACATTGTCGGTCTAGTGTTGCCACCCAGCGTTTTGCCCCAAATCCAAGACCAGAGCTAACTAGCGATCGATATATATTGTGAACAGCTCTATCATCTACTTCCACATGTTCAACCCATGTAACCTGGAAATGTATAAAATTATAATATTATTATTTAAAATAAATAAAAAAGAGAAAAGAAAGTAAGAAGATTTATGATACTATATATGATGAGCTGAACTAGTGAGGCAAAAGTCTTACTTTTGAGTAACCATTAGGCAATTCTTGGATCAAACAACCGGACGGCCTTCTTCTACATCGAGAGATCAATGTAGGGCGCAAATTGTCCAAGGAAACATCAGCAACAGCCCAAGTCCCATTGTCATGTTGTTTACAATACCTTACAAAGTAATTTTCACGAGTTGGGACTAATGGTGAGGGAACCTGAAACTCAGCTGTCATCTGAAAAAAAAAACTCCCAATTTTACCTCTTGAAGCAAATAACTCATTTGCATGCTTAACTTTAATCCTAAGTTTGGGTTAAATGAATGGCATTAGTTACGGAATGAAATAAATAAAGGAATGGAAGGAAGAGAGAAATGATTCTTTCCATTATTTATCAGAATGAGTCATTTCATAATCTTCCCTAAAGAATAATTGTTAATAAAAATAAGATGGTTTCACTCAATATAATTGTCTGGTTAAGATTGTTGCACACAACCTCATAATTAGAGAACGATCGGGATAAAAACAAATTCATAAATAAATTTGACATGCATGAATATGAATAATTCATTCCACTCCAATGTAAGAATCAATCAATATTTTTTTCATTTTACAATAATGAGTCATTTCATTCACCTTAAACCTTGCAATCCAAACATAGCATAAGATCATTAGGGACTGTTTACATACCACTTGTAAAGCTCCATTGTAATTCCCAGCCACTCCAGTTGAAAGGACTTCTAAGGTCATTGCTCTTGAAACAATACCCGAAAACACAGTTGACCATTGGTTCTGATCACAATCATACGGTTAAACAAATTAATTGATAACGACATTAATTACAATGATAATTAATAGTAGGAAATTAACTATGTACAAAGCAAATAAATAAGCCTACCACATCCATTAAGATTTCGACAAGGTTGATATGATTCATGATAACAACTGCAGATTCTCGAGAAGCCTCAGATTTTAGTCCCAGTGGTTTTGGTCCGATCCCTCTTGGGAAAGTTCTGATGTATTCATCCTCATTCAAAATCTCAGTAGAATTGTCAGTGCTTGGAATCCATAAAGGTTCCCCAGCCTGAGCCATTCTAATTAGTTCCTCCATTGCTGCAACTGCTAGCTCAATGATCATTGGTTTGTCGGCCTCGGTGGGGCCAGAAACGGAACGGAGAAGGTCACCAGCCCCGAATATCTGATCTGCAACATTAAGGCCTGACTGTGGCCCGAAATTCCCAACACCAAGATCAAGTGAATGCGACGGTCCATGAGCAGGAAGATGAGGATATGAAAGCATAGGCTTGCCAACATATTTTGCAGCAATTCCAGATATCCTGTCGATCTGCAATTATAAATAACATTCAATTAATTAGCGCATGATTGATCACTACTTCAATGCTACATAAGTTCCACAAAAATAGTCCTCATTGTTATCGATAGTATAACATGACCTAGTTGCCTAAGTCTACCATCACAATCTCATAACCAGGTTGTTGTTATTAATAGACTAAAATGCAAAATTGTAGCTTTGAGTTTATTACTTTGTGGAGACATGATATATAACTTTATTATATAGCAAATCGTTATTTCGTGATACAATAATTAAATTGACCTAAAAGGTATAGCTTTGCACTACTCATTATATTATGAGGTAGTGATTTGCTATATTATAAAATTAAGTAGCTTACAAAGTAATAAATTCAGGGTACAATTTTGCATTTTAGTCTTATTAAAAAAATACTATCATTATAAACAAACAACACCCTTAAAGTTTGAAATTAATTAAATTTGTAAATGAAACTCATTTTGTAAAACTGAGGGACTATAGTTAATGTATCAATATTATAAACATTAATTATACTCATAATTAAGTTAGTACCTCTTCTCTTAAACGAGCATTCTCGATCCTTAAATGTTGCTCATCAAATGACATCTCCCCTATAGCAGCAGGGCCACCGCAGTTGGGGCAAGTAGCATTGCTGAGGGCTTCTTTGTACCTTATATTATCTGCACGTAGCTTATCGTTCTCATTCCTCAGTTGTGTGTTGTCATGACGTTCATGTTGAGCCTATAACACATACAATGAAATAACACATGATTAATTGAGGCTAGTTAATTTAGCGGATCATTATTAAGTAGTTATGACAATTAAGCCACAATAATAATACATTCATAAGAAGATTTAAATGCATAATTATGAGCACAAAGTATATATAAGCTACTAGTATTTACCTTCATTTGAGTGCGCTTGTTTTGAAACCAAAATTTCACTTGCAAAGGCTCTAGCCCTAATCGGCGGCCTAGTTCCTTTCTTTGCTTGTCATCTGGATGAGGGCACTCTTTGAAAAATCTATAAAAAATAAAAATATTTTCAAAGTAGATGAATACTAATTAAGTACGGTGAGAGGGTTTAATTGGAGAACGCATACGATTCCATTTCTTGAATTTGATGTTGAGTATGGCGATGATAGCGCTTCTTTTTAGGTCGTTGATTAGGATCTTGATCATCATCACCAGAAGGAGGTTCTAAGATATCAGTTCCACCAGATTTGCTCTCAAATTCTTCGTCTCTAAGCATGTCCAATTGATGATGATCATTCTCTTCTAGGGTTTTGTGGGGTTGGCTCATATGATCCAAAAGATGATGATGCGTTTCAAACATGTTTGTAGGATGAAACATCTTTACTTCTTCACAAAAATTGGCTAATTAATGTTTTAAGGGTTCTTTTGAAGGTGGATTGTTATATGATTTTGCAACCTGTTAAGAGAAATGAATGAAAGTTAAACAAATATGTCATAAGTAAGAGAAAGGACACAGCATGATAAACATTTCAAAATAGCTAACAAAATTGATTTATGCCCTTAATAATTTATTAAAAAATACATATAAAGTGTAAAAATGGAGAAAAATCATGAGAAGACAGGAGAGAAAAAAGAGATTTGTACCTAAGAGCTGAAAGAGAAACAAAGATATTCAGGCAGTAGATCTATATCTATAAACCATATATATAGGTCTCTCACTTGTACAAAAAGAGTGGTTGAATCAAAAAAGATTTAAGTAGAGTTATCTGTCTAGATTCCTGAGTTTATGATCGGAGCAGATCTACTAAAATGTATCTCACTCCAACAGTGAAAAAATAAAAGTAATAATTAATTAAAAAAGAAAAAAATTATTAAAAAGGAATTTAAGTTGGCAAAACCAGCAAACATTAAAAAGGAAAATAAATAAATACATATATAGAAAAATTATAAGATGAACATATATAGATACACATATATATATGTATATAAGTGTGTATAGATGAAAAGAGAAATTCTAACCTGAGTCCTGAGAAACAGCTCTTAAAATCCACCAAGAGCCTTTCTCATTTGGAGCAGAAGCAATATAACAGCAGGCATAGAGATATACATATATATATATATATATATATATAACCCTAAGAAGGCATCTTACCCACAAACCCTAACTCTTCTCTTTCTCTCTCTAAAACTGAGCTACTTAGCTGCTAGCTTTAGTTTTGGTGTTTGACTTTTGTTCCTAGTTTGAGTTCTAAAAAGATTCTGTGGCAGTTTCTGGCAGAAAAACTAATGAGATGGGCTCTATGGTTTTTGGGACTAAAAACATTTTTTTCCTTATCAACCAAAACAAAACATGTCTTTAAGAAAATGCCAAATTATGTAAACCTGATTGAGATAATTAAGCAAACAAAAAGTACGTTGACACCAGCGTGAAAAGGTCTCCCCTTTGACTAATCTAGATTACCGTAATATAATACTATAACCCCCACGAAAATTTTGCTCTTTCTCTCTCTTAATTTCTCTGCAAAATTAAAATAAAACCGAAATAAAAAACAATTAAAATAAAATAAAATAAAATAAAATTATAAAGTAGAGAAAACAAAAGTAGTGGAAAAGAAATGGAGAAAGTACTTACTGGTTTTGGAGGTTTGAAGGTAAGGAGTGAATGAGCTTAGTAAAGCGGTATTGAGGGGATCTGGTTTTCAGGACAACGGAAAACCGCTTTTTTGGATAGAGAGAGAGAGAGAGTACTTTTGAGTAGGTGGTGGTTGTTATGATACTAGCTATTTTTTCTTGTGAATGGAATTTAAGAATAATACATAGAGATGCGGATGAGAGAGAAAAAGGAAGAAACAGATGAGAAAAAGAGGAGATAATATTAGAAGAGAGAGAAAATGAAAGTTTGAAATGAAGGGAGGAAGTGAAGGGGAAAGGAAGAGGTGGGAGGAGTAAATGCAGAGCGTGTAGAGAGGATGTGAATGGCATTTATGGAGGGCAATTGGTGTTGTTAATGTTATTGCTGACGATGGACAAGAAAGTTTCTTTGTTATTATATCTTTTCTTTTCTTTTCTTCTCCACTTCTCTTCTCTACTCTATCCGCAATTAATAAGGCTTTGAACATTGGTCAAGTTTATACAAAAGAAAATATTTATATTTATAATTTTGTCTATATCATACAGTCGTATTTTTTACTCATTTTTATGAGGTTGATATTTCTAATTTTTTATGTGTTCTTTCATATTTTTGCATGGAACACTCTCTCGCATGAGAATAAATTGAGTTTTGTTTTTATGCAAGTGGAGATCATATATATGAAATTATTGAAAATTATATAAAAATAGTACTCCCATTTTTTTAATTATACATCTTTTGTTACAGAAGTAGTATTTATAAAATGATGATTTTTAAGATAAATTTATTTTTCTAAACATATATATATATATATATATATATATATATATATATATATATATATATTAGTAGTGGTATGTAGTATTCAATATAGATGGAATATAAATAATGAAATATTAAAAATGTTATATCAGTTTATAATTTTAAAGTAAAATAAAGATGATAAAATGACAAAATTGTATATATTTAAATTATTATTTAATTACATAATTTTCTACACATAACTAGTGATACTCTATAAATATACATAGAGAATAAAAATATAATAATTAATACTAAGAGTATTTAAGGTAAATTATTGTAAAAATAAATATAATTATTTAAGTTAAGTAAGATTTAACTTAGAACTATCTAAAATATTACTTATAAGAGTATTAAATTTGTAATGTGATACAACTTGCTCAGGACCAATTTTGAAAGTCCGGAGACATCTCTTTTATGGTGAAACTATAGTGACTATATATTGCTTCTTAATTTCACAACTGGCTCAAGTTTTTCAAACTAGCTAACACTGGGTTAATATATTGTTTTCTCCTAGCTATTACTTTTATCAATAACAAGTTAATTACTACTGATTAGTACTAGTATATCTTAATTTAGTAATCTAGGCTGAAAGGGAAAATTAGTAATTAATATAATATCTCTATCATAATTAATTTGTAGTAATAAATAATTTTACATGTAATCGACTGGCCTTTTGTTTATTTGATTCTTAATGTGCATATTTCTTTTGGTAATTATAAATAAATTTCCTAATAGAATTTATTGGGAAAGTGGTTATCTTGTGCCCGATATAATGATGCATAATAATGGTGTTTTTAATTCTTAATTAGGAATAATATGGTCACAATATTTTGGGAATAAACTTTCTCATTCGAGATTGTCGATCATAATAGATAGATTAATCAAATGTCCAAAATTGTGTTAATATCAGTATTAGTCTTATTATGTACTGCGATAAATTTATATCGATTTATAATTGTAAAATTTATTCATATAAGAGATTGGTAGAAATAACTTATTATACATCTCTCTAAAAAAATTATTACTAATAGTTATTTAATTTACGTAATTGATAATTAAATAATCGACATAAACATTGGCAATATATATCATTTTTTTTTGCATTATTAAAAAATATTTTCAATGGTCATATAAATTAAAACATTTATCATAATTGTAGCGTCCCCTTAATTTCTGTAAACGTATAAAGGACGGATTCACATGCATGCGCCCGTGCACACATATACTAGTAGGAGGGAAAAAGGGATACAATTATGCAAGGTTAATTACTATACTACTTCCCAATTACAAATTTTGATGACTTTTTAAAATCAATTTATAAAATTTTAAATTTTAAAATTTAATATTGTTATTGTTTTGCTCTTTTTTGAGAGAGTAAATCAATTAAAATATTATTTTATGTTAATAATATTCAACAATTCAATCAAATATTTATAATCAACCATGCAAATGAGAATTTATTGTCTCGTTTGAGGATTTTAATTTTTTATAGTCTGACAGTTGCGCTAGAAACAGTTTTCTTTTTGTAATTAATGTTGAAATTCAAAGGTTTATCCATTAATCAACCAAAGAAATTAACATGGGGAATATGTTTTTGTCAAATATAGAGTTTTTTATATCAAACTGTTAATGTTGAAAACAGCAAATTTCACCACTGACAATTCAAATATAGAGTTTTTTATATCAAACTGTTAATGTTATCAGTTGCATTCGGTTCGACTATGTTCGCGAACAGTTCGAGTTCGGTTCTGATCGCCTTGTTCGAGTTTGGTTTGAGTTTGGATCGAGTAGCTCGCGGACAATTCGGGTTCGGTTCGGATATATCGACTAGTTCGAGTTCGATTCGAGTTACTCGTAAGATATTCGAGTTTGAATTGTATTTCTTACCTTACATGTTTTAATGTTTTTAGAATTCTAAATAAAAATAAGTTGGTTATTTCATACTCCCTCCATCCCTTTTTATTTGTCTTTTTAAAAGTTGACACATACATTAAGAAAAACAATTAATACTATGCTTTTTAGTTAAAAATAACTTTAAATGTCAATATTGTCCTTGGATTGGAATAAGAGAGTGTTACTTAGAAAGCACTGAGAGAATCAAAATTATATTTAATACTAGGGGTAATATTAAAAACTAAACAATTAATTAATGCTTAATTAAAATTTTCAAACGGCAAATATTACTATGTACCTTCGTTCTTAAAAGATTATCGTTTAAAGTTTTTGTACATGGATTAAGAAAGTCATTTAATACTATCATTTAACAATTAAAATTTATTTTAAATTCCATCACTATCCATTTATGAGAAGTTGGAAATTATTAATACAAGTGAGAGAATTTTTTGGGACAGTGAAAGAAGGTAGGGGTGATATATGAAAGTAAATAATTTATTCTTCTAGAAAGTTATAAACGACAAATAAATTGAAATAAATTTTTTCTTCTAAAACGACAATCTTTTAAGAACGGAGAGAATAAAAGACACAAACACTTCTCTATAACAACATTTAAAAAGGGACGGGGAAGTTATAAATTCTAGAGTTTGTCTTGTTAGTAATTGTTAAATTTGTAGTAATTGTAGTAATTTTCTTTTTTAATTACTTAAATGTACATCTTTTTATTTTGTTAATAATTGATTATAAGTAAACATTTTAATTAAATAATTTATAAATAATAATGTGTACTTCTTCACCTCTAATTGAATTAAAATGATTTTAATATTTTCATAAAAAATTTAACAATGATTGTTTGATTATTACAATTGACATCACTAATAATTTAATAAATTATAACTCATGTCATAAATCACATAAATAAAGTCATTAATTATCATGCAATGACAACTTGACATTAATTAAAGAATGATACAATACAATTGTTTACATTTATATGAATTTTGAAATTGTCAAATCGAGATAGAGAATAGATAAATCAAGTCATCAATATATCAAGATTTCATTAATAGTCATTGTACAATTACTATTGTATATTTCATCAACTATTAACTATATAATTAAAAGTGCAAACATGATTTCATCAATTTTTGAATTTTTTTAGTGTTACATATGATGTATATGTGAGACAGTGAGAGTGAGTGATTGACTAACTTTGATTTATGTAATTAAGTAATCATATTCAGTGTAAAAAGTAGGGTATAATAATTCAACTAATTAATTAATCAATATGTCACAGTACCGTTTGCATGAAATTAAAATGAGTTATTAATTTAAATTAAAATAAGCAAAAAGGTTTTTTTTTAAATGAAACAAAGTCTATTAATGGCTTTGAGCCTTTGATCTTAGAATCGCAATTAATTTATTTTGTTTTAACTCTTAAATATTATAATTATGAAAAATATAAACTTTTTATAAATTAATTCTCAAGATTTATTGTATTTAAAAGTTAATTATCACATCCATTTTGAATTAAAAATATTTCCATCGACTTTGAAAACTTATACTTGGCCAATTGATCTTAGTACTTATATTTAAGAATGGAGGAAGTATTTTGTACTAATACATTTCATGATTAACAATATTCGTTTATTAGATATTTAATTAATCTAAATCAACTAAATTCACAATATTTTAAATATTAGACTTTTACAATTTCATTATAAAAAAATCTCAAATAAGACTATTTTTATGAAATAGATAGAGTTTTTTTTCCTTTTGTTTCACAAAAAAGAAAAAAAAAGTAAAAATATGAAAATAATATTCAATCATTCAAATGTTCATGGTGATGTTCGCGAACATGAGCATGTTTGATTATGTTCATGAACTATTCGTGAACAGTTACCGATTCGAACTCGCACTTGTGTGCAGGTTCGATAATGCTACTCGAACATGTTCGAGTACGACTCATACTGTTTGAGTTCGGTTCGAGTTCAACAAAGTTCGGATCGAATCAGAGTTGTAAATTCATTTAGTTTTTAAAAACAACGATTATAGTAATTAACATTAGTATTTTAATTAGTTATTTAAGATAAATAAAATTATTGGAAATGGACACTGTCAGTCAAAGTCATTCACCCATTTATTACCGCCCATTGAATTCCGCCTGCCCCTTTTCTTGACTCCCTCCCTCAATTTGTGGCTATAAAAAGAGACCAAATGGATGGAAGAAATATTCACCAACACAAATCAGCATACTCTCATCCGAGAGTTTAAGGAGAGAGGGAGAGAAAGAAAAGCTTTTTTTGAAGCTTTAGAAAAATAGAGAAAGAAAGATAGTTCAAATAAAAGGGTGTTTTATTTGGGTTCCATCACATAGTTATTGTGATGAAGTAATTTGAGTTTGTAATCAAATTAAGATATTTTTGTATTCTCTCATATTATTCTAGTGAATTCTTCGGAGTTTGTCCCGTGGTTTTTACCTCTTAATTTTAGAAGATTTTTCACGTAAAATCTTTGTGTCTCGTGATTGGATATTTTCTACTTATTTCCTGCATAGTTATTATTTTGGTGAAACTACAAATTTAATTTGTTTGGCATGTGCTGATATTTTATCCATTTAATTTATCAAAGACAACAGTATTTGGGATGTGATTTTTTCCTAACAACTGGTATCAGAGCTAAGGTTATTTGCTCAGTTATTTTTGATAAATTTTATGGACGAATCAGTCGGAGCCATGATTAAATTGACCTCTTCAAATTTTTCGATCTGGAAGCCCAGAGTAGAGGATATCCTTTATTGCAAGGATTTGTATGATCCGTTGGAGCTCAAGGGAAAAAAGCACGCGGATAAGTCTAAGGCTGATTGGAATAAAATGAATAGGAAGACTATTGGTCACATCCGGCAGTGGATTGATCAAAGTTTGTTCCACCATGTTTCGCAGGAGACGGATGCTCACACTTTATGGACAACACTAGAGTCTATGTACGAGATGAAGAATGCACAAAATAAAACTTTTGTCATTCGAAAAATTATGAATTTAAAGTACAAAGACGGGAGCAGTGTGTCGGAGCATATGAGTGAGTGCCAAGGTTTGGTGAACCAGTTGTCCACCATGAAGTTGAATCTTGATGATAAGATTCGGGCTCTTTTGCTTCTCAGTTCGTTGCCAAACAGTTGGGAGACTTTGGTAGTGTCTCTAAGCAATTCAGCTCCAGAAGGAAAAATGACTATACAGATGGTAAATGACAGTCTTCATAATGAGGAGACAAGGCAAAAGGAGCAAGGCATAAATTTTGAGACACATGCTCTTGTCACAGAGAACAGGGCAAAAGCAATTTTAGGGGATCTCACAAAGGAGATACAAGTCACAGCAAAAGAAAAAATCACAGGAGCAAGTCAAAGACCAGACAAGGTGAAACGTATCAATGCTTCCATTGTAATAAGGAAGGTCATTACAAGAGAAATTGCAGAATCTAGTTAGACAAGCAGAAAAATGGTGAGCAGGACATCATAATTATTCAGATCTTAATTCCCAAATTTATCAGACACAACCTTAGTCAGTTAGCCGGTTAGCCCTTAGGGAGATTAGAGATAGGGTTTTTTTAAATGATCGGGTGGGCCGGGCGCCCACGGGTCGGGTCATCATTGGGACGGGCTAAAATTGGGTCGGGTCAAAACGGCCCAAGTTTGGGTGGGTCGAAAAAATGAAGTCCACAGCCCAGTTCTTGTCGGGCGGTCTGTCCCGGCCCGCGGGCCTGGGCCAATTTTGTCAGGTCTAGTTACACTTATTGTTAGCGCTAAAATTATAGTATTTTGTAGCCTACATGTAGTGTATACGATCTGCACTTTTTGGGTTCAATCAGATTTGTATGTTAAAAATGATTTGAAACCCTAGTTGATGAACTACCTATTTTCAAGAGCTATAACTTTTTGCATAGTTGTCCATTTCATGTGATGTATGTATGTATGCATAGTACGTACTATAATCTTTTCAACAATATATTACATGTAAGATTCGGATAAAAATTGAGTGAGATATAGCTTGCCAAAGTTAGGGTTGCAAAATGATTTTTTGAAAATTTGAGTTGCAAGAGGTTGAGGGTGATGTGACTTGTGCGCCCAGACTTGACCCAATGACCCGAATCCTGACCCGTTATCTAACCCGTTTTAACAGTTTTTGTTTTAATTCCAGAAATTGATTTATTAATTGTTTTATGCATGAAAACTAATTAATAAATAGCTATTGTGGTTATTAAATTTTGGAAATTTAAAAGAAATTAATTATTGGCGTAAAATTAATGTTTCCACTTAAATATTTGGAAAATTAATATATTTGGATAATTTTAGTTAATTTCTAATTTAATTATGTCATAGTTAATTAATTATGATAATTAGTATAATTATAAAAAAATCAAAAAATTAAAGTGACCTTTTGTGATGATAAGTTACTGTTGTAAATTTTTTGGAAGTATTTTAATGTGTTTATTGCATAATTGAAATATTAATTGAGTAATATTGCGTGTTATTTAATTCCTTTTGTTAATATTTTTGAAATATTAATTGTTAGTGTTTGGAATTAAATTACCATGTTATAGTTATACATGTACCCTTATTCCTAGTGAAAGTAATTTAGGTGGTAGTAATTTAATTAAATTATTCCTTCAATTATAAGTCTTATGCATTGAAAAATTAAATGTTAATAATTAAGCATTCATACGGATTCTGAGTCCTAAGTCTGGCGAATTCTCTCTTTTGTATTTATGTCATATTACTTTTATGTTAATTTGATTTATACTACAAAAATTCTTTTATACTTTGGAGAACTAATTGAACATCTGTAATAAGGTTCTCTCTATTTCTTTTTCTAAAAAGAAATAGACATGGCTAGGTTGCATCTTTTAACTAAATTCGACAGTTATTATAAGAAGATAGTTGAACACACTTTTAAGGAAAATCTTCATGTCATGTCGAATATAATTGAAACGTTGGGAGCTGCTGACAATCCTTTGTCAGATGAACAACAAATTCGGGCAATAATACGCTCATTTCCCAACAATTGGGACCATCGCAAGATTAATATAGCTCAAAATGAAAATATTAAGTTTTGAAAGATATTAATGATTCTTATTCCGTACTTGTTAAAAATGATCATGATAGTTTAATTCAATGCCATGCTAGATTAGGTCATATTGGACAGGATAGAATGACCATGTTAGCTCAAACAGGTCTTTTAGGCCCACTCGCTAAGGTCAATCTAACCAATTATGAACATTGTTTAGCAGGAACATCAACTAGAAAACCATTTGGTAAAGTTACTAGGGCAAAAACACCTTTGTAACTCATTCACTCAGACATATGTGACCCTATGAATGTGAAAGGCATGGATGTTCCTACTTTCTCACAATGATACATGGCTATACACACTTCGGGTAAACTTTTTTAATCTCTCATAAGTTAGTGGAATTAATGAGAATGCTTTAGACATTATTTGATTGAGGTCGAGAAATAGTTAGATAAAAGTGTTAAAGCAGTTCGAACTGACCAAGACCGTAAGTGTATGTCCGATCAGTTTAAAGAACTATGTGAAGAAAGAGGGATAATCAGGTAATTGGAAATCCCTACTCCACAACAAATGTTGTGGCGAGGAGAAAGAACCAAACATTATTAGACATGGCTAGGTCTATAATGGTGCGGGCCAATTTTCCTATCTCCTATTAGTGTTATACATTATTGACTGTGACGTATATACTTAATCATGTACCTTCAAAATCAGTTCAGTCTACCCCATATGAAATGTGGACTGGCAGAAAGCCCAAATTGGGTAATATGTGGCCTAGAGGATCAAAAATTTACGTGTATAACACTTCTCATAAACATGAGAAGTTGGGGCCGAGAGGTAAGAAGTGTATTTTTATAAGAGATTATGAACACTCCAAAGGCTATGTGTTCGTTGGAGAGAAACCTTGTAAAGCCCCCAAACCACGGGTCTACCTTCAAGCCCGAGTCTGGTGCTTCACAGTACTACCCATTCAGCATGATCTTACGACATGAATGTAATTACAATATTATTACAACATATCACCTCTAATCCCAGATACAAAGACCTTTATTAAACTATCAGAAATAATATTACAACATTTTTCTTACTTCTATTATTTAAATCTTCTTCCTTTCATCTCTTATGTTCGCATTTTATGATTTAATCAATATGCCCAACTTTTATTTTTCACTTCATGCTTTAGGTATAAAACAGACATCTTGAACCGTAGAGCTTTAGCTCAAAAACCTCATGTCTGTTAATTGAGACAGTTTAAATTAATGACATGAAATATCTACTTTAGCTTTAAACTCATTTTCTGCTAATCCAGACAGCTTAAACTAACGACACGAAGTGTTTTCTTTAGTTCAAAACTCACTGATCCTGAAGCAGTAACAAGAAATTTTTTTCCTGTTTGTCATACCTACTTGCAACGTCATAACTTGACCCTCCGTTATCAGAATGAGTCCGTTCTTGCGTCATTTTCTTCTTTGTTACTTCTACTACAAATCCCCCCGGTTGGAAATGTTTTCTAGGTTCATTTTTTAGCCAAAACAGTGGTACAAAAGTCCCTACCCAAAATAATTTTCTGGTTTTTTTGGCAGTTTTAACTAGTCTCCTTCCGAAAGGCATATCTTCCACCTCTGGACTCGGAATAGAGTCATTCTTACATCCACGGACTCGTTTCTTAACTTAATACACAACCACCGAAATGGAAAAAATTTCCTGCAAACCATTTGAAACATAAAACTGCTCAAGGGTCATGGGTTACACTAATTTTGTTTTTTTAACTAGTTTTACTTAAAAATTCGTCATGGCTTCGTTACAAAAGCTTTTACTTCCGTTCCAATTGGGTGATGTTCATGACTCATAAGAGTATAACATGACACCCTAGAACTAAATTTTCAAGTTTGGGACACCACACAAAATGGCCCAAAAACAGCCCCTTAACATTCTACTACTGCCCATTTAATTTCCATCCTTTACGCATAGGTTCATTTTATTTATTTTTATTATATTATTACATGGTTTAGTTATACAACCATCATCATACCCTCCTTATCAATTCTTGATCCATCATGATCCCCATAAATAACAACAACAACTAAGCATAATAAAAACTTTAGATGATGAAATATAAGTTGGGGTTTTCATGGCTTACTCTTTATGGTCCTTTTCCTCTTCTTGTTTATGCTTAGATGATTAAATGGTGAAGCTTATTAGCTCATTCGTCCTCTTCTTTTCTTCCTGTGCCTCTCTCTTTCTTTTCGCTCTCAAGCTTTCTCTCTTCCTTACTTAACTCATAAGATGAAATGATAAATAAACAATTACCCAAGTGTTGGATTAATTAAATCCCCCAACAACTACCTCAACCATGTTAGCAAGGGTTAACCACCCATAATCAATTAACTTAAGCAATATCATTAAAGCCATGTTTGGTTTGAAATAATTGTGTGTGGGTGTGGGTGTGGGTGTGGGTGGGGTGGGGGGGGGGGAATAAACATTAAATGACTTGCTTCCTATGGACCAAAACTTACCAAAAATAGAAAGTTTTCATCCAAATCTCCTCTCTTCTCAAGTCATATCCGTCCACTTCTCCTCTTCCTTGCCTTTTCCAAATTCAATTAACATCATGCTTGATTACCTAGCAAATGACACATGCCTCACCTAGCTTAATGACTCGCCTATCTAGCATTTTCATCTTCTTATCCCATGTGCAAATTTATGGTATGGTTACAAGACACTTGCTTATCAACTTATTTAATCAAGTGACACATGGAATTGCTAAAGTTTTGTCTCCAAGATTGGCTTAAGTCTTCAAGTAATGGCTTCAAGGCTTAAGCCTCCCAAACCTAACCATTTTTAAATTCCTAGTCAAGTCGCTTCCATTTCCTTAGCCAATCTATTTTAATTCTAAGCCAAGCCATTTTAATTCCTTACCAAGCCATTTAATTCTTTAATAGACTTGTTTAATTAGATTATCTATTTAATAACCAATTAAATTACCACATGCATGCACATAAATTAAATATACATATTTCCCGCATATATTTAGTTAACACATTACACCAAGTAAATTCGTTCCATAATAATCTCCATAAATATTTATTCCATTACTAACTTTATAATTACATTGTCTTGCTTCCTTCCATAAATTGTTTTTAAGCAATTTGTCTAATATATATATATATATATATATTTAGCATTCATTAATCAAATAATTAATTTGATTTACATTCAATTGGCATATTTACTCTTGCCAAAACCAACATTACATATTACAAATTACTCCCTCATATAATTAAATAATTGCTTATTTAATTATTACATTAACAAATACATTGTTTTATAAAACTTAATCTTTTGCTACATTTAATATTTATTGATCAACTAATATAAGTTAATCAATTTCATTCACTTCTATATTTCACTGTGTAAGCTAACTAATTCAATAGTTTAGTTAATTATTAACTCTTTCATTCCAAACATATGTATATATTTCACACTTATATATACATATGTTTTCACCACATAAATATATATAACAAATATATATTTATACATCAAAACACAACACGTCTCACAATAAGAATTTTATTTATTAAATTCTTATTTTATTTTATTTTTGAAAACAAATCGGGGCAATCCTGATGATACTGTATCTGAGATAAAGTCATGAGATGTGAATTTAATTGAGATGGATTTCCCTAATAAAGGTGATGTGAGCGAAGAGATGGAATTTTATGAGATGGAGGAAGATTTGGGCACCCCAACTCATACAGTAGAGATCAAAGAGGCTATACCTTAGGCTCTTGTAGATAGTGGGAGTGGCATGCCTTCAAGCAGTTCTCTTCCATCGAATGAGGAGTCTCATGTTCCTCAAATACGTAAATGTTAAAGGGGTAACATTCCGCATCATCTCTTTGAGATTGAGGGAAATGCCTTTTATGGATGACGCACAAGATGGTGAGGAACATCGATCTTATCGAGATGCTCTATCATCTACTATAAGCGATAAATGGGTGATTGAAATGGAAGAAGAGATGGAGTCCATGAGGATTAATCAAGTATGGGACTTAGTTGACCTTCCACCAGGGTAAAAGGCTATGGTGAACAACTGGGTTCTTAAAGTCAAGCGCAAGGTGGATGGTTCTATTGAACGGTACAAAGCTCGTCTTCTAACTAAATGAAAGTAGTATGCATACAAGTCGATCATGTATGATGATAAAGAATATACTTTATAAACAATCTTATTTATTTATTAATAAAAGTATATATTTTCTAAAGGTATTTGATTATCTACATGGTGTTGTTTTAATAATATATGATAAACTCATAATTTTAAGCAATGATTTTAGAATCATTATGAGATCATGCTAATGAGATCTAAATTCTTAGATAGCTTAAAAAACTAAAATTTTCCCAATCAATGGATTACTGAAAAGGAGATTAGTGAATCCGGATAGATTGGTACATTCGTTGCTTGCTCATTAGATAAGGATGGTTGATCTCATGATCATTTGTATGGAGACATTAAAACAAGTATGTAGGTGCTTATTGGAGAATAAGTTCACCGAACGTAGCTCGCTAAGGAATACCTAATGGAGTTTTACTTGATTGTCAATAGGAATTCCTGTAGTGATAGTAATACAAGTGATCCTTAGACTTGAGATCATCGTAGTATCTTATGTATAATGAATTACACTTTGAATTATTCATTAAGACCCTTAGGATATATCAAAGGGTATGCTTGGGTGTAATAAGTTATATATGAAGATAATGAATGATCAATAAAGAATCTACCACTTCTAGTAAAAAAAAAAGAGAAATGTCCTATGTAATTCGATAAATGACAACCCAGAAATCTTTTGCCAAGGTGGAATAAAATTAGAAAGGTGATTCTAAGTTGCATTCATTTGGAGGTGTGCATTTGAGAATGGAAATATATATAATTAAATAAAATAAGACTTAACAGTAATTTCATGTCTTATATTTAATTGGGACATTGTATGGTGGAAGGATTGAATTATACGGTAACTATTTACTGAAAGGTTCTTTTATGATTAATGTTGAAATCTATATTATCTAGAAAGTCGTTGATCGCTAAGTAGACTTATCCTTATTGTAGAATAAATATTATTTATTTAAATAAATTAATAATTTAATCTATTTATTTAAATGAGATCTGAATTGTTCTAATTGATTTATTCACAACCAGTTTAATATGAAAAACCTAAAAGGTTACACCATAAAAGGAAAAAAAATTATTTAAGAAGTTAATGACATAATCTGTGACAACCTCAAAATAGGTCCATTCCATCCAACCCATTCTGAGTCGCCAAATACATGGTACAGAAAACAACTACAACTTTATTACAACAAATGTCGTGCAAAATACAACAACACATACGCTGTGAGTTTGTATACAAATATATATCAACTGTGACTCATGTCCCAACCGTGGACAGCACCTCATAATGACACCTTACATAAAGGTATAGTCGAAAACTGTTTTAGAAATTAGAATCTTTGGGAAGTGCTCAAGGAAACCTTCGTACATAGGAGGTCATGCGTCTAGGTTATTATAGATATCATATGGCCACAGAATTATCCTTGGTTGACCCAATAGACCCCAAAGAAAAACAAGAAGATTACTATCATATTCTTCCCAATGGCAAGTCTTCTCCTGACATATCATTATCTCCACTGTCTCTAATTGAGAGTTATATTTCAAATAGACTCCAAGATCATATAGATAGTGCTGGTAGATATACTCAGCAAGTGGATGAGCACATCCATGTCTTATGATGACACGAGGTGGTATGTCATTAGACATCTTGTATGACAGTGGCAAAACACCCTTCCAACGTTGGGTTCGCTTCACCCTAGTGGATTCGCCAAATATAACTACTAAATGATGACCACCGTTCTATTCCCCTGTTATCCCCCGCTCGACCCAGCTACACTCGTATTACCTGAAAGGAATTGTGAAGCAACAGGGTGAGCACAACTAGCTCAGTAAAGAATGTCATGACTAAAGATAAATAAATTATCAATAGCCTTCAACAATAATAAATCAGAGATTTAGAACATATGGTATATGATAAAAAAATTCAACCATAGTTGCAACGGAACGAGCAATCCATTAGAAGAGTCAGATAGACTATAAAGTCTATTATCTTCATCATGTTAAAAATCCATCAACAATGTTTTATCCCTATAACATCAATCAACAATTCCTGTCCACAATCACATGTATAACTCATAATCGTAATTGTTGTTCTAAATTCCTTTTCTCATCCAGGACAAAGATAATTTTTATCACCTGAAACATCAAAGATCATGGTTATACCAAATCACAGTTCATGTTCATAATCATACTAATAAATTCATCTTTGCACTACGGCCAAAGATATACATCAATAAGTCATCTTTGCACTACAGGCCAAAGATATTCATCAACAAGTCATCTTTGCACTACAGGCCAAAGATATTCATCAACAAGTCATCTTTGCACTACAGGCCAAAGATATTCATCAACAAGTCATGTTCATCTAAACACCTGTTCATCTTTGCACTACGGGCCAAAGATATTCATCAGAAATCATTCATTTTTGTACTACATGCCAAAGATATTCAATTATATCATCATTTAGGACTGAGGATGATGAAAAAATATTTTTAAGAAACGAATCCAGTGAAACAAAATGACAAGGATTAAGGATTAAGGATTCGTACTTTATTTTATCCATGTCCAAAAATACCTCAAAAATAATCATAGTGGTGTAAAATTCAAGAATGATCAAAACATGGATACAATCAAAGCTAGTATCCACAATAGATATTTTAGACGAAAAGGGAAAATTTTCATTTTTCGATGAATAGTGTCGTATTCGTGAATAGTGTCGTATACGTGAATAGTGTCGTATACGTGAATAATAACTCCGACACCAAAAGATAGTAATTTCACAAAAAAAAACATCTTCACGCTTCGTGAATAGTACTCGTGAATAGTAACTCGTGAATAGTAACTCATGAATAGTAACTCATGAATAGTAACTCGTGAATAGTAACCCCGACATAAAAAATTTCCAAATTTGATAAAAAGTTCCAACCAATATTTCGGCATAATGATATTGAAGAAATAATATCATTTTAGAAGAAAATAACCTCCCTTACTATCCCTTACCTCAAAATAGTCGTACTTCTGACTGAATTTCGGTATAGTGCTGACAGAAACTCGCACCGTATAGCAACACTCAAAGTATACTCACAAGGATACGCTCGATAATATAGAGAGAGAAAGAGAGAAAACTTTGTTTCTGGTATGATTTTCAATTCTAACTTAGCCCTCTATTTATAGGAAAATGTTAGAACGCCAAAGGAGACTAAATTAATAAAATATATTATTATTTATTCAAAATTCTTACCCACATGTTTTGAAAATTCTAGCATGCCTTCTTTGGTCAAAAACATCAGCCACCCATGTGCCAACAACCACAAAAACGTTTTTCTTATATAAAATAATTAAAACTTCCAAAAATCAATTATTTCGGAACTCCGAAACTTCAATAATTCATGATAAATAGCCCTTTTGTCAGAAAATTCGAATCTCGTGACTTTTTATAGGAAATTCAATTCTCTACAACTTTGCAGAAGGAAGTTTTTCCAAATTCCAAACAGAAATTGACCGAAATCCACAAACGAGTGATTTTACAGTCTATAATCAATTTTTGGTCAAGAATTATGTCCACCGACACACAAAACATATGCTAAACATTTAATGCCACAAAAATACTCTTCCTTCTCATATTCTCATATATCCCACATTCATTGTAAAATATCACCGTTAATATATTATTAAAATAATATATTTAAATGAATTATTTTATCAGAAAAAGATAAAATATTAATTTTCAACAATTGTTACATTAAAAAAATTTTCCATCTATATCCACATAAAATAAATATTTTCTTTATCATAATAATCAATAATTAATTATTAAAAATAATATTACAGAATCACAGTACTGACAACCAGGCCGTTCCCAGGATAGAGGGGGCTTTCCAATAAGGATTTCTCCTTACTGGCGCGCAATTAGATGACCAAACCTCTCATTGACAGAACTTTCTAGACATTGCCAATAATGTTATCTGATAATATTATTCAAATAATATGAATTATTGATCTGATAATGGAAAATACTGTGCAATGACAATTATTGAAACAATAATAATATAAATATCAACGCAGCAATTATTGAATCAATAAAGTAATGAACAGTAACTCCTGTAGCAATTATTGAGTAGTGCCTTCTTACGTAAGGATCAATAATTGGTGCAATACCGTGTCCTACTGTGCAACAACGCGTATTACTTTACTTTACCCATCGGGTATTCCAACAGTGTTAACGGTAACCACTACGCCGTTATTTATAAAAACTTTAATTTGTCTTTTTCTTCATCCGACAGTTATTCTGTTATGGGGCCCACAAATGGCTGCGCCGTCGTACGAATATTCCCCGACAGAAAGAATATTCCACGACCAAACGAATATTCCCCGACAACAATGAGTATTTTATAACCACTTGCTTATTTTGAAAAAAAATTCATATATCACCCTTAACTTTAACCTTCTATCAATTTAACTATTTACTGAATTGTAATTATAAGAAAAATTGAATACTTTTATTTCATAAAATTCGGGGTCTTACATAATCCTAATAATATGTTAAGTATATTTAATTTAATCTATGGTGATAGAGTGAATTAAATAGCTTAATATTTATTACTTAATATTTTAGAAATATAAAATATAAATTAATAAGAGGAGTCTTATTAATATTATTAAAATTATTATTATTTTAATTTCTAAAGAAGTTTGGGAATTAATTTAATATAAGTACTCTCATTTATTCTTAATAAGATTAGGAGGCAAATTAATTAAAAGGGTTTAATTAATTATCCCTAATAAGATTAGGGAACTTAATTAATGAAAGGAGTTTAATTAATTAAATAAAATCCTATTTTAATTAAAAGGGTTAACTTATATCTTTATAAGATGAGTCTTATATCAGATATCAAAAAGACATGATTCCAATTGTTGGAGAGTACGCTTTTTCTACAAAGATAGAAAACTAGGTTTTAGCCATCCACCCTCCTTCTTGAATAATCCTTCTTCCTTGGTGGATCACCTTTAGAGACCAAATAATTGGGTGGCTAACGCTGATCAAAGGAAAGGAATCATCTCGGAGATCGCGGAGAAGTAGGAGTTGAACTCGTACCTGTGGAAGCTCGTATCTACAAGGATATGATTCTATAACTTCTTATTCTTTGTTTTAATTAGTAACATGCATAAAGGATGATCCGGGTTATTGGTTTGTGAAAATTTTAAAATCTGATTTTATCATGCTTCTGCTATTTTATGCAATTTGATTGCGTCTTTGATTTTCACAAAACCTAACACCAAGGGTTACACCCAACAAGAGGGAATTGATTGTGAGGAAACTTTCTCACCAATTGTGAGGTTTGCCTCAATTCGCCTAATTCTAGTAATTATCGCGCATTTAGATCAGAAGTTGTATTAAATAGACGTTAAGATGAATTTTCTCAATGGATATTTAGCTGAGGATATATATGTTGATTAGCCAGAGGGTTTCATCATTAAAGGACAAGAGCGCAAAGTATGCAAGCTCAAACGTGATATCTATGGTTTAAAACAGGTGTCCAGACAATGGTATCTGAGATTTCATCGAACCGTCATTAGTGATGGGTTTAAGATGATCGAGGAAGACCATTGTGTGTATATCAAATGGTCCAAAGATAAATTTCTTATCCTATTGATGTATGTCAATGATATTCTGCTAGCTAGGAACGATAATGAGATGATTGTCGCTACCAAAGGGCGGTTATCATCTAACTTTAAGATGAAGGACATGGTGGAAGCAATTTATGTTCTTGGAGGTAGATCTATAGAGATCATTCAAGGAAACTTCTTTGTTTGTCTCAAGAGACTTACCTTAAGAAGGTTTTGGAGCAATTCCAAATGAGCAACTACAAACTCATAGACACTTTTATCGTTAAAATCGACGCTATTGGACCCAAGCAATGTCATACTTCTCCCGAGAAAATTAAGAAATGTCTCATTACCAATATGTCAATGCTATAGAAAAGCTAATGTATGCAGTTGTATGTACTTGGATTAATATAACATATGTAGTCAGTTATCTCGGTTGTTATCAATCAAACCCTGGAATTGCCCATTGAAGGGCAATCAAGAAGATCTTGTGATATTTGAAGGTTACTTTATGTTGGTTTGCAGAAACATGAACATACATACAATTAACATTGTAAAACAGGGAAAACATGACATAAATCATATTTAAAAATTTTCTGCAATCCCAGAAATCACTATATGCGATATTACTAATTGAGGAATGATAAAAGATATACCTTATGAAGATAATTCAACTCCTTGATTGATCTTCAAGTTCCAATCATATGTTTTGATCCTCCGTGCTTCTTCAAATTCACAGATCAAACATTTGCTACTCAAGTGTGTATTTCCCTATTGGTGATCTACCAAAAGAATATTAAATGAAGAAGTAAATTTAGGTTATTCAAGACCATGGGTGGCTAACCTTAATTCTCTCTCTCCTAAGGGTTACAGAGAATTCTTACGTAATATCAAAATATTGACTCTTAATTTTCTTCATTTATAATAAAACCCCTCTTATTTATAAACTCGCCTTCCCTCCTAATTCCTTAGGATTTAGGTTTTTAATTTAATTTGAAACTATTTAAGATATAAATTATTTATAATAATGATATTAATATTAATATTAATAATAATAATAATAATAATAATAATAATAATAATAAGACTCATCTTATTAATTTATTATTAGTATTTTTAAAATACTTAATTATAAATATTAAGTTATTTAATTTATTCCACCAATAAATTAAGCATATATACTTAATTAATTATTATTAAGTCAATTACTTCTAAAATTATATTTCTCTTTTTGCGGTGTGACCCTTTAGATTCAATATTAAGCCAGTAATAGAATACATAAATTAGAATCATTCTAATATTATATATAATGAATTAAACTCCTTTAATTCAAATATAAATAAATAATATTTATTCTACATCATGAGTGACATCTTACAATAGTATTTCATGAATATCCGGATAATATGATATCAACGTTTAATCACAAAGAACCTATTCCATAAATAGTTACCTTAAAATTCAATCCTTATACCACACAATGTCTCAATCAAATATAAAACAAAGAATTATTGTCAAGTTTTATTAATTGATCATATACATTTCGATTATAAAATGCACAACTCTAGTTAATATAAATTAAAAATTTCCTTTTCTAATTTCCATTCAACATTGGCTAAGAATTTCTGAGTTGTCACTTATCGAATCATATAGAACATTTTCTCCCTTTACTAAAAGTGGTAAATCCTTTGTTGATCATTCAATTACCTTCGTGTTAACTTTATTATACTCGAACATACCCTTCATATACCTAAAGAGTCTTAAGGAATATGACAAAGTATAAATCAAAATACATAAGGTGTTATGATGATCTCAAGTCCAAAGATCACTTGTACTACTATTACTATTGGAACTCCTATTGACATGTAAGTAAAACTCCATTAGATTTTCCTTAAGAGAGTCACGTTCAGTGAACTTATTCTCCAATAAGCACATACATACTTGATTTAGTGTGTCGACACAAATAATTATGAGATCAATCATCCTTTTCAGCAGAGCAAGCATAATATATATTAATCTATCCGGAATCAGTAACCCCGCATTAGTGATCCAATGAATATAAACTTTTTAGTTTTTAGCTATCTAGAATTTAGATCTCATTAGCATGATCATCATTATGATTCTAAAAGCATTGTTCGAATACTATGGGTTTATCACATTTATTTAATTCAACCAATTAAACATGGATAAAGAATACCTTTTATTAAATGAACAAGATTACAAATTAAATGTTTACCATATCCAATCTAATTGGCTTGAGGGCATACTAATCTCACTTTGGACTACATATTATGCTATGGAGGATTAGACTTGAGATTGATTGGTTACTCCGATTCCAGTCAGGGAGGTGATGAGTGGGTAATATATCCATGAATTAAGTATTTTTAGGCTTAATATATTGTTAGTTTTTAAGTATTTTAGAGCATTTTACTAGTTTGCATGTTAGTTTCTAGGTTAAGGTAATGTAGGAGCAAAATAGAAATTTATGACAAAAGGAAGGGCATTATCGTAATTACCTGCAACATACCCGGCACTTGGAGTCGGTGAGAAATGCTCGAAGTTCTGTCCAAGTGTGATTCTGATGTAGTTTCCTATGCGGATTTGGATTCTAATTAAGCTGAACATGGATGGAGACTTATATATATAAAAGGAAGGAGAATATTCATCTAATATACATAGAGATTAAAGCAAAGAGCTGACGTTGGAGATTTGGAAAAGCTTTGCAAGGATTTCAGACTGTAAACTTGAAGACGGAAGAAGACTTCATTAAGTTTTTCTTTACTTCTATTTTCAGTTTTGAAATTCTATTGTGATGACTTATTTGGGATTTTTGGTTTTAAATTTTAGCATGAACTAAATTATTAATTAAGACTGCAATTAAACCTTTTATGTTTATGGATTAGTTATCTATTTAATTCTAATTATTAATTCTAGTTGAGTTGTCTATCATATTTTATACTTATTGATTACTTGTCTGACCAGAAATTAGCGGGATATTTTAGATGAATTTGGAAGATGAAATCTAGGGTTATATCTGAATGTAATAACATGTATTCTTAGTTATTTTCATGAGTTAAATAACTAGGGTTGTGTATTGAATATGAATATCTTTTTGCACTGCATGTAACTTTTGGGAATTGATACTTAATGAATTTGATTATCTTGTTTTGCATAGGAATATAGCAAGAATAATTGAATTGAATACTCTTATTTGATCATTAGGAAATGGCTTATAAATAATCATGAATTCTTGTTAACAACTCTAAAGGATTAAATAATTGGATGATTTGTATAATTTATTCATGTTACATAATTGGGGATATTGTAGTCTTAAGCTTTAAATATCCGATTTTAAACCTTCGTGTTAGTTTTTATTCTTAGTTTTAAATTAATTATAATCATTATTGACAATTGGGATTGTTTAAATAAAATTGAATTGATACAAAATTAGTAGTTGAGATATATTAAACGTATATTTCCTGCGGGTTCGACACTCTTTATTTACTTTATATTAATTATTGATCGTGTATACTTGTACGTACTCAGTCTTAATTTAAACATTTTTATTTTCTTTGTTTATTTCACCTTTGCAGGTTTTCTCATATGTGCATGCGCACTAGGTCTAAAGGTAAAAAGGAAATTTTGCCTTACACAGACGATATCAAAAGAAAGTTGCGAAAATTAAAATTATCTGGTGAAGAAACATAGATGGAAGGAAAATGGATAGAAACAAGTCTAATTTCCTTATGTCGACTCAACATATGTTGCGTGATTCTTTTATTTGTTAATTGATTTTTGGGAGTTGTCGTTAACACTCCAAAATTAATACCTTACTTCTACGCTACTAACACAAGAATGAGTATAACAATAAGCAAGAATCGATCCCACAGAGAGTGATATGTTTAATATTTATCCTAGTGTTTTTAATGAAAATGGGGGTTTTGAGTTGTTTAACTAAACTAACGAAAATAAACAAATAAGATTAATCAATGAGTTAAAGCTTTAGCTCAGTATCACCTTTTCACAATTATGGAATAATCAAGTTAAAACAATATTTATCCTTCAATGAAATTAATAACCCTAGATAACCGCAATCGCTCAATTATCTAAAATTCTCCTCAAGTTTTAAATATAATGTTACAATCGCGTCAACTAGACCTTAACTATTATATAACGCTGAACTATTAGTCAAGATTCAATATAACGTAAGTATTAAGAATTAGAGAATTAGGTTATTCCAAACAATAATCACACTATCAGGGATTATTTAACTTGCCTTCTGATAATCTTAACAATACTCAAAAGCTTGTATAAAATTAAGTATTGGGAGAAGGTTCAAAAATGCCCCTGATTTTTACCGCGATGTCTACCGAGCACCCTATACTTTTTTTTGTCCAAAAATACCCTTAATGTTACATTTTTCGGTTCGCCCGTGCCCATGCCGTTAATGAATCTGCCACCTTAACAAACAGATGTTAAACCCTCTATGATGTGGCTAACACATGACAATATTTGTTGACGTGTACAAAATTTCATTAACAGAAATAATTAAAAACTCCAATTTTTATTAATTATTTATTTTATTTTTCTTTAAAACAAAATAAATAATTAATAAAAAAATATTTATATTTAATAAACAAAATAAATATTTATATTTATATTTCATTCATTAACACAAATAACAAAAATTCATCAACCCTCCACAACACCACCAAAATAAAAGATGAGAATGGAGCGGGTGTAATCATTCTGCCACCATCGACCCACCACAACACCACCAACCCACACTCTGCCACCGTCGACCCGTCCGTACCACCGATCCATTCTCACGACTCAGCCTCAAACCCACAAACAGTCCGACCGGCTGCAACAGAGTATCCCGAACCATCGAAGGCTCGAAGCACAATCAGTAAAATCAAATCAAAAAATCTTGAGTACACCAGAAATCCAGATCTAGATTGAGAAAATTTTTGTTTTTGAAAAATAAATTTACACCTTCAAATCAGATCTAGATATTTTTAACATTTATTTTCGAACTAACATCCAAATAATGAAGGGATCAAAATCAGATCTTGATGTTTTTAAGATTTATTTTCGAGCTAATATCCAAATAACGAGGGATGATAGAAGAACGAAGAACAAAGGAAAGGAAGAAGAAAACCCAAAATCACCATTCTTTGCTTTTTTCGATTTTCCGGTGGGGAAATTTTCTGGATTTTGGTAGATCAAATAATTGTGCCGCCTTAACTTTGCCATCCATCGATTTGCTTGTTTATTACCATGGCCATTCACCTTTTTAAAGATTGCAGCAAACACTGTTAACTGCCTTAATTATTCACAGCAAAGACTCTGCATTTTCGCTGATCTACTAGGAAAAGAAACAAAGTGGTAATTCTTTAGATAATGTGTTTAAATAAAATAAGATTTACTAAAAGCATAATTGAATTTTTTTTAAATATTTTAGTATTTTTTTAATTAATATAATACTAAAATATAATATTAACGTTAGTACTAAAATATTAATGCTAAAATATTAACGTTAATACTAAAATATAATATTTTTAAAAATATAATATTAATGTTAAAAATATAGTACTAAAAATATTAGCGTTATTTTTACTAAAATATAATACTCTCTTTGCAAAATATTTTTACTAAAATATAAAAATATTAAAATATTTTAAATTTTTTTAAAAAAATTTTAATTTTTTGATATTGAAAGTATTAAAAAAAGTTATTATTTTTGATATTAAAAAGCGTTAATATTTTATTAATATTTTTTGATATTAAAAAACGTTAATATTTTAAAAATATTAAAAAAATTATGAGGTTAATATTAAAATGTTAATATTTTTTGATATAAAAATATTAAAATATTTTAAATTTTTTTAAAAAAACATTAATTTTTTGATATTAAAAATATTAAAAAAAGTTATTTTAATTTGTTGTTTTGATTAGTTAACAAAATAATTTGAATTTTAGTATTTTAGTATTTTTTAATTTTCTTTTTTTAATATTTTAGTATTTTTTTTAATTAGTATTTAAATATTTTTTTAATTAGTATTTATTATTTTTTTTAATTAGTATTTTAATATTTTTTTAATTACTATTTAGTAATTTTTTAATTAGAATTTTTAGTATGTGGCAGCCACATAAGCAATTTGGACGGATGTTAGTCTATTTGGCATGTCTGTCAACGGCAGGGGTACAATCGACCCAAAAATTGTAACGTTAGGGGTACTTTTGGACAAAAAAAAGTATAAGGTGCTCGGTAGACATCGCGATAAAAGTCAGGGGCATTTTTGAACCTTCTCCCATTAAGTATTACCAAATACTACTTGTGATCAAATATAATATTATTTGTTTAATATTATATCTTAATCTACCAGATGATATCAATTAACTAATTTAATCCTGCAGAAACCAAATTAGTAAACTGATTAGCATACAAGAAGTTGAAACATATTATCATAATAAATTTCATGCACAAAGGAATAAATAAATTAAACTTGATCAAACCATTAATTATAAAGAAGGTTTAACATCCCTAAGAACTGAAATAGAGAATTTAGTCAGACATGCCTTCAATAAAAATTCAAATGCTAGTAGAAGTCCTTCAAAATCATGGTCTGAAAATTTTATTTCCAAATTCACAATTTCCCAACGATCTCACTGGGGCGAGTTTAATGAACTGGGGAGCTTGCTGAGGTGAGCTTGGGCAGAGAGAAGCTTGCGGGGCAAAGTCAGAGCGCGCCAGGGCCAACTTGGACAGACACCAACTCGTTTGGGCGAGTTCCTTAGCTCTCACGAGCTCGTTGGGGCGAGCTCAGCATTTTTCAAAATTTTCTTCCTTTTTCCATGTTTCAGCTCCAATTCCTCCTAAAATCATTTAAACACCTTAATAAGCTCATATACACATAAAACATGAAATAAAACTAAATATAAAGTAATCATAATCAACGAATATCATGCACTCATCAATTTTACTAGCATATGATATTGTTTGTAGAATTTATCTCTTTCCCCTGCATGATTCTTGGAGTTCTTTTGATGAATAGAACCTACTTCCTGATTTTAAACAAAAGTTAAAAAATATAGAAAATAAGTGACCCGACCTGTTTATTAATATTAGATAATGCAGACCCAAATTTACATTTAGGGCTCCGTTAGAATAATGCAAAACAAGTTTGAGATTGTTGGCTGAATCATGGATTCGTCAACTGTAATGATCGAGAATGTAGCATCCTTGTAATAAGGGTTATTAATATTTATTAAATAAAATAAATATTTTTATGGGAATGTTTGTGTTTTATGTGATTGAAGGTTAATTTTTGACTTAGATTTCATGTTATGTGATTATGAATGTGCGTCAGAATTTTTCGACGAAATAAAATTTTACGAGAAAAAAGCTAAATCATTATTCATAAAACGAAGAAAAAGTTTTTTCATTTTTGAACTTTTCGAATTACAGCATAGCGTTTATTTGAAAAAACGAAATCTCCAATAAAAATATTTTTATCAGAGAAGATGTAAAATCACTATTCAAGCTAAAAACGCTTTTTCATATTTAAAATGGCTTGGCTAAGGATTAAGATGACTTGACTATGATGAATATGATTTGGCTTGGATTGAGCCAAGGTGTATGAGTCATGGCTTAGGCTTGGATCCAAGTGGGGCAAGTCTTGGAGCCGAAGCTTTGGAAAGCCATGTGTCACTTGATAAATGAGATGAGGACCATGTGTCTCGCTTATATAAATCAAACATGTGGTGAAATGAACTTGAAAAAGGGAAAGAGAGAGAGAGGTGGTGGGGCATAGCAAGGGGGAGGGGACAAAGTGGTGTGTCACTTTCTATTTTTGGTAAGTTTTAATCCAACAAGCAAGCTAGTTAATGTCTTGTTCCCCCAAACCAATTACTTAAGCCAAACATGCCCTTAAGTTGTCTAGCTTTAGTTGGTTTAAATAAATTTAGATTAGTTAACTCAAGCTAGGTTAGGTTAACTGTAGGATGATTCATTTAATCATCTGAAACTTAGTCATTTCATTTGATCATCTTCATTTCCAAAGTCTAAGAGGGAAGAGAGAGCAAAACAAAGAAAAGCAAGAAAGAAAGAGAGAGAGAGAAAGAGAGAGAGAGAGAGCTTGGATTCAAATTGAACAAGAGGAATAGAAGGAGAAGGAAGATTTGATTTTGATCATGTAGCCAAGATCAAGAAGAAGAAGTAAGAAAAGTTAATAACCCTAACTATTTCATCCTTCTAATTTTCTTTCTTTTAAAAGCTTTATAGCTTGATAGGAAGTGCTTTGTTGGTGGTTAGTTTTTTTAATGAAAGATTATGTAAGGATCTTGGAGTTATAAGGATATATATAATATGTTAAAATACTTGTTAAATTTCATGAAAAGTGGAACCAAAAATAAAAATACAAACCTATGCGTAAAGGAATGAAAAAAAGACTAATTAGTGGACTATTATGGGCTATTTTGATGGCCTTTTGAGGTAGCATATAAAATCTAAAAATTAAGTTCTAGGGTGTCATGTTATGTTCCTATGAGTTATGAACATCATCCAATTGCAACGGAAGCAAAAGCTTGTGTAACGAAGTCATGACGATTTTTTAAAAAAACTAGTTAAAAGCTAAAAATAACAAGTGTGAACCCTGAATTTCGGACAGATTTCTGTTCCGATTAGCTTACTAGAAATTTTTTCTATTTTGTGGATTATGTAGTATGTTAATTAAAGACTCTGTGGACGTAAGAATGACCTTATTCCGAGTCCAGATGTGGGAGTTATGCCCTTCGGAAGGAGGCTAGTCAAAACTGCTAAAGTAGAAAACTGTTTCGGGTAGGGACTTTTGTGCCACTGCTTTCACCTAAAAAAAATTCCGCCAGGGGGGATTTGTAGTAGGTGTTACAAGGAAGAAAATGACGCGAGAGGAGACTAATTTCGACTTATAACGACCAAGTTATGAGGTTCGGAAGGAGGGGGTCAAAACAGTCAAGAAAGACATGTTGTACAATGCCGCTCGACACGGTGTGTGTCGAAGCATGTCGAGGCGCCGAGCGATGTGGTGCACATCGGGGCGTGTTGGGCAACGTTGTGTGGCATCGTGCGTTTCGAGTGTGTCGGGCATATCGAGGTGTCGTGTTGCGACAACATGTAATATTTTGACAATTGTTCTAAAATATTCCAACTTAAAAATAAAAATGGTAAGAATAAAAATAAAAATAATAAATATTATAAAATTAATATTAATGACAATAGACACTCCTAGGGAGTGGTTAGGAGGGTTGTGGTGTTTCTAAACGTTGTAAAGTCGTAAGCCGTTTTAAAAGAAGATTGTCGCGCTAATTAAATTATAAAACGCAAACAATATAAAATGAGTAATAATGCGATGTAAACCAATATGTGGAGTTTTTATGTGACTAATTAATTTATTATTGTTAATTAAATGTATAGGACAATTGAAGAACATTCTTAAAGTAAATAATAAAGAACGCTTCAGGTACGTATTCTTACTCTTTCGCGAGTTTTATTTTCACAAATTATGTTATTATGTGAACTTTTTTGTTTCCTTTACAAATTATATTAAAATGTAAATTTACACAGTATTTATATATTGTGTGAAATAAAAAATTATGCAATAAATTTTATAAATTGCACAAGTTATTTGGTATGCTAAAACTCCATGTTATTTAAAGATTTAAAGTTCGATAGTTTATGAATTATTATAAAATTCATCAATGCCTTGTTGTTTCGGCTAGACACATGTTAAGACATGATTTGAATTTATTAAATTCTTAAATGCTATCTAAACCAAATTAAATTGGTAAGGACTCTAATTTAAGTCTGAGATGAACAACCCTATTATTAGGAAAAATTTTGGTCGAATTTTCAACTGGACTTCACAGTGTAAAAGTAAATGAAAATAGTCGTTTAAAAGAAATCGTATGTGCACAACATAAGTACAATAAGTTGATCCCCTAACGTACTTAGAAAATGACATTTACATATGGATATCTGTTAAACCTTTTATGAAAAAGAAAATATTGAAGGTCTTTTGGCCGCTCAATATGTAGTTTCAAGAATGTCAAATAAAAAGGGAATTTATTATAATTATTCCTATTTATTCAAGATAGGTTCACAACTATTGTTGAATTGTTGAAATGAAAACATGATTCTTGATTTTGTTGTTATTCAATTGTTATACCTGTTGAGCTTGTTAGCTCATTCTTGCTTTATATAAAAATGTTTTTAGCTTCGCTCGAGCAGAACGAAAGCTCGAGCAAGAAAGAGGAAGGAAAATGAAAAGTTTACAAAATAAAAATATATTATGTAATAGTTTAGGTTATGAATGATATACATTAAGTAGAATGATGTAATAATTATGATATTATGATGCTTCCAAACTTGTAAAGGTCTTAGAACCTGAGAAGTTAGATTACTATTGTAAGACCCCAACTTTTTATGAATAAAGATTTAATTTTCTCTAAATATTATTTTGAATAATAAGGAGTTGATTTGATATAATGCTATAGTTATGGGTGATATGTGCAAATTTTGTAAAGTAAGCAAGTTGTCATAAAATATTCGGTTGGTCAGGGAATATTCTTTTTATCGGGGAAAATTCTTACGACGGCGCAATCATTAGTGGACCCCACAACAGAATAACTATCAAATATAGAAAGCGATAAAAATAACATTTTCATAAAATAACTGCAAGACTTTTACTGCTAAACTGTAGAGATAACCGGTGATAAAAATACAGTAATACGCGTTATTGCACAGAAGAACACGGTATTGCACAATATCTCTAATTATTTATACTTACATAAGAAGTCACTCAGTTTTATTCAATTATTGCAACAGTAGTTGCTGCATATTATCTCATATTATTGATTCAATTATTGTCACAGTATCATCTGCATAATATTTTATATTGTTAAATCAATAATTAAGATGACACATTTGTTTATATTATTATTTGTATTATTGACAATGTCTAGAAAGTTCAATCGAGGAAAGGGGTTAGGTTATTTAATTGCACGCTAATAAGGAGAAATTCTTATCAGAAATCCCCCTCTTTCCTAGGAATTATCTGGTTGTCAATATTGTGAGTTATAATATTAATGAAAAATAAGTGTTGAAATATTAAAAATGGGTTGATTGAAGATAAGTGATTTGTGGTAGATATTTATGTAGCGTTTGTTATAAGTTTGGCTTATTATTTCATGGACCCCTATGTGCCAATTTGTCAAACCGTCGGTAGAAAGTTATCTCAGTTTTATTTTATTATTATAATAGCAATAAAACAGAAAACTTTTTATATAAAATAAAATAATTTTTATAATATATATAAAGTTATTTGTTTTATTAGATTATAATTAGAATATATTATATTTTATATAAATTTTTTGTTTTATTAGAATATTTTATTGCATAGTGATGAATAGTAAAATTAAATTTTCACCGAATTCATCCGTGAGCTTCGCCTGTGAAATTTTTTTCTGTGCGTCCGTGATTATATTTAAATAGTGTCCTGCCATTCTCCTATAAATAGGATGCTTAGTTAAGAAATGAAAATGATCACACCAGAATTAGAGAATTCTTCTTCTATAATATTGTGCGTATTTCTTTCTAGTATAAGAATACTTTAGTGATACTAATAGTGAAAGATTTCCTCAAGAATATCTCTGTTATACCTGTCAGATTTAGTGTCCTACTAAGGTAATGGATATTATTTTTCGTTCAATATTCGTAAAGAATATTATTTTCTTTCCATACTCTATAGTATGTAAGTGATATTATTTCGTTTCATATTCCAAAATTTACACTTACTTTGATAAGTATTGCTTCTATAATCCCTAAAATTAGTAGAATATCCTTGATTTTTGCGTTTCATCTAGTATTGTTTCACTGAAATATTTGTCTGAACCTTTTTTATTAAATTTTAATATTTTCATTCGGGGTACTATTCACGATAAAATTGGTTTCTTTTCTGTCCAAATTATTTTTTATACGTGAATATCATTTTTGAATTTTACTCCACAATTGGTGATCATGTTGACAATTTGGAATTTCTTGAACTCTAGATAAATTGAATTATAAATCTCTAATATTTATCTTTGATCTCACTTGATTGATTTTTTATATCATTGTCATAATCCTCATGCTTATATTGTGCTGAAAGTCATTTTTGGCCTGTAGTGCAAAGATGGACTATTGATTGGTATGACCATGAATTGTGTATTGGTATAATCATTACCTTTAATGTTACAGATAAAGGTTTGTGATGAAAGTCCTCTTTGGCCCGTAGTGCATAGATGGACAGGTGTTTGGCATGATCATGACCACTGGTGATGTTAACAATTATCTTTGGCCCGTAGTGCATAGATAATTCGTTGGTTGGAAATAATTATTGATTGGTGTTACATGAATAAAATATTGATGATGGACTTTTAAATCATAAAAGATAGTAGACATCATGCTCTACTTGACTCTTCTAATGGATTGTTATTTCCGCTGAATGTTGTTGATTTAAAACTTGTTGTCTATTGTATTCTATCACATTTCTCTCTGTTGAGGACTAAGGATAATTTATTTTGCATTATCTTAGTCATAATATTCTTTACTGGGCTAGTTGAGCTCACCATTTTCTTTCATTGTTCTCTTTAGGAAATGAGAATATAGTTGGGACTAGTCGGGGAATGGAGTGATGGTCCAAGATGGTTGCTATAGTAGTCCTCAATATTCTATAAAATAGTGTGATAATAATTGTAATAAGAATTTTATTTGAGTTTGGATATTGTCTACGAAACAATATTTGTATTAAAAGTCAACTTATGTTTTGTGGTATTTTACACGGCAGTTAATAATTGTATAAATGAAGTTTGTATTTAAATTATGTACCATGTATTTGGCAACTCAAAATGGGTTGTATGGACCTATTTTGGGGGCGTCACAAATATAGTTTGTAATAATTTCATAATTATCTTTCTGTCTTTATGATTAAGCCTAGTGGTTAGTACTATAATGCACCATTATTATGGTTTAAGGGTAGCCGAAATTGGGAGCGTCACAGGTTGGTATCAAAGTTGTAGGTTAGAAACCTTAGGTGAAACACCTTAGGCTATAACCTTAGAAACATTAGAGAACTTGCCAAAATAAACTCAGATATAGTTTGATAGGAGATGGATTGAGGAAATTCATCAATTAAAAGTTAAAGAATTAAAAATAACGTAAATTGAACTGTTATTTGTAATATTAAATGTGATTTAATGAAATGCACTAATCAAGATAAATTATTTAAATGCGTTGATGTCAGGAGGTGATATATATCAGGATATCCATGTTGTGGTTGAGCAGCTATTTGCTCCACCTATACCCGCACCTGGGCCTGTGCCATTGATCATAGAAGATAGTGATGAGGAGGAGGATCCTTCTGAAGATGGTCTAGATGTTGGTTTCCCAGCCGGGATTACGGGTGACATTACACAACAATCTTTACAACATGAGGTAGAGACTAAGGAGGGTACGGTGGTACCAACAGCAGTAATGGAGTCCGAGGTGGATGAGGTGAACCCCGAGGTTGGGGAAGCTTTAGTTCAATTGGGGGCTTTAGTGCACCATCTGATTGATCAGAACTCGGAGCTTAGCATCCAGCTCCACGAGGCTAATAATCTGGCTCAACTTTATGAGGTGAAGGCACACGACCATTAGATGGAGAAGCAGGCTATAAACGCCTATTGGGAGGAGGATATCCTCGAGAAACTGAGAGCTCAGGATCAAGAAAAGGATCTTGAGCATGAGGTAAGAGTGCATAAGCGTAAGGCAGACAAGATGCACTTTGCATACTCGAGGTCTATAGATCCTACCATAGACAGGGTGGTCTTCTTTTCGGAAGAGGATGGACAGACCTTGCACACCATCACTCGGCAGAAGGTGGTGAACATAACATTAGAAGAGCGTGTTGAAGCGATTGTTAGGGGTCTAACATGTAGTAGGGATGTTTAATATATATGTATATATATGAGTATGTTTATATAATATGAATCCCAACTTTTGGTATATCTAGCGGGATATCTTTTGTAGATCCTACCCTTAGTATAAGTTGAGGATTAAGTTATGTAAATCTCATCTTTTGTATGTAATAGCGGAATAGAATTGTAAATGGTATGAAGATAAGAAGAAAAAAACGTTTAAGTAAAAAGCATATTAATATATAATGATTATTAAATATACTTTATGATGATTATGTGTTTGCATTAAATAAAAATGCTTTAAGATTAATAATAAAATGTTGATAACAATAAATATTTTATTTATAGAAAAATGCCACCAATATGAAGAAGAAGACCAAGAACACAAAGAAATAATGAAAAATCAGTAACTGAAAATGAGGATAGGGAACATGTAAACCCTATGCAATAATTCATAGACTTGTTAGTGGGGGCCTTTAATAGAAACCCTTGTGGATTAACTGTAAATCCTCCAGCTGGGTAGGTTGTCAGCTTTAAGGATTTTAAAAGTGTGGGCCCTCTTGAATTTAAAGGGACCACTGAGCTAATAGAGGCTCAATCGTGGATTAAAGAAATAGAAAGGTGTTTGTCATCGCTCGAGTTGGAGAGGAACAGAAGATTACTTTTGCTACCTATATGCTTAAGGGAGAGGCCAATTTATGGTGTTCCAACCAACCAGAATAGGGTCGGAGAAGGAATAACTGCGTTTGATCGGTTCACATATTTTTCGAGAACTACTTTTTCTGAACCATGCAGAGCCGTATGAAAATGCGGTTCTTGGATTTGAAACAAGGGGAAATGACGGTTCCCCAATATGCTAGCTGTCAAGTTCAACAAGTTAACAAAGTTTGCTCCACACCAGGTGGACACAGAAAAGAGGAAAGCTAGAAAGATTTGAGCATGGACTGAAACCCTGGCTCTATAATAAAATTTTGATCAGATTAATTCGTTCGAATCAATTCTAGAGAAGGTTGTCATAGCCGAAGGGAGAAGTGAGACATTGACTAAGTTTAATCAGTAGAAGAGGGATAAGAAAAAGATAGAGGGTGGAGACAAAGCTGAGGGAAGTGGAGGATAGAAGAGAAGGTGGAATAATTCTGGGAACACCGGAAATAAACAGGGAGACCCAAAGAAAAAGGTCGAGGCCTGTAAAATTATGGAAAGAATCACTTAGGGGTATGTTTGAAAGGGAAAGCGGTGTGCTACAAATGCGGACATGAGTGTCCTAATTGCCCTAACCCGAAGAAGGGAATGTGTTTTAATTGCGGAGAGCCGGATCACATGAAAAGAAATTGGACGAAGAAGGGATCAAATAGAGGAAACAAAGGAAATAATAGTGGGAAGCTGACTATCATTGGTCCAGCTTCATCAGGTAGACCGACCGTCCGGACCTTGACGGTAAAAGATGTTGTAACTTCAGGAGTATAAATAAAAAACACATTTCTGTAATGTATCCCACTGTTTTATCGATATGATAAATTATTAAAATTATTAATATTAATATTCGATTCTTCTATTTTATTCTCTTAGGCTTTAGCCAACAGCTAGAACTATGTCATGTTTGTTCCTTATTTCTTTGTAGAAAGGCCAAGAGAGTTATGTTTTTTTGAACTTGCTGTTACACAGAAAATGTGTATACTACGTTATAGCATGCAGTTTATTCTGGGAAAGTCAAGGTTTATAGTGCACCCCTTGGTTCCACTTTGAATAATTGTGCATCTTTGAATATTTTTTACCTATCTATCTATACCAATATTAAAATATAACAAGGCAAATACTAAGTTATTTTAGTTGGTCCTGAATCAACTCAGCAATCCAAATTTGGTGATTCGATAACTTAAAAGTTTTTTTTTTAGAGTTTTACGCCTTCTTAGTCATAAATTTTGGTATTTTCAAAAACTGACTCAGCAACTCAAAAAGTTATGTTTTTCAAAAAAAATAATACTCATTTACTGTTAAAGGTATAATGTATCATTTTTCAGTAAGAATTAAAAAAAAAAAAAAAAACTTTTGGACTATTGAGTCATCGAACTTGGACTGTTGAGTTGACTTGAGATTAACAAAAATATCACTCAAATATTTCATATTTAAAACTTACTTGATAAGTCGTTTCTAAGCTTATTTGTGCTTTTGAGCTATCGAGTAATCTAACTTGGACGGTTGAATTTACTCAAGATTAACTAACATGTCACTCAAATGTCATATTCAAAAACTTACTTGATAAGTTGTTTCTAAACTTACCCGTGCTTTGCACGGATTATTAAGCGTGTTCAGAAAAGAAAAAAAAAAGAACAAGGTTTTTATTGTTTTTCATTCATTTTATTTATTACATGTAAGTGTGGCTGTTGGAGTGTGGTTTGATGGGTTCGGGTGATTGGTGGGGCTCATGTCACGTGGTGAAATATTACAGTAGAAGATTTGATACTCTAGAGAATCTACCGTCCAAATTGACTTATGACTTCTATATCTTATTTGGCTTTCTATGTCTAAGGAACTCAAATGCTATTCAGTTATGCAACTTACAGTTATAAGTAATCTTTACGTAGGATCTCTATTCCTACTCGAGGACGGGCGGAGTAGATTGAGGCGGTGTGATCAAACTATAAATACACGACTATAATTCAATTCCAGGTACACATTTATACATTATTTATTTTTACGCACTAGAGCAATTACGTACCTCTCTTTGGTTGACGTTTTTTGGTCTGTACTTATACTCACACCGGAATTATCCCAAAACAGCCTCGGTCGTCAAGCTTGTTAGTGTGCTTCTTTGTTTACTGTGTAAATTTAAGTTCGTTGTCTGGTGATTCGTCAAGCGAACAGAAGTTGGACACTAATAGTGGTAAAATATAATTTTATCTTTTTTTTATATTCCTAATAATTTTATCAGCAAGTCTAATATCACATAAAACCGCTCACATACACTCACATGTATATTTTGATAGCCCACGTGACTTACTCTAGACATGAGCCATCAAAATATGCATGTGAGTGTATGTGAGCAATACTTATTATAATTTTATCTTATTTATGTTATACTCCTTCTGACCTTTATTGTCCAAAACCTAGTGAAGGGGCAAGAAGAGGAATTAAGAAAAATTCAATATGTACGTGCATGCTCACATTTTGAGTTTGTTAATGAATAGACTCAAGCCTTACATATTAAAAAGAGAAACGATCTCACCTTTGATTTGTATTAACGTCAAACTTGAAAAGGAATAATAATTAATCTTTTAAAGTAAACTCTGATTTTAATGTGGAGAAAAGGAAACATATGAACTTCATTTGCCATTTGAATCCATTACATTACATAAATTTAATTTAAATCCACTTTTTCCCTGACTTTTCTGTCTTACTATTTAAAGAAAAATGAACAAAATAGAAAAATAAACTTCTCCCAAACCTTTACTTACCACGATATTCCCTTCAACCCAAACACAGTTTTACTAGTCCAATTAGACAGATTAATAACTTTGCAGCCAGAAAATAAGCAACAAATTCAACTTCAACCAAAACTTGAGACCATTCGATTATAAAACTGTTCAAATATTTTTTGTGAGCCATGCGCAAAAAAAAAATTACATCAATCTTAAAATATTTTTTGCATGCCAGGGTCATGCACAATTTGTCATTATTATAAGTTAAAAATAAACCCTAGTAGTTGGCGCAGTCGTTCAAGGTCATCCTAAGATGAAGCGTAAACCTGGACATGTTAGGTTCGACTCCCATTTGAAACAATTGTCAAAGCAGAAATGCCCATGGGGCAACAGACCGCCAATACAAGTTGGTTCAAAGAAAAGGTTGGTCCGGGCTGGGGATTAGTCCGACTACGGTTGGGAAACCCCACATTATCAACAAAAAAAAAAGTTGAAAATAATACTGGAGGTATATATTAGTTTCACGTAATACTTGAATGATGTAAAACTACATTAGGATATAGATGTCAGCCCCAAGAACGGCTGTGTAAAATTTGGTTGAGCCGAGTAGAATCCCCCCATTCTAGCTTCTCAGCTATAATCCCTGTATATATGTTGAAACAAATACAGTAGGCTAGTAGCTTATTTGTATGACATCTCTGCCTTTCTAGAATTTAATTTCCTTACCAGCAGAAGAATTAGAGTTGTCGGAAGGTATATGAAGCTCTATATTTTACCTCAAGATCTGTAATGGAAGGATAACATGATGAGTGATGACAATCAGACATAAAACTTACCATGTACTCAAAAATGTGTGACCTTGCCTTCAAAACTTCCTCATATGGTCTGTTAACACCTGTAATTCAGGAGCAGCAATCAATTTATATCTTCAAACTTACAAGAGTGGCAGAAGGAGCTATAAAGGGACAGTGAAATCATTTCTTACTATGTATTCAAAAATATGTTGTCAAGTCAGCCTACAAAATGGCACCAGAACATACCTAGTAAAAGTTTATGTGCATGTGGTAGAAACACAGAATAGTATGAGCAAGGGACTCTGGTCAATAAAAATCCATCTAAATGAGCAGAATTAATACATATATATATATATATATATATATATATATATGATGGGAAAAAAGGATTAATATAAAATATGGTGAATGGGTAAGTAAAACCCAAGTCCTAGTAGACCATTGATATTACAAACTTAAGCTTATAACATTTAACCGGAAAGTTTGACATAAGCAAACAGTGAATAAACATTGTATAATCCGAATACACTTTTGTTTAAGGGCAAAAGCTTTGAAGTTCTTACTTAGAAATCTACTCCTTGAAATAGCTTTTCAAAGTCAAATCACTGTTAAACCACGAAGTTAAAGAAGGTTCAGAGACTAAGTTCTCCTTCAGATCAATGAAGATATTACAAAACTAACTCTACACTCTCAACGGACAATGATATTTACCAAAATTCAGCCTTATGTATTAACAATCCACTTTGAGAACTCTAGCACATAGAGCAGATATGGACTCTGATAACAATCCACTCATCCGATATATTACATTATGAACTCTGATATGGCTCGGTGAAGTAAAACTTCAAGATAAATAAATAATATACTTATAGAGTCGACTTTGTCCGGGAAAAACCTCCTCTGTTGTACCTAATGGCTATCACTGACATCGACTATACTGCCGTTTTACGTAATAAGGGTTTTATATTGCTAGTAGGTAGAAATATCCTCCCTGAGATTGTTAATTAACCACAAAAACCTCATTAGAGTTCAATCATCTCCAATCAAAAGTGTGGTTAATAAAAGCTTGGTTTACTTCTAGGCTATTAGACCGAAATCATAATATGGCTAATTATAAAAGAATAATGTGTTAACTGAGCCACCTGCAAGTACAATCACACAACACACACATGCCTAATCGGCAGTACATGCCCATAGATGCAGAAAAGATTTTTTGTGCATAGTTAAAATATTTGTGTTTCTCAGTAACCAAATAGATTAAACAAAACCTCCCGCTATTTTACCTGTTGATACATTGCAAAATCACAATTAACCCAAATCATTGCAAAAATAACTCAACTTCAAGATCATAGCCTTTTTACTGGTGTCAAATAGTTTCAAACTTCAAGATCATTGTAAAAATAGTTTGAATCAAGGAAGTAATAGTCTCAACATATTGTTTCCAAATATCAGTATGACCATCTTGAATTGAACCCAATATAGTCGTATTAACGGCAACACTAATACTCAATGGGGAAAAAACAAATAAACATGATCCTACTATAAATACAAAAGCAATAATAGGTAGCATGGCTAATTTATCTATTCATTAAAAAACATAAAAAACTTTCACAAAAGAGGAATGGAAATTTTCTGAAGACCAAAATTTTGACAATTCATTATATGCCCTGGTAAGCTAGAGATAAGCAATTCTCCCAAACATTGTAGCATGCACATTCACTAAACTTTTGTAGTATTTGTTATCACAATTTTTTGCAAGCAAACAAATCCAAAGACCCATTATGCAATTTCCAATAAGGAGCTTGGCTTCATCTAGAATCATCAAATTTTGTTCCTCTCCAATATACAAAATAAAACATACTATAATAAATTAGTTGACAGAGAACCCAAATGAATATCCAAGCACCTCTATGTCTACAAAGTTCTACAGCCAACTCTTTAAGTTTACTTCATATCTGGGGTGAAGTCATGTTCATTAAGCATATATATTTCTCCAAAACATTAATCAATGCTAACTTCTTAAGAAACAAAATTCGGATGATACCACTGACAAAAGTACTACAATAAACAAATTATGTATCAAGCATTGAAGCAACCAAGTACCAATATATAACGCCAAAAATTTACATAAAATCTAACTGTGTAAAGCACTTGACATTTGTGGGTGGGTGGGTGGGTGGGTGGGTGGAACATGGGACTAACAATTAACTGCATTTGGATAGAGGGAGGAAGAAATCTATACATGTATATAGGGTAGACACAAAAAGAATACAACATATCACAGGAATCCTCTTCACCAAAAAAGGGAATAATATCCCCATCCAATTCGTTCTAATAAACACTGCGCAGGTAAAATTTAAAATGAAAGGGGAAAAAAAGGGGGGAAGAGTTTTAAAAAAACGAACCCTAATCAAACTGCTTATAAGAGACTTAAACTACTCCATTTTGATTTCCCATAAATGTTCAAGAAATATACAGTCAATCAACCAAATTAGAGAATCATATCAAACAGAAAAAGAAATCAAAAAAGGGGGCACCAATATTTTTTTGAGAAACTACCATTTTCATAATTTAATTCGTACAATAAAATTATATACATATATACACACAAACACACGTAAATACAGAGAAGGGAAAAAAGCCAAGAAAACATATAGAGGAAAAAAGCCAATAAGTACAACATTTGAGCTCATGAAATTTTATTACCCTTTTCTCACGGCCGCCGTCATCAACCAAAAGAAAAGAAATGAAACCCCCAAGAAGAGCTAAAATCACGGGCTTGAATGGAATCCACAACATTTTTTTTGAAATCTTAATAACCACAACATAAAACAAAATCATACAGAGAAAAGCAACACCCATCTCAAAAATGGTCAATAAAACAAAGATTGCTACTGATTGTAAAATAACCCAATATCATAATTTTTGTCAAAACACTTGCTTAGTATACATATAATCTGCATACTCTATTTTCTGTTAATGTTTTAAGAGTGAACAAATTGACTTCACAAATCATGTCCCATTTTAAGAGAGATCAAAACATGTAACATACCCAGTTTCAGTTGAGTTCTGCAGAATACAAACAGAGTATTGACAGTCTTGGTTGGCAAGTATGGGTAAAGAAGAATTCAAGCACAAATGCCGGAATTAAGAAGACTCATTAAGAAGAATTTAAGCACAAATCTCTACAATTTCATTAGGAGAAATTCGCCAAGCTTGGTAACAACAGAAAGTTTCACCAACGAAACAGCTTCTCTACTTGACCAAGCTTGGTCTATAGTGTTCGACAGTAGTTCAAATACTGACAGAAATATCCTTTTTCTCCTCTTTTTTTGGGGAGGGGGGGTAAGTAGTTCTTTTCTTATTCTTTTTTTGATTCTACACATATCACATATATTGTTTGTAAGAGGACTTGGCTCCTCTGTTACGCTTAACAGAGTGAGTGAGGGAATGAATGATAAGCCTGTTTTCTTTTTCTTAACAGAGTGAGTGAGGGAATTAGTTGAACACTGCTGGAGGTCATAGGCATAATAAACTATCTCTTAGCACAAAGTTGTGTGTCCCACCCCTGATTATAATAAAAGGACATGTATGTACAATAAAACCTTAGCATGAATACATGTTTACCTGTCATTTTGTATTGCAGAACAAAATAAGTGGAGTAGAAAATATCTAAACTTCAACATAGATAAAGGCTTGAAATGAAAATGAAATGAAATGGCTTAACATACAAAATAAACAGTAAACCTGTTTACAAATTAAGTGGAGTAGTAGTGATTTTTTTAGCTATGTATGCAACATGAGCTTGAAATGGCTTACCAACTACTATAATTTATGAAATGGCTTACTATACATACTTATTTCAGTAAAATGCGTAATCTATGAAGATGATATACACATGTTACTTCTACATCCTGATACTGGATTTCGATTATTTGACATGCTCTAAGAAATTGAAATTGTTGCTTCCGTCTCAGCTGCAACATCTTTATTATTAATCAATGCTTTCGCTCAACAGCGTAATATTACACACAACAACGTAATATTTCATATTCCCCTACTTAAGTGTTCAACTACATATTTGGGCATTCCTTATTACTAATGACCTCATCAAAATCAAGGTTGCAAAATAGATTAATTAGAAAAGTAGTATATATTTTTAAGGACCTCTGAGGGAAATTTTCGCTTCCCTCTCAGCTACAACATCTATATTATTAATCAATGCTTTCGCTCAACAACGTAATATTACACACAACAACGTATAATCTTAAACCTTTATAATCTTAAGAAATTCACAATTTGAAATAATCACCACAAATCACTCAGAGAGCCTAGAATACAAATGCAAACACAATATCTGAACAAAAAGAAAGACCCACAGGTGCATAGGTTATACCTTTATCAAAGAATTGCAAGGCAGGAGACGAACTCTTGGGATCAATGTTAGGCTGCTTCTTAGACTTTTTGAACTCCTTCAACAAATTCCTCCACTTGTCGGTGCACATAGTCGGCGAGCGATTGAACCCTTTTTCCCTTATTTTGGCTGAAATCTGGTCCCACAGGTGCTTGTTGGATTTCGAAGTGTTGAAGAGAGTGTCAATTTCCTGGCGGAGGCTGATGAGAGTTCGGGTCTCTTCTTGTACCCATGTTTCCGCCCGTTTCTTCGGGACCTTGGGGGTTTTTTCGTCGATGCTACGTACGTCGAGATTCATCGCCGGTGGCAGTGGGTCGAGATTGAAAAGGTTTTAGATTTAGATTGAAACCTATGGGTTGAGGTTTAGATTGAAAAGGGCCGTTATTGTCGTCGTCGAAAACTATGGGTTGAGGTTTAGATTGAAAAGGGTTTAGATTGTATCTGGGTCGAGGAAGAAGAGGAAGAGGAACTTTGAATTGCTTCTGATCTGGGTCGAGGAAGAAGAGGAATAAGAACTTTGAATTGCTTCTGGGTTTTCCTCCGTGCTTTGTTAACATTAGTAATGTACTTTTGGTTTTTTTCCTCCGTGTTTTGTTAACCTTAGTAATGTACGGTTAGATTTATCCAAAGGTTTTTACGGTCCCGATCGTTTAATAGGTTGAGCGGGAGATTGAGTTTTTTTAAAATCATTTGTGTTTTGTATAGATAGATTTGTTTGAAAGACCTACTGAGTATTCAACTATCTTGAGGGGTGGAAGATTATTTTAAGAGTTTGTTGTAGATGTATGGGCGGCAACAAATCAGAATTGATTAACATATTATAGGCTCAACCAACAAAAATTATGATCTGATCTATACCAAGATCTGGTCGAGGTAGTTCCTGATGGGTTAGAGGCTAATCAAGTTGGTAAACAAGTAGTTTTGCCTTCTTCTTTTTCTGGGAGTCCAAGGCAAATGTTTGAAATCTTCCAAGATTCTATGGCCATAACTCGGTATAACTAACACCCTGATATTTTCTTAACTATGACTACAAATCCGAATTGGCCCTAGATAAAAGATGCATTGTTACCACATCAAACGTCAATTGACCACCCAGACTTGGTGGCCCGCGTATTTGAATTGAAGCGGCGAGCTTTGATGATGGAAATTGATAAGAAGAAAGTATTTGGTGCAAAGGTGGCACATGTTTTCACGATTGAATTCCAAAAGCGTGGGTTGCCGCACACGCATTTGCTAATATTTCTTCAAGGGTCTGATAAAATACGAACACGTGAACAGGTAAATCGTGTTGTTTGTGTCGAATTCCCCAATCCAATTTCTGATCCACTTCTATATAAAAAGTTAAAACTTGCATGGTACATGGACCATGTGGTGTTCGAAATCTTAAATCACCATGTATGGAAGATGGTAAATGCACCAAGAGATATCCTAAATGTTGGGTAGAAGAAACTACAATGGGCAAAGATGGGTATCCGATATATCAAAGGCGCAATGACGGTCGAAAACATTCTCTAAGGTCTGGACATGAAGATGATAATAGAGATGTTGTACCATATAATTCATACCTCTCTAGATTGTTTAGTTGCCATATAAATGTGGAAGTTTGTGCAGGAGTAAGGTGCGTAAAGTATATCAATAAATATATCTACAAGGGTTACGATCGCATAACTTTGGTATTGGGGGCCGTAGATGAGATTAAGCAGTATATTGACTCAAGGTACATTGGGCCTACAGAGGCGGCATGGCGGATATTTGGATATCCTATGCATCAAGAGTTGCCTCCAGTTATACGTCTGGTAGTTCACCTAGAGGGAAAATATCACGTCTGCTATAACCCTTCTGAACCAATAGCTGCAATATTGAACAGAGCAGAGGATCAGCAGACAACTCTAACAGGATTTTTTGCATGTTGCTCTACTAATGATTTAGCTAGAACTCTCACATACCAACAATTTCCAAAGCATTTCGTTTGGCAAAAGAGAGAACAGCTCTAGACAGAGAGACAAAGGGGATTTGCAATCGAAAGAATGTATTTTGCCAGTTCGAATGAAGGTGAAAGGTTTTATCTACGTCTTCTGTTGACGGTTGTAAAGGGACCTCAATCTTTTTAATGTTTAAGAACATTTGTTAATGTTGTACACCCCACATATAAGGCTGCATGTATTGCAAAAGGCCTTTTGGAAGACGATGAAGAGTGGATTCAATGTCTTAGAGAAGCATCAATAATGAGAACAGGCTCTCAATTAAGAAGGTTATTTTCTATTATCTTGACACAATGCTCTCCTTTAAATCCAGAAGCGTTGTGGAACCAATTTTCTATGCATATTTGTGATGATTTAGCACACAAAATAAGTACATGTTATTGCATTGATGTTCCTACTAATGCTCAAATTTGTGATTATGGTTTATACCTTATTAATCTTTTGCTTCAAGAGCCGGGGAAGAGCTTATCAGATTACCCACCAATGCCACTGCCATATGCTAATTGGAGAATTATTATGGGCAATCGACTTATATGGGAACATAGGCAGTTACAACTTAAAGTTAATCAAATAAATGTCCAGTAAAACATTGATCTACTAAATGAGGGTCAGCGTATGGCTTATAATGCAATCATTTCATCTGTTTATGAAAATAGAGGAACGGCCTTCTTTCTGAGTGGGGGTGCAGGAACTGGAAAGACTTTTCTCTACAATACAATTGCCAAAAAATGTCGTTCCTTATGCGATATAGTAATTACAGTAGCATCCTCTGGAATTGCTTCTGGGTTGTTACATAGGGGACATACTGCACATTCAACATTCTGCATTCCACTTAACGTATTAGAAAATTCAGTTTGTAGATTCACGAAGCAATCATCACACTCAGAATTATTTCAGAAGACTAGACTAATTATATGGGATGAGGTTCCAATACAGCATCTTCATTGTGTTGAAGCAGTTAATCAGACCTTACAAGACATTCGCGATAACTCCCAACCATTTCGAGGTGTTACTATTGTTCTTGGGGGAGATTTTAGGCAGATTCTTCCTGTTATACCTAGAGGTCTTCGTGAGCATATAGTGGCAGCATCACTACGACGTTCTTTTCTTTGAAAAGATATACATGTCTTGACATTACAAGTTAACATGCGCTTGCATGATGACCAATCGTTATTATTTGATTTCTCGGCTTTTCTTAATGAGGTTTGAGTATTTGTATCTTTATTCATATTGACATCTATATATCGTCCGGAATATTTGATAAATTACTAATACTTCATTATTGTGTAGATTGGGTCTAACCCTCGAGAATCTATACAACTTCCAGATTCAATAAAAATAACTCAAAGTGTAGATAATCTTATCTCGACCATCTACCTAGAACTAGAAGTGCCAAGTAAGGTCACTCCCGAATTCTTAAAAGAGCACACAATTCTATCTGCTATAAATGATGATGTCAATGATATCAACCTAGCTGAGTTGGCGGTTTTTCCGGGAGAAGTACATACATACTTTGCTGCTGACAAAATGGTTGAAGATGATGATGTGGATCAGACTATTATGCATCGATACCCGAATGAATATTTGAACACACTCAATCCCCCTAGACTACCACCGTTCAAATTAGATTTAAAAGAGGGTTGTCCAATAATGCTTCTAAGGAACATTGCACCGAAAGATGGCCTTTGTAATGGTACTAGACTTATCACAGTCAAGTGTGGTGCTTTAGTACTTGAAGCAAAGATTTTAACTGGTGATAAGCATGGCGACTTGGTATTTATTCCACGAATTTCTTTGACTCCTTCTTTGTCTGAGTTGAGTATTAAAATGACAAGAAGACAATTCCCAATGAGGTTAGCGTATGCAATGACAATGAATAAATCACAGGGCCAGTCTGTCAAATTTGTTGGGGTAGATTTACGTACACCAATATTTAGTCATGGTCAACTATATGTAGCTCTGTCAAGATGCACAAGTTCTTCCCGCTTATGCATACTTCTTCGTGAATTAACTGACAAGTCCACAACAAATATCGTCTATCCTGAAGTTTTGTTATAATTTTATATGTTTGAGGTATCATTTCTTATCTCCATGCATTATTGATCTTCTTACGATAAAAGTCTTGATATGTTTTGAATTAACTGATAAAAGTTTTGAATTAACTGACAAATCCACAACAAATATTGTCTTTATATATGTGTTAATTGTTGAATAGTTGAATATTTGCATATTGTTATAAATGAGACTGATGCTTGAATAAGTTGTGGCATCGTTGTAGTTGTGGCATATGCTAGCAAGACTCCTGATGGGTATATGTGAGTCATATAGTCATGTGAAATGGAAGTGGCTAGGACTAACAAGTTTCCCTATAGAAATAGCAAACCCCATAAATTATTATAGGGTGTAATACAATATTTTTAGTTGATCAAGCCGAAGCTTAAAAAACATGAAGTACAGTTACTCAAATTACAATACCGTATATTACACATACACCCTCATGTTTTTGAATCCACGTGATACATTCGTTCACTTATTTTAAAGATGATGCCTTCGTAGAAGTTACTCATTCTCTAATTTACAGAAAATTGGTTTACATTTCCTTGCTCTTTTCTGTGTAAGCAAATCTGATAATGTTTCGAGAGTATGATGCCTCCACTAAATAACAATTCCTGCTTTGGCCAACTGAATACATGATTTAGTAATGTATGAACATCAGATAACATATCTTATAGAAAACCATTCAGATAACATACGAGTAAATTTATATATGTGTATGTATGTGTGAAGAACAAATTTGAGAAGCTTGATCATCGTTGTTAACATAATAAGTTGGTCTATGTTGGCTGAGCTATAATATGCTTATTATATATATAACTTATGTTTTAGTTTTACTTGCACATGAATCGATCAATTTGTACATATATCATGTTCATTACATTTTGTTAACAATTTCCAATTAGTTGATTTAATTTGTTGATAGACCTATACGATTCATTTCAATTTTTGCAGTCTTGGGATGATATTGCTATTGAATGGAAACGTGTCCATTCAACAACAAGTCGAGGGTGGAGAAAAGTTAACAGGGTTATGTGTATTTTATAATTCTTAAATCGTATTCAAGTAATCACGTGTCAATTGTTTCGTTCTTACGATACTGCTAACATTTTGCTTTCTTTTATAAATAACAGATTTTTGTTACAAACAATATTTGTTGGCCATGGACGTTGCCGATGGATAGCTTTTCTTTTCAAAGATTTATGTACCGAAGACATGGTAGAGCTTGACAGATCTACAAGGTAAATGTTATTATATGTATTTTCGTGTATATATTCTACGGATACTTGGTGTAAGCTGTAAAGAATATATTTGGTATAAGATGTAAAGTAAATGGTGGTGCTCAACATGTTATTTCTTTATTTTCTGCATATATGTATTTTTGTTCTTCGTCTTTTGTAAAGTTGGGTAATTATACATGGTTATGATGATTTTGAGTATGGAATGATGTTGTTTTTGGTGGTTTGGATATGTATGGATGATTGTAAGTTCTTTAAATATGTTTAGAATTTGCTGAATATCTATTTTTAAAGGAAACTCTGCCGAAATTTCTTGAAATTAGTATCTATTAGCTTGATATTTTGGTGGTTGGATATGTGTTGATTATTGAGTATGTATTAATTTCTGCATGGTATGATGATTTTGGGTCTTAAATGATGGTTTTTTTGGTGGTTTGGATATGTATGGACGATTGCAAGTTTTTTAAACAGGTTTAGATTTTTCTGGATATCAATTTTTAAAGGAAACTTTGCCGAAATTTCTTAAAATCAGTAGCGACTAACTTGCCCAAATTTGCGATGGCCCAAATTTAGTTTTTTTTGCGGTTGGGTCAATTATTTTTGAAGTTCTTATTTTATTTTAATTTTTATTTAATCAGACAAATGAGCTCCAAACCAATTTGGTGCACATGAACCTTTTAAGCAAGTTGGTATCATTACGCTATTTCAAAACTACAATGCTTTTACCTGTTAATATATCAGCGACTGGTATTCAATGGACACATTTGTATGATGTATTGTGCTTAAAATAGTTTTACTAATTAATCCATGTTCCATCTAAAATTACAAATTAAATGAAGGGAATCAATAGCATATAGGTGAAGAGAAGTGCTTTTAAATGTGCTTGAAGAAAATATGAAGGTCATTGACATTGAGATTGTTTCGAATTTAATAAATGCAGTTAACTAGCCCAGGTCAATTTTATTGTTGAGTGAATGTGGATGTTGGCTTTAGTTGTTTCCATAACAAATTTTTTTTCTTGCCAGTCTCGATTTGTAAATAATGAGCATGTAGATACAATTTGTGGCAAAATTGTTGACTTCTTTACTTTTTGGGTGGGATGTCTATCTTGATTAGAAATTTTCCTATTTATAATAAATAATTACGAAATTATCTAATTTTTATCAAATATACTTTTTTCACACATGTTAACTCACATTTTTCATTTATTCATCTTTAGGTATTAAATAATTACACGAGTATTCGTAGTGGCGTAGGCACGGGTTCACCCTAGTATATATATATATATATATATATATATATATATATATATATATATATATATATATATATATATATATATATATATATATGGGCAGTGCCCCATAGCTTGCGTTAACTATGGGCACTGTTTTAACTAACATTTATCCAATCATCTAAGAAGAGATTTAAGGACTTAGAATTCAAAAAGCCCTCGATCGCTATTGACTTACGATCAGACTAAATTTCCACATTGGCCCTTACTTCGTTTAAACGGTTTTGATACTGGTTATAGAAAGGAGTAACGGTTAGTCAAAACGTTGCCATTTTGACTGACCACTATTCCTTTCTACAAACAGTATCAAAACCGATTTAAAAAGTAAGGACGTTTTGAGATTTAGCCTGAATTTGACATCATATATTACATACCTTTTTGGTGAATAAAGTTTCTATTTATGTCTTTGTGGGTCTTGTTGGATACAAATCAATGACTTCATTTAGATGATGAAATATTGGCTAAACTAGAAAGACCCAATAAAAAATGAAACCCAAAGAAAAAGGTAGAGAAACTATGATATAAAATAAGAAAAATAATATTTATTTAAATGAAAATATGATATTTTCACATAATTTCTTACACAAATGTGACTTGTATTTATTTGAGAGGGAGTACCGTTAATTCTACATATTTGTAAAAAAGTTACTGGTCTCGTATATAAATCTTATAATTTCAAGAATTACCTCAAACTGCAAAACGCTAGGAAAAATGTCTATATTTATACGTGACTGATTTACCTTAAAATCATGTCTTCAGGAGTAACAGTAAAGTAGAGATTGAAATAAAATATACACGTGATTGTTGTGGACAAAACATAGTACTAAACTGGGTGTAAATATTGCATACGGTTGGAAACTTGTGACTCATAATATTAAAGTCACTGAGAAAGGCTAGTGCGGGCCGTAGGTCCCGAACGGAGCGAAATGACGCACTAGCCCATCAAGGTTGCACCGAAGGTCGTGTGGGAGTGCAGCCGCGGTACGGTACAGGAGTTACTGTTATGGTGGCGCGGGGCGCGCTGGGTGAAGGGTTGAAGTGGCGCGGGGCACGCCGGTGCTAGTGATGTTACTGCCCAGGTAGTGCGGGGCGCGCCATATTGTGCCTGTGAGCGGCGCGAACCGCGCCGGTCGGCGGACAAAGATTTTCTGGGTTGATTTTGAAAAGGTCATTATGGGTAATTGATCATAATGTGAAGTAGGGTTAGAATATAATTAGTAGATATAAATACTATCTATTGTAAAGCTCTATGTAACCAATGAATCATCAATAAACAACGAGCCGCCTGTGGAGCACCCAAACCACGTAAATCTCTTGCGTTATTCTTAATTCTCTATCGTTTGTGTGCGTGTGTGTGACCATATAATCTAACACATACACTAACTTTAATGAATGTCATGTTGAAGCTTATACAATTTAGCCACAAAAATTTAAAAAAAAACAAACAAATGAAAGAAAAAAAAAGTGATTCCCAATCCAAATTAATTACTGAGGAATTCATAGATTTTGATGTTGTTTAAAAACTAACGAATTTATAATTATATAACTTCTTTACCTTCTAGACATAATGCAACACATTTAGCAAATTCAAGCCATAACAATCATATTTAATTTCTTATATCATGGGAATTACAATCAAATTACAGGCTCATTTTGTGTAAAACCTAAAGGACTTCTTGTGAAGTACTTATAAATAAGTATAATCTCAAGTTTATTTGTCATTATTTTCTTGATTTGTGGTTACTAGATAGATACCCACTACAATCTGCTCAATGCCTACCCAATTTATCCCACAAATTACAAGAAATAAACAAAAAATGTACTTAGAATTATATGTAAAAACAAGGGAACTCAATACTTAACTTTAGCGGTGCAAACAGCAGTAAGCTTCTGAGGCAAAAGTACTAAAGAAATGTCACAAGTGCTATAACTTGTTGCCTTAATCTTCAAGAGCTTGAGTACACTTGCTTTACCATGTAGAGTAGTTGATGAGGTAAAATTCAGTGTCCCAGAAAGAAGGTCAATCCAAATCAGAGGATTTGAGACCATTTTTTCGCCTACAACTATCACCGTTGTTCTTACATCATGTTTCCCTCGGGCTGGGATCGTGTCTTGCTCAATAGGCGCTTCAGCCACAACTGTTCCGCGATAAGTCACATAAGCTGTGCTATTGTGGTACTTGAAGCTCCCATAATTTGGATTATCGACCCTAACCACTATGCCTAACGACACGTTTAAGAGAAATGGAGCGGGGAGATAGTTTATGTTGTCAAGCGTAACGGATTGAGTGGCGATTTTGGGTTGTTTAGGCTTTAAAAGGGTGAGAAACAAGACAACGGCAACGACTAGAAGGATGATTATGATGAGTGCAGTTAGGCCACAACAAATTTTCAGGCCTTTTCGAGATTTGTTGGCCATGATATTTTGGTAGTTGGGTGATTGAGAAATGGGAGAGTTTGTATTGAAAAGTTTTGATGGTGAATTGTTGAATCAAGTAGACATGGGTAGTTTGTTTGTGATTGTTGGTTTACTGAAAAAGTCGGAGTTGGAGATTGTTTCAAGGCGAATGTAGTTAGAAATAATGATGGGGAATGAAATTTTGTTTTTTTTTTCCTTGTTAGAGGCTAAATTGTCGTAATGTTGTGTTTGTGTTATATGATTATGCTGTGACGGTCTACTAGATTGTGTGCTACAAGTATCTGTCATACATATATGTGTGTTTAATTCATGTAGGGTATAAAATGTAAGGATTTTATACGCATGTATTTCATATATTTACACATAATAAGATAGTCAAAGGTTTACCTCTTGTAGCGTGAAAACCACTGATGTGGAAACCTCCTGCAAATCTACATTCCTCCAAAATCCAACAGTGTCTTCGAACTACGATTGAGAACGGAACACTATCTCACAGTTCGTAACAATTTGGTTTAGGTTTGTATTGGGAGCACTCACTGTATTTGTCCAATTGAAATTGAATTGTATTGCATTGAAGTAAGGAGACGTGAGTATTTAATAGCCGAAGTGGTTGAACCGCTTCTCTGTAAATCCTCCAACTTCCAATCACGTAACGTTTATAAAATAAACGTCCTACTGACTTGGTCAATTGGATGGGTTAGCTAATAAAACTAAATGGGTCGGACCCTCCATGGACGCTCATTTAGATACCCAAAATCCAACAATTATGTGAGGGAAGTTTGTGATGGGAGGAAATCATATGAAAATAACACGTTTCCGTATGAAAATATCATAATCCAATTTCCACAAATATTTTGTTATTTTCACAAGTGAAGGTAGGACCCATCTCATATATCAATGGAGAGGAGACTGTGAAATTATCGAACTAAGTTGTGAAAATAGTGTTTAGCTTAATGGAGATATAAAAGATGTTCTATTACTAGAGTTCGCAGCATTTAAATTTTTAAACGCACCGCACTATTTTTGGTACTTAAAACGAATAGCAGCGGACAAATTGTACAACTGATATCTTGGGAGGATTCCAGTCAGACTTGGCAAACACGGTGATCATGATTTTCATATATCATGTTTGAACTTTCAAATATTCCAAATGCAAAACATTGTATTGCCAAACACACACAATGAAAATTCCAGAGCTTAATGCCAACATCCAAGAATTTTTATTTTATTTTTTCTTTCTTTCCCATTTTCATCTGAATTTAAGAGGAGTATTGCATAATAATTTATAATATAGATGTGCAAAGTTTTAAAAAAATTTGTAAAGTCAGATTTCATATCTATATCAACATTTCACATTTAAGGCCTAAAGCTAAATCTAAACAAACATTGAATCTTTAGAACACTAAGCAATGCAAAGATCAAACTAGTTTGTTAGTCCCCAGCAAAAGCATACAAATTGCTGAAGCAACAAGTACTACTACTACATTTACATGACATCTATGCCCAAAATCTGCTATAGGAATTTGTGTAGGAAGTGCACATTCTTCCCCATTGAAATACAGCCTTGAAGGAAATCCATCTCCATGTACAACCTTAATGCCCCGTGTTTTTTTCTTAGTAAACGAAATCACAGACTGTTGTTTACCAGGAATTCTAGGATCTTTGTTAGGGTTTGTCCCATTTGTCTCGCCCATCAAATAATTCAACCCTGGTAGGCCTTGCAAAAATATGGTGTTGTTTAGGCTTTTAAGTAATGTTCCATTAAAGGAGTAAGCCTTTTCATAGCCAATACCAGCTTTCTTGAGCTGAACAGCAACAAACCAGTCCTCAAAAATCACTTCTTGCCAATTAAGAAGTGTGATTCAAGCACTCCATCCGCCCTTGTAGTTAGTGTTAATGTGCCAGTTTACACTAACCCCACAGTTATCGCCACACGGCAATGGCCTTGGGGTACGATGGTGGTTTAGTTTAGCCCAAGCTAAGGCCTTCGCGGTCCTATTCACAAAGGGTACAAGAAGTGCTTCTGGAGGTAAAAGTAAAGCTCGAGATTTTGTACTACATTTTGCAGTATCATCACATCCATAAGCACAAGTGTTGCAAGGAATAACACTCGTTGTAATAGCCTGAGTAAGTAACACAACATTTTGTTTCGCCCTTTTTTGGATGCGTCATATTGCAAACTACTTGCCAGCTAGCAATGGCTAATGTGATCGCTTGTAGCCCACTCGGATCAGGGAATTCAGTCTCTGCCACTCTAAGAGGCGCCCCACATTTATAGTTTCCGTTAAGAACTCCAACAATTTTCCATTTTTCAGGAGGATACAGAGCAGTTCTGTTCAAGTCTAGAGTTAGTTTATATACCTGGAGTTGAAAAACGGACTTGGCGTTGGTTTCGTTCATGACAGTTGACATTAGGCTACCATTTCTGCAGCAATGTGGGATGTTTCCAATTTTCTCATCTTTAGCTCTATCTGCTGGCAAATCAGCTATGATTGGTTTTTTTTGGCAATTCATTACTTGAGAAAAATCTAAATCTGTGTAGTATTGCGCTGCAAGACCATATATGCAATCTGAATAGTCTTTTAAACGAGTGTATGCTCCTCTCATTGTATATATAAATTCCCCCCTCATCCACTCCCAAGTCAAGTTCCAACGGTCCAGGCGCCCTAAAGGATTATTGTTATCCATTGTTACCTGAGCCATATAATTGCTTGAAAAGGTTTGGATGATATCATAAGTGAAGGATAAATCGCCTTTTTGACGAGGAAAAAACTTAGTTTTTTTAAATTTGACTTTGTATTTTGGATCCTTCACACAGCACAAGTACATTTTCCTAGCTGCATTATCAAAATATGACGGTAAATACAGAATGTAAATAGAAAGATCGAAAGCAAACATGCAAGGACTAGTTTTGCTAGTTTTTTTTTTCAGAACATACCACGACGATTTGGTCCTGGACACTTGTATCCATCGTTCTCTAGGCGAATTGTCTTGGGCATAGGAACCCCGGGGGGCTTCACCCCGAATTGAGTGCCAGTTATTTTGATCTCAGCTTGGATTTGAGTAAGATCACCAGCAGTGTCAATGGAAGTTTTTAAATCTGTTTGAGGAGATCCCGAAAAATGGGTTCCATTTCCCACAGGAGCTGGGAAATCAGCACCATCCAATAGAACCGCATTACTTGCCGAGACTAAAATCTCTTTGTGTTGAAATCCAATGAACATTTTCCATGCTTTTAGCTCATATATTCCAGTATTCAGTATTGTTGCTGTGGACTTAAACGCCCACGCTTGTGCTGTCGCGTTCTTTATGAGAGGGTACTCTTTTTTTCTGGAGACAAATTCATATGACAAGAAAATTCCATTGCAGGTTGCTGCCTGAGGGGCGGGGCGGCAGCGGCTTGATCACCACCGCCACCAACATCGTAATCACCCTGAGCTTTACTTACATAGATTGTGAAACAAGAGAATAGCATGATTATCAAGAATGTTACAACTCTTAAGACCATTTTTTATCGACTTTTTTTGTGGATATAAATGCACTGGTATCAAAGTGAGATTCAAGAACTAGACTATTCTGTACTGTCTGGTAATTTTGATTGGAGTTTGAATGGATTTGTGGGTGATTAAGAAATTTGTGCCAAAAAAATTTAAAAAAAACATTTTTGTGTGTGTGTGTGTGGGGGGGGGGAGAGGGGGGGTGAGTTTCTTGAATATAGTGAAGACCAAGTCAGGAGAAATCTCCTCCTCTATGTAACCGAAAGAATTGGCGGGGGACTAAACTACCAACTGTTGTTCAATTTGTTGTTCTCCTGTAATAACGAAATTGACAGTAACATCCACAGAAGTTCCTATTTTTTCCATTTTTTATTTTTTTGTTTATGTTACTAAATGTAATAAAATTTGGGTTGGGTTGGGTTGGGTTGGGTTGGGTTGGGTTGGGGTGGGATGGGGTGGGGGGGAATTCTTTAATTGAGGGGCAAGTGTTCTAATCAATTATTTTATCAAATAGATCACATATTCCTAATATATTGCAAATTCTTTATATAATTTAGGAATCCAATTTTAAAGTGCATGTTGATACTATTTTTTTCTAGCAAAAATTCAAGAACAATTAATGGAATATTAAGTTATATGGCACATTTTCCCGACTAGAAAATTTTATTTTATTTCATTATTTTAGGCATATGTACCAACATTAGAGACTGCAACATAGAGACTGAATATTCAAGCTTCAAAGAAAAGGATTCTGGGGAATATACTGAACATTTTAAATAAAAAGCCGTATACAATATAGGAAAGAAGCATTTTTCTAGTAAATGTATTAAGTCAATAATTTGCATTAGCTTAGTTTTCCAGCACAACTAATTAATTCAACTCTTTACATGATCATTCCTTGCAAATCCCAAAACAAAAAAGAATGGAAGAGAAAAAAGTACATCTTTCTGTCAACATCACCTTCCAACAATGGATTCATCTTTTGTGTCACAAACCTTTAGTACCCACCTAATTCATCTTCTGTATATGTTGCTAGTTTCACATGAGAAATGCATTTTACACCTAAATTTACGTTTTTTTTTACCTCTTGCATTCTCTTCAGCTAACAGCCAAGAACGGTAAGAGTAATCCATGAACTTTTAGTATGCATGAAAATTTTTACGCCACTTCTATGTTCGAAGCTTTGACATTTCCTTCAACGAATTTAGCCTTTGACTTTGATGCTCGTGATGACCTTGTGGAGGGAGAGGAAGACTTGGGAGATGAAGTCGACCTGTTCTTCTTGCGCTTTGGCTTCTTTGGGATATGGGGCAGATCTGTGGGTGGTATGTCAGCGAACCTCTCAGATGATGGATTTCGTCCTAGAGTTTCTCCGAAATCTGTTGCAATAGGTCACAAAAGGAAGAGAAAATTATTTCCCAAGTACTATACAATGTAGTGAAACGCATCGATGAAATCACCGTGAATTTAGGAATATAAACTATTAAACTCATATTAATAAACAAACATACAGAATTATCAAAAAAACAAACAAACAAGTAATAATAATCATAATAATAAACACAACATACAGTCAGGTGTAAGGTAATTTTATAAAGTCAACTTTCCGAATTGGTTAGTAACATATAGTACTGGTAGAATGATGTTTTTTTCGGGAAGCTATTTTGGAATTGCTAGTTTTTAAAATTTATGGAGTTGAGTTCAGAACATATTAGCTACATACGCAATACATTGCAAAAGTGAATATAATTGTATTGCTCTGAAGTCCGGCTTTACAAGGATTAAAGAATCGTTTTCAAGCATGCTTGAAATTTTTCTTTCTGAAACGATACTCTCAGTCTATATAATTCTTAAAGATCAAATTTGCACATAAAAAAAGATTACTTGTCTGATTCCAAATTTTGTGGGGGGGGACTCACAATATCCCACAAGATCTTAATCTAACAGGCTTTCCTGTGCATACAGTGTATGTATCTCCCTTAATGGAGAGGGAGAAGAGGACATGAAAGAATAATGAATTATCAGTATATTAATTGCATAGGTAAACTCCTACTATTATTAAGACATCAACAAAGGGTTTCGGATGAAAGTTTGACTCCAATGCAAACTAAATGGATACAAAACTAGCATGGAACAATGATATGCATTCACCTCTGACCAACTTAGCAAGAAAGAACCTCTGGTGTAATTTCTTGGATTAACACGTTTTACTAGTCAGAACAAGTTTCAAGAATCAAGAAATAAGATGGTTTTTATCCAGCCCGCAATTATTTATGTTATGCTAATTTTATCAGTTAAAGCAACCATTCTTGATATTTTGGTTTTCTAGTTCTTTATCACTGCAAAATATTAGCAGTTCAATCTTTTTCATTTTTCTATTATATAATTTTATCAGGTCAATTCAAGAAATTAAATTCATTGCGAAAAAAATAAAAATAAACAAGGCAATCTTTAAGCCTATCCCAACTAATTTGGGATAAAAGGCGGCTTTGAGTTGAGTTTAATTGAGAAGAGAATAAGAATGAAGAACAGTCATATTTCTGTTATCAAGAGTATAATGATTTGCACAAGTACATAATTTCAAAAGTGAATTGCTTTTCTGATATGCAGATACTACATAGTGTATCATGTGTATGGAATTACATGAGTTGCAACTGTAAGGTGAGCCCTACCAATATATTAATGAATTTTTGACTATAGACCGAAAATTGGATAGTTCGTCCTTAGATTCTTCACCTCTTGCTACATAAGCAATGTCTCATGACAATAGAACCAAATTCTTCTGTTTGAGGCCTCTCTCCCGAACTTAAATGTTAGCTTTATTATATGACAATAGACAAACAATCATATAGGACAAATTATCATTTTTCTGTCAAAATTCTAACCCATGAAAAACACTCTATCTGCCCTTGTCTGATTCAGAACATTGCGCTTGATATAAATCAGTAAATTAACTGCTGTTTTTTCCTTGAAGTATCAAAACTTTTGTCAATTCTTATGTGAATAACCTTCAAATCTGAATTGCATTTTTGATATGTAGATACTAAATATATGTATCATGTGTATGGAATTACATACGAGTTGCAAATGTAATTTGAGCCCTACCAATATATTTACAAAATTTTGGACTATACACCAAAGAGTGGACCATTTCTCCTTTTATTCTTGATACAAAAGCAATGTCTCGTGACATAAAGAACCAAATTCTCCTGTTTGAGGCCTTTCTGCCTAACAAATTAGATTAATAATATGATAGCATATAGGACAAATTATCATTTTTCTTTCAATATTCTAACCAGTCAAAAAGATTCTACCTGCCCTTGTCTGATTCGGAACATTGCACATGACATTAATCAGTAAATTAACTGCTCCTTTTTTTTGAAGTCTCAAACCTTTTATCGATTTTTATGCAAGTGAGATTACGTATAATAAGTATAATCTATTAATCTGAAAAATTGGCAGAGGGAGAGAGAAAGAACCAACCTTGAGAGGACCATGGGGAGAAAGCTGAACCAGAGTTTCCGATAGATGTGGTTGCAAAATCTGGCCCTGTCTTGAATCCATCCATCTAAAATTTTACACAAAATAAAATTAAAAAAAACTACATTTTATGAGAGAGAAACATATATTTACATGTTAAATGGTAAAATTTAAGATTGAAGCACGAATGGGTTTAGTAGAAATCTGTAAAAATAGAATACTCACCCAACTGGGTGCACTACCAGAGGGGCCATCCCAGCCAATGTGTGCAACATGCTTAACATCTGTTGGGTACCCAATTTCCATCTCTCTATCCTTCACAACTACAAAAGACTCAATTCCCATTTTAGACCCAAAGCACCAATAATAACCCATTACAATATACACAGAACATTAACCCCAAATAGCATACAATCAAGAAAGAGAGAACATTACCAAATATTTGAGATATGTATTTGAATCCTTTATAAATCCCTTTGATTTTGGTCCCCATGGTGAAAAATGACAAAGCCCAATCCAATATCCCTTTTCTAAAGTAAATTAATGGAGGAAGCACCACACAAAATGAAAAGAGACGATTCCTTTGGCTGTTGAAAAAGCAAGCAAGCAAACATGGTTAAAAATGTTTTTTTAATAGCATCCGATCCTTCTCATAAAAGGAAATTGAAGAACAAAAAAGATGAGTTTTATGAACAGATTGCCCGTGGAGTGAGATTAGTATCTATTCCCGAATACCCAAAAATAAAAATAAAAATTTAGACGGGTATTTTTATCCTTTGAATGTACATGAGAAATTAGAAAGCAAAAACATAAAAATCAATTACCTGTACAAGAATGAAAGAAGGGGGTTTAGGGGATAAAATGTTAAAGGACATTCAAAAGAGAAACTGCTTCACCTCCTCTTCCAACTACATTCCCCATCTTCTTCCTTCACTCATAATTATTTGTTGGCGTATAAAAATTCATATCAGAACATTGCATGTCAAATGGGTTAAGTATCAAAAATAAATTTTGATTTTTAAGTCAATAAAGAAGGTCCTTGAAGGGAATTGAACAAGGAAAACTGGGCATATTTGAATTCCAATTTGGAGATCGAGCTGGATAGATGCTAACTAGTGGGTATAAATCAAATGGTAGAGTTGTCCTGATGAGGATTGAGCAGATAGAAAGAAATAGGGAAGAGGGAAGAGGGAAGAGGGAAGAGGGAAGAGGGAAGAACTGAAAGGTAGACAACCGCGGAACCCCCTAAAGAAAGATGAGGGATGGTTTTCAAGGACATGCCACAGATAGAGAATCCATAAGAGTATATTTAGCAACAAAATGTTACAAATTTTATTATTTTTTTTGAAAAATACAAAAATAAATAACCATTAAATAAATAAGAGACTCGATTCATAATAAATAATAGTTATATAGTCTTAATTAACCATTAAATTTTACATCATTCATTATAAGATTTAACGGTGGGAATTAAAAGAAATAGTATGGGAAACAATTTAACTATTTCAACATTGTGTTAATTTTTTTCCTTATGTAATACTGTGTTGTAGATAAATTTGATCTGAAACAAAATATTGCAAAGGGAATATTTTTCTTAGCCCACTGTCATTGAAAGATTTGGTCACCTGTTAAGACACTACGGTTACCATTTGTTATGAACCGGCTATGAGACTATTCACAATATAAGTTGATATATACATATATCACTATTATTATTATTGATGTAATTAGTAATAATTACTATGATTATATTATTATTAAAATTATCTTATATACAAAATTGGAGGGAGTCCATATTCTGATAATTTTATATACGTGTTTTTTTACTTGGAAGGAAATGGCAAATAAATTATGGGTATTAATAGATTCGGTTAGTATAAAATGAATTCATAATAAGATTACTTCATATTCAATACAGTACTGACATACAGATTGAAGAGGTGAATTCTCTGTTTTTGTGTCAAGACTCTATTAGTTATAAAGTTAATTCACTTGATACTAACCGGTCCAGTATTAATGTGTGGTGCTTTGTAATTCATGGCTCGCAGGTCTTTTTCTATTTCTATTTGACTTAAGGTGTCTGAGTTCTGACCATTGGATAGACAGATAAGTTGTCCATTCTATACATAAAATCTACTCACCCGTTCTTTAATATAAATTATTTTAAATAAATATTTTTATTTTTAAATATAAGTCGTTTGAGAATTTCAAATTAGCATTAATTGTTTAGTTTTTTATATTACCCTCAGTATTAAATATAACTTTGGTTCTCACTATTTTTTGCCTAATAAATAACACTCTTTTTCCAATACAAGAGCAATATAGACAATTGATAATGTATTTAATGTTTAACAATCATTTTCTTAATACTTGTCCACAACCTTTAAAATGACTTATATTAAGAAAAGGAGGGAGTAGCTATTTTCTGGTTGTCAGCCAAACATATTTTCTTGGTTCTCAGAAAATTTAAATAGAAAAATAAATTTGGAAAAGCTGTCTAAATAGTTCCTCCTTGCCCACACAGAGACACACATACAAAAAAAAAATAATTTATATATATATATATATTCTTTATTTTTTACTATCATTGTTAATATTAGAGATGATATTAACAGATCCATTTTATTTTAATTTATTTTTGTTGCTAGTTTACCCACCCAGCATTTTATTTGGACAAATAAGCTCTCAACAATTTGTGCCATGGTGTTTCCCCCTTATACACAAGGGACACATTTTTTAAAACAAAACAATTACTATAACCTTTAATTAACAATTTTCTATTTTTTGTTAATGACGGCTGACCTCCAACATATATATCCTTTTCTACTTTTCCATTTTATAATCATGTTGGCAAGTAGTTTTCCCCCAAGTTGACAAAGATTTTTTTCCATATCAAATTTGAAGGAAAAAACTGTGACCAGACAGACACATGATTAATCTACTAATTTACATAAATATTAAAAACCTAATCATCCTACCTGTCAAGAATTTTTAATAAGTAATTCTTCGTGCTATCCACATGAATAATCATATATATATATATAAAAGAAAAGATAAATATACACAGCTGTATAGTACATGTCGTGCTATGACGACGATTTTTTTAGGTTATAGCAACGGTTCATACTAGAATGACGACGATTGAACCGTCGCCATAGTCCAAAAAAATCATCGCCATAGGAGATTGTGTACTATACATCTATGTATATACGTATAGTCCATATATATATATATATTCCATCTATTTTATTTATTAATTTATTTTTATTAAGATACATTTCATATGCAATTTCATACATAGTCCTCGCACCTAATTTAAGAGTTATAAATTTTTAATTGGATAGTTGGATCCACGTCTAGTTAAGTTGGTGCTCGTGACCAAACAGTATAGGATTTGCATTTCCTCATAGAGAAATGTGTTGGTCATTTTCGGACATTCTTGTTTGGTAGTACTGATAATATAAAACCTTAATTTGTTTCAATTTTATCTTTTTAATGAATTTTAAAAGGATAATATTATATATTTTTGTCGAGTTTAATTAATCAATATTTAGATAATACATTAATTATATTTTTTAATTTATGTACTTTCTCCTAAAGTGTCAGTTAAAAAGAAATGGAGTGAGTTACTGTACTGTTATGGGTGGAAGTATAATATACAATATATAGCTGAATTATACGGTTAAAGTTCTTTAAACTATAAATTTTTTATGGTACATAAACTTTTAACTAGATTTAACAAGATTTTAATGAATTGTTGATAAAATGAATGAAACATGCACAATGTGTTAGTTGAGGGATTGAATGGGGAAATTGGTGGGGTATATTTTAAATATATGGAAGAAAATAAATTTAAAGTTTTATTCATTTGTAATTAAAATACGATCTAAGTAATGACTCTATCATCGTTAATTCATTACTCTACAATTGTTAAGTCACGACTCTACGATCGTTTAGTCATGATTCTTCGATTGTTGAGTCATGACTTAACTATCGTAGAGTAATGACTTAACGATCGTAAAGTCATTACTTAATGATTGTAGAGTCCATATATCATCTAAGGCTAGGATTTGCCTCTGTCTCGTCTTAACCCGAGAAGTTGAAATGATACCTAGGGTTAATGTCACCTCTGACATGGTGGTCCTTGATCACGACAACCATCTATATATGACAACACAATTGTCACGGTGACGAACAATTTCAAAGATCTCAAACTCTAATCATGGGCAATTCTGAGATTCAATATCCAAGTATGTGTTGTTGAAATAATTAAACTATGTTTGAGTTTGATAACTCAATACCAAGTTTCAGAATAGAAATTAACAACATAATTTTCACTTCCATTTAAGTTTGGTGCTAAATTCCAATTCTAAATCTTGAAATTGAGTTGTTAGATATAATGTCACTTGTACTATTTGTTAAGCTATTTGAAGGTGGTTCGATGTTAATATTATTGGGTTTATTTTATTTTTGTAGTATTTCTCAAAATGACAAAAAAGAGTTATTAATGGCTTGATAGAAAATGACATACTAGATGCAGATTGCAGAGGTAAGAGGCACTAAGGTCTTAAGTTTAGGCCTTTTGAACCAGGTGAGCAAACAGATATTTTCCCACTTTAATTTTCACTTGATTATTTTTTCCTTTGCGGTTATTTAGTAATTTATGTAAATTTCTTTGCAGAGTAAATAACTTAAGAATTTCACTTGCATGCTCAGTTTCACATTGCAGACTAGACATGCACAATTTTTTTTAAAATGTGTTGGACCAACTTAGTCCAAGGCTTGGTCTGGCCTATAGGCCTCAATAAGTCATATTTTCGTGGGAGAAATTTGGTCCGGCCTAGCCGGTCCAAAGTCAAGGTCTGATCTAGCCTGGTTAACGACCTAGGCCTAGGCTGGACCAGACCAGGCCAACCTATTGTTCACCTCTAGTTAGATGTGACTGATCGTCTTCCTATTCATCTTTTTTCAATCAACCTCAGGTTTGTCTACCACCTTTTTTCCCTTAAGCTCCAATGAGTCATACAAATCCTAGCAGCAAAGGATATCTTTCATTCTAGGATTACAAATCGAATAATTAAATGAGGTCAATTTAATCATAGCGCCGCTTAATTCCTCTATTTAATTTATAAAAAACAGTTGCATAAAGTACCTTGCTCTTGATACCACTTTGTTGGGAAAACTCCTACAGCTAGAACCTTTTTTGATAAATTAAATAACAAACCACGCCAAACAAGTAATGCAATTCCACCAAATAAATAACAACGCAAAAAATAATAGTATGAAAAAAAACTAAACACAAGACACCGAATCTTACGTGAAAACTACTCTAAAACTAAGAGGTAAAATCACGGGTTTGAGTTCCGAATAATTTTACTATAATCAACTATGAGTACAAATAGTCCTTCCAAGTTTTATAACTAAAAATTTGAACTATTGCAAAATTGAATGAGTACAAAAATACTTTAATTTAAGTGAAAACTAAAATTAACTTCACCACAATTAATTGAGTACCTTCGTGGAATCACGAACAAAACACCTTGTTCTGCTCCCTGTGTACGTAATTATCCCAATTCTCAATTTCTCCTTTGACAAATCCCTAGCTTCCACTGTTACTTTCGTTACTGCCAAATAATATGGAACACACACTAATTATAGTACTTTTTTTATTCTCATTTTTCCTCACGCCAATGCATGTATGTATAACTCCAATTTCGAGTTTCTTTCGAAAATACTGTCAACCGATGCAGTCCACCAGATTCCTTTTTTTATTAAAATTGTAAAACCATAATTAAGTTAAAGATCATGGAGAAATATTTGACATCTTGGTCATGACAAGATACTTAACAACTTGATTGGAGCCTACATTTGATATGGAGAATTTTCAGAATAAATGTTCATGTTATGTTGTCAATCATACTTGGAACAATTACATAAATGTATAGGGTTAATTTTTTGATAGATTTTGTTTAATTTGTGGCATTTTCTTCTACGCCTCTAATCTGTGATGTGCCATATTAGCTACCAAATGCTTTTAGCTTGTGGTGTCAAGAACATGAGGGTATATGTAGATCCTTAATATTCATGTACTCCTAGAATTATGATGGATAAACTTATTTACATGACATTGGAGTGTAGGAGTGTAGGTATTTTAACTAAAATTGAATGGATTTCATCTTCTATATTATATATTTATGCTACAAAATTTTTTAAGGGTAAAAACATGGCTTTAATTGAAAATAATAGTGCGCAATTCTCCAGCTAATTTAACAATTTTTTTTCAAATTCAAAATTAAAATGATTTATTAAAAATTATGAAACGATAAATTTCACTTAGTAGTATTTTTTAGATAATTGACAACATTCACTATTGTATTAACTAAAATTAATGAAATTTATGTCAACTTTAAATATGTAAACATCTCAAGTTAATTTTAGAAAATTAATAATGATCTTATATTTTGAATATTTAGTATTTTTTGGGTCCATTAAATACTTTAACTTCACATCATATATATATATATATATATATATATATATATATGAAAAAAATAGAGATTCACATATATACAAGTTCCAAATGTACATAGTCTACGATCTTAGAGTAGTCATCGACTGATAATATAGTAGTCACTCTATTATAATAAAAACGTAGAGTGAATCCTCTGATCGTAGAGCGACTTAACTCCGCGATCATAAATTGTGTACATTTAAAAGTCTACACAGTTGTGCAAATCTATTAACCCTATATATCGCAAGTTTGTCCATTTCAAGGCATCAATACAACAATAACATGAGCATCATATATTCTTGTAATTTTCTAGCCGTCCTATAAACTAACCCCTATTTATTTAGTGCATCTCGGAGCTTTGTTGGTGTTGCATTATATTATTAAAATTTTAAATAAATAAATAAACACTTCATGAAGCATGAGAGTTTTAAAAAAACAATTTCATACCGCGGTTGCTACCCTATATATTTTGTGAATGACGGATTTGTTGATATTTTACAATTTTTATTAACAAAATTACGTAGTTTTGAACCACTATCAACAATCCGACTTCATTATCATGACACGATAATTGATATTTTTACGTGTATTTTTGATATTTTCATATGCTCCTCTCTCGTATAAGTATATTGTGAGTCTCACTTTCATGTTAAAAAAATCATATAGAAATATCAAAAACACAGAAATATTTTTTTCCTCGTGACAATTACGGTCTCACTTTTCTCTCTATATATTTATAGGGAAATGATATTTTCACACATAATTTTGATATTTTCATGTGACAATTACGATCTCACTTTTCTCTCTACATATTTATAGAGAAATGATATTTTCACATATAATTTTGATATTTCCAAATGTGATCTTCTCATATAAAAGTGAGACCCACCATACTCTCTTGTGAAAAAAAATCATATAAAAATATTAAAATTATATGTGAAAATTGTGTCACCAATATTTATATAGTGCTCTCTATGAAGGTTTCATAAGGGAAATATGACAAGAGGCCAGGGATATATAGTAGATGATTCAAGTGGAAAGTTGAGCTAATTACCAAGGGATTAATTTTTGAATTGGCCATCAAGTAATTGTCTATGCATGTGAGCTAGTGCGTGACACGGTTTTTACCGTGTGGAGTCTTGATGACTAAGTTAAGGATTTTAGTCGGTCGAGATTATGTATTCTTATGGGCTTAAATATGTTTCATTATTTTAAATTATCTGATATTTTTTATTTCGATAATTCACTTTTTAATTTTATCAATTACTTGACATGTCAAAAATTACTGACGTAACTCTTTAAATAAAATATGTCCAGCTAATGTGTATTTAAAAAATAATATTTTTATTATTTTATTAATTTAAATTATGTAAACAAGGATAAATTTGGAAAACAATTCAAGTTGAACCTCCCCCATCTTCCTCATCCTTTCTCCTTCATTCCAGACTCTCTCACTGTCTGTCCATGTTTTCATTAGCCATACGTTCTCCTCTTCTAACTCCTCCGATTCCACTCACCACCACAAGTTTGGAGCCGACTCGAAAACCAAAGGTTCCGCGACGGCCACCAGCTCACCGTTTCAGAAAAAAACACTCATACATATACTATCAAAATAACAACTCAGATATACAGTTTCTCAAGTACTAAATTACAAAAAAAAAAACAGAGAATCAACGTGAAAAAAAAAAAACCATGTCTCCGATCTACCTAGTCATCCAATAGCTAGCAATATCCAAATTAGGGGAAAATAGATGAAGAAGAAGCTCATCGTTTCAGGAAAAAAAACACTCATACGTATATTACCAAAATAACAACTTAAGATCTACAGTTCCTCAATGACTAAATTACCAAAAAAAAACAGAGAATCGGCCTGAGAAAAACCATGTCTTCGATCTACCTAGTCATCCAATAGCTTGCAATATTCAGATTTGGGGAAAATTAAAAGAAGAAGAAGAAGAAACTGGATTTCGTGAGATCTTTCTTTCCTTTCTTTTTCTTTCTTTTCCTTTCTTTTGATTACCATCTCCATTAAAAAAGGGAAAGAGAGGAGGATGAAGAAAGAGGGATGGGGAACAGTGTTAGAGGCAGAGGAGAACGAGGGATTGGAATGTTGATAGGTCTCAATTTTTTTAGTATATTTTGATGATAATAATTATGAAGTAATTAAATAGGTTTGAGATTTAGTTAATTAGTTTTACTTTTCTCTAAATTATTTTTTAATTTTAATTTGAATTAATTTTTATTGACCTTAATAATTTAAATATCAAGTGTTAAATAAATTAATTCATATAAATATTAACCTTTATGGGATAGGTTATTTTCATGCTTTAACCGAATTGATGAGCATTAATTACTTTAAAGTTATCAGAGAAATGTATGGACGAAAAATTGAATTCTTTATGTTTGGCAATCCGTGTGTTTTATTCACATCTGAACCATTAAAATAAAATTGAAGCAATCTCATCCATTCATTCAAAAATTATCATTTTGCCCCCGACCTTAAAATTCTATAAATAGGGAGTCTTTCATTCATTTGGTTTTTGCCAATTCAAGAGAAAAGAAAAGCTTACTCTCCTTACCTACATACTCTCTGTAAATCTTTATATCTCTTCTTACCAAAGGTTTGATTATTTGAGAAGAGAAAATTGGTCCAAGAAATTGAGATAAGTCATTTGAGTTAACTTAGTTGAATTATTTCTTACTTGCTTTAAATTTATAGATATATGAATATAAATTGTTATAGACAATTTTATATATCTATATTTCATCTATTTATCAAATAAAAAGTTATACTTAGACGCCGCAAGATTACGAAAATATTTCTCAATGGAGAGGAAATCGAACCGTACGATTCCTTATAGTACTAAGTAACTTTTTATTGATATTATTTATATAAATATTGTAAAATAGATAATATACTTGATAGTTCAAAATAACACTGAGATATTCCTCCAAAAAGAGTGAATCATCCGAACCGGATTTAAAAATCTAAGTGATCTATTAAAAATATTTATATAAATATCAATTGTGAGAATATAAATTGTGACGCCCCCAAAATATATATACAACACCAATTCTGAGTTGTCAAAATATATGGTATAGAAATAACTATAACTTTATTAATATAATTGTCGTACAAAATACGACAACACAAAAACAGTGAGTTTAAATACAAATATTGTTATCTAGACAATATCCACACTCAAATAAGTCCTCATTACAATTATTGATACACTATTTTATAAAATAGTGAGAACTACTAAAACAACTTCTAGAACCATCATTCCACACCCCGACTAGTACTCGCTACATTCTCGCCTCCTGGGAAGAAAAATGGAACAAAAAGAAAAGGGTGAGCTCAACTAGCCCAGTAAAGAATATTATGACTAAGATAATATAGAACAAATTATCGTTAGTCTTCAACAGGGAAAAATCTGATAAAATACAATAGACAACAAGTTCAGATCAATATTCGCAGCAGAAATAATAATTCATAGAAGAGTTACGTAGAGAATAAAATCTACTATTATCTATGAATTTAAAAGTCCATCATCAATATTTTATCCCTGTAACATCATTCAATATACATCTTGAATCAAATATTCATTTTTACACTGCAGGCCAAAGATATTCATCAGTTGGTCATGTTCATCTCGACACCTGTACATCTTTGCACTACGGGCCAAAGATATTCATAAGAAAATCAACCATCTTTGCACTACAGACCAAAGATATTCAGTAATATCATCATTTAGGACTGAGAATGATGAAAAATATTTTAAAGAAAACGAATCCAGTGAAATAAAAGAACAAATATTAAGGATTCGTACTTTAAACAGTCCAAGTTCAAAAATACTTCATAAATAACTATTGTGAAGTAAAATTCAAGAATGAAGACCAAAACATGGATGCAATCAAAGCTAGTATCTATAATAAATATTTTGGACAAAAAATGAAATTTTAATTTTTTCGTGAATAGTGCCGTATTCGTGAATAGTGTCGTATACGTAAATAGTGCCGTATATGTGAATAGTAACCCCGACACTAAAAAAAACAAGAATTTCACAAGAAAAATATTACCAATATTTCGGCATAATGATATTGAAAAAAAAAAATATCATTTTTTAAAAAATAATATCACTTACCTCGAAAAGACAATACTTCTGACTGAAATACTGGATATAGTGCTGAAGGGATCTTGCACTGTATAGCAACACTCAAAGTATCAAAATACTCGCAAGAATACGCTCGATAATATAGAGAGAGAAAGAGATAGAAAACTTGTTTCTAACGTGATTTTCAATTCTAACCTAAGCACCCTATTTATAGGAAATTGCTTAGAACACCAAAGTATAAAATTTAATAAAATATTAATATTATTTATTTAAATTCCTACGCCCACCTTGAATAACTGAATTCAGCCATTTCAACTGCGACGCTCCCAAAATAGGTATACAACACCCATTTTGAGTCGTCAATAACATGGTATAGAAAGAACTATAACTTTATTAATACAACATAAAAATTGTGAGTTTAAATACAAATATTGTCTTCTAGACAATATCAACACTCAAATAAGTGCTCATTATAATTATTGATATATTATTTTACAAAAATAGTGAGGACTACTAAAACAACTTTTTAAAACCTTCATTCTATACCCCGACTAGTACTCGCTACATTCTCGCCTCTTGAGAAGAAAAATAGAACAAAAAGGAAAAGAGTGAGCTCAACTAGCCCAGTAAAGAATATTATATTATGACTAAGATAATATAAAACAAATTATCGTTAGTCTTCAACAGGAAAAAATCTGATAAAATACAATAGACAACAAATTTTAGATCAATATTCACAGCGAAAATAATAATTCAAAGAAGAGTTACGTAGAGAATGTAATCTACTATAATCTATGAATTTTAAAGTCCCTCATCAATATTTTTTCCCTGTAACATCAACAAATATTCATCTTGAATCAAATATTCATCTTTACACTACAGGCCAAAGATATTCATCAATCGGTCATGTTCATCTCAACACCTGTACATCTTTGCACTACGGGCCAAAGATATTCATAAAAAAATCAACCATCTTTGCACTACAGGCCAAAGATATTTAGTAATATCATCATTTAGGACTGAGGATGATGAAAAATATTTTAAAGAAAATGAATCCAGTGAAACAAAAGAACAAATATTAAAGATTCGTACTTTAAACAGTCCAAGTTCAAAAATACTTCATAAATGATCATAGAGAAGTAAAATTCAAGAATGATCAAAATATGGATACAATCAAAGCTAGTATCCATAATAGATATTTTGGACAAAAAATAAAAATATAATTTTTCTATGAATAGTGTCGTATACGTGAATAGTGCCGTATATGTGAATAGTAACTCTGACACTAAAAGACAAGAATTTCACAAGAAAAATCTTACCAATATTCTGACATAATGATATTAGAAGAAATAATATCATTTTAAAAAAATAATATCCCTTACCTTGAAAAGACTGTACTTCTAGCTGAAATATCGGATATATTGCTGAAGGGGACTTGTATCGTATAGCAACACTCAAAGTATCAAAATACTCACAAGAATACGCTCGATAATATAGAGAGAGAAAATTTCAGTTTCTGGTGTGATTTTTAATTCTAACCTAAGCACCCTATTTATAGAAAAATGCTTAGAACACCAAAGCAGAAAATTTAATAAAATATTATTATTAATAACAAAATTCATACGCATCCTTTGAAATCAGATTTCCTACATGCCCACCTAGAAAAATTAAGAAAAACATTTTTCATAAAATAAATAATTAAAACTTCCAAAAATTAATCATTTCGGAACTTCAATAATTCATAATAAATAGCTCTTTTATCAGAAAAATTCGAACCACATGGTCTTTCCATAGGAAATTCTATTCTCTACAACTTTGTAAGTTTAAGTTTTTCTAAATTTCAAGCAGAAGTTGACCGAAATCCACAAATGGGCGATTTTACGGGCTATAAACTAATTTCAGTCAAGAAATGGGGTCCACAGACATGTTTAACATGTTTTAAACATTAATTGTAACAAAAATACTCTTCCTCCTCATATACTCATATATCCCACATTCATTATAAAAATATCATCATTATTATATTATTAAAATATAATAATATATTTAAATAAATTATTTATCAGAAAAGATAAAATAATAATTTTTTAACATTTGTCAAATTAAAAATTTTCTCCATCTATATACACATAAAATGAATATTTTCCTTATCATATAAATCAATAATTAATTATTCACAAATAATATTACAGAATCACAATACTGACAACCAGACAGTTCCCAAGAAAGAGGGGGCTTTCCAATAAAGATTTCTCTTACTGGCGCGCAATTAGGTGACCAAACCTCTCCTTAGACAAAACTTTCTAGATATTTTCAATAATGTTATCTAATAATATTATTCAAATAATATGAATTATTGATCTGATAATAAAAATACTGTGTAGTGACAATTATTGAAACAACAATAATATAAAATATCAACGTAGCAATTATTGAATCAATAAAATAAAATATTGAACAGTAACTACTGTAACAATTATTAAGTAATGTCTTCCTACGTAATAATCAATAGTTGGTGCAATACCGTGTGCTACTGTGTTTTAACCACCAGGTATTCCAATAGTATTAACGATAATAACTACGCCATTATTTATAAATAACTTATACTTGTCGTTTTCTTCATCCAATCGCTTTCCGTTACGGGGCCCACACAAGACTGCGTCGTCGTACGAATATTCCCCGACAGTAAGAATATTTCACGACCAAACGAATACTCTCCGATAAAAATGAATATTTTATAACCACTTGCATATTTGAAATATTTGCGCATTTTTCCCATAACTAACCACATTAATCAAATCAACCCATACTATTTTAAAATAATAAATAGAGAAAATTTAATTTTATTTATAATAATTTGGGGTCTTACATCAACAACCAGTGGGGCCCACCAAACATATCAAAAACTTTTTTCTTTTAAAAAAATTTAAAACTTAAAAATAATAATTATTTCGGAACTTCAGAACTTCAATAATTCATAATAAATAACCATTTTATCAGAAAAATGCAAATCTTAAGTCTATTCCATAGGAAATTTAATTCTCTACAACTTTGCAAAAGAAAGTTTTTCTAAATTCCAAACAGAAATTGACCGAAATTCACATACGGACGATTTTACAGGATATAATCAAATTTCAGTCAAGAAATGGGCCAGCCGACATGTTTAACATATTTTTAACATTTATTGTAATAAAAATACTCTTCTTCCTCATTTATTCATATATTCCACATTCATTGTAAAAATATCACCATTATTATATTATTAAAATATAATAATATATTTAAATGAATTATTTTATCAAAAAAGATAAAATATTAATTTTTCAACAATTGTCACATTAAATTTTTTTGCATCTATATCCACATAAAATGAATATTTTCCTTATCATATAAATCAATAATTAATTATTCACAAATAATATTATAAAATCACAATATCGACAACAAGGCCGTTCCCAGGAAAGAGGTGGCTTTCCAATAAGAATTTTTCCTTACTGGCGCGCAATTAGGTAACTAAACCTCTCCTTAGACAGAACTTTCTAGACATTGACAATAATGCTATCTAATAATATTATTCAAATAATATGAATTATTGATCTGATAATGGAAAATACTGTGTAATGACAATTATTGAAACAACAATAATATAAAATATCAACGCAGAAATTATTGAATCAATAAAATAAAATATTGAACAGTAATTACTGTAATAATTATTGAGTAGTGCCTTCTTACGTAAGAATCAATAATTGGTGCAATACCGTGAGCTACTGTATTTTAACCACCGAGTATTTTAAAAGTATTAACGGTAACAACAACTTATATTTATCGTTTTCTTTATCCAATCGCTTTCCGTTATGGGGACCACACAAGGCTGCGCTGTCGTACGAATATTTCCCGACAGTAAGAATATATATTCTACGACCAAATGAATATTCTCCGACAACAATGAATATTTTATAACCACTTGTTTATTTAAAATATTTACGCATTTTACCCATAACTAACCACATTAATTAAATCAACCCTTACTATTTCAAAAAAATAAATAGAGGAAATTCAATTTCATTTATAATAAGTTGGGGTCTTACATAAATTTTATCACACTTAGACGCTGAAAGGCTACGAAGATATTCCTCTTAAGTGACAGAATCGAACTATACGATTCCTTATAGTACTAAATGACTTTATTTATAAATCACATAATAGATAAAATATTATTATATATTATCTGAGTTAAAATAAATATTTTTGTTATATCAAGTTGTGTTTAACTAATTAAATTATTATACTTGATAATCATTGCTTAAATTAATTTATTCTTTTAAATACAAGTACTTGAACACAAAGTTATTTATATAATACTTGTTAGAGAATATCTGAGAAATAAGCTCTTTTAATCCATAGAAAAAAACTATTTATTATATAAAGAATAAATAATTCTTTATAAAATTGTATTAAAATTATTTATCTGCTTATACAGAAGCATCTTTGAGCAAAATCTTACTTATTTGCTTATTCAAGAAGCACATTTTGCACAAAATATAAAAGTAAGTTTAAATTTCATAACAGTGCATAAATTTACATATTTGCTTACATAGAAACATTATTTGATATAAGCATAAATTACTATCTGCTTACCAAGAAGCATATTTTCTCAAGTATAAAAGTCTTTGAACTTTTATAAAAATATTTGCTCTTAATTAATTGATATCTGCTTATTTGAGAAGCATCAATCTGTACTAAATCTTATCTGCTTATTTTAGAACCAAATTGTTGTAAAATTCTCTGTAAAAAGAAAAGGGTAGAGTTAGTTTATTTTATGTACCTGTGAGAAAGATAAGCAATTTTTCGACCAAGACCAGAGTCGTAAAGAGGTCAGCTGGGAGTTGGGTCTCTAATAAAATTGTGAGGTGAGGAAGATGCTATTGTTTAAAGACCAGATCATTGAATAGAACTGAACTCAAAAGAAAGTACAACTAAGCTTGAGGAGGGAGTTGGGAGCTTGCTGTCCAAGATAGGTAGTTGTGAAGAGTTGAAAGTTTGTCTATAAAATTTTATAAAGGCTTCTCCACATGTTGAAGGAGTTTTTATTACTGATAGTAATAGGATCTCAAGTTCCATAATTTCCAAATAGGAACTTGAGATTGGACGTAGCAACATACCAGTGGTGTATGTTGTGAACCAGATAAATCTTTGTACATTGTGTGATTGAAATTTTACTATCTTGCTTATTAATTTCTAGCACTGCAAAGTAATTATCTAAAAATTTAAAAAGGTTAAGATAATTTTAAATCTGTAATAATATATTCAATCCCCCCTTCTAGATTATTATTGGACTTTCAGATGTGAACAGTGGGAATGGTTCACAAGTAAGGTATGGGAGGGGGAATAATAGGAGAGAGGACTAATATTTAGTTTTGTTTAAATATTATTATTTTATTTTTAGTAATAATCTAATATGCTTTATTACTATTTTGTCCTTTGATTATCATAATATGATAAAAGAAAAGTTGTAGAATGACTCATTTTTAACACATAATTAAGCAGTAAAAATGCCATGTGTACAAGTCATGTCATCAATTTATGACGTGACAATTCAATTGAACTAAAATGGAAAAAAATTGAAAGTTTACTCATTTAAATGACAAAATTAAAAGGTGAATCAACGAAGTTGTGACGCCCCCAAAATAGATCCATTCCATCCAACCCATTTTGAGTCGCCAAATACATGGTACAGAAACAACTACAACTTTTACAACCCATAAACTGTGAGTTTGAATACAAACATTTTCATCTAGACAATATACATACCCAACTATGTCCTCAATACAATTATTGATATATTATTTTACAAAAATGGTGAGGACTACTAAACAACTCTCTCAAGGACCATCAATTCATACCCCGACTCGTAAATAATCATAGTGGTGTAAAATTCAAGAATGATCACAACAAACGCTCTTCCAGGAACCATTGACTTTGGCTTTTCTGGGACAGTCTTTTGAGTCACCGTCCCCGCTGAACTAGGTTTCGCTACCGTACAATCTCGAGCGATATGTCCTTCCTTTCCACAATTATAGCATACCTTGAACTGTTGTGGGCAGTTTGGACTGATATGTCCCTCTTTCCCGCACTTATAGCATATAACCGGTGGTCTTTCTCCTCCCTTAGAACCAGTTGCTGCCGGCACTGTCGTCTTCACATGGTCGTTGTTAAATCTCCTCTTTTTAAAATCTCCCCCTGACTTGCTTCTTCTATTTTCATGGCCATGATTACCACCAAAGTGGTTACCATTTTTGTCCGTCTTTTTCTTTCTCCACTGGTTATCGTTATTTTGTTGACTGCTATCTCCGGTATGATCCTGATTGTGGTACCTCGGTTGACCGTACTCGTTATCTCGCTCCAACAATTGAGCCCTGTTAACAACATCTGAATAAAGAGAAAATTTATGAGAGATGAGATATTGTCGTATGCCGGGTTTCAAACCTCTCAGAAACATCCGCGTCATACGTTCCTCATTCTCGACCAAATGAGGTGCAAACCTGGATAACTCTGCAAACTTTGCCTCGTACTGAGACACCGTCATGTTATTTTGTTCTAATATGATGAACTCCACTTCTTTCATATGACGAACACTTTCAGGAAAGTATTTGTCATTAAATAGTTTCTGAAACGTCTCCCAAGACATGCTGAGTGCGGCTGGATGGGTACGCTTCACAGACTCCTACCAGTAGTCTGCCTCGCCACGGAACATAAAGGTGGCGAATGGAACCTTCTGTTCCTCCGTTCATCCCAAGACATCGAATATCTTGGTAATTTGTTTGACCCATGTCTCCGCCATGATCGGATCTGGCTTTCCCTTAAATTCTGGTGGTCCCAACTCTTTTAACTGCTTGGCTGTGACAACCCGTGAATTGTTATCATTTCCTCCTGTATTTTGAACACGAGTCTCCCTCGTCTGATTTTGCATGAACTGTAAAAAGCTTCTAAACATTGCGTCGTTCATCGTCTGATCAGTGGTGTTGTTTACAGGAGGAACATTGCCAGCCTATTGCACGTTCTCCTCGTTGGTGAGTACAGGCGTCTCCACGGTCTCATTTCCACTGTTAATATTCTCAGTCGACATTCTCAAATGCTGTCATAAAACAAGGGTTAATTAAGGAAATCAATATATCACATAATATCCCTATATACAGACCAACTAGCAAATAAGCTTAGGTAGGACACACTAGCGAATGATTTACTCGTTTCTCCCCTCCTAGTTCTATTCCCCGATCTCCGCCAGAGATCATATCCCTAAGCTCTGATACCAACTGTGACTCCCCCAAAATAGATCCATTCCATCCAACCCATTTTGAGTCGCCAAATACATGGTACAGAAACAACTACAACTTTTACAACCCATAAACTGTGAGTTTGAATACAAACATTTTCATCTAGACAATATACATACCCAACTATGTCCTCAATACAATTATTGATATATTATTTTACAAAAATGGTGAGGACTACTAAACAACTCTCTCAAGGACCATCAATTCATACCCCGACTCGTACTCGCTATATTCTTGTCTCCTGAGAAGAAAAATGGAACAAAAAGGAAAAGGGTGAGCTCAACTAGCTCAGTAAAGAATATTATGACTAAGATATACAACAAATTATCGTTAGCCTTCAACAGGGAAAAAAATCTAATAGAATACAATAGACAACAAGTTTTAAATCAATATTTGCAGCGGAAAATATTAATTCATAGAAGAGTTACGTAGAGGATGAAATCTACTAATGTCTATGAATTTAACAGTCCATCAACGGTATTTTTATCCCTGTAACATCAATCAATGCACATCTTGAATCATATATTCATCCTTGCACTACAGGCCAAGGATATTCATCTGTTGGTCGTGTTCATCTAAACACCTGTTCATCTTTGCACTACGGGCCAAAGATATTCATCAGAAATCATTCATCTTTGCACTACAGGCTAAAGATATTCAATAATAACATCATTTAAGACTGAAGATGATAAAAATATTTTTAAAGAAGCGAATCCAGTTAAACAAAATGACAAGGATTAAGGATTAAGGATTCGTACTTTGTTTTATCCATGTCCAAAAATACCTCAAAATAATCATAGTGGTGTAAAATTCAAGAATGATCAAAACATGGATACAATCAAAGCTAGTATCCACAATAGATATTTTGGACGAAAAAAAAAAAATTCTGTGAATAGTGCCGTATTCGTGAATAGTGCCGTATACGTGAATAGTATCGTATACGTGAATAGTAACTCTGGCACAAAAAGTTTCAAATTTGATAAAAACGTTCACCAATATTTCGGCATAATGATATTGAAGAAAATAATATCATTTAAGAAGAAAATAACACCCCTTACCTCAAAATAGCCGTACTTCTGACTGAATTTCGGTATAGTGCTGACAGAAACTCGCACCGTATAGCAACACTCAAAGTATACTCACAAGAATACGCTCGATAATATAGAGAGAGAAAGAGAGAAAACTTTGTTTCTGGTGTGATTTTCAATTCTAACTTAGCCCTCTATTTATAGGAAAATGTTAGAACGCCAAAGGAGACTAAAATAATAAATTAATATTATTTAATTTTAAAATTCATACTCATGCTTTTAAGACCAACCACCAGCCATCTTTGAATAAATTTTCAGCAGCCCATGTGTTTGAAAAATCAAAAGTGGGACCCACCCATAATTTAATAAAAATTATTTTATTTTTCGAAACTTCAATAATTCGTAGAAAATAGCTCGTTTATCAGAAAAATTCAAAACCCGCGACTTTCCATGGGAAATTCCATTCTCTACAGCTTTGCAGAAGAAATTTTTTCCAAATTCCAAATAGAAATTGACCGAAATCCACAAACGGGCGATTTTACAGTCTATACTCAATTTTCGGTTAAAAATTATGTCCACCGACACACAAAACATGTGTTAAACATTTAATGCCACAAAAATACTCTACCTCCTCATAAACTCATATATCCCACATTCATTATAAAAATATCATCGTTAATATATTATTAAAATAATATATTTAAATAAATTATTTTATCAGAAAAAGATAAAATATTATTTTTCAACCATTGTCACATTAAAAATTTTCTCCATCTATATCCACATAAAATAAATATTTTCTTTATCATAATAATCAATAATTAATTATTAAAAATAATATTACAGAATCACAGTATTGACAACCAGGCCGTTCCCAAGATAGAGGGGGCTTTCCAATAAGGATTTCTCCTTACTGACGCGCAATTAGATGACCAAACCTCTTCTTGACAGAACTTTCTAGACATTGCCAATAATGTTATCTGATAATATTATTCAAATAATATGAATTATTGATCTGATAATGGAAAATACTGTGAAATGACAATTATTGAAACAATAATAATATAAATATCAACGCAGCAATTATTGAATCAATAAAGTAATGAACAGTAACTCCTGTAGCAATTATTGAGTGGTGCCTTCTTACATAAGGATTAATAATTCAAAATACTGTGCAATACCGTGTGTTACTGTATTTTAACCACCGGGTATTCCAACAGTGTAAACGGTAACAACTACGCCGTTATGTTTAAACAACTTATATTTGTCGTTTTCTTCCTCCAATCGCTTTCCGTTATGGGGCCCACACATGGCTGCGCCGTCGTACGAATATTCCCTGTTAGTACGAATATTCCACGACCAAACGAATATTCCCTGACAACAATGAATATTTTATAACCACTTGCTTATTTTGAAATATTTGCGTATTTTACCCATAACTATCCACATTAATCAAATCAACCCTTACTATTCAAAATAATAATTAAAGGAAATTAAATTTCATTTATTAATTATTTGGGGTCTTACAGAAGTGAAAAATATCAGATAGTTAAGGCAGTGAAACATATTTAAGCCATTCATATATGATACATTAATATTAGGATTAATTACATATTTTAGTATATTTTTAAAAATAATTACAATAATGATACGTACATAAAATAATTACAAAAGTAATACACTTTCCCATATTTATTTATAATATTAGTGCAATTATGATTCCTTAATTTAAGTGATTAGTATTGGTGGGCTGACATGACAAATCAATATCCTTTAATCGTGGTTCACGATTATCTCCCTTATCACTTCCCGTTAATTATTTTTTTTATTCAAACACAGCAGACCCATTTTTGATCTTTGTTCTTGTTTCTCTCTCTTTTTTATTCATCCTTTTTTTTTACTATAAACCAAAGTGGTATATGTGCATTCATCTATTATCTATTTTCCACCATGACGCGACGGAAGGAAGTGGCTCCATGGTTTTCTCGGTGATTTAAACCAAAGTCGGAATGCTAGCAACCATTATTGTGTTTCTTTATATCTATCGCCCGTAGTGATGTAAACATAACTTGTGTATTTTCCATAACCTTGCGTTAAGTATCCAATAAGGTATTTTATTAACTAACTAGCAACAGTCCCGTGCCTCCGGCACTATGGACATTGGGATTTATTCTAAATTTTGGACGACTCATATAATTTATTGAGTGAGCGAGAAATTCAAAATCATTTATATTTTATTAGATAGATGGATGGTAGGATTTATCCCAAACTTTGGACGTCCTAGATGATTTATTGAGTGAGCGAAAAATTTAAAATCATTTGTATTTTATTAGATATAATTAGATATATAGAATATAGATATAGATAGATAGAATTAGATAGATTGTATTTTATTAGATAGATGGATGGTGAGATTTATCCCAAACTTTGGACGGCTCAGATGATTTATTGAATGAGCGGGAAATTCAAAATCATTTGTATTTTATTAGATAGATGTGTTTCGTTTTAGTGGTCAGCTAGTCATACATGATAATTCATCTGGTTATCTCGCCATGTGGATATTCCAGTCATACTCTTTTATCATGCGTTCTCAACCCAAATAGCTATGTTATTGTTTAAGCAATGCCTTTACCTTATGACTGTTGAATTCTTACTTCTTATATATCAATTCTTTCAGTTAATTCTTAATTCTATCAGTTAATTCTTAATTTCTCATAGTCCAGTTGATAATTAAACATTCACACCAAGGTAACCAAACCTTCATACTAAGGTAACAAAACATTCATATCAAGGTAACCAATCCACATCCACACCTGCAGTTTCATAGTGCAGTTGGTAGCCAAACATTCATACCAAGGTAATTAATTCAGTGTTATTAGGTTACCAATTTATTTTGAATGTGATGCAGTTGGTTGCCAAACCTTCATGAAGTTGGTAGCCAAACCTTCATTCAAAGGTAACCAATTCAGTTTTATTAAGTAACCAATTTATTTTGAATGTGATGCAGTTGGTAGCCAAACTTTCATGCAGTTGGTTGCCAAACTTTCAGACCAAAGTAAACAAATCATACTGTAGGTGTGGAGGTAGATTGGTTACCTTGGTATAAATGTTTGGTTACCTTGGTACGAAGATTTGATTATCAACATTACATTACACATCATTCTCTTGTCTCTCTCTTTCTTATGCAGTGTTCTTATTTTTCTTTGGACATAAAATTGGAATTGGAATTTTCGGACATGAAGAAATTCTGAAAAATCAAATATCCACCTCCTTTCTCCAACCCATCGACCATTTTGTGGTTGACTCTCGCTCTGTCTCACCGGTGAAGGGGGAGGAGGAAGATGACGTTGCCAAACCTTCAGACCAAGGTAACCAATTCAATTTTATTAAGTTGCCAATTTAGTTTGAATGTGATGCAGTTGGTAGCCAACCATTCATACAAAGGTAACCATTTTAGTTTTTGTGGGTAACCAAATAGTTATAAAAAAAATTCAGAACAGTAAGAGTTACATCTATTTATTTTTAAACTTTTTGTAGGACGAATCTTCTTTTTCTTCTCATTGGCGTTTTGGACAACGGAGATTCGCGGTGGAGTAGCGGAGGAGAGGGAAACCTGTGAAGGAGATTCACGGCTAGCGGAGGAGAAGGCTACTGTGGGGGAGATCAAGATTTGAATTTGAATATTTGAATTTAAATTATTATTTTGAATTTGATTTTTTGTTGTTGTTAGATCTCAGATATTTGAATTTGAATTATTAATTATGACAGTTATTTCTCCTTGATTTTAAGTTTCCTTATTAATGTAAATTGCATTATTTTTATAATTATTTTATGTATATATTATTTTTATAAATACTTTCTAATTATTGTATATTAATGTTAAGGATCCAATACTATATCATAGTGTCCCTCAAATTGAGAAACTACTAGCATAAAAAGGTTTTCTTGTGATGCCCTTTATATGATAAGTACGAAATTAAAGTTAAATAAAAATATTTAAGGGTTTACCAACTGTTGCAGATTGGTAGGTTGTTGTCTTGTCCTTTTTGTTTCGGCCCTTATTATTTTAAAATTGTCATTTTTTATAATTTGAATTAGCTTTTAATTACTAGTAGTGTTTTGTGTGTGTGTTTTTTTTTCTTTTCAAATTCTATTTTGTATATTTTTGTATTGACAAAAATTATAAGGGTAAAGACAATTACATCAGTGCTTAAAAAATGGATCGGGTCAGACTTGGGTCGAATTTAAGTGAAAATTGACAAATGGTATAAAATTAACACCAATTTGCCACTTTAGAGATTCAATTGACTAAAAATAAATTTTAAGGATGTTTGACATTCAGTGACAATTTAGAAGGGCAAAAATGTCATTCAACCGAGAAATTTTTATAAGACTAGAGAAGGGGTAGGGGTAGGGGTGGAATGTGTAATTCTCGTCCTTGTCCCTGCCCTGCCCTGCCCTGCCCTGCCCCCATTGCAATTCCTAATTAGGCACTATAGGAAAGTAATTATGTACGAGGATAAAAAAAATATTTTTACATATATTTTTGATATTTTCATATAATCTTCCCTCACATGAGCATACAATGAATTCTATTTTGATGTGATAAAAAATTATATGAAAATATTAAAAATAGATGTGAAAAAGAAAGAGACATTGAATATCATGGCACCTCTAAGGCTCTAAAAGCAATGGAGGACCACCAAATCTGTCAAATGGAACATCAATGCATTCACAAAAAAGGATAAATGTCCAAAAATACTCTTGACGTTTTCTCCGGAGTCCAACTTCAATCCTGAATTTATTTTTTCAAAAATACGCTTAACGTTACCAATTTTAGGTCAATTGTGCCCTTGCTCCCAACGGACATGCCACCTAGACTAACTCTGCTTATCCCTGAACATTTTTTTGTTTACTTGGCATGTAGACAAAACAAAATCTTTTTAGATTTCTATAGTAAAAGTAAAAAAAAAATTGACTTTCAACAATATGGTAATGAAGAGCTCATCAACCTTTTTGGGCTTTTGATTTTTTTCTTCTCTTTCGTCTTTTCTCTCACATCTCCGGTGGTGGCCAAGTAGCAGAATCAGCCATAATCGATCGTTCTTCAGTTCTGTGTAACCAATAAAGATCAGAGTTTGTAGACATAAATTGATTTGGAGGATCAGTTATGGGATGTTGGTTTGGGGGTTTGGATCTGGACTTTGTTTCTTGTGATTTTGAAAGTTGGTGCTGCTACCTCCATTAAGAGGCTATTCGGGAGCTACTTATAAGTTGGTCAAACTAACTTATAAGTAGCTTTTTACTGTTTGAATGTTCGGGAACGACTTATTTCTGTACTTATAAGTCAAAAAAAAAGTAATAATTTGTAACTTAAAATAAAATGACTTATAAGTCATTCTTAATAAGTTATTTTGACCAAATGTAATGACTATTTTGCCCGACAAATTACATATGTGCCCTCTCTCTTGTGGTTACTGAATATAATTGTAAAGTTGTTCCGAATTATTGCGTTCCAATAATTGAGAATCAATATACAAATGTCATCTGTTCCATTACGAATGGAAGAAGCAAAATCTTTTGTGAATGCATATAACCGTAGCTGCTGCAATCAAAGGATTATTAACTTAAAGTTAGAAATTTGGTAATTATCAATTATTTCAACAAAAACAAAACTTGTAACACCCAAGCAAGAACGAACAAATGTTGTTACAATCAAATGCAACAAAAATGGGTTTAGTCCCTTGTTTGTCGGCAACTGCTATTACTCCGGCAAAATCAACAGAGCCCAGCCTTATTTAATTATGCTCCTAATAAGTTGTTTACCAATAAATTGTTTATCGATAAGTTGTTTAAATAATAAGTTGGTTATTAATAATAAATTGTTTACCAGCTGTTTAAATAATAAGATGTTTACTATTAATAAGCCGTTTACTAATAAAAAGTCGTTTACCAATAATAAGTTGGTTAAATAAGTTATTTACCAATAAGCTGTTTAAATAATAAGTTATTTACCAATAAGCTTTTTAAATAAATTGTTTACCAATAAACTGTTTAAATAATAAGTTGTTTAGCAATAATAAGTTGTTTACCAATAAGCTATTTAAATAATAAGTTGTTTAGCAATAAGCTGGTTAAATAAGTTATTTACCAATAAGATATTTAAATAATAAGTTGGTTTACCAATAAGCTAGTTAAATAATAAATAAGTTGTTTAGCAATAAGTTTTTAAAATAAGTTGATTACCAATAAGTTGTTTAAATAATAAGTTGTTTAGGAATAATAAGCCATTTACCAATAATAAGTTGTTTAAATAATAAGTTATTTACCAATAAGCTGTTTAAATAAGTTGTTTACCAATAAGCTGTTTGAATAATAAGTTGGTTACCAATAAGCTGTTTAAATAAGTTGTTTACCAAAAATAAGCTATTTACTAATAAGTTTTTGTTTACCAATAATAACATTTGATATGATATTAAATCATTGTATCTTTTTATAATGTCTTTTTAGTAATTTTTAGATTTTATTTTAACTTATAAGTCATTATCAGTCGAAAATCTTTATAACTTGTTTTAACTTAAATTCTAACTTATAAGTCATTATCAACCGAACACTTTTACTTATAAGTCAACTTATATTTTAACTTATAAGTCATTTTAAAATAAGTTACTCTCAAACCGGCTCTAACAGCTTCCTACATGCTCATCCGGCTTCCTTTCCTCCCATCTTCCTCCTCTTCGGCCCACCATCTCTTCCATTTCTTTCTTCTCCACTTTCGGAGCATGGGCTCTGTTTCTGCCTTTCCGGCGGCGGCATATGAGAGCCTTCACGAAAATTTCATTTCCGATCTATGTTTTTGCCAAGTCCTAGGATTTTATAGATTAAAGGGTTTTCTTGCGAGATTAGTAGTAGGGGTTCGTGAGTACTTCAACATATGTAGTGGTAACAAAAAATGATGTCGACGATAATTCAGTGGTGTTACTTTGGCATATGTAGTGGCAGCCTTCTGGAAATTTCACTAATACAAGATACGTTAGGATGGGGATGGGCTATCCTCACCATTTCAATGGTTGCATCAATCGTGCTTTTTTCTTGTGGGACTCGATTTTATGCATACAAGCAAGCCAAGAGTGTTGATGTTAAAGTTTCTTGTGAATAATATTTTTCAACTGTCAAAGCAACTGCATCAAGAAAATAATATTTCCAGCCAAAATTTGGGACTAATGTCAAGTTGTGTATGTAGGCTTCAAGAAAACCACTTTGTCAACAAGATCAAGATGATGAGATTGAGGGCCCCAAGAATCGCAATTATATGCTTGAAATTGCGAAAGTAGTACTTCATCTGCTGCGTATTTGGACAATGCTTTTGATGTTTGCAGTAATATTCCAGCAGCCCCCAACATTCTTCACTAAGCAAGGCATGACCATGTAGAGAAGCATTGGGAATCACTTCAAGATCCCACCAGCCACACTACAGAGCGCGATAACGGTGTCCCCATCATTCTTTTGATGCCTTTTTACGATGTCTTTTTTATCCCATTTGCCCGGTTCATCACACGAAACCAGAAAGTGATGGAGAGGATGGGAATCGAGATGTTTTTATCGGTCATAGCCATGATAATTGCAGCATTTGTGGAGACTAAGAGGCTTGAGCTTAATAGAAAATTAAAATATAAATCAGAAACAATAGCACTAAGCATATTTTGGTTACTACCCCAAAATACATTTTGTTAGCAATTTCCGATATTTTTACTGTGGTTGGGATGCAGGAGTTATTAGTAGGGGCGTTCATGATACCGATTTAGGTTGTTGGTTTAAATTGATCTGATCTCGTTTTAACTTTGAAATCTTGAGTTGTGTTCTAATAATCAGATCTTTTATTTCATGATCGAACTTTGTTCAGATCTATGGAGGATGAAATTGTAGATTTTTTTTATTTAAATTATAAAATTTGTTATTACATTTTTGCCCTTTTCAAAAGCCATGTGATTGTTGAGCTTGAGTCCAGGTGTCAGCCTTATAAGTATAAACGAAGTTAGTCTAGGTGGCATGTTCGTTAGGGGCAGAGGTACAATTGACCTTAAATTTGTAACGTTAAGTGTACTCCCTGCAATCCGCTAACTGAGAAATTTGATCAGTAATTCATGTCACAATAGTGTTAAATTATCGTATCCATCTTTTTAAACTGATTTGGTCTTCCTTCTTATAATGGCGATTTATGAATAGGAAAAATCTCTCTGGAAAGAATACAAAACCAAAACATAATCACAGGCATACTTTGAACAGCAAGTCAAATGCATAAAAGTATCAAATCAAAGATAATAGCACAGGCATACAATCAAAACCTACATCTAGCAATAACTAATAACTTGTGTGTGAAAATAAAGCATTCATCCAGGTAGGAAGTAGCTGAAATTCAGCCGATAACAAGTACAAATCAAGTTTGTTAGGTCATGATATTTCACCTATTGAGCCGAATAAACTGGGCTTTCTTATTTAGTTAGTCCATTGGGTTTTCACTATTAAGTCTTAATGTTATTGGGCCTAGTTACTATATTATTTCTGTTAAGTCTTTATAAGATCGGGTCGGGTTATTAGGCTGGCCCATTAGATATTAAATATCTCCATCTTTGACCGATAATGATAAAAAAGCATGATGGTTGACTATGATATCTTCCATGCATTAATGTGGATGAGATTCTTGTACGGCCGACGGTAGCAAACAGTGACCGCAGGTAGTGGGTGGACTGTGCCGAGTCGGCAGAAACCATCAGATCAGGGGGCTGTATTAGAGGTAGTGGGTGGCACGGTAAACCGGGCTAGGGAGCATAACATAGAAAGAAAATCTTCAAAAAAAAGGTACACGCTTACAACTGAATGTTTTTTTATCTCTCTCAATACACTAGATATGATTATCCTCCATTGTTAACCCTTGTGAACACCTGTACTGACTCTCATGCCTGAGCTATCCCCCGAAAACCGTCAAGCTCTTGGTGTTGATCGTGTTTACTGTGCAGGATCAGGACGTCTTAAGTGATTGAGACGTGGCAGAAGATCTTGGCGTTAACATTGGCGCTAGAAGGAGGGTTGTGTTCTAGTGTCATTGAGTTTTCAATCACAAAACTTCATTTGCTCTACGTCGGAAAGAATGGTGAGGAGTAGAGCTGGTACGCCGGAGGGGCAACCGGAGGCTGTAAGTTCATCAGTACCTCGTGTTTCTGTTAAGGATCGTCTGGGTCCTTCCAAAAGTGCTCATGAGAGCACGACTTCTAAGCATGATTATGGGGGCTCTCATTCGAGAGCTCATGTCAAAGCCAGAAGGAGGTTGAAGTTTAATGAGGACAGAGATCGTGACCAAGACCGAAGACGGGTAGAGGGTTCGCCGTCCAGAACTCGTCACCAAAGTGAACGTGAGGACAGAGCTGCTAAGTTGAAAAAGATGGCGGACGAAGTCGATAAAACTTTGGAAATCCTTCTAAAGTAAAGGGAAGATATAGCCGAACAGATGTTTCGGATTAAAGATTTAGGGGACGAGGCGTCTAGTCATGTCCAATCCGAGAGACGTAGTGGGCCTAAAGATGTACCACGACGAGATGGAAAAGAGCCCGAGCATTCTATTCATACATCTCAAAGACGACCTCAGGACCGAAGGAGATCAAGGAGCAGAACTCCTGAGGTGTCGAAGAAAGCATTGGTGATAGTCGGTTCTCACGGTCGTGGGGGTGATAGACGGAGAAGTCAATCGAGGGAGCACGTACCTGAGAACAGAAGGAGAGAGCTTCAACGTGAATATTCTCATCATGAGGATAAACCTGCACGCAAGAGTAGATCCAGAAGTCCAACAAAGGCAGTAGGGTCAGATAGAGGGGGTCGATAGATATCATGGCGATAGAGATCGAGCCATTCACTGAAAGCAGTTCAGAGCCATTGGTCGTACCAGCTGGAGAGACTGAGGAGATCGAACTTGTCATTGGGAAGGACAAAACAGTGAAGATAGGTTCGGGTTTGCTGGAACCTCTTCGGACAAACCTTATGGAACTTCTTCGTTTTTATGTGGATATCTTTGTATGGGAGCCTCAAGATATGCCTGAAGTCAGCTGGAAGATTACTGAGCACCGACTCGATGTGGACCCATCAAAGAAGCCAGTTCGGCAGAAAAGGCGGATCTTTGCACCTGAGCGTCAGAGGATCATTGATGAAGAAATTGCCAAACTGATAGTTGTTGACTTCATCTTTGAGATCGACTACCCGGAGTGGATGGCGAATGTAGTGTTGGTGGAGAAGCAGAATGGGAAGTGGCGAGTTTGCATCGACTACACCGACCTGAACAAAGCATGCCCAAAGGACTTCTATCCCCTACCCCATATTGATCAGCTCATCGATGCCACTTCGGGGTATGCATTACTAAGCTTTATGGATGCTTTTTCAGGTTATTATCAAATCTCCATGTGCAAAGAGGACATTCCGAAGACGACTTTCATCACACACCGTTCGGTGTACGCCTACAAGAAGATTACATTTGGCTTAATTAATGCTGGAGCCACTTATCAAAGAATGATGAACTTTGTCTTCCAGAAGCAGCTCGAAAGGAATATGGAGGTATACGTAGATGATATGATTGTGAAGAGCATGCTTGTCCAAAAGCATCTGGATGATCTAGAGGAATGCTTTCAGACAGTCCGCCATCACAAATTAAGGCTCAATCTGATGAAGTGCACCTTCGGACTCGGTGCTTGTAAATTTTTGGGTTATCTTGTCAGTCAGAGGGGCATTGAGGCCAACCTAGAGAAGATCCAGGTTATCTTGAATATGAAGACTCCTCAGTCATTCAAAGATGTACAACGTCTGACCGGGAGGATTGCAGCTTTGAGGAAATTCATGTCCAAGACAGCAGAGCGATGTTTGCCGTTCTTCAGTACGTTAAAGGGGCCGAAGAATGCGAAGACGTTCCAGTGGACTTCAGAGTGTGAAGACACCTTTCAGGGCATAAAGACGTATTTATCTTCAGCTCCTTTATTGGTGAAACCTGCTCCTGCTGAGACCTTGTACTTATATCTGGCAGCTAGTTCGTTGGCAGTGGGGGCCGTCTTGGTTCGGGAGACAGGGGGGAAAGCAGCATCCAATTTATTATGTCAGCCATGTCCTAAGAGATGCTGAAATCATGTACCCAAATATTGAAAAATTTGCCATTGCTTTGATAATTGCTAGTCGAAAGCTTCGGCAATATTTTCAAGGTCGGCTCCTGGTCGTTTATACGGATCAACCGTTGAAGAAAGTGATGAGTAAACCAGAAGTTTCGGGGAGATTAGCAGCATGGACGATGGAGTTGTCCCAATTTTTTATCGAGTATCATCCCAGAACTGCTATTAAAGGTCAAGCCTTGGCTGATTTCATGGAGTGTTCGTTCTCCGAAGCAGATGCCGAGTTGCCAGAGGCCAAGACGTCCGATCGAGCAGTTGCCGTTCTTCAGCATGGTCAGAGCTCGTGGACGCTGTATGCAGATGGGTCTTCTACTTCGGACGTCAGCGGAGTAGGGATTATTTTGACAAGTCCGGAGGGATTCAAAGTGCAACAGACCATCAGATTTGGGTTCAGAGCAACGAACAACAAGGCCGAATACGAAGCAGTGCTAACAGGAGTTCGACTAGCGAAGAGTCTAGAAGTTCAGAAGCTGATCATTTACAGCGACTCTCAGCTGGTCGTCAAGTAAGTATCAGGAGATTATGAAGCTCGTGGGGTGAGGATTATGATCAAGTATTTGGCTGAGTTGAAAGACCAACTTCAGTACTTCGTCTCCTATGAGTTTCAGTGTATAGAGCGTAACGACAATTCCATTGCCGATGCATTGTCGAAGCTGGCCACTACGGATGCTGATGTTTTCAATGGGTCAGTTTATTTGGAGGTTTTGCAGCAGCCGAGTATCCAGCATGAAGCAGTGATGTGCATTGAACGTTCTAACTGTTGGATGACTCCCTACATTGAATATCTGGCAGATGGCGTCCTTCCTTCGGATCAGATGCTGGCAAAAAAGATCAAGTACAAAAGTGCCAATTTCATTCTTATTGATGGGGATCTTTATCGAAGGGCATTTTCGTCACCATTGTTGAAGTGTTTAGTTTCGTCTGAGGCCGAGTATGCTCTTCGGGAGGTTCACGAGGGTATTTATGGCGACCATATGGCTGCTAAGTCATTAGCTTACAAAATACTTCGGCAAGGGTACTACTGGCCTACGATCTTCAAGGAAGCTACAGAGTATGTGAAGAAGTGTGAGAAGTGCCAACTTAACAGTCCGATTCCATATCAGCCACCAAAAGAGCTATACTCGATATTATCTTCTATACCTTTTGCTGTCTGGGGGGTAGATATACTGGGTCCGTTGCCGAAAGCTAAAGCTCAGGTCAGTTTTGTCATAGTTGCTATCGATTATATGACCAAATGGGTAGAAGCGAAGCCACTTCAGTTGATAACGAAGCAAGAGTGCTTGAAGTTCATGAAGGAGTCCGTAGTGTTTCGTTTCGGAATTCCTAAAGTGGTGATATCGGACAACGGATGCCAGTTCGTGGGATCAAAATTTGAAGGATTTCTGAAAGAGCTTGGAGTTTAACACAAGAAGACTTCGGTGGCTCATCCACAGCCGAATGGGCAAGTTGAAGTGACCAACAGAACGCTGCTGAATGGGATCAAGCGCAGACTGGACGAAGCTAAAGGAAGATGGTCAGAGGAGCTTCTCAGCGTGTTATGGGCTTATCGGACTACACCAAGGACTACCACAGGGGATTCACTTTTCAGATTGGCCTATTGTACTGATGCCTTAGTCCCAGTCGAAATTGGATCCCCAAGTCTTCGGGTTAGTCAGTTCAAAGAAATCTATAATGAAGAAGACTGAAGGTCAACTTGGATCTGTTGGAAGAAACCAGAGAGGTGGCTTTGGTTAAACTGACAGCATATCAACGGAGAGTAGCCAAGCATTACAATAAAGGGGTAAAGCTTCGCAGATTTGAAGTGGGGGACTTCGTCCTCAAAGAAGTCGAAGCATCTACGCCACAGAACATGGGAAAGCTGATGCCGAACTGGGAAGGGCCGTACGAAGTAATTGAAATACCGAAGCCGGGAACTTATCGATTGAAGGCATTGGACGGATCCGAAATGAAGAATACTTGGCATGCTGGCAGGCTTCGAAAATATTTTCAGTAGAGATCGAGTTAGTTTATCGGAAGTCTGTAAATGTTGGATCGTCATCAATAAAAGATTCACTTTTTCACAAATTGATCTTCTTCCTATTGACCCTAAATTCACAATGGTGTAAGGAGGACGGGGGGACTCGCTGACCATTCGATGGTAGCCTTTTTGGCAGGTTGTCCTTATGAATTTGTCAGGCCCTTCGTGGTAGGAAAATTTCATCGGTGTAAGAAGGACGGGGTGGACTTGCTGACTATTCGATGGTAGCCTCTTCGACAGGAGTGTCCTCATGGGTTTGTTTCACCGCGAGTGGTAAACAAATTCCATAGTCCTTTTAATTTTGCTTTACCGCGAGTGGTAAACAAAATGCACCGAAGTAAGGAGGTATGGTCGGACTCGCTGGCCATTCGATGGCAGCCTTATTGTCAGGTGTGTCCTTATGAATTTGTTTTACCGCGAGTGGTAAACAAATCCCATGGTCCTCATAAAATTGTTCTACCCCGAGTGGTAAACAAATGTCCTTATATACTTGTTTTACCCCGAGTGGTAAACAAGATCTTGATGGTGCAAAGAGGATCAGCCGAATTCACCTTATACATGACCTCTCTCACACTTCGAAAAACGATAAGTATACATTACTTTATTTTGTTCAAGTGTTAAGTTTGGTTCATTCATTTCAGTTCATTGAATTCAGTTCATGTTATTCTTAACTTAATTGTTACATGCCTTATCAGATTCACAATTTAAGCCAAGTTCAAAATACACTTATTCAACTTCAGATTGATTGATGCTGAATTATTGACAAGAAACGAACTACTCAGAAGTCATGAGAAGGAAAATTAAAATTTCATTAATAATTAAACTATTCATTCATATATTCATATACTACGGATCCGATTACACAAAAAGATAGATAATTTTCACATAAATCCTAAAAGGTCAGAATGAAGTAGTAATATCTTCAAACATTATCCTCGCCTTCAGAAGAATCGAGCAAGGTCGGGTCCACATTAGCCGCAACCAACTTTTCTTTACCTCGGTTTCTGCAGTCCTCGTAGCCTTCAGAGTACACCTTCAAAATTTTTGCATTTAATTCATCAGAGGCCCGGTACTCAGTTTGAATTTGTTTACGCAACTCTTCAGTCAGAAGAGGACCTCGCTCCTTGAGCGCTTTTATCTTGTCATGAAGCTTACGACGTTTGGCCCTATGTGCTTCCTCATCATCCCGAGCCTTCGTCTGGGCTTCATCAAGTTGTAACGCCAAGCCTCGATTGACTGTGACGAGTTCTTCATTTTTGGCCTTCAGAACCAAATTCTCTTCAACCAGGTCGACATTCATATCAGTTAAAGATTGCTGGCTAGCCTTAGTCGTCTTCAACTCTTCTGCAGAAGTTTTCAGTTCTTCCTTGGACGATTTAAGCTCTTCTTTGGTTTGAGCCAAATCTTTCCGAAGGCATTCGTTGTTATACATGGCATCGTCGTGGTCACTTCTTGCCTTTACCAGAGCCGACTGCAATACAACATTTTCTCTCCTAGCAGCTTCTTCTGCAGCTTCGGATTCCATATATTTAGGACGTAATCGCCCAAAAACAGCATTGGCCTGTACATATTCAGTATTAATCAATCAATTTCAGATATATAGCCTAAGCATGATAAGAAGTATGAAGATTAAGAAAATAAGCTTACCTTTGCTATATAGCTCATGCCCTCATCAAGCATGTCCCCGATAAATCTGTCGCCAAACCTATGATCATCGGTATCCCGAACGAATGCATTGAACAAATGGAAAGGGAAGTTGGCATTGTATCGAGGCCATAGTGTTGGCGATGCCATAGCATCATTCTGGAAATCGTAAGATGAAGGCCCACGTGGGGGTGGCCTTGGTCGTTCAGGGGATAACATGGGTTGTTCACAAGTTGGGGAAGGGTCTGTATAGATATTTTCAGGCGAAGGAGATTGATCTAGAATGGGCTCGCGAAGTGGTGTTGGAGCTGATGCTGAGCTGGGATGGTTATCAGAGGGGTGTTTCCTTTTCCGGGATAATGCAGGTACGATTTCAACTTGTTCCTCCTGGAACTATTGGAGGAAGCTCGGTTGAAGACGGAGGTACCCTAAGCTCTTCGGCTGTCAGGGAGGTAACTTTGGCTCTTAATTTCTTGACACGGAGAAGATTTCTTCAATCAGGTCGATCGAGTAAACTTCCTTGAGGAGGGGCTGGCTTGGTGGTTGGTTCAGGTTCTGGAGTGGGTTCAGGGTCCGTTGGAGTAGGAATGAGCCTGGGTTTCCGAACAGCTCTCTTCTTTCGACGAGTTTGAAGAGTCTCTTCGGGAGGAAGAAGTTCGTCAGCTTCTGGTTCTTCTACTTGAGGTTCGGTGTTACGGGCTTCAGGAGTTGGATCATCTTCGGGTACAATCTCTAGTAGTGGAGTTTCAGCAGCTTCCGAAGATTTTCCAGATAAAAATTCTTCAAATTCCTTTATTTCTGAGGAGCTCGGTCTGATCAAAGATACTGCATAAAGTAAACAATCCTATGTCAGAATTCACATCACATAAATTTCCAAATTTATGTATATGCAAGATAGATTAGTACTCACATTTGTGGTCATACAACCATGCCTGCTTGGAGAGAAGTCCATAGTTCCATTCCTCCTTCGGGAAGTTGTCGAAGAGCTCTATCATTTCGGCCTCACGCTCCTCAGGAATGTCTCCGAAATCGACAGAAATTTTTTCATCGGTGGCCCAACTCGGTAAGGAGGCAATCTCAGGTTCCTTAACAAAGAACCATCCTTTGTTCCATCCTTTGTTGCTAGACGGAGTAGAGACCAACGACCGCCTCTCGAATTTCTCCCCTGTCTTCGGAGATTGTTTGCTTATGGCTTTGAATCCTTTCTCTCTGGACTGGCCGACCTTGTAAACAGTGAAGAAGAAATCAAGTGTGGGTTCGACGCCTAGCTCATGACAGAAAGCGATGAATGCTAGGATGTGAATGTAAGAGTTTGGACATTAGTTGGGCGAACCCAACACCTATAAACCCTAGGAGGGTTACTATGAAGGCGTGAAGAGGGAATCAGGATACCCTTCTCCAAGATGGTCACCGGAACAAGCTGTCCATCTCTCTGGTCGTTGGTACATCCGCTCCTCTGACCTAGGAGCTCTCACCTAAATGGGTGTCAGGGATATGGCAGCTGAGCTCGGATCCTCTTCAAATCTATTTCAGTGACAGTCGATGGAGTGTTAGGCATGAACATAACGTTCTTGGCTCCTATAAAATGCAGAAGGGTTGGAAAGGGGCTTCGACGTTAGATTCTTATTTGGGGTTGTCGCCATTAGGGTTTGAGCTTGATGCCTCTTTACTGAGGCTTGGATTCGGTGGGATGGTATTGAGTGGGGTGGCTCGGATAGGAGAACTTTGATTGGTATTCAGCACCACCATTGTTGAGATCTTGCAGAGAATGAAAGAAAGATCGAGAGAGAAGGAGAAAGCTCAAGAGTTTGGAATTTCAAATTGGTAGGTAAAACTGTCAAATTTGGGGGAAATTACATTTTATATTGACGGTTACACGGTACACGAGGGCGGCACATTTAATTTCTGGCAATGATGGGGAAGTTGAATGGGAAGCGTCCGGGTTAAGCCTCAGATATTTATCATATTGGGCCTTCCAATTGAACCTCCGGTTTCAGTCCATCCCTTTACTTTGACTCTCCACCGTTTGGACTTTGGTAAATTTCAGTTTGGGCCTGTCTCAACCCTATCAAATCCTATAATATCATGGACTATTTATAGTTTTCTATTAAACATCCTATTTAATAAAAAACTAGGGGGCAATGTTGGGTCATGATATTTCACCTATTGGGCCGAATGAACTGGGCTTCCTTATTTAGTTAGTCCATTGAGTTTTCACTATTGTGTCTTAATGTTATTGGGTCTAGTCACTATATTATTTTTGTTAAGTCTTTATAAGATCGGGTCGGGTTATTAAGCTGGCCCATTAGATATTAAATATCTTCATTTTTGACCGGTAATGATGAAAAAGCATGATGGTTGACTATGATATCTGCCATGCATTAATGTAGATGAAATTCTTGGACGGCCGAAAGTAGCAAACAGTGACCACAGGTAGTGGGTGGACTGTGCCCAGTCGACAGAAACCATCAGATCAGAGGGCTGTGTCAGAGGTAGTGGGTGACACGATAAACCGGGCTAGGGAGCATAACATAACAAGAAAATCTTCAAGAAAAAGGTACACACTCACAAGTGAATATTTTTTTTTATCTCAATACACTAGATAAGATTATCCTCCATTGTTAACCCTTGTGAACACATGTACTGACTCTCACACCTGAGCTATCCCCCGACGGTCGAAGCAATCAAGCTCTTGGTGTTGATCGTGTTTACTGTGCAGGATCAAGACGTCTTAAGTGATTGGAATGTGACAGAAGATCTTAGCGTTAACACAAGTGAATTCCGCTTATTGATAATTAGCCTTATATTAGCATCCCAAAGATGCCGAGCAACCTTACTAGTGCTCATGTGTAATCTGTTCATGTCCCCCAACAGCACTCAAGCCTCTCTTTTACTAGTATGTTAACCTTACCCCTTTTCAAGTGCTTTTTAGAAGCCACAAATCCAAAGTATTCCACTACTTAACTGAAAAAATCAGCTAAAATCAGACGGACCTGAGTACCTGACATCTTATCTTTCGCTGACATTCTAAACTCCTAAGAAGCTCGTGCACTGCCTGATATATGGATTAATTAGACTAGACCTCTTTGACTCCAGAACATTCTATTTTATTTTCCATTATTCTTATTTGTTCCTCCAAACAAACATGAAAGAAACAAAGAGAAAATAGCTACCTAACAACACATCAAGCAACATCGGAGGAGAGGCAATTCAAAAATTTAAGATAACATTGGTACAGGATGCATATATACACCGATAAAACCCTAACAAGTGATAGTGCTATTAGAATTAGTTTCCTCAATTCTAATTTGGTTGAGCTACAATATGAAGCATCACTGCCGTGCCTAAAAATTTTATGTCTGCATGCAAAAATTAATGATCACCAAAAGCCAAAAGTCCTCACAAGTAGATTTATTTCCATAATTAGATAACCAACTGGCTTTTGCAGTAATAGGAGATGATTTTCTGCCACTATGACCACTAGAAACAATTGGAGAAGATTTTTTAATCCTCATTTATATCTACAACTGATTTCCAGTGGGAATGAGACATTGTTTCACAACTAGTTCAGACAAAACTTCGTGGACTCTGGAGAGACACAAATTTAACTTAAAATAGCCACCAAAGTCCAAAAGTAGCAAGACCATGTATCCATGTCAGAACCAGGTAAGACATATATTTTTGAAAAATACTTTATAGCTATTTCTAACCAACTCACCCAAAGAAAACAACTCACCCAAAGAAAAATGCAGGTGATTAGTGTTAAGGAACATGGAAATAACACAAGACCTCGCAAAAGTAGCGACATACAGGTGGCTTTCAAGCAACAATTATTGTACTAAGATCTAGATTTACTGGAACAATGCAGCACAATTTTAACATGAAACCTCAATAATCTCAATTTGAACTTAGCTTGAAGAAGTACATTATCAGCAATTATTATCTGCTGCATCACAAGTAGATTAATTCTTTTGTCCAATAACCAAAAAGAAAAAGCTCAACCAAAGTGTTACAATGTCCCCTATCCGTTCTTTTCATTACTCCATAATTAACCATATAGCTTCAAGGAACCCTTCCATTCACATTTACAATAGCCAAGGCCTAGGGGAAATTCATATTAAGAATTAAATAGCTCTCAAGAGAGCATAAAAACACCCCCCCCCCAGCGTCCGAGATAATATTAACAAAGCAACAACTTATGAAAGAAATATCAAATGTCAGTGTTCTAAAAATCCCCCGCGTAGGCCCCACCTAGTCGCTAGGCTCCCCCTTGGCGCCCCGCCTAGGCCCCCACTTGGCGCCTCACTTATGCCAAATGCGGCAAAAAAATCCCTCCAGGAAATTAGGCGGTGCCTAGGTGGGGTCTAAGCGGAGAAGTTTTTTTTATTTTAATAACTACCCGAACCAAATCTTAATATATTTATTTTTCTAATGATTTACCATATTCATAGTACAGGTTGTAGCATATCAAATCACAACAAGAAGTGAACAATATCAAGTCAAAATGAATAATTTTATTATAGTTGTAATTTTTTGAACTTGTACTAACTTCAAATTATATAAATGATGATACATTTGTAATATTTAGTTTAATTCAATATAATTCTTAAATTTATGTTTAGTTTCTTAAGTTTTAATATTAAATTAAATTATTGAAATTTTAAATTTTATTATTTAATAGCAATCTTGTTTATGAATAAAATTAATACGTTAAAAATACGTTTGAACTTGAACTTTGAACAATTGCATGTTTGTGTTTGAACGTTGACATTAGCAATATGGTTTGAACTTTAAGCAAAGACCTTTATTATCTTTATTATAGATTGTTTTGCTTTATATTATTGTTTTGTTTGGATAAATATAAGATAAAATATTAAAATTGACTTAAAATAAAAAATCCCGCTTAGGCCCCTTAGGCGCTAGGACCTCTGGCCTCCCGCCTAGCGCCTTTTAGAACATTGTCAAATGTACGAGATAATCAAAACAATTATAATTATAAGGCATATAATCATAATCCAAAATTTTCTAGCAGTTGAATCTTTTAACCAAAAATCAAGAATCCATACAAGGAAGAACAAACAGAAACTATTCTGCAATTTTCTTTAGACAGTGTTATACATACTTCAACTAGAACAAAGTAAGCCTCTTACCAATAATAAAAACCAAGCGCATACGTCTCTTCTTAGGATATCAATTCCAACTCGAAGGCCAGTAGGCGTGAATCCCGTACCCCGTCTTCCAGTTATCCAAAAACACTACCTTCTTGACAGCCCAAAACGAAACCAACAGAGCAACAATCATCACCAACCTCTGCGCCGTCACGCTCCTAACCTTAACCAACAAATGAGTCATTAAAGCCAACAGCAGCCCAACAATAGTATACAAAAATCCGACAGCAAATCCTTCAGCTCCCAATTGCATACCTGACCCCTGGTAAAAGAAAACCAGCTTGTTTGGATCATTCCTATCAGCTATAAACATCGGCATTTTCCTAATTATATTATGCATTGCACCAGAAACACTGAAGAAATACACAAACACCGCCCCAGATAACCAAACCTTCCAATCGTGTAAAAGGGTATTCCCAAAAATCAATTTTTTCACCATAAACGGCAACCAAATCAAAAATGCCACTACTATGAACACCAACTGCTTCTGGGAAACAATTGGAGGACGATGAATCGGACCCATAACGATTTTCGTCTTGGATTCAATGAATTCACCCATGGATTCAGCTAAACGGGAGAAATCACCCGCATCCATTTTCTGGGATTCGGTTTTTAGGTCTCGATCGGACGGGCCGACGAGGCGGATGTGGGGGAGGGAATTGACACCAAATTGGGCGAAGGTAGATTGGGATTCACCAAATTCGATTTCGCAGAAGAAGAGTTTGGAGAGAGAAGGGGAGTCTTGATTGTTGGTGATGAAAGAAGTGGCGAGGAGAGAGAATTCGGATTTGAGGGATTGGAGGTGGAGCTCCGGTTTGTCATGGAGTTGGGTTGCGTCAAAGAAGATGAGGAGAGAGAAAGGGCGCGGAGGTTTGGTGAGGAAGCGGCGGAGGAGCTTGTCGTTGAGGTGGATTATGCCCGTTTTGGATTGGGATCGGAGGTTTTGGAGCTCCGAAACAGCTGAATCGGAATCTGGGTCGGATTTGTTGATGGGTAGGGCTGAGAAGATGAGAGTTATGAAGAGTAAAAGGAGGATTTGTTTTGTGAAGATCGCCATTGTTGGGATGGGAATGAAAGGGGCGACGGTTTTGTGATCTGGGAGACGACGACTTGAAAAGACTTACATGGGGGTTTTGTGTAGGGATTTTGAATCAAGGGCCGAAAATGAATCCTAATGATTGAAATCGGCTTGAGATTCACTCGAAAATACGACCGATTGGATACTTAAATCAGCTGAATTTGAATATATTACTTGATAATCCTTGCAATGCACGAGTTAGTTTCAATAATTATTTTAATAATTTATCAGGTATTTATGTCAAGAAAAAATACATAATTCAGTAAGCGTCTAATAACACTAATCAAATAGTGATATTTGAGTTTAATTGGAATACTAATACTAATCAATCCTTATATATAAATACAGCACAGCCTATCAATTTCAAATCAATTTCAATTGAAAAACTCAGTGAGTTAATTAAGCATTAACTTGTTCAATTGAAAAACTCACGATCAAGTCTATCATTCATTCGACCGACTTCTTATCTTCTACTCGATCTCGATCGATTCTTTTCCTCTCAAGCGTTCTATTCGTCGCTTCCTCTTCGTTTCCTTCTCGTTTAATAAATTCACTCGACTCCTCTAATCCTAATTCTTCAGGAGTAGCAGTAACCCCTTTCCCAATCACGGATCCGGCATGACTCAGTTCTGTAAGCAGCCGACACGACACTAATCCATCTGCCGCCACCAATACTTCGTCAGTCTCCACCGCCACATCGAGTATCCTCTCAAAAACCTTAATTACAGCTTCCTGAGCTGCCGACACCTCATATTCTTCTTCATCTAATACGATTTTCCTGTTGATTGAGTTCGAGGCGGTAATAACGATGATCCGGCGGCAATAACAGTGACAATTTGATGATGGGTTTTTGGTGAAATTGAGCTGCTGCTGCTTAAAGGTATGCCCAGGCGAATCTCTTTATCCAATTTCATGTGTATATATTTATATGTATATACACATACAAACTTAAATCAAGTTGTAGAGGTGAATTGGGTATTTTAAAGGTATGTCCAGGCGAATCTCTTTATCCAATTTCTTCATGAATTTACCAAGCAGGTTCATTGTCAGGTATTGGTTGTTGGGCTTTTGTTGAACATGGTCATTTTAAGTTCCATTGTTGATGCATATGCAACCTGTGGGAAATTAGAGGATGCCAGGAAATTGTTTGATGAATCTCCCAATAGGGATGTTTTGGCTTGGACCACCTTGGTTTTAGGATATGCCAAGTCGGGGGAGATGAAATTTGCTAGGGAATTGTTTGATTTCATGCCTGTGAAGAACTCTGTCTCTTGGTAAGCACATCTACATGGTAAGCAATTATTTATGCTTTTGATTCATTTGGTATATTTATAATTTGCTCTGAATAGTTACCATGAGAAACATGATATCAAATTGAACTATAGTGTGTCTCCTACTCTCCTTTCTAGCTACAAATTTTTGTGTAGCATTATGAAGGGAAAATGAGAAACAAACCCGAAAATAAATTACAATAATTATTTAGCTGTGTTGTTATTTTCTGATATCAACATGCATCTGGATTCATTCTTTATTTTGGATTTTGCCTTTACATTTTTGGCGTGAAATGTATACAAATGGAGCGAAAATTATATAATAACACAGGGAACTTGGCTGACTTGGCGCACTGTAAATGCTTGAAATAATCTTAATGCTTTATGGATCCCACTATTATGCTTGAATAGAAGATAGTGTTTTTTTGGTGGGAAATTCAAGGAGCAAACTGTGTAATGTTATTACTGGATGTATTATTTGACAATGGAAAGAGAGCATGGTTTTACGATTAAAATTAGATGGAAGAAGAATTCTGTTGTTGATATTTTAACTTACTTATGCCATAATAATGGAAGTGGAATCAGCAGTTTGTCATCTTAAAACTAAGCTTTTAAGTTATCATGTTGCCAGGAATGGTTGCATATATTTATTTCTTAATATATTTTTATTTAGCCGGTTTTGACAGTACACTAATCTTAGCTTTGGTGTCCTTAAATTGAAGGTTATTATTAACTCCTCCCCACACTCCTCTCTTCACTTCTCTGGATGATGAGACGCCACCAGTTAATCTTGCACAGAGGGGCAGACCTCGAAGTCAACACATTTCTATCTCAAGATCATCCACGATATCATGAATTCAATTTAGAAGGATATGGAGCAACCTTTGGATATGTAAGGCTAATGCCCTGAATATGAATGTTTACATTTGTTTGAACATTAATGCTTTTGTTAGATTTTTGAGTCCCCTCCCCATGTTTGGAAGTTTTAAAATTATTGAGTTCAGTTAGCTTATATTCTTGGGTTGCTTAGTGGTTGTTAATTGCTTTTTAATCTATACAATAAGGACTATTGAGTTCAGAAATTCACCTGTAGTAGAGTCCCTTGAATTTGTTTGAGTCATTTGCAGTTGATTAATGGATTTTGTCTGCTGTCTATTTGTTTATGTTTTCATCGTAATTTTGTAAATAAAACTTGATAGCAAATTTTAGAAGGGGTCAAACATATAGAGTTACAAATGATTAATCATTTTATTGTGTTTTGCATAAATGCTGGCAAAATGTTCTATTTGATTGTTCCCAAAAATAAATTACAGTAATTAATACTATTTATTTAGCTGTGTTATTATTTACTGATATCAACATGCATCTGAATTCATTCTTTATTTTGGATCTTGGGGTTTTGCCGAACAAATAATTTTGGCTGCCCAACCTGTAAATTTTACCTAATAAGTATGATATACATCTCAGGTTTGGCAGTAGCTGAACTGGAATTCTATCATCCTGCTTATGTAATAAATGCTGAGAAGTCCAGGAAATTGATAGCGGGTGCATTGGCAGTCTACTTTACACGTACACTCCGAGATTTACTATTTTCTTCATGAATTTGTATCAGTTTGTTCAAAAAGAAATCGTTCACTATATTATTATGGTTTCATGTTTCTAGCCCGTGCATTGCACGGGCTACCAACTAGTTCCTAATAAATTTTTGTGCTAAATTAAATTGATTACAATAATATTTGAGAAAGAAAACCTACACTATATATTTTAATTAATTAATTTAATAATGGTATTTTCAAATTTTTAATTGGCCATATCTAAAAATTGAATATCTTAATAAAATTATAATAATTAAATTATCTTACATAAAATTGGTCAAGATATATTATCTTAAACAATTTTTTTAATAAAAAAATATTATAATAAGTTTGGTAGAACGAAAAATAAAAAATATTTTAGACTTATCTTCTCTTGTTAGAAAATAAAAATAAAAAATTATTTATTTTTATCATCATTTATGTGTATTTATATATAAGAATAGAAGAATAGATGAGTTATCAAATTAAGTGAGTTAACTCACTTAATTAATTAAGAGTGGACTCAACGATTTTTTCAATTGATTTGATTTGATTTGATGATGTCATCATTTAATAAAATTTTCCAATTGATTTGATTTGATGATGTCATCATTTATGTGTATTGAAGTATTGAAGTTTGAAATTGATTGTCAAATTGATTAATTAATTTCAAATTAATTGGTTGTGATGCCTTAATTGTCAAATTGATTTCAAATTAATTGGTTGTGATGCCTTGATTGTCAAATTGATTAATTGATTTCAAATTAATTGGTTGTGATGCCTTTATATATAAGATATAATTATTGATTGTCAAATTGATTTCAATTGATTGTCAAATTGATTAATTGATTTCAAATTAATTGGTTGTGATGCCTTGATTGTCAAATTGCTTCAATTGATTGTCAAATTGATTAATTGATTTCAAATTCATTGGTTGTGATGCCTTTATATATAAGATATAATTTGAATATTTAAATAAACAAGCTAAATAGGACAAATGTGCAAAAATATCCCTGACGTTTATTTCAATGTCCAACGTGCTCACTATACTTTTTTTTTCTAAAAATACACTTGAAGTTACAAAATTTGGATCAATTGTGCCCCTACTATTCATGTGACTAACACGTGAATATATTCTGCTGACAAGGCTGACACCTAAACTCAAGCCCAACAACCACATGACTTTTGAAAAGGGTAAAAACGTAATAACAAAATTTATAATTTAAAAAAAATCTATAATTTCATCCTCCATAGATCTGAAAAAAGTTCGATCATGAAACAAAGATCTGATTATTGGAACACAACCTAAGATTTCAAAGCAAAAACAAGATCAAATCAATTTAAACCAAAATATCATGGGAAGAAAGCAACCTAAATTAGTATCATGAAAAACAAAAATCCAATCCGAACATGAACAAAGAAAATCAGTAAGCAAAACATGAACCTAGTTCAAGGATAAAACATGGATCAACTAGAGGAAGCCATAAAACCAGAACCCATAGGACCCAATTCTATATTAGAGCGCTTTGATCAAACTCAGATTCCGACGACTAAATTAGGAATCACCATCACAAAACTGGTAAATGGACATGATAATCAATAAGTATACATAAACATATCTGGAAAAAAAAATTAAATCTCACGTCCAAAACAGCACCAGAGTGAACATCCAACCCTTAATTTGAAAGCCCAAAATGGAACCCCCACTTCATATCCTAATTTTCAAATAAGCTAATCTGATTTGAGCTTGTTCTTCATCCTTAGGAATTTGGTGTTCTTGTAAAAGAGAAATTCAGAAACGGGTAATGAAAAAGAGAACAAAATGTTTGTTGGGGTGGTATGGAATTGTGCGGCAAAGCTCAAACTTCTCATCGCTAATATGTTTTTCCTCTGTTTCACTCCTCACCATGTTGCAATTCCTCTCTTCTCGTCTCTCCTTCTCTGTCTCTGAGGGACATTGTCAGCTTATTTATTGAAGCATCTACAAAAAAAAACTATTTAACTTCAATGAAGAACTAATGGAATTTATAAAGTTAAATTAGTATTTTTGACCATAAAAATGAATCCTGTTTAAAAGAAATCAAATTTAATTCATTTTGAAGAACGGAAAATAGCGTTCATCAAATTTCAGCACAAATATACACATTGTAGACATGAACCCAACCACCTAATAAATCCTAAAATACAGAAACTCAAGTACATGCTCATTATTTTGTTGATAGGATATGGAAGAAAATGCCCCCAATGTAGTATCTATTAGTAACCCTAAAAAGTCACCTCATAAGGTTTTCTTCAATCTAACTCATCTTTTTGATTGATGATGAAGGATCAAGACTATTTACACGAGGGACACTATCAGTTTGTTTCCGCTTTTTTTGGATCACGGCTCTCTTCTTCCATAGCCTTTAATTTGTTCTTTATAGCAACAATTTTTGCACTTGGAGGCTTTTCTCCTGAACAGCTACGTAGAATTGATATTTCTGTAATTGTATCCATAATACTCTCTCCGTTCCTTAATATAAGTCGTTTTTGTGACGCCCCCAAAATAGGTATACATCACCCATCTTGAGTCGCTAGATATCACACTATAAAAATCAAATACAAACATCATTTATACAACTATTGAACTGTCGTACAGAATACGACGACAGGTATACTGTGAGTTTTAATACAAATATATGTAACTGTCATGGTGCCTTGACCACAACCTTACAATGGTACTTTACATAAAAGTACAGTCAAAAACTGTTTTAGAAATTAAAATCTTTGGGAAGTTCTCAAGGAAACCTTCGTACATAAGAGGCCATGAATCTAAGTTATGATAGATATCATATGTCCAGAGAATTATCCTTGGTTGACCCAATAGACCCCAAAGAAAAATGAGAAGATTACTATCATGTTCATTCCAATGGTGAGTCTTCTCTTGACATATAATTATCTCCACTGTCTCCAAATGAAAATTATATTTCAAATAAACTCCAAGATCATATAGATAGTACTCGTAGATATACTCAGCAAGTGGATGTGCACAACCCTGTCTTATGATAACACGAGGTTGTATGTCATTAGACATCTTGTATGATAGTGACAAAACACCCTTCCAAAGTTGGGTTCGCCTCACCCTATTTTGTTCACCAAAATTAAATATCAAATGACGTATACAATACGACACACTTATCTAAAGTTCTCAATAAAATTATTTTCATACTATTTAGGGAGAACCTCAACAGCTATAGACCACCGTTCTATTTCTCTATTATCCCCGCTCGACCCAACTACACTTTTATTACCTGAAAGGAATTATGAAGCAAAAGGGTGAGCACAACTAGCCCAGTAAAGAATATCATAACTAAGATAATTAAATTATCAATAGCTTTTGTCAATAATAAATCAGATAATTAGAACATATGGTAGATGATAAAACTTTTTAACCATAGTTGCAGCGGAACGAGCAATCCATTAAAAGAGTCAAATAGACCATCAGGTCTATTATCTTCTCCATGTTAAAAGTCCACCAATAATGTTTTATCCCTGTAACATCAATCAACAATTCTTGTCCACAATCATATGAATAACTCATAATCATAATTGTGATTCTAAATTCCTTTTCGCACCCAGGACGAAGATTATTTTCATCACCTATCTTCATCTGAAACATCAAAAATCATGGTTATACCAAATCACAATCCCTGCTCATAATCATACTAATAAATTCATCTTTGTACTACGACCAAAGATATTCATTAACAATTCATCTTTGCACTACAGGCCAAAGACATACAACTGTATTTTAGAAGATTCAAGTAGAGCATGATATCTACTATCTTCTACGAATTTAAAAGTTTATTATCAATATTTTATCGTTGAGACTCAGCTTAATAAATAATTCACATCATCGAATCACCCATGCACTACGACCAATGATATTCGTTGATATCATATTCATGAATTAACCATGCACTATGGCTAAGGATATTCATTATTATCACATCAATGAATTAATATTTCATTACTGAGACTCAGCTCAATAATTAATCTACATCATCAATTCATCACTGCACTATAGGCCAAGGACATTCTTTTAGTATCACGACCACGAATTATCCCTACACTACGGGCCAAAGATAATCGTGTTTTCATCAATGGTCCTGATCATGCCATAAAATAATTCATCTTTGCACCCTTGGCCGAAGAGAATCCATAGCCATAATCATACCAAAAACTGTCCATCAATGCACTACGGCTAATGAGGACTTTTTCCACATCATTTGTAACATTACGGTCATGATTATACCGAATAATCCCTGGTCAATATTTTCATCATCATATAAATCAATAATTTAATTATTCACAAATAATATTACAGAATCACAATACTGACAACCAGGCCGTTCCCAGGAAAGAGGGGGCTTTCCAATAAGAATTTCTTCTTACTGGCGCGCAATTAGGTGACCAAACCTCTCCTTAGACAGAACTTTATAGACATTGCCAATAATGTTATCTAATAATATTATTCAGATAATATGAATTATTGCTTCGATAATGAAAAATACTGTGTAATGACAATTATTGAAACAACAGCAATATAAAAATATCAACGCAACAGTTATTGAATCAATATAATAAAATACTGAACAATAATTACTGTAACCATTATTGAGTAGTGCCTTCTTACGTAAGAGTCAATAATTGGTGCAATACCGTGTGCTACTGTGCAACAACGCGTATTACTGTGTTTTAACCACCGGGTATTCCAACAGTGTAAACGGTAACAACTACGCCGTTATTTTTAAACAACTTATATTTGTCGTTTTCTTCCTGGGCCCACACATGGCTGCGCCGTTGTACGAATATTCCCCGACAGTTCGAATATTCCACGACCAAACGAATATTCCCCGACAACAATGAATATTTTATAACCACTTACTTATTTTGAAATATTTGCGTATTTCACCCATAACTATCCACATTAATCACATCAACCCTTACTATTTGAAAATAATAATTAGAGGAATTTAAATTTCATTTATTAATTATTTGGGGTCTTACAATAACCAACATAACTCATCATAACACTTAATAATACCACATATACCCATATTTTTCATCAGTCCAATGCTTTTATTATGACTTTCATCATAATCTACGTAAACAGATCATTTTCACAATTTAATAAGGAATGAAATACAAAGGATCATTCACCATGCATGTGGTAATCCACATAGACAGGTTATTCTAACAGAATAATAAAAAATGGAATAACAGAAGGATTCACCATGCGTGCGATAGACTGCACAGACAGGTTATTCCCAACAAAATAATAAATAATGGAACCAGGTCCGGCATAAACGCACATACAGGATATTCCGACAGAATAATAAAGAATGGAATGACAACAAAAATCACATTGCATGCGATAGACCGCACAGAAAGGTTATTCCAATAGAATAATAAATAATGGAACTAGGTCCGACGTAAACGCACAGACAGGATATTCTGACAAAATAATAAAGAATGGAATAACAACAGAAATCACCATGCATGCGATAGACCGCACAGACATGTTATTCCAACAAAATAATAAAGAAAGGAACCAGGTTAGGCAAAATTCGCACCGACAGGATATTCCAACAAAATAATAAATAATGGAACAGGTCCGGCGTAAACGCACAGACAGGATATTCCGACAGAATAATAAAAACGAAATAATAGAAGAATTTCACCATGTATGTGGTACTTCGCATAAACAGGTTATTCCAACATAATAATAAAGAATTGAAATATCAGAAGAATTTCACCAAGTATAGGGTAGTCCGCGTATACAGGTTATTCCAACAGAATAATAAAGAATGAATAACAGAAGTTCTCTTCATGAATACAAAAGAACTAATACCCCTTACAGGTACAACAAATAATATCCCTTACGAGTACTAACAAATAATATCCCTTACCTTTGAAAGAAGAGTACGTACTCCGACTGGTAGGGCGAGGATATACTCGAAGAAAACTTGCACTATTTTCAAAGCTTTCTTAAACTCTAAAGAAATACGCTCAAGATTATAGAAGAAGAACTCTCTCTATAGTTTCTCTCTCTAGAGTTTCAGTGAATTCGTAAGAAATAATGAAGGAATGAGCTTCTATTTATAGAAGAATGAATTGAATAGCAACTAATTCATGAACGGTACAGATTGATTTACTTTTAATCGGACGGTCCATATTTAAAGCAAAATCTTTTAAATAAAATATAATATATTCTATTTATAATCTAATAAAATGAATAACTTTATAAAAGTATTCTGTTTTATATAAAAAGATTTTACTATGCAAAACACTATGCAGACACTATGCAACACTATGCATAATAAAATATAATATATTCTATTTATAGAATAACTTTATAAAAGTATTCTGTTTTATATAAAAAGATTTTACTATGAAAAATACTATGCAGGCACTATGCAATACTATGCATAATAAAATATAATATATTCTATTTATAGCATAACTTTATAAAAGAATTCTGTTTTATATAAAAAGATTTTACTATACAAAATACTATGCATAATAGAATATAATATATTTTATTTATAGAATAACTTTATAAAAGTATTCTGTTTTATATAAAAAGCTTTTCTATTTTATTACATTAATAATGCTAATAAAACAAAATTGAGTGACTTATCACGTAAGCATTAATAATCAATATCGTGTGCTACTATGCAACCACGCGTATTACTGTACTTTTACTACCGAGTAGTTCAATAGTTTTAACGGTAAAACTTCCGTCGTTATTTTCATAAAAATATTTTTGTCGCTTTCTGAATCCGACAATAATTCTGTTGTGGGGTCCACCAATGATTGTACCGTCGTACAGATATTCCTTGACAAAAAGAATATTCCCTGACTAATCGAATATTTTCCGACACAACGAATATTTTATATCAACTTGCTTACTTTAAAAAAATTTCACATATTACCCTTAATTTTAAACATTTATCAATTTAACTATTTACCAAAATAGAAAAATTGAATACTTTTTATTTTATAAAATTCGGGGTCTCACAGTTATAGAGAAATATTTTTGTTCCTTAATATAAGTCGTTTGAGAATTTCAAGTAAGCATTAATTGCTTAGTTTCTAATATTACCCCAAGTATTAAATGTAACTTTGGTTCTCTCACTATTTTTTATCCAATAAATAACAAACGCTTCTTCTAATACAAGGGCAATATAGACAATTGATATTATAGTTAATGCTATACAATCATTACCTTAATATTTGTGCACAACCTTAAAACGATATATATTAAGGAACGAGAGGAGTATTAAATAAATTTGGTAAATGAGTGAACTTGAGCGAGTGATAATGAGTTTGGATTTAAATGAGTTTGGTTTAAATGGATATATGGATTGTATTAAATAGACATGCATCGATATGATTTGCCCATATACCATTTAATTGTCAGTCTAAACATTTTTCTCTTTCATCTTATTTGTCTCATTAGAATTTTGTCACACCCTCTAAAGAATTTTGTATCACGTCCTCTCTCTAGAATTGCATATCACTTTCTATTTCCAAAATCTTTTAAACTAATTTTCTTCGTTATTATCTTACTTTCTCTCTTTAAAACTTTATTCTCTCAAGTGTTAACCACTTTCTTTATATAAAAATTAAAGTGTACCACAATACTGTGTTTGTAGGTTTTTTAAAAAATAAAAGGACAAAATAATTAAAATCTCTCCAAATGATCAAATTTCATGTTTGTGAATTTTTTTTAAGGAGAAAGAAAATAGTTTTGGAGGTAAATTAAAGTTGAATTTATTTTTGACTCAAATTTTTCTACCTAAAAGTGGGAGAATTTGGAGAGATGGAAAAGTTAGATATTTTGATGTTTCCTAGTGGCACAATAGAGATCTAGGAAGGGGTTGAATAGATCTTTAAAGCTTTTGGTTTTTAAAAGAGTATTATTAGATAATTAATTAATCAATATTAATTAAACACAATGAAATATAAGTTGAACCCCCCTGAAGATTATGAGAAAATCTCAATTCTAAATTTAGTTCTTGTGGTTTTACAAGTCACAAACAAGTAAAAAACAAATAATAAACAAAAAGTACATACAAAAATTAAACGACACACAAAATTTTAAGTGGTTCAGAAATTGAATAACTCCTAGTCTACTCTTTTACTCTACGAGTAGAAAATTTACTAAGGATATAGATCACTAAGATCTTGTACAACTGAACCACTCATGTTCCTTCGAGTCACTAAGTTTCGAAATAGGGACACTTTGTTCATATCACGAAGATCTCTTCAAGTCACTTAGACTTGGAAGATTATCACTAAGACAATGAGACACTGAGAGTTATAAAGTTGTATGAGGTAGGGGTGTGCAAATAAATTGGTTTTTTCGATTTTTGGACGAATCGAACCGGTCCGAATTAACCGGTTCGGTATAAATGTAAACCAGTTCAGTATCGGTACAGAAAATCGGTATATACCGATTAAACGGTACCAGTTTTGGGACATGGTTTTCATGGATTGGTGTAAACTTAACCCAACCGATATATACCGATTTTTAATTTTTAATTATTAATAATAATTAATTAATAAATAATAATAATAAAATAATAATAAAAATAATAATTATATTAATTTTCGATAAAAATTGGTATCGAACCGGTATACCGGTCCAACCGGTACCGGTATCAGTATCAAAATTTGGCTGCTTTTGGTACCGGTTTGGTTCAGTATCGATCTAGTTCGGACCGATTTTTACCGGTTGAACACCCCTAGTATAAGGTACTACTAAGTGACTTTAAGATCAACTGCTAAGGTGCTTAGTAACAGAACAAGATGTTCTCAGTTTTTATAGAGTGGTTTGTTCGAGCTAGCTCTGTCAGAGTTTCAGCTTGATTGTTTTTATGATCATTAGTTTGATTTGAAATCTACTTGCATGCTTTTATATAAGAATGAAACTGCTATAGTTGAAGAAATTAGGGAATACAATTTAGGTCCCTTCCATTTTTCCTCATTATGTTCCCATTCCTTCATTGTGTTTATTAGTGTCGGCTATTGTCTCACTTAAGGTTGTCGTAGAAGGCAATTAAGCACCAGTGCCCAAAAGTCATAGTCATCGCATACAAAATACAATTTGCCCTTCGATGATTTGTTCGAGTCTACAATTCTTATAGATGTCTTTTTACCACATTTGCATACCCTAGGAATGTAGCGAAAGTCACCATTATTCCATCCTACATTATTTCTTGACGAAGACATGACTCTTAATTCACATAAATAGGAGAAACAAGGGATGATGCATGTTAACAAGCACCTTCTGGGCAACTTTTAAACTGAATAACAACAATAAATTTATAAAAATAAAGTAAAGCTAGAGAAGAAATTAGTTAATCTACATACCTTTCTTGTGAATATGATGAATTAATATCCCTTACCAAAGTAAAAAAGAAAGTACAAATGTTTAGAAAATAACTGCTAAAGGTGAACAAATGTAAGGAAGTGAGACTTTTATAGCCAATGTATATGGTGTGACATATTAGACAAATTTAGACCTTATTTGACCGTTAGAACCATGCATCACATTCTTTAGGCGACTTATATGCACGCACAGTTAGTTTAGAATGAAAATATAACTTTTTCACTTTTATCTCAAAACCTCATGTATTTTAAGTGTACCTTTCTAGACAACATATAATTAAGTAAGAAAATGGTAAAATTCCAAGAGGTAAAATGAAATTTACCCCATCGTTATACCTTAATGTTGGAGCTAATTGTTGTTGGGTTTCTCTCTCGTTTATCTATAGCTGCTTTAAGCCGTACTGCACATGAAGAGTTTCGCTTTAAAAAGAATTGGTATTTGAGTTTTGGCTTATACATATATGGCAACTCATGTTCACCCTCATAATAAATGGGTATTTATAAATTGCATGTATTAAGAAATTAATAACGAAACTCCATTTAGTATGACCAGTGTTAACGCCAAGTTTTGCCGGCGCGTCCAATCACAAAATCCACGCGCTAGAACCTGCACAATAACAGATCACACAGAAGCTTGACGGCTTGTGCCGCCGGGGGATAGCTCCGGTGTGAGAATGAGTACAGGCCGTTCACAAGGTTTAACAACGGAGGATAAGTGTTTAGTGCTTAAAAATAGGTATTACCTTTTAATTGTAACCTTGGCCTTGTATTTATAGTGCTCACCACCTTTAGAATCCTTCTCCGAGTCGGATTAGGACTCATAGTCATGGTAGTTACCATAACTTGGGTCCAACACAATCTCCGTAAAAGGTGCAGGTGGAATCCAATCCAACCACTACCTTTATAGCTACCTTATTCAATTATGATTGAAATCCTAAACTTTGCACGCAGGAGAGCCCACCGTGCAGGCCCAAACGATCCCACCATCAAGTCTGGGCTTCGGCCCAAAGGACTCGAGGGCCCGCCCCCGAACTCCACACGATAGGGTTATGTATCCGGCCCAAAGGACTCGGACACCGAACCCGAAGAGTATCCCCTAAGGTACGGCTCCGGTCCAAAAGGACTCGGATGCCGACCCGACTAGCTCCAACCTCTTCATGGGCTTCAGCCCGGTAGTCTCCCAAAGCCCTTCTAATGTCAGGCCTTCGACCCACATGAAGGTCGGTAAATTACTCCCGAACATTGCCCCCCAGTCTCTGATTGTAAGATACTTATAATCGGAGACTTGCGAGGTCAGGTATACGAAAGGACACGACAACTAATGACGAGTTGTCTGGGGAAGCCAAACAGTCTGTCCTCGTTTCTCGAAATGTTGCACGCCTTTCCAAGCTTGGTCCCACCTTGAGCATTTAATAGCCGCCCTAGGGTAACGTGCACCTACACCTATAAAAACCCCCTTTTCCCCCTCATTATCACTTTTTCTGAATCTTCTCGTCTTCAAAATTTCTGCTAAAATTTCCCGGCAAAACGATTTCCGGTAAGTACACAGCTCCTCCCCATTCTTGCTAATTTTAACCATTTTACTTGTTTTTGAGCTTCATTCTTGCCTGTTTTCCTCTTAAAAACTCACACCTGTGTCTCATTCCCTTCCAATCACACCAAATGGCTGATTCTAGCACTCTTCCCCCAACCACTGAACAAATTCCCCCTTCCGTCACCACCGGCGACCTGATTCCGGTCGATTTGCCGGTGACTCCTACTGACATCACTACTTCCTCTGCCTTACCCACTTCGATAAGTGCCGAAGCTAGAATCCGAAACGCCTACCATTCCAGTGAAGAGTTCTCTCATCTCCACACCCCTTCCACCATCACTTCTTCTCAAATCCCAGACATCCGATCCTTTTTTAACATTCCCAAGGAATATAAGCTTCGGGCTCCCAACCCCGAAGAGAAAATGTTCTGGAGGCCCGAAGGAGAGTGGGTCGCCATTCCCCTATATCTATTCAAATACGGGGTTCAGTTCCCACTCCATGATTTCATCTCATCCTTCCTCTGCTTCGTGGGTATTGGGTTCGCACAACTCGTGCTGAACTCGTATATCCATCTAATTTCTTGCATAGCCCTGTGTCAGGAGATAGGGGTCACACCTGGCCTCGATTTCTTCTTTGCCTTGTTCACCGTTGGCGGGTCGAAAGAACCTGGCCTTCGTCAGCTAACCAAACGACCCAACCGATCAGTCCTCATCAAAATCCCTTCGAGTAACAAGGGCTGGCATGACAAATGGATCTTCGCCAAGGGAACTGATCTCCAACTTCTTCCCAACTGGGCCTATCCCGATGACGTTGCCGCCAAAGTGTCAAATTTCCCAAAGGATTGGGCCTCTACCTTCAAGGCTTTCTACAAGAAGTTGTCCAAAATCGAATAGAACCTGGCCGGGTTGTCAAACGAAGCCTGGTTGTACAAATATGGGTGTAAGTATTTCGCATCTCCTTTGACTTTCTATATTTGTCATATGATAGCTTCTATCTTAACCCCCTATCCTTTGTGCAGTGACCATTTTCAAACCCAAAGGCACCGACGACTCTTTGATACCCTTCCCCATTGTCACCGAACCTATCCGACCACCAATAACCGACGACTCTCCCGACGAAGAGACCATTCCCATTGTAGAGCTGTCGGTGGGGTCCACTTCCGGTCCCGACCCCTCGACCATCAACAAAGTGGCTCTGAAGATGAGCCGAGCGGAGAAAGCGACGTTGTTGAAGAAGTCCAAGAAGTCTTCCAAGCCGACCGCCAATTGTTCCCACCACAGTCATCTCATCAACTCTCCCGAAGCCGACCCTTCCGCTACCTCCTCCTCCAATCGAAGTGATCGAGGATTCGGAGGACACCGAGGAGGCTCCTCTCGAACCTCAATCCAAAAAACCCTGACTAACAGAAGATTCTGAACAACAGTCGAAACAAAAAATTACTGTTGCCGATCCCATTCCTACTGCCACTCCTAATTCCGGACCGAGCTCTTCCCATGGATCGCCAACCACCTATTGGCCGAAGAGTCCTTCAGAAGTTTTCCCTTTCACCCTCTTCGATCACTTCAAACTGTCGGGTGATGATAAGCGATTAAAGGACTTCTCTTCCGAAGAGTACCTGGTCGCCTATGTCCGCGCCCAGTGTCAGGTATTTCTGAATTTCAATTCTGTCTTGTTGTTACGAACATGTACTTTTACGTTGATTACTGATGTATGTGTTTGCTGTAGGCCAACGCCATCCTCGCTCGAGCCATCCCTCCTTTTGTTCGAACCACAAAAAAGGAAGTTTAGCTAAAGACGAATGTATAACTTCTTGAAGCTGAAATTGGTGGCCTGCGTTCAGATTTGACGAAGAAACGGGATCTCCATGCTGAGACTCGAAATAAGGCATCCCGAGCTGAACGTCATTCTGAGAAGCTCGAGCAGAAGTACGCATCACTTCTGGTGGAGAAGGGATCATCTGACCGAGGAGGTTAAGGATCGGAAAAAAGGCTGTTGATGCCCTGCAGGAGAAATTTTTAGAAATGATGGCTAAAATGATGCAGGTTATGCGGGAGAATACTAGTTTAACCGCTGAAGTCAACTCCTTCCCCGAGAAGATCATCGAGGCCCAGCAGCAAGCGGTTGCCGAATATGAAGAGTCCGAGGCCTTGAATGAGAAGGTCATGGCCCAGTTTGGTGATGGGTATGAAGCTTAACGTGAAAAGGCTCGGGCCAAAATGACTGCTGCTGGGCTCGATGCCTCCATCCTTCACTCCTCCGATGAAGAATCTAAAGCCAAAGATGACCCTCCTCCTGAATAAATATTGTTAGGACTTGTAAATTTTTTTTACTTTTTCCATTGTACTTTTTATTTGTACTTCGCACGAATCGTAAGCGATCGGGTTTTGTAAAACTTCAAAGTATGAATGAAATAGAATATTTTTGCTTATAAATTTTTATAATCAGTTATACTTGTTACTTATCTCGATCAGTGGTATCTTTCCGAACCTCTTGATCGGATAGTGCTCGAAGCTTGCTTGAATAAAAAATTTATAGTTTTCTCGATCAGTTATACTCGTGACTTATCTCGATCAGTGGTTTTTTTCTGAACCTTCTGATCGGATTGTGTCTGAAGTTTGTCCATTCGAGTATTAAAAATCATATGAATATAGATGAAGTTAGCATCTCTGAAGAAAACTTTCATTTATTTCATTTAAGATTGATCGGTTACATGGATAAAGAAAAGAATGACATAACTATTACTGGTAAAATTTTCTAAGTCTTCCAGCATGCCATGTATTCTTTACTTTCTAACCATCCATTGCTCGAAGCTGGTATGTACCTGGCTTCGGCAGCCTCTACCACCTCATAAGGTCCCTCCCAGTTAGGCATCAGCTTGCCTAGTGTTCTGGGGGGTTGATGCCTCTGACTCCCGGAGGACCAAATTTTCTACTGCAAACCTTCTCGGCTTCACCTTTTGGTTGTAGTGTCGGGCTGTTCTCTACTGATAAACTGCCAACCTCAGTATGACAAAGTCCCTAACCTCTTCTAGTAAATATAAATTTATTTTTAGGCCGTCGTCTTCATTGTTAGCTCTTTGTACTGACTGACCCGAAGGGTGGGGGATCCGATCTCAACTAGTATGAGTGCATCGGTCCCATATGCCAATCTGAACAGAGAGTCTCTGGTTGTTGTCCTTGGAGTAATCCGATATGCCCATAAAACACTTAGTAGCTCTTCGGGCCACCGACCCTTCAATTCATCTAACCTTCATTTTATCCCGTTAAGCAGGGTTCAATTTGTCACTTCTACTTGACCATTAGATTGAGGACGAGTGACTGAGGTCTTGCAATGTTGAATTCCTAACTCCTTCAGAAAACCCTCGAACTTCGAACCCACAAACTGTCTGCCGTTATTAGAGACCACTACCATCAGAATACTAAAATGATAAATGATTCCTTCTTTGAAAAATTTCAGACATTCTTGTTCGGTGATCTTCTGCAGTAATTTGGCTTCAACCCACTTTGTCATATAGTCGATAGCCATAATCAAAAAGCTAACTTGTCCCTTGGCCTTCGGCAGAGGCCGTAGGATGTCGATTCCCCATACAGCAAAAGGAATTGGGGATAAGACCGAATACAGCTCTTCGGGAGGTTGATGCGAGATAGTGCTATTTAGCTGACACTTGGGATACCTTCTGACGAATTCCTTGGCCTTAGTGTAGATAGTCGGCCAGTAATTCCCCTGCCTCAAAATCTTGTGTGCCAGTGACTTGGCCCCCATGTGATCCCAACAAATCCCTTCATGAACTTCCCTGAGTGTATAGTCTGCTTCCGAGGGAGTTAAGCATTTGAGTAGGGGAGAGCTGAAAGCCCTTCGGTATAGATCCCCATCGATGAGGACGAAATTTGAGCTTCGGTGTTTGACTTATCTTGCTAGGATTCGGTCCGAAGGGAGGATCCCCTCTACTAGGTAGGAAATGTAAGGCGTGAGCCATCAGTCAAGTCAGTCCAGAGCTAGCACTTCTGTCTTCGAAACACTGGGCCGTTTTAGAACCTCCAGGTATACCGATCCGTTGAAGGAGCTTGCTTCGGTGGTTGCCAATCTCACTAGGACATCTGCTATTGTATTATCTGACCAATCCACCCCCTGACAACTGTGTGATGCAAAGTATGCGAGCTTATCCTTTACTTCAGCCAGATACTTTGACATTCTTTCCCCCCGAGGCTCATACTCACCCGACAACTGCTTGACCACCAGTTGCGAATCACTGTAGATGACCAACTTCTGTACCTCCAAGCTCTGGGCCAATCGTATCCCTGCTAGGATGGCCTCATACTCTGCTTCGTTGTTTGTGGCCTTAAACTAAAATTGGATCGCCTGCTGGACTTTGAACCCTTCGGGACTTATTAGAATGACCCCTGTTCCACTGATGTCCGAAGTCGATGATCCATCCACGTACAACGTCCACGAGGTCGGCTTTTTTTGGGTTTCGGCCACCGTGCTCACATCTGACTCTGTAAAAGAACATTCTAATATGAAATCTGCTAAGGCCTTCCTTTTAATTGCCATTCGGGGATGATATTCTATAGCAAATTGTGTTAATTCCATCGCCCATGCGGCCAACCGACCTGATACCTCTGGCTTATGCAAAATCTTCTTTAATGGCTGATCTGTATATACCACTATTAGCCGACCCTGGAAATAGTGCCTGAGCTTTTTGCTAGCAATTATTAAGGCATAGACGAACTTTTCCAGGTTCGGGTATCTGATCTCTGCGTCTCGAAGTATGTGGCTGACGTAGTACACCGGGAACTACTTTCCTCCCTTGTCACGTACCAGTGCTGCCCCTACTACCATCAGGCTTGCAGTTAAGTATAAATATAGGGGTTTCGAAGGGATTGGTTTCATCAGCAATGGTGCCGAAGACAGATATGTTTTGATCCCTTGGAACGCATCATCGCATTCCGACGTCCACTAAAAAATTTTCTCGTTCTTTGGCCCCTTGAGGGTGTCAAAAAAGGGTAAACGTCTTTCGGCTGACCATGACACGAATCTCTGAAGGGAAGCTATCCGGTCGTCAACCTCTGCACATCTTTGAATGTCTTTGGAGATTTCATGTCTAAGATCGCCGAAATCTTCTCTAGGTTGGCTTCGATTCCCCTTTTGCTGACCAAGTATCCCAGAAATTTTCCTGAACCCAAACAGAAGGTACATTTGGTCGGGTTTAGTCTCAGTTTGTGTTTTCTTTCTGTTTCGAACCAGTCTTCTAGGTCTTCTAAATGATTCCAGACTGACATGCTTTTTACGATCATGTCGTCCATGTACACTTCCATACTTCTGCCCAGCTGCTTTCTGAATACAAAGTTCATCATCCGTTAATAAGTTGCCCCTGCGTTCAGCAATCCGAATGTCATCTTCCGATACGCATATATAGCCCGATGTGTGATGAAACTTGTCTTCGGGATGTCATCCTTGCTCATCGAAATTTGGTGGTATCCCGAGAAAACATCCATGAAACTTAACATTACATACCTTGAAGTGGCATCAATGAGCTGGTCTATGTTGGGTAGAGGATAGAAATCTTTTGGGCATGCCTTATTCATATCCGTGTAGTCTATGCACAACCTCCACTTTCCATTTTGCTTCTGAACCAAAACCACATTCGCCAGCCATTCGGGATAGTCGATCTTGAAGATGAATCCCGCCTCCAACAGTTTAGTAATCTCTTCATCTATGATCCTCTGCCTTTTCGGGGCGAAGATCCTTCTTTTCTGTATCACTGGTTTCCTCTTCGGGTCTGTATGTAGCCTGTGTAGTGCCACCGATTCGCTTACCCCCGACATGTCGCTAGGCTCCCAAGCGAAGATATCGGTATACACCCGAAGTAAATCCACCAGACCAGTTCACAGCGGTTCTATTAATCCTGCCCCAATTTTGATCAGTTTTTTCGGATTCCCAGGTATCAATTCCACATCTTCTGTCTCTTCTGCCGGCAGTGCCATGGGTTCAGTATTGCTCTCAGTAAATGGCTCTATCGTCGATGGCCATTGTCTGTTTCTGTTTGCTGACCCCGACCCCTGAGGAAATCAAAGTATTCGGATAACACCTTCGGGCAATGTCTAGATCACCTTTTACCTCCCCTGATCCCGTTCGGTGTCAGAAATTTGATTTTAAAGTGAGGTATAGACGTCACTGCCTGTAATGCTACTAATGTCAGCCTCCCCAAGATGGCAGTTGTAGGCCGAATCCACTTGTACTACAAAAAATTTCACCATTATTTCTGCTTGCTGAGGGGCTGTGCCAAACCCGACTGGTAGCTCTATCATTCCTGACACATGCATCGGGTCGCCACTGAAATCGTATAACGGACGTTCTCCGCCCAATTCCATCTTCTTTCCTTCCAGATCCATCCTTTGATAGGCATGCGTGTAGAGTATATCGATCGAGGACCCGTTATCGATCATCATTCTTTTCATGTCTACTAGCCCGACCTGTGCAGTTATTACCAGCATCGCATCATGTGGTTCGATATGGTCGGTAGGATAGTCTTCATCCGAAAAAGAAATAGATACTCCTGAATAATCCCTATCCTTTCTGGGCGATGTACCAGCTACCGACAATACGACCTCGAGATGCCCGCTCCTCTTCTTACCGGTTACACGCCCTACTGACCCTCCCGATATCACATTAATAACCCTTCGGGCTTGTGGGTACGGTTGAGGCTGTGATTCCAGAGCCGGATCCCTGTTCTCCTCCCGGGGGACTTCTGAACCTTCTCAACCGACCACATACTGCACCAGCTGCCCATTCTGGACGTTCTTCTCTATCAGATCCTTCAGGTTATTTCACTTCTTCGTCGTATGCCCCCGACACTGATGGTACACACAATATTTGTCCCGGCCCCTCTTCCCAGGCTTCGGGATTGCTTGGCATGGTTTGAAAAAGGGCTTATTTCGCATCTCCTCCAGTATTTTAGCTCGGTCCGTGTTAAGGACAATGTAGACTTTGTTGATATTCTTGTTTGGGAAAGGTGGCCTTCCGTTGTCTGACCCTCCCCCATTGTAGCTTTTCTTACTGTAATTATCCAACCTCCCCTGATTGTCTGACTTTTGATAACTCTGTTTATCTCGATCCTTGGACTTCTCATAAGATTGGGAGTGCGGTTTAAAGTTCCCCATCGCCTCCTCTATTGCTATGTGACCCTCAGCTTGGTAGAAAGCTTCTGTCAAGTCAGCCGGAGGGTTGATCACCAAATCCTTCATAAACTTCTTCGACTTCCCGATGTCCAGGCCAGTAGTGAAAAATCCCAGGGCTTGCGAGGAGTTTCACTCTGCTACTGATTCCACCGCCTCTCGGAACCTTTTGACGTACTGTCCTAGGTTTTCATTCGATTTTTGTCTGACCTGCATGAGGGACGCTGTGATTTTTCCTCGCCTCTTGTTGCTCCCGAACCGAGCATGGAATTTCTCCTGAAGATCATTCCATGAACTAATTGACCCCATCGCCAAGGTCCCCATCCATTCTGGAACGCTCTTCTTCAGATTAGTTACGAACATGTGACATTTGGCAGCATCCAAGTGTCCGTAATACGTCATCAGCCTATCTTACCCATCCGAATGGTCGTACGGATCCCCCAGCCCATTGTAGGTCTCCATCGGGGGCATCTTCTTTTTGGAATCGGCTGTCACGCTGTTGATTTCGGGCGAGAAGGGCGACCCTATGCAAGCCGTAGGCACTCCCATTGAGTTCTTTGCCAACAGCAATTTTTCCAATTCTGCCACCCTTCGAGCGAGGGGGTCGGACTCTTTCTCATGGGGGGACGATCGGGGTCTGTCCCGCCCATGTTTAGGAGTCCCGTCCCTCCTCCTCAGTCCTGACCTACTTAGATGTTCTGATCGTCGCTCTGCTGAACGACTTCTCCTCCGGCTTCGGCCATCCCTTGAGCAGCTTCGATACCTACTCCTTTCCTTATCAGCTTCTCCCCGTAGGGGTGACCGGGATCGGCTCCGATGCCTACGCCTTTTTGAGGATGCCTCCTGTTCTCCAGCCATATTAGCCATCTTCCGCTCGAGTTCGTCTTGCTGAAGACGCAGGGCCATCATGTCATCTTTGTTCTGCTGTATCTTCTTATGGAAGATAAACTTTCTCTGATCCTGACTGCCCTCGCGTCGGCTTTTCCCATGCACCTCCAGTGCCCGTGAATGATTCTCGTCTGCCCGACTGGCCTGGTTGGGTGTACGCTAGCCATCGTGGAAGAGTCTTCGCCGAGGGGAGGCAGGCGGTTCCACCTGATCTCCCTGAATTATAGAACCCAATATGTCTTTCACCGACCCTCTCACCTGGGTGGTCTGGTGTGTTTTGGCCTTTTCGTGGTCAGAAACAGCATACTGCATGCTCGCCATAGCCTCTTACCAGAAAGTTCTGACTGTGATTGATTAAGCACTAAAGAGCCCTCCTTCTAGCGCCAATGTTAACGCCAAGTTTCGCCGGCGCGTCCAATCACAAAATACACGCGCTAGAACTTGCACAATAACAGATCACACAAAAGCTTGACGGCTTGTGCCGCTGAAGGATAGCTCCGGTGTGAAAATGAGTACAAGCCGTTCACAAGGTTTAACAATAGAGGATAAGTGTTTAGTGCTTGAAAATAGGTATTACCTGTTAATTGTAACCTTGACCATGTATTTATAGTGCTCACCACCTTTAGAATCCTTCTCCGAGTCGGATTAGGACTCCTAGTCATGGTAGTTACCATAACTTGGGTCCATCACAATCTCCTTAAAAGGTGCAGGTGGAATCCAATCTAACCACTACCTTTGGAGCTACCTTATTCAATTATGATTGGGATCCTGAACACTGCACGTAGAAGAGCCCACTGTGCAGGCCCAAACAATCCCACCATCAAGTCTGGGCTTCGGCCCAAAGGACTCGAGGGCCCGACCCCGAACTCCACACGATAGGGTTACGTATCCGGCCTAAAGGACTCGGACACGAACCCGAAGAGTATCCCTTAAGGTAAGGCTCCGACCCAAAAGGACTCGGACGCCGACCCGACCAACTCTAACCTCTTCATGGGCTTCAACCCGGTAGTCTCCCAAAGCCCTTCTAATGTCAAGCCTTCGGCCCACATGAAGGTCGGTAAAATACTCCCAAACAACCAGATATAGACTGCTCATTGGGTTTTAACCCATCTTGTCAGAGCTAATATATAATATTTAGTAATTAAATTCTCCATATACGTTAAGAAGTGGTAGGAGATTTTATATTTTTGGTATATGTCAATTAATTAATTTAAAAGTAATGATATTATGTCATTATTATTTTTATAAGGTTCAATATCTATTTTCAAGAGTTTAAATTTCAATTATTCCAAATAAGTATTTGAGTTAATTTTATCTACATTATCATAATATAAATGATTAAGTTCTAATTTGTGTATTTCTCAAATGCTCGTGAGTAGCTCATCAAGAAAATGAATTGAATTGAGTAGAACTCAGGTATAATAAAACGAGTCAAATTCGAATATGAGCCAATATCGCAAAATTGTATTCAAATTCAAATACGAATTTGGGTACCTTAAGAAAAATCAAGTAAAATATTGGCAAAATACTATTTGACTTGATTCGGGATTATTTTCACCCATAATTTTGATGAGGGAAAACAAGGAATGGAAAATTAGAGGTGGTATTTATTTTCCTTCATATTTTTAATAAAAGATAGAATTACATAATTACAAAAAGATTTTGTTGTCAATAATGTCCAAGTATAATATCTATGCTACTTGAGTAATGTGTGTTTGTTAAAGATAAGAAGTGCTATAAAAAAATATAAGAATGTCGTATAGTTAATAACGTCTTTGGTCTAACATATTAAATATTGTTTTGTTATTATGAATAGACTTTTTTAAAAGGATTATTACCATAAAAGTGAGATGGAAAAAAAATAATTGTTGAGAAAATTTTTATTTCTTTATTTCCCCAAAGAACTTTTTTTGCAATATTTTACAAAGACAAAAGAATGGTTACAAAATTATGTGATTAATTGTGGTTGGTTATTATCACTAGGTTTACCCGTGTATTGTGAATCATTAACTAATTATATTTTACCACATCATTTTGTAAGCCATTTTTTTATAAGATTTTTTTATACTCTTTTACAAATATCATGAATGTATTTTTATGTATTTCTATTAAAAGTAATAAATTGTTAGTTTGGTAGTGATGTCAGGGGCAAATCTATATGAGGGGCAGCATAGGAAGCTGCCCCTGGTGGATTTTTTATAGGTATAAAGACATGACAAATATGTAAATTAATAAACTTAAGGAGGTAGATTAATAGAAAAGTTAAACTTGGAGGGACAATTTTTGTTTATAAACCAATTCTAAATACAAGTATAAAAATCTTTTTAGCTTTAATCCTTGGTGAGATATTTGATTAGTTCAAATTTTCTTTATTTAACTTCAACAAAAAAATTAGTTAAAATCTGCCCCTGTTAGGAAAAATTTCTGGATCTGCCCCTGAGTGATGTCATAATAATTAATAAAATTATGATTGTGACTGCCCCCAAAAATAGGTATACATCACACATCTTGAGTCGCCAGATACATGGTACAGAATACAAATACAATCTTTAATATACAACAATAGAGCTGTGAGTTTTAATACAATATTATCTTCTAGACAATATCTACTCTCAGAATAAGTTCTCATTACATTTATTGTCACACTATTTATCAGAATAGTGAGGACTACTAATGCTATCATCTGGACTGTCAAACCGTTCCCTGACTCGTCCCAGCTATATTCTCATTTCCTGAAGAGAACAGTGAAGGAAAGGGTGAGCTCAACTAGCCCAGTAAGAAATATTATGACTAAGATAATGCAGAATAAATTATCATTAGCCTTCAACAATATTAAACTGATAAAATACAATAGACATCAAGTTTAACTGCAGCGGAATAAGCAATCCATTAAAAGAGTCATGTAGAGAATAAAAGCTACTATCTTTTATGATTTAAAAAGTTTTTCATCACTTTTATCGCTGAGACTCAGCTTAATAAATAATCCACATTATCAAATCAACCCTGCACTAGAGGCCAAGGATATTATTTAGTATCATGACCACGAATTATCCATGCACTACGGGTCAAAGATAATCGTGTTTTCATCAATGGTCCTGATCATGCCATAAAATAATTCATCTTTGCTCCCTTGGCCGAAGAGAATTCATAGCCATAATCATACCAAAAACTGTCCATCAATGCACTACAGGCTAATGAGGACTTTTTCCATATCATTTGTAACATTATGGTCAAGATTATACCGAATTATCCCTGGTCATAATCATACCAAGTCCATCTATGCACTACAGGCCACAGATAACTTTCAACAAAATATAAACATGAGGATGATGACAATGATATAAGAATTCAATAAAACAAGTTCAAAAATTAAATTATTCAGGAACTAATAACGTCCAAATTGTCAACATGATAGTTCTTTGTATAGTAAAATTCAAGAATAATATCAAGGATATTCCAGTAATTTCATGGAGTATAGAACTCAAAACTTTAATCAACTGAGTATAATAAAGAATGGAATAACAAAAGAAATCACCATGCATGCGGTACTTCGCATAGACATGTATTGCAATAGAATAATAAATAACGGAACCAGATTAGGCGTAACACGCACCGACAGGATATTCCAACAGAATAATAAAGAATGGAATAACAATAGAAATCACCATGCATACTGTACTTCGCATAGACAGATTATTCCAACAGAATAATAAATAACAGAACCAGATCCGGCGTAAAACGCACTGACAGGATATTCCAACAGAATAATAAAGACGACAACCAGGTCCAGCGTAAAACACACAACATGATATTCCAACATAATAATAAATAATGGAATAACAGAAGAATTTCACCAAGTATAGGGTATATCACGTATACAGGTTATTCCAACAGAATAATAAAGAATGGAATAACAGAAGTTCTCCTCATGAATATGCAAAACACTATGCATAATAGAATATAATACACTATGCAGGCACTATGCAACACTATTCATAATAAAATATAATATTTTCTATTTATATAATAACTTTATAAAAATATTCTGTTTTATATAATAAGATTTTACTATGCAAAATACTATGCATAATCGAATATAATATATTCTATTTATAGAATAACTTTATAAAAGTATTCTGTTTTATATAAAAAACTTTTCTGTTTTATTACATTAATAATACTAATAAAACAAAACTTATATATATATATATCAACAATAATTGAATCAAATAACGTGAGATACTATGTAACAACTACTGTAACAATAATTGAACAAAACTGAGTGACTTCTCACGTAAGCATCAATAATCAATACAATGTGCTACTATGCAACTACACGTATTACTGTACTTTTACTACCGAGTAGTTCAACAATATTAACGGTAAAACTTCCGCCGTTATTTTCATAAAAATATTTTTGTCATTTTCTCAATCCGACAATAATTCCGTTGTGAGGTCCACCAATGATTGTGCCATCGTACGGATATTTCCCGACACAAAGAATATTCCCCGACCAATCGAATATAATATAACAACTTGCATACTTTGCAAAATTTATAAATATTACCCACAACTATAACATTATATTAAATCCACACAATAATATTCGAAAAAAGAAATTCGAGAAATTTAAATCTTTATTCGTAAAATTTGGGATTTTACAATGATGATAAATTTGAGTATATTGTGTCATTTTATATTATTATTAATAAAGAGGAAAAAATATTGTAAAACAAAAATATACGATAAACTTTAGTATATGTGTCATTTTATATACTCCCCAAATGTTCATGGGTGTCGTCCTGTTTGACAGCTTCTTTTGATATATATATATATATATATATGGAAATGATCCATAATATGTATTTGCTATGGGTGAAAAATGGGAAAATAACATCATAATCATCCATTACATAAGATTTAAGACACAATTTCGTCATCCGCCAGTTTAAGTAGCGGACACATAATGTGACGCCCCCAAATTAGGTCCACACAACCCATTCCGGGTCATTAAATACATCGTACAGAATACAAATACAAACTTTATTTATAGAACTATTGAACTGTCGTGCAAAATACGATAACACATAAGCTGTCAGTTTTAATACAAATATTGTCTCGTAGACAATATCTAAACTCAAATTAAGTCTTCATTACAATTATTATCACACTATTTCACAACATAGTGAAGACTTTTATAGTAACTATCTCGGAATCATTACTCCACTTCCCGACTAGTCCCATCTATATTCTCGCCTCATGAGAAGAACAATGGAACCAAAAGAAAAATGGTGAGCTCAACTAGGCCCAGTAAAAAATATTATGACTAAGATAATGTAGAACAAATTATCCTTAGTCCTCAACAGGGAAAAATCTGATAGAATACAATTAGATAACAAGTTTTAGATCAACAACTGCAGCGGAAATAGCAATCCATTAGAAGAGTTAAGTAGAGAATGATGTCTACTATCTTCTATGATTTAAAAGTCCATCATCGATATTTTATCCTTGTAACACCAATCAATAATTATTTTCAATCAACGAATTATCTATGCACTACGGACCAAAGATAATTGTTTGTATTATCAAGTGGTCATGATCATGTCAAACACCTGTCCATATCTATGCACTACGGGCCAAAGAAGACTTTCACCACAAACCTTTGTTTGTAACATTACAGGTTATGATTACACCAATACACAATTTCTGGTCATAATCATACCAATCAACGGTTCATCTATGCACTGCGGGCCAAAGATGACTTTCACCACAATATAAGTATGAGGATGATGACAATGATATAAAGAATCAATCAAGTGAGATCAAGGATAAATATTAGAGATTTATAATCAATTTATCTAGAGTTCAAGAATGTCCAAATTGTCAACATGATTACTAATTGCGAAGTAAAATTCAAGAATGATATTCATGTATCAAAAATAATTTGGACTTAAAGAAATCAATTTTGTCATGAATAGTACCCTATGAATAGTACTCGAATGAAAAGTACCTAGAATGAATAGTATCCTGAATGAATAGTATTCCAAATGAATAGTAACCAACATAAATAGTATCCCGCCATGAAAATATTACAATTTCAATAAGAAAGTTCAGACTAATAGTGAAATAATAATAGATGAAGCACAAATTATTAAGAATATTCCACTAATTTCAAGGGTTTTCACCATTTAATAATAAGGTTATAGAAACAAACAACAAATTCGTACCATAAATGGAGAAATATGAAAGAAGACGATATCCCTTGATGAGTACAAAAGAAATGATATCTCATATGAGTATAAGAGTATAAAAGAATATGCGTATAAAACTGCAGATGGATTTTCACCTGTCATGCGGTAATCCACGTAGACAGATCATTTCCACAATTTAATAAAGAATGAATACGAAGGGTTATTAACCATGCATGCGGCAATCCGCGTTAACAGGTTACTTCCGCAGATTAATAAAGAATGAATACGAATGGTTATTCACCATGCATGCAGTAATCTATGTAGACAGGTTACTCCAGCGGATTAATAAAGAATGAATACGAAGGGTTATTCATCATACATACGGTAATTCCACGTAGATAGGTTACTCCCGTAGATTAATAAGGAATAAAATGACAACTGTGATGCCCCAAAATAGGTATACATCACCCAACCCATTCTGAGTCACCAAATACATGGTACAGAAACAACTACAACTTTATTAATACAATTTTCGTGCAAAATATGACAACACATACTGTGAGTTTAAATACAAATATTATCTTTTAGACAATATCCACACTCAAATAAGTCCTCATTATAATTATTCATACACTATTTTACAGAAATAGTGAGGACTACTAAATCATCTCTCTAGAACCATCACTCCATATCCCGACTAGATCCTGCCTACGTTCTCACCTCCTGAGAAGAAAAATGGAACAAAAGAGAAAAGGGTGAGCTCAACTAGCCCAATAAAGAATATTATGACTAAGATAATATACAACAAATTATCATTAGTCTTCAACAGGAAAAATCTGATAGAATATAATAGACAACAAGTTTTAGATCAACAACTGCAGCGGAAACAATAATCCAAAGATATTCATCATATTATTTTACTTCATCTTGATGAACTCTACCTCCTTTATGTGATGAATACTTTCAGGAAAATACTTGTCATTGAACAGTTTTTGAAACATTTCCTAAGACATATTGAGTGCGGCAGGCTGGGTACGCTTCACAGATTCCCACCAGTAATCTGCCTCACCACGAAACGTAAAGGTGGCGAATGGAACCTTCTGTTCCTCTGTGCATCCCAAGACATCGAATATCTTGGTAATTTGCTTAACCCACATTTTCGCCTTAATCGAATCCAGGCTTTCCAAAGAATTCTGGTGGTCCCAACTCCTTGAACTGCTTGGCTGTGACAAACTGCGCATTATTATCATTTCCACCCGTATTTTGTAGACGAGTCTCCCTCGTCTGATTTTGTATGAACTGTAAAAAATTCCTAAACATCACATCAGTCATCGTTTGCTCGGTAATGTTTTTTATAGGAGGAATATTGCCTTCTTGTTACATGTTCTCCTGGTTTGTGGTTAAAGGTGTTTCCACAGTCTCATACACTCCATTGTTAACGTTCTTAGCTGCTATTCTTAAATACGGCAAAACAAGGGTTAATTAAACAAATTAACATATCACATAATATCCCTATATTATGACCGGCTAATAAATAAGCTTAGGTAGGACACACTAGCGAAGGATTTACTCGTCTCTCCCCTCCTAGTTCTATTCCCCGATCTCCGCCAGAGACCATATCCCTAAGCTCTGATACCAACTGTGACGCCCCCAAAATAGTTATACATCACCCAACCTATTCTGAGTCGCCAAATACATGGTATAGAAACAAATACAACTTTATTAATACAATTGTCATGCAAAATACGACAACACATACTGTGAGTTTAAATACAAATATTGTCTTCTAGACAATATTCACACTCAAATAAGTCCTCATTACAATTATTCATACACTATTTTACAAAAATAGTGAGGACTGCTAAAACATCTCTCTAGAACCATCACTCCATACCCCAACTAGATCCTGCTATGTTCTCACTTCCTGAGAAGAAAAATGAAACACAAAAGAAAAGTGTGAACTCAATTAGCCCAGTAAAGAATATTATGACTAAGATAATATACAACAAATCATCATTAGTCTTCAACAAGGAAAAATCTAATAGAATATAATAGACAACAAGTTTTAGATCAACAACTGCAGCGGAAACATCAATCCATTAGAAGAGTCATGTAGAGAATGAATTCTACTATCTTCTAAGATTTAAAAGTCCATCATCAATATTTCATCCTCTTAACATCAATCAATATACATCTTGAATCAAATATTTATCTTTGCACTACGGGCCAAAGATATTCATTTGTATCACTAGTTGGTCATGTTCATCTCAACACCTATTCATTTTTGCACTATGGGCCAAAGATATTCATCAGATATTCATACATCTTTGCACTATAGGACAAATATATTCATCAAGTATCACTATTAAAGACTGAGGATGATGAAAAATATTTTAGAGAATGAATCCAGTGAGACAGCAGGACAAATATTAGGAATTCATATTTCGGTTTATCTAAATTCAATAATAATCCATAAGAACCAATTATGAAGTAGAATTCAAAAATAAAGATCAAAACATGGATACAATCAAAGATAGTAACCATAAAAGACATCTTGGACAAAAAGTAAAAATTTCATTTTTTCGGTGAATAGTGTCGTATTCGTGAATAATGCCGTATACGTGAATAGTTACCCCGACATAAAAAGGTAGAAATTCCACAATAAAATCCATATTAATATTTCGGTATAATGATATTGAAAGAATAACATCATTACAAAAAATAAATAACATCCCTTGTACCTCAAAGAAACTAGTACTTCGGAATGGAATATCGGATATGATGCTGAAGGAAACTTGCACTGAATAGCAACTCTCAAAGTATCTAAATACTCACAAAATACGCTCGATAATATAGAGAGAAAGAAAACTTGTTTCTGGTGTGATTTTCAATTCTAACTTATCCCTCTATTTATAGGAAAATATTAGCACGCCGAATCAGACTTGACATGCTACCTAATGGCTTTACCTGCTACTATTGCCACCCACCACATTTGAAATTTAATTTGAGCACATTTCTCACCAACCAAAAGTGGGGCCCACCAATTCTAGAATTTTCCACCAAAATGATAATTCAGAAACTTCAACAATTTTTGAACCAGTTACCTCTTAAAATTCATAACAAATTATACGTTCATTTTTAACGGTTCAAAATTTGTGGACATATACTCAACTTATATATGTATAACATATCCAAAAATCACAACGATCCAACGGTCGGATTAAAAATTATAACTCACGCAATATATCTCAAGAACACTGGTTTGATTTTTAATACCTCCATTCCGACAAAAATACTGATAAAACACCTCAACAATAATTCCTTCATTTACAACCACATAAAATATATCCATCATTTATATCCATATAAAATAAATATTTTCTTATCATATAAATCAATAATTAATTATTCACAAATAATATTACAGAATCACAATTATGACAACCAGGCCGTTCTCAGGAAAGAGGGGGCTTTCCAATAAGGATTTCTCCTTACTGGCGCGCAATTAGGTGACCAAACCTCTCCTTAGACAGAAATTTCTAGACATTGTCAATAATGCTATCTAATAATATTATTCAAATAATATAAACTATTGATCTGATAATGGAAAATACTGTGCAGTGACAATTATTGGAATAACAATAATATAAAATATCAACGCAGCAATTATTGAATCAATAAAATAAAGTATTGAATAATAATTACTGTAACAATTATTGAGTAGTGCCTTCTTACGTAAGAATCAATAATTCAAAAATATTGTGTAATACTGTGTGCTACTGTGCAACCACGAGTATTACTGTATTTTAACCACCAGGTATTCCAATAGTGTTAACGGTAACAACTACACTTTTATTTATAACAACTCAAACTTGTCGTTTTCTTCATCCGACAGTTATTCTGTTATGGGGCCCACAAATGACTGTGCCATCGTACGGATATTCCCGACAAAAAGAATATTCCACGACCAAACGAATATTCCCCGACAAAATGAATATTTTATAACCACTTGCTTATTTTATAAAATTTGCACATTTCACACATAACCAAAATATTATATCAAATTAACTCCTTATTATTTCAAGATAATAAATAGAGAAATTCAATTTTATTTATAATAAGTTGGGGTCTTACAACAACCCTTATGAATATGAAGTAAATAACATCCTTTATGAATACAAAAGAAATTATACCCCTTACGAATACGAAAAATAATATCCATTACCTTAGTAGGAGATTGAATACTACAATAATAAAGTAGCAAAATACTCTTATTCTTTCTCTCTATAGTTTTCTCTCTATAGTTTTTGTGAATTCGTAAGAAAGAATGAAGTAATGAGCTTCTATTTATAGAAAATGGATTGAATAGTAACTGATTCACAAACGGTTCAGATTGCTTTACTATTAAACGGACGGTTCATATTGATTTAGTATTAAAACTCCAACCGACGATCCATACTGATTTATTATTATAACTTCAACCAGCGATCCATATTGATTTACTATTATAATTTCAACCAACGGTCCATATTGTTTCATTATTATAACTTTAACCAACGGTCTAAAAAATTAGCACATCTCCCTATGGAATAGTAAGTCAAACTTACAACAAATGCCTCATGACAAATTATCCCTCTATTTATATTAAAAATTGAATAAATATTTACCACAAATCATTTATTTTCAATCAACATATTTTTAATCTTTTAACAATTATTCATCATTTAATATTATAACTCACAATATTGACAACCAATTGTTCCCAGGAAAGAGGGGGCTTTCCGATAAAGATTTCTTCTTATTGGTGTACAATTAAATAACCAAACTCCTTTTCTCGACAGAACTTTCTAGACATTGTTAATAATGCAAATAATAATATGAATAACTGTGTCATCTCAATTATTGATTTAATAATATAAAATATTATGCATATTATACTATGACGATAATTGAATCAGTAATATGAGATACTATGTAGCAACTACTGTGGCAATTATTGAATAAAACTAAGTGACTTCTTACGTAAGCATCAATAATTAGAGATACTGTGCAATACCGTGTGCTACTGTGCTACAACGCGTATTACTATACTTTTATCATCGGATATTTCAATAATTTAACGGTAAAAGTCTTGTCGTTATTTTATTAAAAGGTTATTTATATCATTTTCTATATCCGACAATTCCGTCATGTGGTCCACCAATGATTGCGTCGTCGTACGAATATTCCCCGATAAAAAGAATATTCTTCGACCAAACGAATATTTTATGACCACTTGCTTACTTTACAAAAGTGGCACATATCACCCATAACTATAGCATTATATCAAATCAACAGCTTACTTTGCAAAATAATATTTAGAAAAAATTAAATCCTTATTCATAAAAGTTGGGGTCTTATTGTGACGCCCCCAAAATAAGTATACATCACCCATTCTAAGTTGCCAAATATATGGTACAAAATTCAAATACAAACTTAATTTATACAATACGACAAAAGCGTAGCTGAGAGTTTTTACACGAATATTATCTCATAGACAATATCCAAACTCAAATAGAGTCCTCATTACATTTATTATCACACTATTTCATAGAATAATGAGGACTACTACAACCACCATCTCGGACTGTCACTCCGTTCCCCGACTAGTCCCGGCTACGTTCTCATTTCCTGAAGAGAACAATGAAAATAAAAGGGTGAGCTCAACTAGCCCAGTAAGAAATATTATGACTAAGATAATGTAGAATAAGTTATCGTTAGCCTTCAATAGTGTTAAACTGATATGATATGATATAATAGACAACAAGTTTAACTGCAGCGGAATAAACAATCCCTTAGAAGATTCAAGTAGAGCATGATATCTATTATCTTCTATGATTTAAAAAGTGTATCATCAATTTTATCTCTGATACTCAACTTAATAATTACTCCACATCACTGAATTATCCATGCACTAAGGGCCAAGGATATTCATTAGTATCACATCCAGGAATTATCCATACACTACGGGCCAAGGATATTCATGCTATCACCAATGGTCATGATCATGCCAACAACTGTCCATCAATGCAATACGGGTCAATGAGGACATTTATCATATCATTTGTAACATTATAGGTCATGATTATACCGACTAATGCCTGGTCATAATCATACCAATTAACAGTCCATCTATGCACTACGGGCCAAAGATGACTTTCATAACAATATAAGCATGAGGATGATGACAATGATATAAGAATTCAATTAAATGAAAGCAAAGGATAAATGTTAAAGATTTATAATTCAATTTATCTGAAATTCAATAATGTCTAAATTGTCAACATGATACTGCTTTGTGGAGTAAAATTCAAGAATAATATTGTATCAAAAATGATTTGGACCGAAAAAAAAATCAAATTTTTATCATGAATAGTACCCCGGGTGAATAGTACCTGAGTGAATAGTATATGAGTGAATAGTACTTCGGGAATAGTACCCCGTGAATAGTACCCCGAAATAAAAAGATTAAAAATTATCAAGAATGTCCAGAATAATATTTTCATGAAAAGATTCTAGATGAAGCGCTAATTTCAAGGATATTCTACTAATTTCAAGGAGTATATAAGCCATACTTTAACAAAATGAGTGTAGAATTCAAAATCTGAAATGAAATAATATTACTTACATACTACAGAGTATGGAAGAAAATATTATTTTTTACGAATATTGAATAAAAATAATATCGCTTACCTTAAAAAGGGAGTACTTATGACTAGTAAAGCGGGGATATTCTTGAAGAAAACTTGAACTATTTTCTACACTCAAATCTTTTTTAAACTCTAAAGAAATATACTCAATATTATAGAAGACGAATTTTCTGATTCTGGTATGATTTTCTTTTCTAAACTAAGCATCCTATTTATAGGAGAATGGAAAGATACTATTTAAAAAATAATCACGGACGCATAGTGAAAAATATCACGGGAGCGAATTTGTCAACTGAACAATTTTTCTGATTTACTATGCAAATACTATGCAGACACTATACAAACACTATATAAAATAAAATATAATATATTCTATTTTTATAAAAAAACTTATTATAATATATGTATATATATAATGAGTTTCGTGGGGGAGTGGGAAAGTTGCCACGAGGGTGTATACCCGTGAGTTTTCTTTTTGTCATGTGATGATATATATATATATATATATATATATATATATATATATATATATATATATATATATATATATGTATATATATATATATAACAAAACTGAGATAACTTCTACCGACAGTTTTGAAAAATGGGTAAGTGGGGGTCCAAATAATAAGCAAAATTTATAACAAATACTTCATAAAAATCCCCTCAATATTTTTAACAATATTTATTCATCAATAATATAACTTGCAATATTAACAACCTAGATCATTCCCAGGAAAGAGGGGGCTTTCCGATAAAGATTTCTCCCTATTGGTGAGCAATTAAGGTGACCAAACCCTTTTTCTTGACAGAACTTTCTAGACATTGTCAATAATTCAAATAATAATATAAATAACTTGTCATCTCAATTATTAATTTAATAATATAAAATATTGTGCAGATGATACTGTGATAATAATAGAATCAATAATGTGAGATACTATGCATCAATTACAGTAGCAATAATTGAGTATAACTGAGTGACTTCTCACGTAAGCATCAAATACTGTGTGCTACTATGCAACCACGCGTATTACTGTACTTTTATCATCGGGTATTTCAACAGTTAACAATAAAACTTTTGCTGTTATTTTTATAAAAATATATTTCTATTGTTTTCTAACTTCGACAATAATTCCGTTGTGTGGTCCATCAATAATTATGCCGTCGTACGAATATTCCCTGTTAAAACGAATATTCCCCGACCAATCGAATATTTTATAACGACTTGTTACTTTGCAAAATTTATAAATTTTACCCACAACTATAATATTATAACAAATCCATACCATAATTATTCAAAATGATATTTAGAGAAAAAAATCATCTTTATTCATAAAAGTTGGGGTCTTACACTTACGTATAAAAAATAAATATAGGCACAAATCACCCTCAAGTCCCATATCAAGAATTATCAAAGCCAAAACGAATATTATGCCTTTGGATTATCATGTTATCCCAAATATTTTAGATAACGAATATCGTATAATCGAATTGGGACAAAAAATCCTGCTGCGATTTTCAATTAGGGTTTCACGCAATTTCACTCGAATTGGGGCAGGGTCTGTGCACTCGTGTAATCGAATTAGAGAAAAAAACCTGCTGCAATTTTCAATTAAGGTTTCTCAATTATCGAATTTAAAATTCTTTTAATTCCTCTTCCGCTATAGCTTGATTGGCAGATCAAGTAAATGGCAGATCTGATATTTACTGTCTAAAATATTTAGGATAACATGGAAATCAAAAGGCGTAATATTTGGTGTTGGCATATCTAAAATATTTGGTTCGGTGATTGGCGCAAATTTGATATTTGGGAGATAATTCTTCTTCCGCTAGTTCAACCCTAATTGAAAATCGGAGCAGGTTTTTTGCTCCAATTCAATTACACGAGTGCACAGACCCTGCCCCAATTCGAGTGAAATCGCGCGAAACCTGTGACAACCCGATATTTTCTATATAAATAAATAAGAAATTTTGTGTATAAATTTTTTTTTTATATTAAGGATGAGGATTTGTACAAGATATTGTGTATATATATTTATGTGGTAAATATTAAAATTATTACAATAAAAATTATAAATGAATTTTTTTTAGAATCATTGCTTATTATCAAATATAATTTTTTAATAATTATTTCCATATTAAAAATATTTTTATCGATTATTTTCTATGAAAATAAAATTTACTATTATTTAAATAATCTATGAAATTATTTTAGAATATTTATAATAATTATTTTATTAAATGAAGTTTGTTCAGTTAATTAAGTTATTAATGAAAGATAAATCAGATATAGAATCCAAACCCTAATTTCGGATTTTTATCAGGGAATGAGAATAATAATATAATATTATTATTTGTTAGTATTATAAATATGCATGATTATGAGTGCAATGTTAATGTGTCGAACGATTTTATTATATGATCAAACCCTAATACTATTTTTACCGACCCTAATCTTGGTCTTGGATAACGAATAATAATAACATTATGATATTTGAATATTTTAAGTGTTATAATATAAATTGCATGTACGAGAGCTGATAATAATTGATCAATTATGTTATAGTACTCGAAAACCCTAGTTTCACTGTATAAGATTTAATACTGTATATATATGTGTTATATGATATAAATTTATGTGTTACTTTAAAGTGTATTAAATTAGAAACCTAAATTATAATTGTATTTTTTTTAAATACTAGAAAACCCTAATTGTGTTTTTAGAAATCCTAGTTAATGGAATTGATAAACCCTAAATTGCTAAGATTAGCTAGATTAAATATACTAGTGTTATTAAACCCTAATACTTTGTCCAAATCATTTTTGTTCCATAAAAATTAATAAAAAAATGACTTTTATACCCTTTTTGCACATGTGCTAGTAGATGGAGTGTGAATCTTGCTATGATTTGAGTTGGTCACAAACTCTTGATATTTTCCAGATTTCCAGCAACATGTGGCAACAAGCAGACTCAGCAAATCATTCCCTAGATCTAGTATATAAGATTAAAGAAAGAAAAAATGGCTCATTTTGCTATTTTATTTACCAACACTCCTCTTAGACTTTCTCTCTCTAAAACCAACGAAAATCAGTGTTATATTAGTCCAAAAATCAAGCCCCACGAAATTCCATATCAAATCAGTAGCTTAGATCAAGATCAAACCCAAGAAAGGTATAAAACTCAAGCTAGAAAATCTGTCCAGAAATTGTTGTTAGATTTTGTGTTTAAGTGTTGTAATATGTTAGTTTTAGTATCTAGTGATAATCTGGGTTGCTAGATGTTAGATCTATAACATCTAGACGCTCAGAATTGAAGATTTACAATGTCCGAAAATAGCTTGGTTCTGTGGCCTGACAATGAATGTCAGTGGCCACAGATCCTTGCTCGATGATATTTTGTGTTATTTTTAAGTTGTTATTAGTAGCTTGCAATGTTGTCTTTTATCTGTAAAAAGAATCAAGATCAAATCTGTAATAGATCAAAAGTTATTTAAGGTCAAAGCACGTTGACTGAGCTTGACCGTCTGAGTTCTGGGTAACCCAGAAACGGTTTTCAGTGTCTGACAATATGTTTGTGGCTTCTGATCTTGCTGGTAGTTGTTGTTTTGTTTGATTTGTTGAAGCTAGGTGGTAGTCTAGTATATTGACTATAGAATCATTCCTTTATATTGTTAAAACATTTCCTATACTGAAATTTGTGGCTGGTCAAAGTAGTAGAGAAATCCATATTATCGGTTTTCTGGAAAACCCAAAAAACTTATGAACACAGATTCTGTCAGTGGTTGACCGGCTTGTAATTGATTGATGTGTTGATGTTTGGTTTATTTTATGTAATGAATAAGTAGTCCTACATGTGGTCTACACATTAAAGCTCTTAGATCTCAAAAACAAATAACATGTAGCAAGTTGTTGGCAATCAAAAGTAGTCAGTTGGACTGTTCTTCAATTCTGGGAAACCCAGAAATGAAGAACAGCCTCTGACAACGAGTTTAGACGGCTAGATCTGGCTGGTGTTTTGTGTTTTACCCATGATTATTGTTGTATATTATAGTCTTGTAATTGTACTACACAATCTGACCAAAATCGAGTTCAGAATCACAGCACGCACGGAGTTAATCACGGTCAAACTTGGCCTCTCGGTTCTGAGTTTGAAAATCTGGGCTGGTATGAAGAACATGAAAAACACCTATAGCGACGGTTCTGTCGCTATAGGGAGTCTTTAGCGACGGAAATCATTTTATTTTCCGGAAATTAATAAAAAAATAGAAAAAAATAGTTTTTAATTATTAAAAATACAAAATAAATTATTAAAAATTATTTTAAATTCTGAAAATTAGTTTTTAATTATTTTAAATATATTTCATAAATATTTAATATTTTTGGAATATTAAAAGTATTTAATTTATTTAATTATAATATTAAATAAATTATTTAAAAATGATTTTAATATTTGAAAAATCATTTTAAATTATATTATGGTATGAGAAAATAATTTAAGTTATTTTTGATAACTTTTTATATTATTTGATAATTTTCATTGATAAATTAATATTAATGATAATTAAGTTATTTACTAAATGAAGTAAATAAATAAATAAAAAATGATTTTATTATTTTAAAAATCATTTTAAATAATAATAAGATATTTAAGAATATGTTAAGTTATAAAATATAACTTTTAATATTTAAAGGTTAATTTCATTAATTAATGATTAATAATGATATTAAAGTTATTTAATAATTATATTAAATAATTTGGTTTAAAAATGATTTTTATATTATAAATAATCATTTTAAATAAGAATAAAGTGTTTAAAGATATTTTAAGTTATAAGACGTAACTTTTAATATTTAAAGGATAAATTTCATTAATAATTTAATATTAATGATATAATAATGATAATAAATTTAATTAATTATTATATTAAATAAATAGTTTTAAAAATGGTTTTATTTATCTAAAAATCATTTAAAAAGGATATAAGTGAATTAAAAATATTTTAAGTTGTAATTCATAACTTTTAATATTTGGATAATGATAAATTAATATTTTAATAGAATTGTTTTATATTTAAATCATTTAATAATAATTCTGATATTTCAAAAATTATGATAAATGGTAATAATTGTGTTAAAATTATTATGAGGTCATGAAAAATAGTGTGACTATTTTTTAAGTTATCTATTTAAATATTTCGATATAGAATAGAGTCTTAGACTCGATTATTATCTATTAAGGTTGTCGATAAGTAGGCATGTTTCAGAAATTGATCTGAACTTAGATAGGATTGACTTGTAAATTGTTTAATTGTGATATAATGGTCGTTAAGTTATGTGACAACGTGACTAGGAATGTGCTGACTGCTATATGCAATAGTATGTGTTATGATATAATGTTCTAATCAAATGATTGATTTGCTTAATGATAGGTTGTGATAAAAAGGGTAGAATTAAGTTAAGAAATTGTAGCAGCGCATCAGGCAAGTACCCTACCTTTGCATTTTCTTTATGCATTGGATATATGTAAGAATGTTTCAAATTTATATTATTATTGTATAGATTTTTAAAGTCTATATTATATACGCCTATTGATTATCAGCATGTTAGTATATGATAATTCATATATGTATTCTGTTCGTTAATTTCTATAAATGATTATACAAGTGTCCCCACTTGGATAATCATAGTATTTAATCGCATGTTGATATTCCTTTGATATACATATATGTTAAATTATAGATTATTGTTGGATAAGATAAAACCTTTGGCTTGGAACCCTGACAAATATGAACATCCCTTACCAGGGAAAATTTTTATGCGCCTAAGGCGGATCATATAAATGGTAACACCGTTTTTATAATATAGTATTGATCAATGCAGGACACAACGGGCTGATCACCCCCGTGTTCTTAAGTTATGACGGTTTACAGATGAATTTTCTGTTTAACCTTTTCAAAAAATGAAAATAATGTTCATACTATGTCATATAAAACCTTTATATAGTCTGTATGTAGTTTCAAAAATTTGAAATAGTTATGTAGTTATTGTTGATATAGATTACTTCACAACTGTTGCCTGGTTGTAGAAGAATAGTATATAGAAAACATTTAAAAGCTTTCAGCTCATATATATATATTGTTAATACTTGCTGGGCACTCAAATGCTCATCCTTGCTAATTTAAATGTTTTCAGTTAAGAGCGAACAACCTGAAGGTTCTGTCAAAAACAAAGGGAAAGGGAAGATAGCTGGTTGACTGAAGTTGTTATTAATTGTAATAGTTAAGATTATGAAGCCTATGATATATGTTATTATTAATATGACTGTTAATGTATGTTTAAAGGTTACGTACTTGGGTGATGAACTCTGATGAATAAGTATTGTAAAATGATCGTTTTATATGTTTTTATTATTATTATTAGTAGAATTCCGCTCATAGAAATGATATCGTGAAGTACCGAATTCGGGTTTCAAGTATCCGGGTTCGGGGACTTTACAAGATGGTATCAGAGCTGTAGGTTATAAACATTAGTAATGTGAAGCCTAGGATTATAACCTTAGTATAAAACTTTTATAGAATGAGTTAGTTAGGGGAGGGTTAATGAGATTCAACAAGTATTATAGTACTGAATAAAATATCTTTTCATTTTATCAATGAATATATTTTATTGTGGTACTAATGTTGTTGTTGATTATTTATTGTGATCGTAGGATGGCTGACGAGGGTTCAAATAGTTACTCGGTGAACCAAGAGTCGAGGGACTCTAGTAGCGAGTCCATGGAGCTTGCAATGATAGGGGATTTGTTGGCTAGAAATGTTGAGCTAGAAAACAGGGTTGAGCATGTGGAGGCAAAGAACCAAACCCTTCAGATTTCAGAACAACAGTATAGGGACGCCGCTTATCAAGCACAGGCAGAGATAGCTGAGTTATGAAGAAGGTTGAAGCAGAAAGAGCTACAGTTAGGACAGATGAAAGTTGAGATGGAGGCGAAAGATGCAAAAATAGATACCTTGGAGAAATTTTTAGACAATGCCTTTAGGAAGTTTGACACAGAGTGGATGGAGCTGTCATCCATTAGTGAGAGCAAGCGTTAATTTGTACTCATATTAGATATAGTCCCACTTTTGTGTTTTTATTAGGGACTGTTTAGTTGTTGTAAATCCTTATGCCTTGTTGAATGCATGGGATGGTAGTAGACCCCAATCTATAGTTTAGTAAAGGGTATGTGGTCGTGAATCCTCACTTTTGTCCATTAGAGGATAGTTAGTGGTAGACAGTTTATGTCCTAAGCGTTTATAGAAGTATGTAAGATGTTTAGGCGGTCTGTATTTAAACCATGGTATATGGATATATAAATGGCTCATATAGAGTTTATAAAGAAATAAAAGATAACATAAATAAAACTATTACTTGTTGCATGTATATACTAATCAAGATAATTTATGTATGTAGATGTCTGGAGAAAAAGGTCTGTTGTACGCCTATAACATGAAGAAGGATCAAACCCATATACCAGAGCTAATATCGCAGCCAATAGCTGAAATAGAAGCTCGCAATGAAACCAACTCGGATGAGGTAGTTATCGTGGAAAATGTAGCACCAGATCCGGAAATGGTAGAGCTGACAGATAGTGATTCAGATCCCAAAATTGAAGCCGGACAAGCATCAATGGAAGTACAGAATTTGAGGAACAAGATTTCTTCTCTGGAAAAGTTGTGGGAAATAGAGAAGCTGCTGAGTAGCCAGATACGTCAGGTATTAATAGAAACGATGGAAGGGCAGGATAAACTAAAAATTCAAATTGATCAGATGGGGGCTTCAAGCAACACTTCGTGTGCAACTCCGAGAGATAAGGGAAAAAGAAAAATAGAAGACCATAATTTAGGAAAACCTAGTAAGAAGAAGTGGAAAAGAATATGTTATCTATGCGGCTATGAGAGACATACTACTCAGTATTGTCCTGATTATGAACGGGGAGCATGCTTTGTTTGTGGAAGGAAAGATCATCAGGCAAAGAGTTGTCCAAGAAAAAGAGCTTATTAACTAGATATTATAGATTCCGTTGTGAGGGCTTGTTTAATGTAATATGTGTGCTTAATATGTCTGTGTGATGTAATATTCTAAAACTTTTGTGTTAGTAAGGTTGTAAATCCCGATTCTTGTAATCACCAAGGGATGAATGATGTTTTAAAAGTTATGCTATGCTATGTAAATTATCGATTAAAGTAATATGAATCTAAGTTTGAATTATGTTTAAAAAGTATAAACTCGCATGATAAGATGTAGAATTTAAGATTAATTTATGGTTTTTACTTAACCAGAAAATGTCGCCAAGACGTCAAACTCGAAACCAAAGGGCAGAAGGATCTGTCAACAACGTAGAGGGACAGCAACCAGTAGATCCAATACAGCATTTTATGAATATAATAGCTCAGACCATGCAACAAGGAATACCAACAGCAGGGAATCAGTCGGGTAATCACTTAGCAAATTTCAAAGATTTTAAAGCTGTAGGACCACCGGAATTTAAAGGTACAACTGATCCTGTAGAAGCTCAAACCTGGATTAAAGAAATTGAGAAGGCGTTTGTAATAGCTAGAGTAGATGAGGGGCAGAAGACGGTTTTTGCCACTTATATGATGAAGGGTGAGGCGAACTTCTGGTGGGAAGCAAATCAGGCGAGAGCGGGAGAGGGTATAGTGGCTTGGCAAAGGTTTAAAACCTTATTTTTCGAGAATTACTTTTCTTCTAGTATGCAGGCTAGGATGGAGGTAAAATTTTTAGAGTTAAAACAAGGAGATATGTCAGTTGCGGATTATGCCGCTAAATTTAATGAGTTAGCTAGATTTGCTCCGCATCAAGTTGATACGGAGGCTAGGAAGGCGAGAAGATTCGAGTTAGGATTGAAACCCTGGATCTATAACAAAGTGGCAGTGTTGCAGATTCCAACATTTGCAGCACTTATGGAAAAGGCGATAATTGCTGAGGAAGGGAGTGAGATCATGAGTCTCTATAACAAGGAGAGGAAGAACAAAAGTAAGGTTGAGGCAGCTGAGAAGGGAAAAATTAATAGTGCAGGTAAGGGAGGAACCGAAAAGAGAAAAATGAACTATTTTGAAAATGTACAGGTGAAGCAAGAGGGTGTGAAAAAGCAAGCAGTTCAATGCACAACTTGTGGGAAGAACCATTCAGGTGTGTGTTTGAAGGGGAAACCTGTGTGTTTCAAATGCAGGCAGGAGGGCCACATCTCTCCTAACTGCCCAAATCCTAGAAAATATAGTGGCTGTTTTGTTTGCGGTTCAATGGAACACAAGGTGAAGGAATGTCCGAAGAATAGGGAAGAAACTGGTAGTGTACATACTGGCATGGGTAGTGGAACGTTAGCAATCACAGGACCAACAACATCCAGCAAGCCAACAAAGTCAACATCAAGGGTCTTCAACATGACGGTTCAAGACACGGTGGCAGCTGGCAATGCAGTTCCAGGTAATATTCAAATAACTTTTATTTGCGTAATTAGAATGTTTCTATTTTTAGTAAATTGTTTCATAAAGAAATTTTGAGGGAGGAATTTGAGTTCTTTTAGGAATCAAATTTTCGTTTAATCAGAAAGACAAGCTTTATGTGATTAGTTAAAGATCAGTTCGATCAAAGTTGATCAAGATCTATTTGCGAAGATTGTGTATGCTATAAACCCAGTTAAGTATAGGTTTTAAAGCGGTGATTCCGGGGACGGAATCCTTATAAGGAAGGGTGAATGTGACAACCCGATATTTTCTATATAAATAAATAAGAAATTTTGTGTATAATTTTTTTTTTATATATTAAGGATGAGGATTTGTACAAGATATTATGTATATATATTTATGTGGTAAATATAAAAATTATTACATGAAAAATTATAAATGATTTTTTTTAGAATCATTGCTTATTATCAAATATAATTTTTTAATAATTATTTCCATATTGGAAATGTTTTTATCGATTATTTTCTATGAAAATAAAATTTACTATTATTTAAATAATCTATGAAATTATTTTAGAATATATATAACAATTATTTTATTAAATAAAGTTTGTTCAGTTAATTAAGTTATTAATGAAAGATAAATCAGATATAGAATCCAAACCCTAATTTCGGATTTTTATCAGGGAATGAGAATAATAATATAATATTATTATTTGTTAGTATTATAAATATGCATGATTATGAGTGCAATGTTAATGTGTGGAACGATTTTATTATATGACCAAACCCTAATAATATTTTTACCGACCCTAATCTTGGTCTTGGATAACGAATAATAATAACATTATGATATTTGAATATTTTAAGTTTTATAATATGAATTGCATGTACAAGAGCTGATAATAATTGATCAATTGTGTTATAGTACTCGAAAACCCTAGTTTCACTGTATAAGATTTAATACTGTATATATATGTGTTATATGATATAAATTTATGTGTTACTTTAAAGTGTATTAAATTAGAAACCTAAATTATAATTGTATTTTTTTAAATACTAGAAAACCCTAATTGTGTTTTTAGAAATCCTAGTTAATGGAATTGATAAACCCTAAATTGCTAAGATTAACTAGATTAAATATACTAGTGTTATTAAACCCTAATACTTTGTCCAAATCATTTTTGTTCCATAAAAATTAATAAAAAAATGACTTTTATACCCTTTTTGCACATGTGCTAGTAGATGGAGTGTGAATCTTGCTATGATTTGAGTTGGTCACAAACTCTTGATATTTTCCAGATTTCCAGCAACATGTGGCAACAAGCAGACTCAGCAAATCATTCCCTAGATCTAGTATATAAGATTAAAGAAAGAAAAAATGGCTCATTTTGCTATTTTATTTACCAACACTCCTCTTAGACTTTCTCTCTCTAAAACCAACGAAAATCAGTGTTATATTAGTCCAAAAATCAAGCCCCACGAAATTCCATATCAAATCAGTAGCTTAGATCAAGATCAAACCCAAGAAAGGTATAAAACTCAAGCTAGAAAATCTGTCCAGAAATTGTTGTTAGATTTTGTGTTTAAGTGTTGTAATATGTTAGTTTTAGTATCTAGTGATAATCTGGGTTGCTAGATGTTAGATCCATAATATCTAGATGCTCAGAATTGAAGATTTATAATGTCCGGAAATAGCTTGGTTCTGTGGCCTGACAATGAATGTCAGTGGCCACAGATCCTTGCTCGATGATATTTTGTGTTGTTTTTAAGTTGTTATTAGTAGCTTGCAATGTTGTCTTTTATCTGTAAAAAGAATCAAGATCAAATCTGTAATAGATCAAAAGTTATTTAAGGTCAAAGCACGTTGACCGAGCTTGACCGTCTGAGTTCTGGGTAACCCAGAAACGGTTTTCAGTGTCTGACAATATGTTTGTGGCTTCTGATCTTGCTGGTAGTTGTTGATTTGTTTGATTTGTTGAAGCTAGGTGGTAGTCTAGTATATTGACTATAGAATCATTCCTTTATATTGTTAAAACATTTCCTATACTGAAATTTGTGGCTGGTCAAAGTAGTAGAGAAATCCATATTATCGGTTTTCTGGAAAACCCAGAAAACTTATGAACACAGATTCTGTCAGTGGTTGACCGGCTTGTAATTGATTGATGTGTTGATGTTTGGTTTATTTTATGTAATGAATAAGTAGTCCTACATGTGGTCTACACATTAAAGCTCTTAGATCTCAAAAACAAATAACATGTAGCAAGTTGTTGGCGATCAAAAGTAGTCAGTTAGACTGTTCTTCAATTCTGGGAAACCCAAAAATGAAGAACAGCCTCTGACAACGAGTTTAGATGGCTAGATCTGGCTGGTGTTATGTGTTTTACCCATGATTATTGTTGTATATTATAGTCTTCTAATTGTACTACACAATCTGACCAAAATCGAGTCCAGAATCACAGCACGCACGGAGTTAATCACGGTCAAACTTGGCCTCTCGGTTCTGAGTTTGAAAATCTGGGCTGGTATGAAGAACATGAAGAACACCTATAGCGACGGTTCTGTCGCTATAGGTGGTCTTTAGCGACGGAAATTATTTTATTTTCTGGAAATTAATAAAAAATAGAAAAAAATAGTTTTTAATTATTAAAAATACAAAATAAATTATTAAAAATTATTTTAAATTCTAAAAATTAGTTTTTAATTATTTTAAATATATTTCATAAACATTTATTATTTTTGGAATATAAAAAGTATTTAATTTATTTAATTATAATATTAAATAAATTATTTAAAAATGATTTTAATATTTGAAAAATCATTTTAAATTATATTATGGTATGAGAAAATAATTTAAGTTATTTTTGATAACTTTTTATATTATTTGATAATTTTCATTAATAAATTAATATTAATGATAATTAAGTTATTTACTAAATGAAGTAAATAAATAAATTAAAAATGATTTTATTATTTTAAAAATCATTTTAAATAATAATAAGTTATTTAAGAATATGTTAAGTTATAAAATATAACTTTTAATATTTAAAGGTTAATTTCATTAATTAATGATTAATAATGATATTAAAGTTATTTAATAATTATATTAAATAATTTGGTTTAAAAATGATTTTTATATTATAAATAATTATTTTAAATAAGAATAAAGTGTTTAAAGATATTTTAAGTTATAAGACGTAACTTTTAATATTTAAAGGATAAATTTGATTAATAATTTAATATTAATGATATAATAATGATAATAAATTTATTTAATTATTATATTAAATAAATAGTTTTAAAAATGGTTTTATTTATCTAAAAATCATTTAAAAAGGATATAAGTGAATTAAAAATATTTTAAGTTGTAATTCATAACTTTTAATATTTGGATAATGATAAATTAATATTTTAATAGAATTGTTTTATATTTAAATCATTTAATAATGATTCTGATATTTCAAAAATTATGATAAATGGGTATAATTGTGTTAAAATTATTATGAGGTCATGAAAAATAGTGTGACTGTTGTTTAAGTTATCTATTTAAATATTTCGATATAGAGTAGAGTCTTAGACTCGATTATTATCTATTAAGGCTGTCGATAAGTAGGCATGTTTCAGAAATTGATCTGAACTTAGATAGGATTGACTTGTAAATTGTTTAATTGTGATATAATGGTCGTTAAGTTATGTGACAACGTGACTAGGAATGTGCTGACTGCTATATGCAGTAGTATGTGTTATGATATAATGTTTTAATCAAATGATTGATTTGCTTAATGATAGGTTGTGATAAAAGGGTAGAATTAAGTTAAGAAATTGTAGCAGCGCATCGGGCAAGTACTCTACCTTTGCATTTTTTTATGCATTGGATATATGTAAGAATGTTTCAAATTTATATTATTATTGTATAGATTTTTAAAGTCTATATTATATACGCCTATTGATTATCAGCATGTTAGTATATGATAATTCATATATGTATTCTGTTCGTTAATTTCTATAAATGATTATACAAGTGTCCCCACTTGGATTATCATAGTATTTAATCGCATATTGATATTCCTTTGATATACATATATGTTAAATTATAGATTATTGTTGGATAAGATAAAACCTTTGGCTTGGAACCCTGACAAATATGAACATCCCTTACCAGGGAAAATTTTTATGCGCCTAAGGCGAATCTTGTAAATGGTAACACCATTTTTATAATGTAGTATTGATCAATGCAGGACACAACTGGCTAATCACCCCCGTGTTTGTAAGTTATGACGGTTTACAGATGAATTTTCTGTTTAACCTTTTCAAAAAATGAAAATAATGTTCATACTATGTCATATAAAACCTTTATATTAGGGCTGTAAATGGTAACCGGAAAATTCGTATTCGTCCGCATCCGTATTCGAAAAAAAGCGGATATTATTCGTATTCGAAAAAAAACGGATATATCCGTATTCGGTTTAAAGGTATCCGTAAATAAACGGATACGAATACGGATATAGGCGTATTCGTATTCGATTAACATCCGTCCGTAAATATATCCGGCGAATACGGATATCCGGATTCCGATATCTGAAATTCGTATCCGAATAACTTATATATATATATATATATATATATATATATATATATACACACACACACACACACACTTAATATTTACATTAATTAAGTTATTAATTAATGTAAATTATTAATTAATAATTTACCTATATAAGTTGTTAATAATTTAATATATATATATATATATATATATATATATATATATATATATATATATATATATAATACATATGTATTTATTAATAACTTACATTCATTTATATAAGTTATTAATATATACATGTGTGTGTATTTATCACTTTCATTTGCCTAATTATTTAGAAACTAGAAGTCCAAATATGTAAAATAAGTTCAATGTCAATTTTGAATCAAGTTAGATTAACTAGTTGTCACAGATACATTATAACTCGTACTCTCCATAAATATAATGAAATCAAATAATTTCTTATAACCATGTAATTTATTTATTGAGTATAAATAATAAATAAATCTCTCATAAATATTACTATTCATTTATTAAATATTAATTTATTTCTCTTTTTTATTATTTAATAAAATTTGAAAGAATAATATTAAATTGTGTTTAATTAATATATATGATTTAAACTTTAATTTTTTTTTTCGTAAATATTTTGAATGAATTTTATATTAAATTACTGATAAACGAATTCGGATATTCGGATATCCGAATAATTTATCTATTCGGATAAAATAAACGGTAACGGATATTATCCGTATTCGAATATTTTTTCGAATACCGGATACGGATAATATTTTTAAAATCCCCCAGATACCGGATACGGATACGAATAGCGAATTAGTTTTCCGGATACGGATACAGATATACCTGTATCCGTATCCGTTTAATACCGTTTACACCCCTACTTTATATAGTCTGTACGTAGTTTCAAAAATTTGAAATAGTTATGTAGTTATTGTTGATATAGATTACTTCACAACTGTTGCCTGGTTGTAGAAGAATAGTATATAGAAAATATTTAAAAGCTTTCAGTTCATATATATATATTGTTAATATTTGCTGGGCACTCAAATGCTCATCCTTGCTAATTTAAATGTTTTCAGTTAAGAGCGAACAACCTGAAGGTTATGTCAAAAACAAAGGGAAAGGGAAGATAGCTGGTTGACTGAAGTTGTTATTAATTGTAATAGTTAAGATTATGAAGCCTATGATATATGTTATTATTAATATGACTGTTAATGTATGTTTAAAGGTTACGTACTTGGGTGATGAACTCTGATGAATAAGTATTGTAAAATGATCGTTTTATATATTTTTATTATTATTATTAGTAGAATTCCGCTCATAAAAATGATATCGTGAAGTACCGAATTCGGGTTTCAAGTATCCGGGTTCGGGGACTTTACAAAACCCTTGCCCCAATTCTGACTCAACCCCAATTCGAGAATTATGTGTTGGAGTTCTGTCCACTAGTTCAACTAGTGGATGAGATTTAAAAAATAGATCTTAATGGCTTGATATGGGGGTAATTTGGGCCTAATTTTTTTTTTGTGTTCGCTAGTTTAGTTAGCGGATGACGAAATTGTATTTTAAATCTGAGCCCTTAATTTATGTAATAGATGGTTATGATGCTATTTGTCCATTTTTCATGTATAACAAATACATGCTATGAATTATTTCCCATATATATATATACACACACACACACACGAGTCTCTCTCACATGGATGTGGGACTCATTCACTATTCATGTGAGAGAGATCATATTAAAATATCAATTTTTTTATGTAAAAATATCAGTTATCTTCCCCTTCTATAGCTTATTCTTGGACAAAGACTTATTGCTCGATCTTCTTCCAAGAAATCATATTCCAAAACAATTAAAATGTTTAGGCATCAACAATCTCATCTGCTGCATCTGCGATAATGAACTCTGGTTGGGCCTCCTGCAAAGCATTTGGCAGCCCTAATGCCCTCAATGCCAAATGGGCCGCCTTCTGTCCAGACATCATCATAGCCCCAAATGTTGGACCCTGCATACCAAAATATACATTTCATCAAACAAAAATCAAAATTCAGCATTTCTAATTACAATTAAATCCTAATAAATTAGTAAATTAATATTACTCCCTCAGTCCAAAACTGAAGATAAATTTTGACTTTTTGAAATAAATTTCTAAAATTCAAAATTAGCATTTATTTAATTTTAGTAGAACTTATTATTAGAAACTAAACGAGTTTATATCAATTTAAAATTTTAAAACTTTGCAAATCGATCAAAAAATTAAAATATATCTCTAATTTTAATCTAACAAAAATTCTACCACAAAATAATTACCATTCTTGGCGAATTTATTAAATTATAGTACAAATAACTATATATATTGAAACTAACTAAAAAAATACTAGTAGTTATAATAGGCGTTTATACTAATTTAAAATTAATTTCGCAAATTCACTTCAAATGTATATTTAATTTTAAAGTCTAACAAGCTAAACTCAACCAAAAAATAAACAATATAATTACCATTCTTGGTGATCCATCAATCTCTGCAACTTCCATACCGGTAACAATCATCCCGGGCACAATCTCCCTGGTAAGCTTAACAATGGCATCCTCAGCCGCATTCATATCTAGCGCCTTCATCCCCGGCACACTTTCAATCATTCCGATACTCCTCAGCCTCTTAACTCCAGTAGCCCCAAATGGGCCGTCATGCCCACAAGAACTCACCACCACCTTAGCCTCCATCACATTCGGGTCCATGCACGATTGTGTGTCATGGTTCATCGATACCAAAGCCCAATTTGTTACCACTCCGGCCACTCTATCTCCCTTCACAATTAAATCCTCAGCAGCAACAGCATTGAAGAGTTTCACATTGGGTCTGGCCAAAAGCTTGCTCATAATAGTGGACGTAAAAAGTGCTGCATGCTTGATCACCACGTAATCATCTTGCTCGTCGTACTCGATTTCGAGCTCGTCGAGGAATAAATGGGCCGGTTTACGTACAATCATGGCGGAGAACAGCTGTCCTCCGAGCCATGCACCGCCGCCGGGGCTGACGGATTGTTCGATGATAGCGATGTTTATGTTAGGGTTTTTGGAGAGTTCATAAGCGCATGAGAGTCCGGCAGAGCCGGCTCCGACGACAACTACGTCGGTGTCCGCGTAGGTAATCATGTCTGTCATGTATCTACGCGTCATTTCGCGGGAAACAATGGATTCCTTGATGGGGTTGAATTTGAAGTTGTCGAGGTCGTAGGGCGGCGTGGCGGCGGACATGGTGATGCAGAGGTTTTCTGGGGCGGATTTGATGGGGAAGAGGGTTTTTGAGGAGATGGGGGAGCCATGGAAGGAGGATTTGTTTTCGAAGAAAGAGTGTTTAGGGTTTGAGGAGAGAGATGAGGTTAGGGTTGTAGCCATGGTTGCCATTTGGTAGATAGGTAGACGGATAAGGGGGTTGATATGAAATTTGTTGGTGAAGATTAATGAGTGGTGGATTTATACAAGTGGAGATGAAAATATCAGAAGAAAAAGATCTATGGTGTATGGAAGAAAGATAGGATTTGAATGATTCAGAATGGTGCCAGGGTTTTGATATTTTTAGAAGTAGAGAAGATTTTTTTAGCAGCAGGGTTTAATTTGTGGCTTTTAAAGTCTGTATATATAATAAATAAGACGTCATTCGACCCTAAATTTTAGAAATTACCCTAAAATCTATATACCAATAATATATAGCACAAAACCTTTTTTCAACCCTAAAATGTTAGAATTATCTTTCAACTCAAAATATTAGAGAATACCCTAAAACCTACCTATAAACCAATGAATTATCAAATACTGTTATTTTTATTATATGAATAGATGAATTATTATTATTATTATTATTATTATTATTATTAAATTTTTATTAATTAAATAATATATTTTAAGAAGAATTTTTTATATATAAGAACTATCACACATAATATTAATCTATTAGTACAATAGTTAATATATTACTATATATAATATAATACCAAAAATATAATAATTTTAGGACAATATACTTCTGTTGGACAAAGTTTTCATAATTCGGACCCCAATGTAATTGAATTTACAATTTACTACAAAACTACCTAATTTTATATAATTTCCACCCCAAAATCAATTTTCGACCAAAATTAACCGGAATACCCAACCCGGTCACAATCACTACAAGAAAAAAAGCTTAATTCCGACGGAATATTCCTTCGGACCTAAGCCTATTCAGCCGAAAATATATTATTTTCGACGAAAATATCTGTCAAAAATTTCGGTCGTATATATTCGCGTCAAAGATAAGATCAGTCAAGAATTCCGTCGGATATTTATTATCTTCGACGAAAGTATCTCCGACGGATTTTCGTCGAACATAAACTATCTTCGACATAATATATAGGACGAAACTTTTCGTTGAGTATAATAGACCCTATTTCCGACGGACATATTTCCTTGGAATTATCCTATTTCTGACTGAAAACTAAAATAATCTGGTATTTATTAAAATTGACTAATTATTAACTTCGACGAAATTTGCGTCGGAGATACCGTAGTTACGACGGATATGTTCCATCGAAGTTAACGTATTTCCGATTGAAAATTAGAATATTTCGACATTTATTAAAAATTGGTTATTTGTTAACTCCGAGAGAATTTCCGTCGAGAATACCTTATTTCGTCAGAATTAACTATTTTTTAAATACAGATTTTAAAAGTTCAGTTTCCAGGTTGTTAGTTCCCAGTAGGCACAATAGATCTAGAAGAGGGGGTGGGGGGGGGGGGGGTTGAATAGATCCTTTAATTTGATTTCAAATACTTTTTGGTTTATTTTGTATTGCTAATAATTTAGCATATGACAAACATAAGAATCTTTTCAAGCACAGCGGAATAAGTAAAAGATCCCCTTCATTGATATAATCATAATCATACATACATTGTTCGTAGAGTTAGTTCAGTGGTAAGCAGTTAAAACATACATAGCAGTTATAGCTGTTAATGTACATAATGTAAATGACATAAAGTAAAAGACACAAAGGGTTTTAAGTGGTTCAGAGACTCAAGCTCCTAATCCACTCTTCTGTTTTCAACTAGCAGGATTTCCACTAAGGAAGGGCAGCACCCTGAATCACTAAGATTCCTTCAAGGCCAGCAGCCTTGAGACTTCAGTTCACTAAGAACTCTTTAAGGCCAGCAGCCTTGGAACTTCTCTAGTTCCCTAGGAACTCTTCAAGCCCAGCAGGCTTCGAACTACATTTAGTCCCTTCGAAAAAAGACCCCTCAGGCCTTGGCTTCTTGTTGTTGTAGTTATTGATGTTGTTGGTGCTGAGCTGCTAAGATGTCATTAAGCTCTGAACATCTTTTGTACTTAGCAGCTTGGTGTGATCCTCTTTGCTTTCAGCTACAAGTCCGGACCACATCTTCTTTGGTGCAACTGATCTTTTCTCTTTTCTGCTCATCTTCATCTGGTATTAGCTGGGCACCATCACCATCTGGGTTTGCTAAGTCTCTGTGCTTTTAGTAATCTTCGTCTGGCATTTAGCAATCCCTGAACCCTTCTTGAATACTTTGCAGATATGGTTCCGCACTTGTTCACTTTCAGCTTTTGGTTCATAGTGATTCATAGAGTGGCTCTCTTGATCTTCCTTGTACTCAGCCACTTTTTTGAATGCTATCTTCTTGGCCTTCTCGGCTCTCAGCTTGCTGCCATCTTTAGTGGTGTTTTCATCTTTGTTGAGTGAAGCTTTGATCTGTTTGAGTTCTTCTCCAAAGATGTTTCACTTCCACCTTGGTAGTCTCACTGTCACTAAGACGTGTTTTATTGATCTTTGGTGGAACTCGTAGAGTCAACAATAGCATTCACCAACTCAATGATTCTGCAACAATACAATCATCAGCAACTCTTGATCTTTGAAGCTCTGTTGATTTATACTACTTCCAAATCTTCCCGTTGGAAAGTAGCTGTTGAAAGTTATTCAAATTGCTTCGCAGATCTCGAGTTATTTGGTGCAGAGTGCAGATGTGACATGACATATTTTTTTGACTTTCTATCACTGCAGTCTGCTGTTTCACCAACCCTGTCAGATATGTCACTTTGATGTCTTGGGCAGGTCAATGACATTATTTCACCCTTCTAATTTCTCGATCAGAGGTTGTCCTTGCATCGATGTTCTCAATAAGCTCTTGTCCGAATATTACTCTTCAGATTGAACCGTTGCCAATGCTTCAGTCTTCAGCTATTCGAACTCTGTGTTTCTGATGCATGTCTTCATGGACCTGATCGTAGTGTTCTTGTTGACTTGTAGAAACAACACTACGATCTTGAGGAATGTTCACTTCATCTTTAGTGTAGAACACCTCTTCCTCTTTTTGTGCAGTGCTTCATTACTTCTATTTGCCTCGACTGCTCTCAGATACCGATGGCTTGATTCCTTGCTATGGCCTCTTCTGAATAACAAGACACTTTATATTTGTGGAGTGTCCAGCTCGCTTTCTCCTTGTGATCTCCTGTTCACTTATCATCAATGGACTGACCCAATGCTTAATCACTTTAGCCTTGTTCTTCAGAGGCTGACCAGTATCTCAGTGTGTACTCTATCAATTCCTTCTTCGTTTAGCAAACACTACGATCTTGGTTGCTTTCAAGATCAGTTGTCATCTTTCTACTTGACAGCTATTGCATATGCTGACTTTCCTTAGTCAGCTACTGAAGTCTTCTTATGCTCATCTTGTGGAAGACTTCATCTCGAATGGCTTCACAACTCAATCTTGATGCTGATTAGGTTGATGCTTAGGTCTTCTGTTAGCTTGCATGCCATTCCTTGAGTGCTCTCTGCTTTCCTTCAGGTGGGATATATCTATGCAGTGTCAACCAGAGGCTTCATTCCTTTGGATATTCTGGGAGTGCTCATTCATTGAGACTCGTATTTGCTCTACGATTCTGCCTTGGCATTGTGAGCACATCTGTTGAGGTCTTAGTTCTGCACTCTATGATTCAGCTTTTGGATGTATAGACACTACGACTCTAAGATCAGATCTTGACACTCTATGATTTCTATCGTTGTGTTTGTTGTCTTCATCTGATCTTACTCGACTACGATCTCTGCCTTTGATACGATTAGTAGACTCTAGCGATTCTGAGTGTAGTCTACGATCCCTTACTTGACTGAGTAGATTCTACGACTCCGAGTGTAGTCTACGATCCTTTATGTGACTGCCCCCAAAATAGATATACATCACCTATTCTGAGTCGCTAAATACATGATACAGAATACAAATATAATCTTAAATATACAACAAGAGAGCTGTGAGTTTTAATACAAACATTGTCTTCTAGACAATATCCACTTTCCGAATAAGTCCTCATTACATTTATTAACACACTATTTAACAGAATAGTGAGGAATAGTAATACTATCATCTGGACCATCACTCCGTTCCCCGGCTAGTCCCGGCTACGTTCTCATTTACTGAAGAGAACAGTGAAAGAAAGGGTGAGCTCAACTAGCCCAGTAAGAAATATTATGACTAAGATAATGCAGAATAAATTATCATTAGTCTTCAACAATGTTAAACCGATAAAATATAATAGACATCAAGTTTAACTACAGCGAAACATGCAATCCATTAAAAGAGTCAAGTAGAGAATAAAATCTACTATCTTTTATGATTTAAAAGATTTTCATCACTTTTATCACTGGGACTCAGCTTAATAAATAATCCACATCATCCCTGCACTACGGCCAAGGATATTCATTAGTATCACAATGACAAATTATCCATGCACTACGGGCCAAGGATATTCTTGTATTCATCAATGGTCATAATCATGCCAACAACTCTCCATCAATGCACAACGAGCCAATGAGGACTTTTACCACATCATTTGTAACATTACAGTCATGATTACACCGAATAATCCCTGGTCATAATCATACCAAGTCCATCTATGCACTACATGCCACATATGACTTTCAAAAAAAATATAAACACGAGGATGATGACAATGATATAAGAATTCAATAAAACAAGTTCAAGAATTAATTTATTCAGGAACTAATAACGTCAAAATTGTCAACATAATACTTCTTTGTAGAAAAAAATTCAAGAATGCTTAGAAGAATATTTCCATGAAAAGATACTGGATGAAGCGCAAATATCAAGAAATATTCCACTAATTTCATGGAGTATAGAAGTCAAAACTTTAACCAACTGAATATAATAAAGAATGGAATAACAAAAGAAATCACCAGACCTGCGATAGACCGCACAGACAGGTTATTCCAACAGAATAATAAGTAACGGAACCAGGTCCGGCGTAAAATGCACAGACATGATATTTCAACATAATAATAAAGACGGAACCAGGTCTGGCGTAAAACGGATAGACAGGATATTCCAACAGAATAATAAAGAATGGAATAACAACAGAATTTCACCATGTATGCGGTACTTGGCATAGACAGGTTATTCCAGCAAAATAATAAATAATGGAATAACAGAAGAATTTCACCAAGTATAGGGTAGACCGCGTATACAGGTTATTTCAACAGAATAATAAAGAATGGAATAACAGAAGTTCTCTTCATGAATATGAAAAAAAATACCCCTTACCTTATAAAGAAGAGTACTTCGACGGTAGGGCGAGGATATACTTCAAAAAACTTGCACTACGCTCAAAGCTTTCTTAAACGCTAAAGAAATACGCTTAAGATAGAAGAATAATTCTCTCTACAATTTCTCTCTCTAGAGTTTCAGTGAATTCGTAAGAAATAATGAAGGAATAAGCTTCTATTTATAGAAGAATGGACTGAATAGTAACCAATCCATGAACGGTCCAGATCGATTTACTTTAAACGGACGGTCCAGATTGGTTTACAATAAAATATAATATATTCTATTTATAATCTAATAAAACGAATAACTTTTAAAAAGATTTTACTATGCAAATACTATGCAGGCACTATACAAACACTATGCATAATAAAATATAATATATATTCTAATTATTGTTTAATAAAATGAATAACTTTCTAAAAGTATTCTGTTTTATATAAAAAGATTTTACTATTAGCCTAATAAAACGAATAACTTTATAAAAGTATTCTGTTTTATATAAAAAGTTTTCTGTTTTATTACATTAATAATACTATTAAAATAAAACTTCATTATTATTATTATTCACACTATTAATCGATCAGGTCATTCCCAAGAAAGAGGAGGCTTTTCAATAAGGATTTCTCCCTATTGGCGCGTAATTAGGTGACCAAACCTCTCCTTGGCAAAACTTCTAGACATCGTTAATAATACAAATAATAATATTAATAACTTCGTCATCTCAATTATAAAATATCAACAATAATTGAATCAATTAACGTGAGATACTATGCAACAATTACTGAAGCAATAATTGAACAAAACTTAGTTCCTTCACACGTAAGCATCAATAATCAATACCATGTGCTACTATGCAACCATGCGTATTCCTGTACTTTTAACACCGGGTGTTTCAATAGTTAACAGTAAAACTTCCACCGTTATTTTCATAAAATATTTTTTGTCATTTTCTTAATTGGACAATAATTCCGTTTGTGGGGTCACCAATGATTGTGCCATCGTACGAATATTTCCTGTTAAAACGAATATTCTCCGACCAATCGAATATTATATAACAACTTACGTATTTTACAAAATTTATAAATATTACCCACAACTATAACATTATATCAAATTCATTCAAAAATGATAATTATAGAAAATTCATCTTTATACATAAAAGTTGGGGTCTTACACTTTACTTGTTTTCGGCAGATGCTCGGTCGACTTATAGGCAGGCTGTCTTTACGATTCAGAACATGACTTCCTCAGTAGACTACGGTCCTGAGGAAGTTCTCCTCGACACACTACCATCCTTCCTCGTCTCTCCTAGAAGTCTACGAACTCTGAGATAAACTATCTTGCAGACTATAATTCTGCCTCGATAGCTCTCGAGTTTTCCTTGACTCTCCTGGCAGACTACGATTTCTGGTACAATGCTCGACGATCAGACAAGCCTATCTATTATAACATAAGATCAACTTAACATGTTTGATCTTTCTATATTTATTGTCCACATGTACATCATTTATTTTTAAGGACTTTACAAAGCTGTTTTACTTGTGTAGGATTAACATTACACATTTGATCAATTCATTCTAAGTCCTTGTACATATGTTTCTATTATCTATTAAAGGACTTTACAGCTTTTCTTAATGCAAGCATACTTACATATTCATTCATATATCATAATCAAATCATATGTAAATAGGAATATCATTCACATGCTTATTCCTGACAATCTCCCCTTATTTGATTATGACAAAAATAATAAGTGCATATGCATGTTATGAATGAATCTTATATATAGTGAGCAACTATATTTCTAAAATAGATAATTATGAATGTCATTTATAAAGATGTGGAATGAATTTAATACACTGACATTTTACATCTTAGATCCAGAACATACTTAACTAGTTAAAGATGTACCTCTTTGGCTCCATGATTATTTCCAGAATGTCTGTTGATCAGCTACTCATCTGTTGATTCCTTTGCTCCTGCTCCCCCTGGGGTGTGGAGCTATTCCTTTCTTCTTTTCTTGGTTCAGGCTCCTTGCTCCCCCTCAGCCTTAGGCTCCCCATCACCTGATGAACCATCTCTTTCTTCCGTTTTCTCCTTCTTCGTCTTCTTGACTTGTTTGCTCTTGCTCTCCTTGCTCTTTCTAGAGTGCCTCTTTTTCTTCCCCTTTCTATGCCTCTTTTTCTCCCACTTTTTGTCATTAATCATTTGAGAGAGTTGCTCCATGTTAGACATAAGTTGCTCCATCATGTAGGAGGAGTTACCAACTTTAATCTTAAGTTCTTGTTGGCTTAACTCAAGTTGCATAGAGAAGGACTGATTCATGTTATCAATCTTGTCGGAGAGGACTTTGAGTTGCTCTTCATTTGTTTTTTGTGCTAGTAGAGCTTCAGCCTTTTGATCATGTAGAGCCTTGAAATAGATGTGATCTCTTTCTCTGATTTTGAGGGATACATCAGCCATAGTTGCTTAGAGTCTATCTTGAATTGAATTATCTCCTGCTGTTGTCACTCTCTTTGATTCTTCATGGATTAGAGATATCTTCTCAATCAGTTCATCAGAGTTTTTCATTAACTCTTGCTCCATAGAGACTTCGTCATTTGGTTGGGCAGTCTCTTTCTGAACACCAGATTGGACTCTACGATCTGCCTCCTTGGACAAATTTTTGAAGGTGTTGAGAATCTGGAGAATTGTTTAGTTCTAATCACTGTTTGAGGATGCAGGAATGTTAGATAGCTGTGTTTGTGCAGATGGAGACATCTGATTCTGGACTTGATCATTATCAGTGGTAGAGTGAACGGACTCTACGATCAGTGTCTTGGCCAAATTCCTTTTTCTATCAGAGTCCATTCTATGATCATAAGGAATGTAATGATTTTCAGCATGTCGGTAGATCTTGTAGTGGGGCTTGTCATTGATCATCATGGTTGCAAACTTCTTGACCTTAGGGAAGTTTTGTGATACCAGTTCCAAATTTGGAAACTGAGAGTAGCACCAGCTTAAGTAACTTTTATCTCTTTCAGTGTGTGCCTTTAACTATGGAATCCATGGGAAGAACCACCTAATCAAAAGGTCTTCAGAATTGTACAGTATAGTTGTGCAGTCTAACTCCATATTTTTCCAGTTATGAAGCACTTCATCTATAGTCATCCTTACAACTCGAAGTTGTTCATTTCCATGATCTATCCATCTTGCTGGTGGTTCTGCTGGTGGGTCATCAAGACTTCCACTACAATTCTTCTGCTAATTTTGGCCGGAGAGAGAACAGGATAGTATTCTAGTTCCTCAGATTCCTGATGTGCAGAATTTGAATCTTTCTCTATTTCTTCCCTTTTTAAGATAGTGTTTTGTTGATTCCTTTCATCAGATTTGTACAATAGATTCTTCTCGTTGAACTTCATTTTCAGAATCCTCTTCAGCAATGTCTTCCTAGGAATCATCTCCTTCAAAGCTAGGTCCTATCTTCAGCATTCTCTTCCCACGATGCGGATTCACCATCACTTAGTTCAATGATTTCAGTAGAATGATCATTTCTCTTCTTTGAGGCAAATTGAGCTATCAATCTATGAATCCTTCTTCTTCTTGGTGGTTCAATTATGGGTGAATCAGATACTTCTTTTTCTTCTTCAGACTCTGAGGTACTTTGAGTCAGCAGACGAACTTTCTTGATTTTCATCATTGGTGGGGACATTTCCTTCTTCTTCAGAATCATTATCATAGTTTATCATGAGACAAGCTAGCTTGATGTTTAGCGACAGTGGGGGCATTTCCTTCTTTATCAGAATCAGCATCATTTGATCCATCATCTATGTTGGTTGGAGCATTTGTATTTGAAGATGCAGTTTGGTCAACTTGTATCTTGTCTTTATCAGCAGAGTGAATGCTCTGGGGGCTTGTGCATTCTTCTTCATCAGTAGATACTGTATTTTCTTCCTTTAATCCAGCTTCACCTTTATTGCTAGATTTGGCCTGTGGGGGCTCAGCCTTTTCTTCTTCTGATTCTACGTCCTTTTCTTCATTAGACATAACTTCATGGTGAGTTGAAATTGGACTGTCTGTCATCTTATCTTTTTTTGCTGGATGGCCTTTGAAGTAAACTGTTACTTCTTATCTTAGTGGTCTCTGCAGTTGAGACCTTTTCATCTTTAACCTTGTCTTCTGTGGATAGACTTTTTGGAGATGCCTCAGCTTTACTCATGCCTTGAATTTCTTCCTGGCTGGTGCTATTGCCGTTGGTACAGAATCATCAGATTCATAATTTTCTACTTTTTTTGCCTTCCTCTTTTTTGCAAAGGCTTTGCTACTGCTCCCAGTTGTCAACCTTATATTCTCCTTTGGGTTTTTCTTCCAATTTACAAACAGCTGTGGAGACATTACCTTGTGAACATTAAGGATTTCGCCATCATCATCCTTAATTTTATTCTTCAATTTATTCTTCAGGATGATACTCAAGAATCTCACATGAAAAACCTTTGTGAGTGTTTTTTCAGTTAATCTTTTATTTTCTTCTTTATCTAACCACTTAGACATGATCGAGCAGGACGACTCCAAAGTTGATGTGTTCCTTCAAGACTATGGCAGACATGATCTTCAACTGCTGGTCAATCACAGTATCATGTGCAGTGTCTTTGCATAAGATACATTTCCCCACGATTTCAGCAAGAAACTCGAATTCTTTAGGAAACTTCTTTTTCTTCATGTCCTTCTGACTAGGGTTTCTTCTGTACTGCATAATCTTCTTAACTTTTTTTGTGTCAATCTCTTCCAAGCTTTTCAGATTTCGGTCAGGGAGGCCTAAGCATTGATTGATGTCGAAAGAGTTCAGTTTCAGAATCTGACCCTTAACCTTGGTGGAGAGGATTCCAGAATTTATAGTTGCATTTAAATGAAACTCCTTGACTAGGTCACCATATATTCATGTGTTTTCCTCAAGACATTTTGAGAACCCGACCTTTTTCACAAGTTCAAGAATATCCCTAAACTTTTTCTCAAATTTTTTAAACGTCTTGGTTCCAAGCTGAATGCCAGTGATTACTTGCCAATCTGCCATTTGAGGAGTTCGAAGAATATGGGTGTTGGTTTTTAGGAGGTCTTGTGAAAAATAGCTGACTGTAATTTTAGCTCTCCTATCGGATGACCTCAATTCATTTTTCGATATTTTGATTTGGGGGTTTTCTTTTATCTCTGCTGCTAAACTTCTAAAAGGGTTGGTTTCTTAATTTTTTGTTATTTTTTGTTGCTGTTTTTCTCTTCTATCTGTTAAAATTCATTTTTCGATTTTTCAATTTTTGCTAAGCTGGTATCTTGAATTATTGTACAGAACTAAGTTGTCAGTAAATCTGAATACATATAAACCTGTAGATTTCCAGTGTTGTTTTTATATGCAGATTTCACCCACAGTTTTTTTCATCTGCATTTGCTTCCAATCATTTGTCACATTTGTGGTAGGGTTATGTGAAAAACTATCCCTTTGTGTTTAATTGTTTTATTGGTGATTTTACAGGTTCAAGTAAATTTCTGTTTGTCCAGGTGTAAATATAATGGATGACATGGACCATGAATTAGGGAGTTGCGGGGATAATGTAGAAATGAATTTGGAAATAGAAATGGATGGGGATGACTTGAGTGGAGAGGGGTTGAATGTTCACAGTACTAATACTGTTGTGTATTATCCTCAAATAGGAGATGAGTTGAGGCCTAAGCTTGGTCAAGAATTTCAAACATTAGATGATATTCACAACTTTTACAATACATATGCTATGCATGCTGGTTTTAGTGTGCGAAAGTTTTGGGAGAAGAAAAGGGCGGGTAGCAATGAGATTTGTAGGAAGGAGTATGTGTGTTCTAAGCAAGGAAAGGGCAAAGTATTAGCCGATGTGGTTGTAAAAAGAAAATGGGGATCTACAAAAGAAGGTTGTGGTGCAAGAATTATAGTGTTAAAAAGAAATGACTTGTACGTAATTACAAAAATTGAGGAGGGTCATTCTCACCCATTGTCAACCCCACATAAGAAGCATCTTTTAAGATCACACCGTAATGTGTCAATGGCCCAAAAATCTTTGAGTCAGCAACTTAGCACGGTGAATATACCACAATACCAACAATACAATTTTCTTGCAGTGCAGGCGGGTGGCTTTGAAAATATTGGTTGCACGCAATGCGATTTGTATAACTTTGAAAGAGACAAGCGCAATGAATTGAAGGGACATGATGGGGATATGTTGAATGAGTACTTACAGTTAGAACAACAAAAGAATCCTTCATTCACTTTCAAAATTGACACAGACGATGAAAATCGGATCACTCGTTGTTTTTGGGCCGATGCAACTTCTAGACGGGCTTATAGATTTTATGGTGATGTTGTCATTTTTGATACCACATACAATAATATTCGTTAAGGAATGATATTTGCACCAATAATGGGGGTTAATAATCATGGTCAAACTATTGTATTTGGTTGTGCTTTCTTAAGTGATGAGACCATAGCTAGTTTTGAATGACTTTTCAAGTGTTTTTTAGAAGCAATGCCAGGCGATGCACCTGAGAAGATTATCACCGATCAGGATCCGGCTATAACAAATTCCATTTCATAGATTCTTCCAAATACATTTCATAGGTATTGTAGTTGGCACATATTGACCAAATTTTCAGAGAAGATTGATTCGGTAAAATACAGTGCTTACTATAAGGAGTTTTCAGATTGCATTTGGAATTCGGAGACTGGAATCATTTGACTTTACTTGGGTAGCGTTGATGGAGAAAAGTGGGTTGAATGCTAATAAATGGCTACAATCTTGTAGATGGGTACCCGCGCATGTGAATCATGTTTTCTCAGCCGGCATGTCAAGTAACCAACGAGCTGAGAGTTGTCATGCATTCTTTAAAAAATTTATTTCTAAAAGGAATTCTTTAGTGGATTTTATGATTCAATTTGGTCGGGGCCTTCAGCAGCAACGACATGCAGAGTTGGTTTCGGATAACAAAGATTTGGTTGAGAGGCCGAGAATGAAATATCGTCAGGACTTCTTAGTTCAAATGGTTGACATTTATACACACTCTATGTATTATAAATTTGAAGAGGAGTTGTGCGAGAGTTTGAATTATAGGTTTGAACTTATGAAGGAGGATGTCAACTACCATGTATATAAGATTTACCGAAGGAATGTCAGCAAGTTTAAAGTCAGGGAGATTCAGTATGACAAATCCTTGGATTATGCAACATGCACATACAAAAATTTTGAGAGTTTGGGAATCTTATGTCGACATGTGATAGCTTATTTGCATAAGTATCATGATCTTGACAAATTGCCTGCAAAATACATTTTAAAAAGGTGGACAAAAATAGCAAAATCAAGTTGTGTAATTGATGATAAGGGGGTGGAGATAAAAGATGACAAGGGATACTTACTGTCGTGGATTCAATTGATTCAACAATCTTTAGAGATGATTGATAGTGCTCTCACAAATAAAGAAGCCATAATTGCATTAAAAGAATGTTTCTACAGTGGATATGAAAAGATTAAGCAAATAATTGGGAATAATGGTTCCAAACGAAACAATGAAATGGAGTCCGGTGGAATGAGTGCATCCAAGTCAGTTAACATGACTGGGACAAGTGAGCCGACTTATATTGAGCCGAACCAAGTGCGTGCAAAAGGGTGTGGAAAAAGGCTAAAGGGTGGTAAAGAAAGGGCTTTGGGGAAAACAAAAAACTCCAATGGGAGGCGCTGTCATGGATGTAGCCAAGTTGGTGTCACATACGAAAAAAGAAACTGTCCAGCTCTTAATAATCGGTAAACAAGTTTGTGTCTTTTGACTTTGTTATTTGATTCAATTTAACTTAGCTATTTGTTGAAATATGACTTTGCTATTTGTTATGCCTTGTAGGATTGGAGAATCAAATGTTGGCACTAATCAGGATCCAAGTGTAGATAAAGAATGTGATTCACCCACAGGTTACACTGAGATTGCTATAACAACACTTGTATATCTATATATCTGTATTAATTTGGAAATTTTTGTCTACAGAGTGTCCTTCAGAATTGCAGTAATCATGGGACTGGCGTTTAAAGTCAGGTAGTTATACCACTTTTAAATTCAGGTCTTGATCTGATTGTTTGCAAGTTCACTTTTTCAAGGTCTTGATCTGATTGTTTGCATTGCCATTATTTTCTTCAGGTTAAAAAGGGAGAGATTCTTCAGGTCAAACTCAGGAGATACATTTCTGCCCATGCCTTCCTATTCTAGTTCTTCTTCTCTGTTTGTACTAACTAATGTCTGTCAAGGGCTTGTTGCTTTGCAGCAGTGCTTGGGACAATTGTAGATAATTTTAGATTTGATTGCTAATTGTTGAAGAAATTTGTATTCCACATTTTGGGATAGAAGGTGTAAATCCTTGATATATTTAATGTTAAACTAGATGAATTTTCATGCCAATTAAGGGGCAAATGTTCTTTAAACAGATTGCATTTTTATGACGTAATATCTAAAACATTAGTTTTAGTTATTATCATGCAGGTTTGGTAACAGACTTGGTTTTCTAAAGATATCTTGTCAATTTCCATGTAACACCACTCTCCCTGTTCTAAACTCGCTGTAGGTACTTGAAAAGTACCAGGTATATGGTGATTCAGTCCTTGGAAAACCTTGATAGAATTTTATCATAATCCCGAGCACTATGTAAATGAACAAATGTAATGAAGAAAAATCCGACTCTTGGCTTGTCAAAATATAAATCTCATTTGGAACATGTAACGGCACAAGTAAGAGGTCTTGCACTAGCCGTAAGAGGAATGAACATGCCTGTTTTATTACAAAGATACATTCTTTAGCTTGAAATTTCAATTATATGTTTTCTTCACTCCATGGTATAGTTTTAGCTATTATCACTGAATATGTGTTGCAAATGGATTCAAAATGACATTACTGAATATGTGTTGCACATAAGTAGCTACACATAAGTAATGTACATAAGGAGCTGCACATCAAAATAAGGACATAAAATACTGGATAAAGCAACATGCAATATCTTTGCTTCATTACAATCCCTTCATTACATTAAAAATAAAATTGAAGTTCCTGAACACAAATCCCACTAAACCATTACATTCTTTTGTAATACTACTAAACTATTACATTATTTTGTACAGGCAAAAGCAGAATGACTGAATATTGATAAAGAAATTGGATTCCCTTCATTTTTTCCTCAAAGTTTCACACGGTAACCATCTGATCTAGCTTTTCAAAATAGTCTTGAGTTACAGGATGGATATGCTGCAAGATTTGATTGAGAAGCTTCATCCACACTAACAAAAGCAGTCTGGTAGTACTGTCATTGTAAAGTAGTGAGAAGTAAACCTGTTAGTAATGTCAATGGACCAACATTGACGAAAAAAGAAAAAGAAAGGTGACTAGTAAAACCAAGAAAATTTTTAAATTTTCATACCCACTCATTTAAAACCAAAACAAAGGACAAATCAAGTTTTTACAATCCTTAAGAGATGTTCATCCCAAAATTTAAAAATTAATTAAAAGCCCTAAAATAAGAAATTAGGGCTAATTCCCAAAGGCTAGAAATTCCCAAATCGAATCAAAAAGTGAAATCATCACATAGTTAAATCTTAACGAAATCGGAAAATAAATCTGAAATTTACCGAAGGTTCCCGTTTGTTGTGTTTGTACGGTAACTATTTACTCAAAGGTTCTTTTATGATTAATGTTGAAATCTATATTATCTGGAAAGTCGTTGATCGCTAGGGAGGCTTATCCCTATTGTAGAATAAATATTATTTATTTAAATAAATTAATATTTTAATTTATTTATTTAAATAAGATTAGAATTGTTCTAATTGATTTATTCACAACCGGTTTAATATGGAGAACCTAAAAGGTCACACCATAAAAGGAAGAATAATTATTTAAGAAATAAATGGCATAATTGTAATAATAAGTTATGTATATTTAATTTAATCTATGGTGATAGAATAAATTAAATAGCTTAATATTTATTATTTAATATTTTAGAAATATTAAATATAAATTAATAAGAGGAGTCTTATTATTATTATTACTATTATTATTATTTAATTCCTAATGGAGTTTGGGAATTAATTAATAAAAGTACTCTCATATATCCTAATAAGATTAGGAGGCTAATTAATTAAAAGTTTAATTAATTATTCCTAATAAGATTATGAGCCTAATTAATTAAAGGAATTTAATTAATAAAAATAAAGCCCAATTCCTTAATTGTTAAGGAGGGTTGCCTACATCTATAAATAAGAGGACTCTTATTATGGGTGGAGTTGAGACTTTCACAAACACGTGAATACATAATTCCAATTGTTGGAAAGTACGCACTTTTTCTATAGATAGAAACTATGGTTTTGCCAAATATCCATCTTCTTGAATCCTTCTTCTTTCTTGGTGGATCACCTCTAGAGGCCAAACACTTGGGTGGCTAACGTTGATCAAAGGAAGGAACCAAACTCGGTTGATTCAAGTTGGACGCGAAAGGATTTGGAGGTGAACTCGTACCTGAGGAAGCTCAAATCTTCAAGGGTGTGATTCTAGTTCATTATCTTTTCGTTTAATTAATAATTGTGTATAGAGAATGATCCGGGTATATGGTTGTAAAATTTTTAAAACTCTAATTTTCCACGTTTTCGCTTATTTTGTACAATTTGATTGCGTTCTTGATTATTACAAACCTAACAGTAACATCAATCAACAATTCATGTCCATAATCATATGAATAACTCATAATCATAATTGTGATTCTGAATTCCTTTTCGCATCCAGGACGAAGATAATTTTCATCACCTATCTTCACCTGAAACATCAAAAATCATGGTTATACCAAATAACAATCCCTGCTCATAATCATACTAATAAATTCATCTTTTCACTACGGCCAAAGATATTCATTAACAATTTATCTTTGCATTACAGGCCAAAGACATACAACTATATTTTAGAAGAGTCAAGTAGAGCATGATATCTACTATATTCTTCGAATTTAAAAGTTTATTATCAATATTTTATCGCTGAGACTCAGCTTAATAAATAATCCACATCATCGAATCACCCCTGCACTACGGCCAAGGATATTCGTTGATATCACATCCATGAATTATCCATGCACTACGACCAAGGATATTCATTATTATCACATCCATGAATTAATATTTCATTGATGAGACTCAGCTCAATAATTAATCCACATCATCAATTCATCCCTGCACTATAGGCCAAGGACATTCTTTTAGTATCACGACCACGAATTATCCATGCACTCCGGGCCAAAGATAATCGTGTTTTCATCAACGGTCATGATCATGCCATAAAACAATTCATCTTTGTACCCTTGGCCGAAGAGAATCCATAGCCATAATCATACCAAAAATTGTCCATCAATGCACTACGGCCAATGAGGACTTTTTCCACATCATTTGTAACATTACGGTCATGATTAAACTGAATAATCCCTGGTCATAATTATACCAAGTCTATCTATGCACTACAGGCCACATATGACTTTCAACATAATATATACATGAGGATCATGACAACGATATAAAGAATCAATCAAATGAGATAAAAAGATCAATATTAAACATTTATAATATAAATTATCCAGAGTTCAAGAATATCCCAATGTTATCAATCACTTAAAAATCTCATAATCTAATATCATTAATATTATAACAATATTTTAATTATTTCTTAAACTTATAAACAATTTATTTTAATTGTTTATACTTTACCAAATAATGCATTTAATTATTCAAAAATGTCATACTCATTAGATTTCATCACCAACGATAAAATCTCTTATCAAAAATCTGGATATACCCTATATAGGATTCCCAAGCCATAAAATCCTATTTACAAATTTTCAACTTCACATAACATATTTAACTCATATACTCATAACTAGTGCATTTTCATGAAAAATACCAAATCAGTCCCAAAAATATTTCTTTTCTGGGATTTAGCATAATATAGTCCCATAATGAACATATATTTTTCTCGGAATTTTTAAAATTCATTTACTATTTTTCAAAAATCAATTTCTAATTAATTCCTTAAGAAATTAACTACCTCAAGTTTAACTTCAGAAATTCCCAAATCTTGGCAGGATCTTACACATGTTAACGTGATCTTCCAATTTAAATTTCATGGTCATCGGATTTATAGAACTCCGGTTATAGTGTTTTTCGTCGAAAAAATCTAAATATTGAAATGGACATAACTTGCTCATTTTAAGTCGGAATAACCTCATTCTCGGACAGGAGGTACTTTATATCATATATTTTCATATCCCAAAAGGCCGGAATTTTTCTCACAAATCAAGTTGCTGAAAATGCCCTTTTAAAATTTCTGGCAGTAGCTGTTTTCCCATTTTTCACTTTTTTCGTGTTTTCCTAAAATCAGTCCACACGAAAATCTACAACACCTTTTCCAATGATTTCACTTGGATAAGTTAGGAAACTCATAGATCTAACTCTAGATCTTAACCACACTTAAAAATTCAAAATATAATAGGAGATATGGTCAATTGAATTTTATGTTCCATTTTCACCAAAATCTGATTTTTTAACCCTTTGTGATTTCTATAACTTTCATGTTTTCACATAATAACCAACATAACTCATCATAACACTTACTAATACTTCATATACCCATGATTTTCATCAGTCCAATGCTTTTATTATAACTCTCATCATAATCAACGTAACCAGATCATTTCCATAATTTAATAAGGAATGAATATAAAGGATCATTCACCAAGCATGTGGTAATCTACATAAACAGGTTATTCCAACAGAATAATAAAGAATGGAATAACAGAAAGATTCACCATGCATGCGATAGAGTGCACGACATGTTATTTCCAACAGAATAATAAATAATGGAACCAGGTCCGGCGTAAACGCACAGACAGGATATTCTGACAGAATAATAAAGAACGGAACCAGGTCAGGCAAAATTCGCACCGACAAGATGTTCCAACAGAATAATAAAGAATGGAATAACAACAAAAATCACCATCCATGCGGTACTTCGCATAGACAGGTTATTCCAACAGAATAAGAATAATAAGTATACATCACCCATCTTGAGTCACCAAATACATTGTACAAAAATACAAAATTTAACTTAATAATACAACTGTCGTATAACATACGACAAAACATAAGCTGAGAGTTTAAACAATAATATTGCCATCTAGACAATATCCACACTCAATGGGGTCCTCATTACATTTATTGTCACACTATTTAACATAATAATAAGGACTACTAATGCTATCATCTGGACCGTCACTCCATTCCCCGACTCGTCCTAGCTATATTCTCATTTCCTGAAGAGAACAGTGAAAGAAAGGGTGAACTCAACTAGCCCAGTAAAAAATATTATGACTAAGATAATGCAGAATAAATTATCATTAGTCTTCAACAATGTTAAACTGATAAATACAATAGACATCAAGTTTAACTGCAGCGAAACAAATAATCCATTAAAAGAGTCAAGTAGAGAATAAAATCTGCTATCTTTTATGATTTAAAAAGTTTTTCATCAACTTAATCGCTGAGACTCAGCTTAATAAATAATCCACATCATCAAAATCATCCCTGCACTACAGGCCAATGATATTATTTAGTATCACGACCACAAATTATCCATGCACCACAGACCAAAGATAATCGTGTTTTCATCAACGATCCTGATCATGCCTTAAAATAATTCATCTTTGCTCCCTTGGCAGATGAGAATCTATAGCCATAATCATACCAAAAACTATCCATCAATGCACTACGGGCCAATGAGGACTTTTTCCACATCATTTGTAACATTAAGGTCATGATTATACCGAATAATCCCTGGTCATAATCGTACCAAGTCCATCTATGCAATACAGGCCACAGATGACTTTCAACATAATATAAACATGAGGATGATGAAAATGATATAAGAATTCAATAAAACAAGTTCAAGAATTAAATTATCCAGAAACTAATAACATCCAAAATGTCAACATGATACTTCTTTATAGAGTAAAATTCAAGAATAATATTCATGCACCAAAAATAATTTGGACAGAAAAGAATAAATTTTTTTTTTGTCGTGAATAGTACCCCGTGAATAGTATCTCGTAAATAGTAACTTGACATGAAAAGTACTCTAAATACCCGAGTGAATATTATTCGGGTGAATAGTAATTTTGGTAAATAGTAACCCGTGAATAGTATTTTGGCATAAAAAGTGCCCCAAATACCCGAGTGAATAATACTAGAGTAAATAGTAACTGGGTGAATAGTAACCCGTAAATAGTAACTCGTAACAGAAAATACCAAATAAAATGATATTTCATGACGAGTATAGAAGTCAAAACTTTAACCAACTGAGTATAATAAAGAATAGAATAACAAAAGAAATCACCAAGCATGTGGTACTTCTTCGCATAGACAAGTTATCCCAACAGAATAATAAATAACGGAACCAGGTCAGGCGTAATACACACCGACAGGATATTCCAACAGAATAATAAAGAATGAAATAACAACAGAAATCACCATGCATGCGGTACTTCGCATAGACAGGTTATTCCAACAGAATAATAAATAACGAAACCAGGTCTGGCGTAAAACGCACATACAGGATATTCCAACAGAATAATAAAGACGAAACCAGGTCCAGCGTAAAACGCACAGACAGAATATTCCAACAGAATAATAAAGAATGAAATAACAACAGAATTTCACCATGCATGCGGTACTTCGCATAGACAGGTTATTCCAGCAGAATAATAAATAATGGAATAACAGAAGAATTTCACCAAGTATAAGGTAGACCGCGTATACAGGTTATTCCAACAGAATAATAAAGAATAGAATAAAAGAAGTTCTCTTCATGAATATAGAAAAAATAATACCCCTTACGGTATACCAAATAATATCCCTTACCTTATAAAGAAGAAACTGAATATAGAAGTAGTGAAGTAGCAGAATACTTTTCTTCTTTCTCTCTATAGTTTCTCTCTCTAGAGTTTCAGTGAATTCATAAGAAATAATGAAGGAATGAGCTTCTATTTATAGAAGAATGGACTAAATAGTAACCAATTCATGAACAGTCCAGATTGATTTACTTTTAAATGGACGGTTCATATTGGTTTATAATCAAATATAATATATTCTATTTATAATCTAATAAAACGAATAACTTTATAAAATTATTCTGTTTTATATAAAAAGATTTTACTATGCAAACACTATGTATGCACTATACAAACACTATGCATAATAAAATATAATATATTCTAATTATTGTCTAATAAAACAGATAACTTTATAAAAGTATTCTGTTTTATATAAAAAGTTTTTCTATTTTATTACATTAATAATACTAATAAAGCAAAACTTATATATATATATATATATATATATATATATATATATGTATATATATAACAATCAAAAATAATTGAATCAAATAACGTGAGATACTATGCAGCAACTACTGTAGCAATAATTAAACAAAACTGAGTGACTTCTCACATAAGCATCAATAATCAATATCGTCTGTTGCTATGCAACCACACATATTACTGTACTTTTACTACCGAGTAGTTCAACAGTATTAACGTTAAACTTCTGCCATTATTTTTATAAAAATATTTTTGTCGATTTCTCAATCCGACAATAATTCCGTTGTGGGGTCCACCAATGATTGTGTCGTTGTACAAATATTCTCTGCTAAAATGAATATTCCCCGACCAATCGAATATAATACAACAACTTGCATACTTTGCAAAATTTATAAATATTACCCACAACTATAACATTATAACAAATCTACACCATAATATTCAAAAAAAATATTTCCAGAAAATTAAATCTTTATTCGTAAAATTTGGGATTTTACCAATACGCTCAAGATTATAGAAGAAGAATTCTCTCTACAGTTTCTCTCTCTAGAGTTTCAGTAAATTCGTAATAAATAATGAAGGAATGAGCTTCTATTTATAGAAGAATAGACTGAATAGTAACCAATCCGTGAACGGTCCAGATTGATTTAATTTTAAACGGACGGTCCAGATTTATTTACAATAAAATATAATATATTCTATTTATAATCTAATAAAACGAATAACTTTATAAAAGTTATTCTGTTTTATATAAAAAGATTTTACTATACAAATACTATGCATGCACTATACAAATACTATGCATAATAAAATATAATATATTCTAATTAATGTCTAATAAAATAGATAACTTTATAAAAGTATTCTGTTTTATATAACAAGATTTTACTATTAGCCTAATAAAACGAATAACTTTATAAAAGTATTTTGTTTTATATAAAAAGTATTTCTGTTTTATTACATTAATAATACTAACAAAACAAAACATCATCATCACTTACTTTGAAAAATTTTCAAATGTCACCCTTAACTTTAAACTTTTGTCAATTTAACTATTCACCAAAATAGAAAAATTGAAGACTTTTATTTCATAAAATTCGAGTTCTCACAATCTCCCCTCCTTATGAAATTTTGCTCTCGAAATTTATGTACGTACCTGGTATTTCGAAGAGATGAGAATATCTTGCTTTCTTTTCGGATTGTACCTTCCCGGTTATTTTCTCTGTATCATGATTTTTCTATTGCTCATCTCCTGTGTTTCAGATATCATTCTAGAATATACCTTCAAAACAAAGGTTAATTAACATATCATAATTTGTCAACTTATCAAGTAAACAATTTCAGCTTAGGTAAGTCACACACTAGTGAAGTATATTACTCGTCTCTCCCCTCCTAGTTCTAGACTCATATCTCCGCCAGCGACCATATCCCTAAGCTCTGATACCAAATGTGAGCCCCCAAAATAGGTATACATCACCCATCTTGAGTCGCCAGAAAATACACTATAAAAATCATTTACAACTTCATTTCTACAACCGTCGTGTAAAATACGACGACATGTATACTGTGAGTTTAAATATAAATACATATACCAACTCTGACTCATGTCACAATTGCACCTTACATAAAGGTACAGTCAAAAACTGTTTTAAAAATTAAAATCTTTGGAAAGTGTTCAAGAAAACCTTCGTACATAGGAGGATGTGAATCTAAGTTATGATAGATATCATATGTCCAGAGATTTATCCTTGGTTGACCCAATAGACCCCAAAGAAAAACGAGAAGACTATTATCATGTTCCTTCCGATGGTGAATCTTCTCTTGACATATAACTATCTCCACTGTCTCCAAGTGAAAATTATATTTCAAATAAACTCCAAGATCGCCTCACCCTATTCGGTTCACCAAAATTAAATATCAAATGACCTATACAATATGACATACTTATCTAAAGTTCTCAATAAAATTATTTCCATATTATTTAGGGAGAACCTTAACAGCTATAGACCACCATTCTATTCCTCTGTTATCCCCGCTCTACCCAGCTACACTCTTATTACCTGAAAGGAATTGTGAAGCAAAAGGGTGAGCACAACTAGCCCAGTAAAGAATATCATAACTAAAGATAAATAAATTTCAATAGCTTTTGTCAATAATAAATCAGAGATTTAGAACATATGGTAGGTGATAAAAGTTTTCAACCATAGTTGTAGCGGAACGAGTAATCCATTAAAAGAGTCAAATAGACCATCAGGTCTATTATCTTCTCCATGTTAAAAGTCCACCAATAATGTTTTATCCCTGTAACATCAAACAACAATTTCTGTCCATAATCATATGAATAACTCATAATCATAATTGTGATTCTGAATTCCTTTTCGCACCCAGGATGAAGATAATTTTTATCACCTATCTTCACCTGAAACATCAAAAATCATGGTTATACCAAATCAAAATCCCTACACATTATTATACTAATAATTTTATCTTTGCACTACGCCCAAAGATATTCATTAACAATTCATCTTTGTATTACATGCCAAAGACATACAACTGTATTTTAGAAGAGTTAAGTAGAGCATGATATCTACTATCTTCTACGAATTTAAAAGTTTATTATCAATATTTTATCACTGAGACTCAGCTTAATAAATAATCCACATCATCGAATCACCCCTACACTACGGCCAAGGATATTCGTTGATATCACATCCATGAATTATCCATGCAAGATGTAAGACCCCAACTTTTATGAATAAAGATGAATTTTCTATAAATATCATTTTTGAATATTATGGAATAAATTTAATATAATGTTATAGTTGTGGGTAATATTTATAAATTTTGCAAAGTACGCAAGTTGTTATATAATATTTGATTGGTTGGGGAATATTCGTTTTAACAAGGAATATTCATACGACGGCACAATCATTGGTGGACCCCACAACATAATTATTGTCGGATTGAGAAAACGACAAAAATATTTTATTAAAAATAACGGCGAAAGTTTTATCGTTAATACTGTTGAACTACTCGGTAGTAAAGGTACAGTAATACGCGTGGTTGCATAGTAACACACGATATTGATTATTGATGCTTATGTGAAAAGTCATTCAGTTTTATTCAATTATTGTCGATATTTTATATATTATTAAATCAATAATTGAGATGTCAGAGTTATTAATATTATTTTTTGCAATATTAACGATGTCTAGAAGTTCTGCCAGGGAGAGATTTTGTCACCTAATTGCGCGCCAATAGGGAGAAATCCTTATTGGAAAACCCTCTCTTTCCTGGGAACGACCTGGTCGATTAATAGTGTGAATAATAATAATGATGATGAAGTTTTGTTTTATTAGTATTATTAATGTAATAAAACAGAAAATTTTTTTATATAAAACAGAATACTTTTATAAAGTTATTCGTTTTATTAGGCTAATAGTAAAATCTTTTTATATAAAACAGAATACTTTTATAAAGTTATCTATTTTATTAGACAATAATTAGATTATATTCTATTTTATTTTGCATAATATTTGTATAGTGCCTGCATAGTAAAATCTTTTTAAAAGTTATTCATTTTATTAGATTATAAATAGAATATATTATATTTTATTATAAACCAATCTAGACCGTCCATTTAAAGTAAATCGATATGGACCATTCACGGATTGGTTACTATTCAGTCCATTCTTCTATAAATAAAAGCTTATTCCTTCATTATTACTTACGAATTCACTGAAACTCTAGAGAGAGAAACTGTGAAGAGAATTATTCTTCTATCTTGAGCGTATTTCTTTAGCGTTTAATAAAGCTTTGAGCGTAGTGCAAGTTTCTTCAAGTATATCTCCGCCCTACCGTCGGAGTACTCTTCTTTATAAGGTAGGGGGTATTTTTTTCATATTAATGAAGAGAACTTCTGTTATTCCATTCTTTATTATTCTGTTGGAATAACCTGTATACACGGTCTACCCTATACTTGGTGAAATTCTTCTGTTATTCCATTATTTATTATTCTGCTGGAATAACCTGTCTATGCGAAGTACCGCATACATGATGAAATTCTGTTATTATTTCATTCTTTATTATTCTGTTGGAATATCCTGTTTGTGCATTTTATGCCAAACCAGGTTCTGTCTTTATTATTCTGTTGGAATATCCTGTCTGTGCATTTTACGCCGGACCTGGTTCCGTTATTTATTATTCTGTTGGAATAACCTGTCTATGCGAAGTACCGCATGCATGGTGATATCTGTTGTTATTCCATTCTTTATTATTCTGTTGTAATATCCTGTCGGTGCGTATTATGCCTGACCTGGTTCTGTTATTTATTATTCTGTTAGAATAACTTGTCCATGCGAAGTACCGCATGTATGGTGATTTCTTTTGTTATTCAATTCTTTATTATACTCAGTGGGTTAAAGTTTTAACTTTTATACTCCATAAAATTAGTGGAATATCCTTGATATTTTCGCTTCATCCAGTATCTTTTCATGGAAATATTTTCTGAGCATTCTTAAATTTTACTCTACAAAGAAGTATCATGTTGATAATTTGGACGTTATTAGTTTCTGAATAAAATAATTCTTGAACTTGTTTTATTGAATTCTTATATCATTGTCATCATCCTCATATTTATAATTTGTTGAAAGTCATCTGTGGTCTGTAGTGCATAGATAGACTTGGTATGATTATGAAAAGGGATTATTTAGTGTAATCATGACCGTAATGTTACAAATGATGTGGTAAAAGTCCTCATTGGCCCGTAGTGCATTGATGGACAGTTGTTGGCATGATCATTACCATTGATGAATACATGAATATCCTTGGCCCATAGTGCATGGATAATTTATGGTTGTCATACTAATGAATATCCTTGGTCGTAGAGCAGGGATGATGTGGATTATTTATTAAGTTGAGTCTCAGCGATAAAAGTGATGAAAAACTTTTTAAATCGTAAAAGATAGTAGATTTTATTCTCTACTTGACTCTTTTAATAGATTGCATGTTCCGCTGCAGTTAAACTTGATGTCTATTGTATTTTATCAGTTTAACATTGTTGAAGACTAATGATAATTTATTCTGCATTATCTTAGTCATAATATTTCTTACTGGGCTAGTTGAGCTCACCCTTTCTTTCATTGTTCTCTTCAGGAAATGAGAACGTAGCTGGGACTAGTCGGGGAACAGAGTGACGGTTCAGATGATAGTATTAGTAGTCCTCACTATTCTATTAAATAGTGTGACAATAAATGTAATGAGGACTTATTCTGAGAGTGGATATTGTCTAGAAGACAATATTTGTATTAAAACTCACAGCTTTCTTGTTGTATATTAAAGATTGTATTTGTATTCTGTACCATGTATTTGGCGACTCAGAATAGGTGATGTATACCTATTTTGGGGGCGTCACAGTTGGTATCAAAGCTTAGGGATATGATCCCTGGCTGAGATGTGAGACAAGAACTAGGAGGGGAGAGACGGAGAATTCCTTCGCTTGTATGACCTACCAAAGTTTATTTGATATTTAATTAGTCGGTCAGAGTATAGGGATAATATGTGATATGTTAATTAACCCTTGTTTTGTGGCAGTATTTGAAAATGGCATCCAAGAATGTTGAGAACATCAATGGAGCACAGGAGACCGTTGAGTCTCCACAGATCAATAATCAGGATAATGTGCATCAGGAAGGCGACAATCCTCAGGCAAACAACAACACTGACCAGATGATGAACGATGGAATGTTCCGAGACTTCATGCAATTCATGCAACATCAGGTGAGAGTGGCTCCTATCCAAAATGCAAGTGAAAACACTGGCAACTCTCAGACGGTCACCGCCAAACAGTTCAAGGAGCTGGGACCACCGGAGTTTTTTGGAGAGCCAAAACCACTTAAGGCGGAGACGTGGATAAAATAGATCAACAAGATATTTGATGTCTTGGGTTGCTCCGAGGAGTAAAAGGTTCCCTTTGCCACCTTCATGTTGCGGGCAGAGGCAGATTACTAGTGGGAATCTATAAAGCATACTCAACCTGCCGCACTGAAGATGTCTTGGGAAAAGTTTCAAGAACTGTTCAATGACAAGTTCTTTCCCGAAAGTATTCGTCACATGAAAGAGGTAGAGTTCATTAAACTGGAGAAAAACAACATGTCCGTGTCGCAGTACGGAGCCAAGTTTGCCGAGTTGTCCCGGTTTGCGTCCCATTTGGTTGATAATGAGTAGACAATGACGTGAATTTTTCTAAGAGGTTTGAAACCCGATATACGTCAATATCTTATCTCTCATAAACTGTGTTTGTATTCAGATGTTGTTAATAGGGCTTTGTTATTGGAGCGTGATAATGAGTCAACCCAACCAAAAGAGAGCAGTCGGCAAAATGATAATACCAGTGATAACAGTCATCGAAGCGATGACAATAAGCGTGGAGGGAATCAACATGCCAAAAATGGTAACCACTTCGGTGGTAATCATGGGCAAAACAATAAGAATGGACATTTCAAGAAGAGGAGATTCAATAATGATGGAAAGACGTCAGCATCAGCACCTGTTGTTAAGGAAGGAGAACGACCACCTATCATATGCTTCAAATGCGGAGGAGAGGGACACATCAGTCCAAACCGCGCGATGTCGTCCAAAGAATGTTATAATTGTGGAAGAGAAGGTCACCTAGCCCGATTTTGTCGTTCACCGAAGAAAAGTTCAGCTAGGATGGAGGCATCAAAGGACTCCCCATAAAAGTCAAAGCCAGTAGTGCAAGGGATAGCATTTTTCGTGACCTCCCAGAAAGCAAGGAACCCGAATGAGGTCATCACGGGTAAGCTTATCATAAACTCTAGCGAAGTATATACCTTATTTGATACCGTTTCTACCCATTCCTTTATTTTTCCTACTTGCACTTAACGTTTAAATTTGACTCCGGAGAAATTGGACTTTAACTTATCTGTTGAAACTCCGTTGGGAGAAACCTTCATTATATCCACTGTTTATATGTCTTGTTTGGTTCAAATCGGTACCCTCACATTACCTGTCAATCTTATTTCATGGAAAATACTTGCATTTGATGTAATTCTAGGGATTGATTGGTTAACCACTCATCATGCAAAAATTGATTATTTTCGTAAGGTTATTAGCTTTCATATTCCTAATCAACCTATATTGCGAATTCAAGCAACCAAACCATTAAAATCAATCACTGTTATCTCAAGCCATAAAGCTATTCGTTTATTAAAAAACGAATGTCAAGCTTTCTTAGCTCATGTCACGGATCTAAACAAAAATACGTCAGTTTTGAATGATATTTCTATTGTTAATGAATTTCCTGATGTATTCCCTAAAGAACTTCCTGGCCTACCCCCAGAGCGTGAAATTGAATTTTATATTGACCTTGAACCTGGTACAAAACCTATTTCCAAAGCCTCATATCTAATGGCTCCTATTAAACTTCAGGAGTTAAAGACCCAACTACAGGAATTGTTAGACATCGGTTTCATTCGTCCTAGTACTTCTCCTTGGGGTGCTCCTGTTCTATTCGTGAAGAAGAAAGATGGGAGTATGCGACTTTGTATTGATTATCGGGAGTTGAATCATGTCACCATCAAAAATAGGTACCCATTGCCACGTATTGATGACCTGTTTGACCAGTTGCAAGGCGCCAAATTCTTTTCAAAGATTGATCTTCATTCCGGATATCACCAATTGAAGATTAGAATCGATGACATTCCAAAGACGGCTTTCAGAACTCAGTACGGGCATTATGAATTCCCAGTCATGTCTTTTGGATTGACTAATGCTCCTGCTGCCTTCATGGATATGATGAACTGAGTATTCAAGGAATATTTGGATCACTTTGTGGTCGTCTTTATTGATGACATCCTTATTTATTCCAAAAGCCATGAAGATCATGAGCAACACTTGAGGCTGATACTTCAAAAGCTTTATGAATATAAGCTTTTATGCCAAGTTGAAGAAATGCGAGTTCTGGCTTGAGGAAGTAGCATTACTTGGGCACGTGGTATCAAGTCTTGGAATATCTATTGACCCGGCAAAGATTGAAGCCATTCAAAGCTGGGAACAACCTAAATCAGTGACCGAAGTACGTAGCTTTCTCGGCTTAGCTGGTTATTATCGGAGATTCATGGAAGGGTTTTCTTGAATCACTACTCTCTTAACTCAGCTGACTCAGAAAGATACAAAATTCGGTTGGAGTGAGGAATGCAAGAAGAGTTTTCAAGAACTCAAGAGGAGGTTTATTTCAGCACCTGTTCTGACAATACTATCTGGCTCGGAGGGATTTGTCATCTACAGTGATGCTTCGGGCAAAGGGTTAGGATGTGTTCTCATGCAACATGGGAAAGTCATAGCTTATGCCTCTCGACAATTCAAAGAATATGAGAGGAATTATCCTACTCATAATCTAGAGTTGGCAGCTGTTGTCTTCGCACTTAAAATTTGGAGGCATTACTTGTATGGGGAGAAAGTGGAGATCTTTACGGATCATAAAAGCCTCAAATATTTCTTCACTCAAAAGGAACTAAACATGCGACAACGACGTTGGCTTAAACTGTTAAAAGATTATGATCATACCATCCAATACCATCCTGAAAAAGTGAATGTGGTAGCTGACGCATTAAGTAGAAGATCATATGCGGGTACGAATGCAATATTGTCAACGCAAAGGCCCATTTTGTGTGACTTACAAAGGTTGGAGATAGAGATAAAGACTTCAGGGACCCAAGTGATGATGGCGAATATATGAGTGGAACCGACTTTAATCGATAAAGTTAAAGCTACTCAAGCTACAGACCTGGAGCTGATGCATATGAAGAAGAAAGTACAAGAAGGTGCTATGCCAGAAGCAAGAATCGACGAAGAAGGAATACTTCGAGTCAACTCCAGACTTTGTGTTCCTAATGACCCTGAGTTAAAGTATAAAATCATGATGGAGGCGTACAACACACCGTTTGCAATCCATCCTGGGAGTACTAAAATGTATCATGATCTTCGATATACATTTTTGTGGGGCAATATGAAGAGAGAGATAGCGTTGTTTATCTCAAGGTGTCTAACGTATCAACGAGTCAAGGCGGAGCATCAAGTACCAAAAGGTCCATTACAACCACTTGAAATTCCAGAATGGAAGTGGGAGCACATTACCATGGATTTCGTTACTAGTCTTCCATAGGTTTCTCAGGGTATAGATGCAATTTGGGTCATTGTTGATAGATTGACCAAGTCTGCTCATTTCTTACCTATACGAGAAACTTATACACTTGAACATCTTGCTCGTATGTACATAAATGAGGTTGTAAGATTACATGGTATGCTAGTATCCATAGTTTCTGATCGAGACCCAAGATTCACTTCACGATTTTGGGTTCGTTTGCAAAAAGCTATGAGCACGGATTTATGATTTAGTTTGGCATATCATCCTCAAACGGACGGACAATCAGAGAGAACTATTTAAACTCTTGAAGATTTATTAAGACTCTGTGTCCTTGACTTCAAGGGAAGTTGGGACAAGTTCTTACCATTAGTGGAGTTTTCCTATAACAACAGTTATCAAGCAAGCATTGGTATGGCTCCATTCGAAGCGTTGTATGGAAGAAAGAGTCCTTCTCCGGTATGCTGGGATGAGGTGGGTGAAGCAACGTTGTTGGGACCGGAGTTGGTATGTATGACTACGGAAAAGATTCAAACGATCCGATAACGTATAAAAACCTCACAAGACCGACAAAAGAGTTATGCTGATTTTCATCGAAAGGATGTGGAATTCGATATTGGAGATCATGTGTTGTTATGTATTGCTCCATGGAAAGGAGTTACGAGATTTTGAAAGAGAGAAAAGCTCAATCCTCGATTCATTGGCCCATTTTTAATCCTCGATCGAGTAGGGACTGTAGCCTATAGACTTGTTTTACCGCTAAAAATGTCTCGTGTTCATAACGTTTTTCATATATCCATGTTACGTAAATATGTGAAAGACCCGAACCACATTTTTGAGTTAGAACTGGATGAAATAGCGAAAGATTTAACGTATGAAGAGGTTCCTGTTCAAATCTTGGATAAGAAGGAACATATTCTACGCTCCAAAGTTATACCTCAAGTCAAAGTTTTATGGAGGAACCACGATGTTGAGGAAATGACCCGGGAGTTAGAATCTGAAATGAAATCAAGGTATCCTTACCTCTTCGACATACCAGGTACGTACCCTAATTTTGAGGGCAAAATTTCATAAGAAAGGGAGATTGTAAGACCCCAAATTTTATGAATAAAGATGAATTTTCTATAAATATCATTTTTGAATATTATGGAATAAATTTGATATAATGTTATAGTTGTGGGTAATATTTATAAATTTTTCAAAGTACGCAAGTTGTTATATAATATTCAATTGGTCGGGAATATTCGTTTTAACAAGGAATATTCGTACGACGGCACAATCATTGGTGGACCCCACAACAGAATTATTGTCGGATTGAGAAAACGACAAAAATATTTTATTGAAAATAACGACGGAAGTTTTATTGTTAATACTGTTGAACTATTCGGTAGTAAAAGTACAGTAATACGCGTAGTTGCATAGTAGTACACAGTATTGATTATTGATACTTACGTGAGAAGTCATTCAGTTTTATTCAATTATTATCGATATTTTATATATTATTAAATCAATAATTGAGATGACAGAGTTATTAATATTATTATTTTTAATATTAACGATTTCTAGAAGTTCTGCCAAGGAGAGGTTTGGTTATCTAATTGCGCGCCAATAGGGAGAAATTCTTATTAGAAAGCCCCCTCTTTCCTGGGAACGACCTGGTCGATTTATAGTGTGAATAATAATAATGATGATGAAGTTTTGTTTTATTAGTATTATTAATGTAATAAAACAGAAAAGCTTTTTATATAAAATAGAATACTTTTATAAAGTTATTCGTTTTATTAGGCTAATAGTAAAATCTTTTTATATAAAACAGAATACTTTTATAAAGTTATCTGTTTTATTAGACAAAAATTATATTATATTATATTTTATTATGCATAATGTTTGCATACTTCCTGCATAGTGTTTGCATAGTAAAATCTTTTTAAAAGTTATTCATTTTATTAGATTATAAATAGAATATATTATATTTTATTGTAAACCAATCTAGACCGTCCATTTAAAGTAAATCGATCTAGACCATTCATGGATTGGTTACTATTCAGTCCATTCTTCTATAAATAAAAGCTCATTCATTCATTATTTCTTACGAATTCACTGAAACTCTAGAGAGAGAAACTGTAGAGAGAATTATTCTTCTATATTGAGCGTATTTATTTAGCGTTTAAGAAAGCTTTGAGCGTAGTGCAAGTTTCTTCAAGTATATCACCGCCCTACCGTCGGAGTACTCTTCTTTATAAGGTAAGGGGTATTATTTTTTTTCATATTAATGAAGAGAACTTCTGTTATTCCATTCTTTATTATTCTGTTGAAATAACCTGTATACGCGGTCTACCCTATACTTGGTGAAATTCTTCTGTTATTACATTATTTATTATTCTGCTAGAATAACCTGTAACACCCCAGTCCCACATCGAAAGATATGGAAAAAATTTGTGTGCACTTAAGGAATTAAGTAACTACCAATAGTACCTTCAAGTCATGACCTTTTGGGAGCCTGTAGTGGGCTAGATGACCCAAGAAGATACTATTGGGCCAGTGGTTTGAGGCCTTATTTGGATGGATTTGATTCGATTCGGACTTGGGATTTGACCCAAGATTTGTTCCGGACTCGGGATTTGACCCGAGTTGTTTCATATGGTATCAAAGCCGACTCTCAAAAGCTCGGGTCGGGTCATCCGATCGGGTTGCCGGAGGTGGGGACACGAAGGCTGGTGGTATTATCCCACAATGGAGAGATGAAGGTCCGGAGGTGGGGACACGAAGCCAGCCGGTATTATCCAACAATGGCTAGAGAGGCAAAGATCTTTGGACCATGTGTGTGATCGGTTCTGACGGGGACGTCAGAAATTTAAGTGGGGGAGTTTGTAACACCCCAGTCCCACATCGAAAGATATGGGAAAAATTTGTGTGCACTTAAGGAATTAAGTAACTACCAATAGTACCTTCAAGTCATGACCTTTTGGGAGCCTGTGGTGGGCTAGATGACCCAAGAAGATACTATTGGGCCAGTGGTTTGAGGCCTTATTTGGATAGATTTGATTCGATTCGGACTTGAGATTTGACCCAAGATTTGTTTCGGACTCGGGATTTGACCCGGGTTGTTTCATAACCTGTCTATGCAAAGTACCGCATACATGGTGAAATTCTGTTATTATTTCATTCTTTATTATTCTGTTGGAATTTCTTGTCTGTGCGTTTTACGCTGGACCTGGTTCCGTCTTTATTATTCTGTTGGAATATCCTGTCTGTGCGTTTTACGCCGGACCTGGTTTCGTTATTTATTATTCCGTTGGAATAACCTGTCTATATGAAGTACCGCATGCATGGTGATTTCTGTTGTTATTCCATTCTTTATTATTTTGTTGGAATATCTTGTCGATGCGTATTACGCCTGACCTAGTTCTGTTATTTATTATTCTGTTGGAATAACCTGTCCATGTGAAGTACCGCATGCATGGTGATTTCTTTTGTTATTCCATTCTTTATTATACTCAGTGGATTAAAGTTTTAACTTTTATACTCTATGAAATTAGTGGAATATCCTTGATATTTGCGCTTCATCCAATATCTTTTCATGAAAATATTCTTCTGAGCATTCTTGAATTTTACTCTACAAAGAAGTATCATGTTGACAATTTGGACGTTATTAGTTCCTGAATAAATTAATTCTTGAACTTGTTTTATTGAATTCTTATATCATTGGCATCATCCTCATATTTTTAATTTGTTTAAAGTCATCTATGGCCTGTAGTGCATAGATAGACTTGGTATGATTATGACCAGGGATTATTCGGTCTAATCATGACCGTAATGTTATAAATGATATGGTAAAAGTCCTCATTGGTCCGTAGTGCATTGATGGACAGTTGTTGGCATAATCATGACCATTGATGAATACACGAATATCTTTGGCCCGTATTGCATGGATAGTTTGTGGTTGTGATACTAATGAATATCCTTGGCCGTAGTGCAGGGATGATGTGGATTATTTATTAAGTTGAGTCCCAACGATAAAAGTGATGAAAAACTTTTTAAATCATAAAAGATAGTAGATTTTATTCTCTACTTGACTCTTTTAATAGATTGTATATTCCGCTGCAGTTAAACTTGATGTATATTGTATTTTATCAGTTTAACATTGTTGAAGACTAATGATAATTTATTCTGCATTATCTTAGTCATAATATTTCTTACTGGACTATTTGAGCTCACCCTTTCTTTCACTGTTCTCTTTAGGAAATGAGAACGTAGCTGGGACTAGTCGGGGAACAGAGTGACGGTCTAGATGATAATATTAGTAGTCCTCACTATTCTATTAAATAGCGTGACAATAAATGTAATGAGGACTTATTCTGAGAGTGAATATTGTCTAGAAGACAATATTTGTATTAAAACTCACAGCTTTTTTATTGTATATTAAAGATTGTATTTGTATTCTATACCATGTATTTAGCGACTCAGAATAGGTGATGTATACCTATTTTTGGGGTGTCACACAAGACACATTTGACGATGTTGTACTTCTGTAGCTCCACGATTGGTATTGTTCCTTCCTTTATTTGCAATTGATGGGAGATGTCATGTCTCCAATCATCTATCATGTCTTTGGAGAACAAGTCTAGGACCGTGTTTGAGAGGGTTCTCTTTATTACCTTCACATCCAAGTCTTTTCCTTGGACATAGACTCGAGATGCTATTATTGCTAGTACATCAGGTTGTTTATTTTGTCCTATTGGCACATATTCAATCACTACCTTTTTGAAAGCCTCCATTACCTTTTGTGCTACCATTTGATATGGCGCAAAGATAGGTTCCTTCACTCCGAATCGGCATCTTATTTGCTGCAGTATAAGGTTTGAATCTCCATTTACTTTAAGATGTTTGGCTCCCAATTCTTTAGCCGCCAACAATCCTAGTATGAATGCCTCATATTCCGCTTCATTGTTTGTGCAAAGAAAATCCAATTTATATGACAAGGCCACTTCATTTCCTTCTTTGGTGGTCAACACCACTCCTGTTCCACCTTTACCTTCTGCAGATGATCCATTAAAAGCCAAGTTCCACCATTCTGGGTCCTCATCCATCAAGTCGATTGATTCTACTTCTCCACCCGGAAGATCCTTAGAAGGGGGTTCATATTCTCCATTTGGAAATTGAGCTAGCAGGTCTAATAAGTCTTGACATCGGATCGCCATTGGTGTTACACACTTGATGTCTTATTATGAAAGAATCATCATCCATAGGGTAGGTCTTCCTACTAATGTTGGCCTAGTCAATAGATATCTGATTGGATCAGTTCTTGTTGCAAGCTTTACTTCGTGCGCTAGAAAATAATGCCGCATTTTCTATGCAATTAACACCAACGCTAGGAAATGCCTCTCTGCCTGTGAATACCTAGTTTCCGGTCCTTTGATTATTTGGCTAATGTAATACACAGGTTTCTCATCTCTATTCACCTTCTACGTGATCAATCCACCAATAGACTTCTTGGTAGATGTGATGTATAACTGTAACAACATTCCTCTTTGTGGCACTACCATCATTTGAGCTGAAGCCAAAATTCTTTTCACCTTCTCAAAAGCCTATTGTTGGTCTTTCCCCCAGTCCCATTGTGCCTTTCCTTTTAGCAATTTTCTGAAAGGTTCTGTGACTTCGACTAATGCTGACATAAATCTTCTCATGTACGAAACTTTCCCTAGAAATCTTTTCAACTGCTTTTAAGTCTTAGGTGGGGGCATCTCTATAATTGATTTCACTTTGCTTGGGTCCACCTCTAAACTTCTGTTGTGCACCAAGAAGCCCAAGAATTTTTTTAACCGTCATTCTAAAGGCACAATTCTTCAGATTCATCCTCAATTTGTACCTTCGACATCACTTAAACACTTTTCTCAGGTCCTCCACATGAGTTGCCGCCTTCTTGGATTTCACTACTATGTCATCCACGTAGTCCTCAACTATATCATGAATCATATCATGAAATATAGTGTGCATTGCCCTTTGATAAGTTGCCTCGCATTCTTCAACCCGAATGGCATTATTACATAGTAGAAATTCCCAAATGAGGTACAAAAGGTCGTCAACTCTGCATCTTCTATGGACATATTTATCTGATTGTAACCCACAAATCCATCCATGAATGACATTATCTCGTGATTAGCCATTGCATCTACCAAAGTATCTATGTTGGGTAATGGGTACATGTCTTTCGGGCATGCCTTATTCAAGTCTCTGAAATCCACACATATTTATAACTTTCCATTTGATTTCTTTATCGGTACAATGTTGGATAGCCATATTGGATGTTGGATTGGCTTGATGAACCCTACTTCCAGCAACTTCTTGATTTCTTCCTTTATTTGAGTTTCAACTCCATATGCATAGTTGCGAGGTGCTTGCTTCACTGGATTCATTCCCGGGCTTATGTTTAGATTGTGCTCCACAAGATCCTTATCAATGTCGGGCATCCTATCGTAATTCCAAGCAAAGACATCCCTATACTCTTGCAATAATTGCACGAGCTCCTCCTTCTGGTTAGCATCTAGCTCCTTATTGATATAAGTCGGCCTTGGCGTTCTTCAATCTGTTGCTAAATCAACTTCTTCTAATTTATTTTATTGAGGTTTTGGCCTATCCTCAAAGCATTCTGAAGCTGGTCCTACCTCCTCCTGCACAACTTCTCCTTCTTCATTATTGTTGGAGTGGGGGACACCTCTTGAACCGTCGGGTTTGCACGCTTCCTTGGGCTCTTTCCCCTTGCACCGTCACAAATGAAACACCACCTTTCCGTTGGGTTTAACAACCCTCTCCCATTTCATCTTTTGGCCATCCTCTGACAGTGTTATTTGCTTGGCAATTATTATATTTCTTGCATCTTCAGGGTCTGCTGGCCTTTTCTTTTCTCCTCTTCCTTCATATCTAGGTCTACTACCACTGGATTTTTATTTTTGGAACATTCTCCATGTTCTGAGATCTATTTCTTTTCTTTTTCTGCAAGCACAAATTTATCTTCCTGCACTTCCTCCCAGCTTGCTAGTCTTAGGGAATCAGGCCTTGCAATCTAGTTTTCTCCCTCTTCAGCGACATCATCGAAAAAAGTTGCTTCGGTGATGTGTGCCTCCTCTGGTCCAAAGGGATTCCGAGTTGCTGGTACCTTCACTTCTCTATCTTTCCAGATAGCTTTCAGGCATTGATGAAAAACTGAGGGTACCACCTCATAGTCATTTTGCCACGCCCTTCCCAACAAGACATGATATGCTGCATCTACCTCTATAACATGGAACATTACAGACCCTCGCATCTTCCCAACTTGCATGTCTACCTTGATGTGTCCTAGGGTTCTTGTACTTTGGTTGGCGAATCCTGTAATATTTGTTTGTTCCTTCACAATCTTCTTCTCTGGCAGGCCTAACCGTTTAAACACGGTGTAGGGCATAATATTTACAGACACTCCATTGTCAATGAACACCCTCCGCACCTCTATGCCATTGATTACTGCTATTACATACAACGGCCTGTTGTGCAGGTATCTTATCTCTCTATCAGCTTTAGAGAAAGATATCTTATTTTATTCTTCTTCCATTGTCTTCACGAATCCTTTGTTTATGGCCATGCAAGTCTCCTGCGTTTCGGCAGCTTTAATAATTGCCTTAGTAGACTTAATCCTTGCTTCCTTGGCCAATCCTATTTGATCAAAAAAATTGCTGAACTTAGCCCCGTTCATCAATGTCGTCACCTGCAGGCCTGGATCACACTCATCCTTTTCTTCCATCATCATCTCCACTTCTGGGATTGTGCTGTGGATAATAGTGTTGCATGTTTCTTTTCCCTTGTGGTTTGGCAGTGGCTTGTCGTGAACACTGTTTTCCTTTCCCAGTTCAATTTCCCCATTTGCCAGCTTCTCATGGTATATCCTCCGCAGGCTGTAACAATCCATAGTGGAATGTCCCGCGTATTGGTGGTATACACAGAAGTCCGTTCTTTTCTTCATTTCTTCCATCACTGTAAATCTGGACCTTGGGGTTTTTACCACCCCATGTTCAACCCATTGTTCATATAGACCCCTGAATGTTTTCTCACTGCATGTGATAGCCTCCGGGGTTGACTTTCTTGCATATTTGTCTCCAGACCTTCCTCTACTTCGGACAAAATTTTTCTCATGTTTCTCCCTCTTGCTCCCTGGTGATTTTGACTAAGAGTTAGCCAAAGCCATAGTTACTGTCCTCTTGCCCTTCTATGTAACCATTGCATGGCTAGTGGGCAATGTCATGATTCCTCCCAAGTCTTATGCAAAAGATGAGAGGGTCGTGAAGGAATCACAAGCCTTGGTAATGAGGTGGGGCTTGAAGGCATCTAAGGCACCATTGTTGAAAATATAAACCAAGTTCTTTTCTTCAATTGGCTGTGTGCACTTCTGTGCCTGGGCCCTAAACTTGTCAACGTAATCTGATAGTTCATCATTCGGCTTCTGCCTAAACCTCATGAGCTCTACAATGGTTACCTGTTTCTGCACATAAAAAAATTTCTTAAAAAATTGTAATTTTAGGTCATCCCAATCATGGACTGACCCCTTCTCCAAATTATAGTACCAACTGAAGGCACTATCCGTCAAAGTTTTGTTGAATTCCCGCATCAACAAGTTGTGGTTGTTCACTTCATCATATCCGAGCCATGGAGACATCGACTCTACGAACCTGACAATATGTTCCCTGACATTTCCTTTCTCCCCATTGTATTTTGGAAACTGCGAGGGATGCTCAATATACTCTGTCGGGTAAGGTTGCCTTCGAATGTGTGCCGAGTAAGGTGGAGTAAAGTCTAACTCCCAGGGTCGGGATGTCTGCCTGCGAAGTTGATTGATCACATCGATCATATCATCCTTCGTCACATATTGGCTCGTGGTGTGAACTCTCTTGGGTGTTATGATATACTGTTGTATCGGTGGTGTGTATGGTAAAGAGATTGGTTGATGCACACTTGCGTCGTGCAAAGCTGGCGCTGGTGGCAATTGCTGGCTCATTCGCTGGGCATGGCTCGGGATGGTTGGCATTTGTACCTATGAAAATGCTGGGAGAGAAGTTGGGATGATGTTTGTCTGAGGTTGGCTTGCTTCCAACCTATGTCGTGGAAAGTCACCACTGTCCTGGGGCTCTAGGTTGGTGATTCAAACCGACTGATTCTCCGTCGATGGAGGTACAATCTGGTTCTCTTTGTTGTTGCTGACATTATTGTTATTTTCCACTTCTGCTTGTTCTCCCTGCGAACTGCCTGGGAACATGGCCTTGAAAGTAGGGATCTGCATCAACTACTGGCGGAAGTTCCCCATCTCCTCTTGCTTCCTCTACATCTCCAGCATCATGGCCATCACCATCCCTTGTCGTTCCCGTTCTTCCTTTAATGCTTTGAGCATTTCCAGTTGCACAACATTTGTTTGCTCTCCGCTTGCATCCTCGCCTTGCCTTCCTACGTTGGTTTGTTATTGATTGGCCATGTATAGTGATGTTGAACTCCCTTCCGAAGTGTCTTTAATAAGTGGTTGGTCAAAATCCATATTTACGCCTTGGAAAGCTTGAGTTACTTGCCTTGGAACTGGATTTGGTGAGGAGAAAAATCCATGAATAGTACGAAATTGATTGATTGATTGAAGAGGGGAGAAGAACAGGTGAGTGATTACTCCAAAGACATGTGGCAGAACTCTTAGAATCCAAGAACCTTGTAAGGGTAGCAAGGTTTCAGAGAGCCTTCTTGAGTCTTTGGGTTGAGAGAGAACCTCCACGTCTCCTAGTCTTCCACAAGGTCCAAGTCCTGAGTTTGAAGAGAAGTCCCCTTCCCAATGGAGTTGAAGGGGTATTTATATGGTTTTTTGGAGGGTGGTCATGTGCTAGGCACATGTCCTCGGGGAAATTCAAATTTTACCCTTAGTCCTTAGAGTAATGCCCAGATCGTCCTGCCCTCCTAGCCACCAATCCAATCCCTCAATAAATTCCCAAAATGAGTCGCCTCCACGTGTCTTCTGGCTCGGGACACGTGAAAGATTCTCTCAGGTCTTTCTTCTCTATTTCCGGCTCTTCCGTCTTTTCATTTAATCATCAGGCGAATCTTAATTTGTGCATTTAATTTAATTAGGACAAATGAACCCTAATTTGCACCTGGGCCCACAGTTATATATCATGAAACTGATGAACTTGGCTGGATTGTAGTTCAATTTGAGTTTGATAAATAATTTAGGGTTTAATTTGTTTTTAATTATTGAGATGTTGATGCTGATTAATATTATTCAAATTGGGTTTGATATGCTGCAATTTGGGTTTGATATGTTGTAATTTTGGGTTTGATATTTACTGCAATTTGGGTTTGATTTGCTGCAATTTGGGTTTGATGTTTATACTGTAATATTGGGTTTGATATGCTGCAATTTTGGTTTGATATTTACTGCTAGTAGGGTTTGATTTGCTGCAATTTGGGTTTGATATGTATACTGCAATTTGGGTTTGATATGTATGTTGTAATCTAGGTTTGATATTTACTGTAATTTGGGTTTGATAAAATTTGGATTATGTTTAGGTATAACTCAGAATGTTCAGTTTTGATGATGATGTTTGATGTAGGTATATGTACTATTTTTGACAAAATTCTCGACAAAATTTCTGTCAGAATTGTTCAATTACAAAATTTGGAGGCCCTCCATGTTTATATATTTCTTAGGTTTCCCAATATTAAAATAAACTAAGTATCATATACTTAGTTTATTATTACTAAAATAAATTACATAATATAAAATAAAATAATTTAATTTAATAAAAATAAAATATATATTATAGTGTAATACAAAATAAAATAAAATAACATGAAATAACTTAAATCATATCTAATAAATAAATAAAATAAATTAGAATAAAATAAATTTAATTTAATTTAATACATTAAATAAATTTATTTTACTTTAATAAAATAAAAAAAATTCATTTAATATAATTAAATTTAAATAATTTAAATAATATATTATAATATAATAAAAAAATTAAAAAATCAAAATTAATAAAAAATTAAATATAATTTAATTTAATTTATCTAATTAAAAAAATAAAAAATATAATATAATAAAAAAATTAAATAGAATAGAATATAAATAAAATAAATTTATTTAAAAAACTTAATTAATTAATATATTATAATAATAGAGAAATATAATAAAATAAATTACTTAAAATATATCAATTAAATAAATTAAATTAAGTATTATAATATAAATAAATAAATAAATAAAATGAAATAAATTAAATTAATTAGATAAATTAAATTAAAATAAATTAAATTAAAATAAAATAAATTACAATATATTAAATTAATTCAAATAATTGGAAAATTGTCGTTAAGTTGGTCTGTTAGTTCCTATTAGGCACACAATAGATCTAGAAGGGGGGTTGAATAGATCTTTCCTAAATTTCAAATACTTTTCTTGTTTATTTTGTATTGCCAACGAATTAGCATATGAAAAACATAAGAATCTTTTCAAGCACAGTAGAATAAGTAAAAGATCCCCTTCATTGATATATTCATAAACATTCATACATTGTTCGTGGAGTTAGTTTAGTTGTAAATGGTTATTACATACATAGCATTTATAGCAGTTAGGTACATAATGAACATGACAGAAAGTAAATGACTGGATGTAAAAGACACAAGGAATTTTAAGTGGTTCAGAGAGTCAAGCTCCTAATCCACTCTTCTGCTTCAACAAGCAGGAATTCCACTAAGGAAGGGTAGCACCCTAAATCACTAAGATTCCTTCAAGGCCAGCAGCCTTGGTACTTCAGTTCACTAAGAACTCTTTAAGCCCAGCAGGCTTGGAACTTCATTTAGTCCCTCCGGATGAGGACCCCTCAGGCCCTGGCTACTTGTTGTTTTTGTAGTTGTTGTTGGTGCTTTGCTGTTAAGATGTCTTGAAGCTTGAACATCTTTTATACTTAGCAGCTTGACGTGGTCCTCTTTGCATTCTGCGTAAAGTCTGGACCACCTCTTATCTGGTGCAACTGATCTTCATACTGTTCATCTCATCTTCATCCGTTGTCAGTTGTGCACTATTACCATTTAGGCTTGCTAAGTCTTTGAGCTTTTGGTAGACTTCGTCTGCCACTTAGCATTCCCTAAACCCTTCTTGAATGGTATGCAAACATGGTTCTACATTTGTTCTTTTTTAGCTTTTGGTTCATGGTGATTTGTAGAGTGGCTCTCTGTATCTTCTTTGTGCTCTGCCACTTTTCTGAATGCCATCTTCTCGGCCTTCTCGGCTCTCAGCTTAACTGCCATCTTCAGTGGCATTCTCATCCTTATTGAGTGAAGCTTTAGTCTGTTCAAGTCCTTCTTCAAATCTGCTTCACTTCCACCTTCGTAGTCTCACTACCACTGAGACTTGTTCTATTCAGCTCTGGTGAAACTCGTAGAGTCAATAATATAACATTCCAACAACTAAACTATTCTTCAACACAAAAACTCTTTATCTTTGAAGCTCTAGGTGATATATACTCCTTCACAATCTTCCTGTTGGAATATAGCCGTTAGGAGCTATTTGAATTGCTTCGCAGATCTCGAGTTATTTAGTGCAGACTGCTTGATGTGACTTGATAACTCCTTTATATCTTTACTGACACAACAGTCTTCTACCTTACTTACCGCTTCAGAGATGTCTGTAGGGTTTTGGAACATAAAATGCAGCGAAAATAAAAAATTGAAAGACAATTGTGAAACCCAAAAATAAGATCCATGCAAAAAATAAATTAATTCAGTGGTTAGAAATTATACCGATTATTAAAGCTAAAATCGATGCGGTTGAATCTCTAACGCAATTCAAACGAACTGCGTCTCTATGGTATCCACACGAACTCCCCGCGAATCGTCGTACGATCTGCTGAAAAGGAACCGCAGTACTAGCCACCAAGGATGAGGATTTCTTTGAAACTATTTTATCTAGTCTCTCTATGAGCGGCTAGGTTTTTTTTGTTTTTGATGTAATACCTAAAATGGGTGATATATATATCATATATATAGCAGTTAGGAGGAATTAATCAAAACCTATTATAATTAAAATTCGAATATATATATATATATATATATATATATATATATATATATATATATATCTTATTTAAGTCTTACTTAATTAATATACATATATACAAATTATCCTTTTAATTTAAATTCATGATTTAAAATACTATCAATTATATTGATATATTTAAATCCTTAAAATTTAAATTAATTCCCTTTTAAATTACGTTCTATGTGTGTGACCCTATATGTTATTATTACATTGGCAATAATTTTAAAATCATATTATAAAATTATAAACAGTGAGCGGCATCTAGTAACGCATCACTGCTACCCAAGTAATAATAAGATCGATGATTCGATGTAACCTTTTCGTGACCAATGGTTTAATGTAATTTAATCCTTTTAACCTTAATATCATAGATTAAACTCGAGTCATGGAATGTGTCATACTCTTTATAATTTAATCTGAGTTTTTCTTGATCAATGAGTAGATTATATGAAACAAATCACTATTTGAGCATGGCCATGCATTTCATAGTCCTACTCAATCAAGAGGCCTATGGATATCACCCTTAATATATAGGAGGGTTAAATTCCATCTAGATCATTCACATTCCTCACACGATTCATGATGTACCCAATAATCACCTTTATAGTCCTCTCTATTAAAGGTGATCTTTGATGATATCAAAGCACATAAATTCCCATGTAGTAATATAGTGACTTCTGGTCGGAAGATCATTACATCATTGTCACTATAAAAATCGCTAATGACACTTCGCATAATACTCCACATAGAATTCTCATGGTGGGTTTGTCCAGTACATTATTCTCTAACATGTACATATGCATTAACATAATATCTCATATATTTATGACTAATGAGATTTGGTCATCATTCAATCCACATACTAGTCTCAATGCATCATTGTTGTCCCATCAACAATGATACTAGACTAGGGACTTTTAAGAATAATGATACTAATTATAATTATATAATCTCGTGTTCAAGTCACATACTTGAAATTATATAATTTGTATCACTATTCTAAGGAATTTTATTATGTTAACATTTATATAACGCAGTAAATAAAATAATAATAAAATCATTAATTCATTCAATCAAATATAATATCAAAATATTAAGCAATTATATCAAATAATTGGCCTCTAGGGCACAAACTCTAACAATGTCACCTTTCTGTGTCAGGCTGGTAGTCACCTTTATTTCTTCTTTCTGACTTCTCGATCAGAAGATCAAAAATTGTCTTTCTACATCGATTCTCTCAATTAGCAACGTTCAAATATCAGTCTTTAGATTAAACCGTTGCCAATGCTTCAATTTTTAGATGACCGAACTCTACGATTCAGTTGCAGATATTCTTGGACCTGATCATAGTATGTCTTGTTGAATGTTGCTCATTTACTGGTTGAGACAACACTACGATTCTGAAGAGTGTTCATTGGATCTTCAATGTAGAACACATCTTCCTTTATTTGTACAATGCTTCAGTACTTCTGTTTGCCTCGACTGATCTCAGGAACTTATAACTTATCTAATTACTCTGGCCCTCCTTAACTTTAAGACCTGTCAAACTTGTTATGCTCAGTCTCTTTCTCCTTGTGACCTCCCGTTCACATATCATCAATGGTCTGACCCATGCTTCATATTTTTTGTCTGTTTTGTATAGGTTGGCCAGTGTCTCTGTGTAAACTCCATCGGTTCCTGCTTTGTTTGGAAAATACTATGATCCTGGTTAATCCCAAGATCTTTGTCTTTTGTTCTATTAACAGCTACTGCACTTGCTGACTTTCTTTAGTCAGTCACTTTTACTGAAGTCTTCTTCTGATCGACTTGTGGAAGACTTCATCTTGAATGGCTTCACAACTCAATCTGGATGTTGATTGGGTTGGTTCTTAGATCTTCTGTTAGCTTGCATTCCATTTGTTGAGTGCTCTCTAGTTTCCTTCAGGTGGAATGTATCTTTGTAACTCAGACCAGAGGCTCCATACTTTGGATATTCTGGGAGTGCTCATTTGTTGAGAATCGTGTTGACTCTGCGATTCTTCCTTGGCGTTGTGAGCACCTCTGTTGAAGCCTTAGTTCTACAGACTACGATTTAGCTTTGGTTCTGCAAACACTATGCCTCTGAGATCAGATCTTGCCAGACTACAATTTCTGTCTTTATGCTTGTTATCCTTGTCTGATCTGGCTCGACTACAATCTCTGCCTCTGATATGATCAGTAGACTTCACTACTTCAAGTGTGGTCTACGATTCTTGACTTGGCTCTAGCAGATGCTTGGTCGGCTCTTAGACAGGCTGTCTCTACGATTCTAAACATGACTTCCTTAGCAAACTACGACTCTGAGAAAGTTCTTCTCGACACACTACGATCCTTCCTCATCTCTCCTAGCAGACTACGAACTCCGAGATCTACTATCCTGCAAACTACGATTCCACCTTGATAGTTCTCGAGTTTTCCTTAACTCTCCTGGCAGACTACGATGCTGGTACAATGTTCGATGATCAGACATACCTACCTATTACATTATAAGATCAACCTAACAAGCTTGATCTTTCTATATTTATAGTCCTTGTACATCATTTCTTTTCAAGGACTTTACAAAACTGTTTTGCTTAAGTAGGATCAACCTAACATATTTGATCAATTCATTTTAAGTCCTTGTACATATATTCATATTATCTATCAAAGGACTTTACAGCTTTCCTTAATGTAAGCACACTTTCATATTCATTCATTTATATCATAATCAAATCATATATAAATAGGAATAACATTTTCATGTATATTTCTAACAATCTCCCCATATTTGATTATGACAAAAACAATTAGTGCATATGTATGAGATGAATGAATCTTATATACAAGGAGCAGTTGTATTACTAAAACAGATAAACATGAATGTCATTGATGATAATATGAAATTACATAAACTATGACACTCTACATCCTGGATCCAGAACATATCTAACTAGATAGAGATGTACCTTTTTGGCTCCATGTGTGTCTCTGGGATGTCTATTGATCAACTACTCAGCTACTCATCTTTATTTTCTTCTTTTCTCTGCTTCCCTTCAGATTCATGCTCCATTGTTTCATATTGCTCTAGGTTTAGTTCTGGTGCATGTTCTTCTTCTTTGTCTGGCTCCCCCTTAGACTCAGTATTTATGGGATCATCATCCTTTGGCTCCCCCTTAGATGATGACTCTGCTCCTGCTGCTGCTGTCTTCTTCTTCTCCTCCTTTGCCTTTTTTCTCTTGGCCTTCTTTTCTTCATTTATTCTTTTCTCCTTACTCCTTCTTGAGTGCCTCTTTCTGTGTCTCTTTTTCTCCCCCTTTTTGTCATTAATCACTTGTGAGAGTTGCTCTAAGTTTGACATAAGTTGCTCCATCAGGTGAGATGAGTTACCAACCTCAATCATGAGTTGTTGTTGGCTTAGCTCAAGTTGTAGGGAAAAAGACTGATTCAGATTGTCAATTTGTCAAAAAGATATAGAATTTGCTCTTCATTATCCTTCTAAGCTCGTAGAGCTTCTTCTTTCTGATCATTTATAGCCTTTAGAAAAACTTGATCCCTTAGTTGAAGCTTGAGGGATATGTCTGAGAGTTTGGCTTGATGCCTTTTGGATAACTCATTGTCTTCTCCTATTAACATGTCCTTGACATCTGCACCAATGAGAGAGATATCCTCAATCAATTATTTAGAGTTCTTTAGCAACTCTTTCTCTTGAGAAGATCTGGCATCAGGTTGTTCATTCTCCGTCTGATCAGCTGTTTGGTTAGCCTCCTGCTGAACATCTTGTTGGAGTCTACAATTCTCACTCTTGAACAGACTCTCAAAGCTGAGAATATGATAGATCGTTGAGTACCAATCGTTGTTGAAGGATGAAGATATGTCATTCAACACTGTCATATTAGCATAGAATTTCTCAAACTTAGCATGGTCATCTTCATTGGTATAGTGAGGGGACTCTACAATCATAAACTTGGGTATACTCTTTCTGCCATCTGATCCTACTCTACAATCGTAGGGAATGTAGTGGTTACCAACATGTTGATAGACCTTAAAGTGAGACTAGTCTTTTATCAGCTTTGTTGCAAATTTCTTTACTCTTGGAAAGTTTTGAGATACCAGCTCCAAGTTTGGAAAATGTGAGTAACACCAGCTGAAATAACTTTCATCTTTACCAGTATATGCCTTTAGCTAGGGCATCCATGGGAAGAACCATTTCATCAAAAGATTGTCAGGATTGTACAGTATTGTAGTGCAATCTAAATCCATGTTTTTCCAGTTGTTAATGACATCGTCTGTAGACATCTTTACAACTTTGAGTTGTTCGTTTCTGTCGACGTTGGGATTTTTATTATTCCATTTTCTGTTCTTGTCTTTTGGTGTTCTCATGTTAGGTGAGATTTGTTTGAAAAAATAAGTTGTGAAAAGGTCCGACATATATATGTTGACGATTGGACTGTAAGAGTCGCCAGTTGGTATTTTTAAATGGTTGCACCAACTCAACCAAGAAAAGGTTTGCACATTAACCAAGTGATGTAACACTGCTAAATATGTCTGTGAAATCGAGATTCGTCAGGGTCCAGGGGCTTGATTATGAGGAGGAAAGATGTTTGGCACCCTCGACATCCGTGTTACCACGGTGACCGCCACTTTTTAATTTAAACTGTTATATGAATGTGTGTGTGTGTGTGTGGGTCAATGTGCAATTATCTAGAAGTAGTGTTATGCCTCGTTTGCACCTATCAACAAAGGGTTTGAATTTTGTATAAAAGTTCAGTTTTAACAAGATATAGCACTGATGTTTTATAAAAGAGGTTTTTCAAACCATTATGCTCAATAGTAATTGAGGCCTTTGATACTTCCATTTTATTATATGTTCAGCTTGATTGCTATTATTTTTGACATGCGAAGCATCTTCGATAAAATAATGTACAAAGCAGTGCCGAACTCCTTGTGGGCATGACAGCCAGCTAAGGAAATTCAAACACCGCGAATAATTTACAAGCTGATTACAGCTGAAAATGTCCATCACGGGAACTGAACTAGATTCAAAAGACTGAATCTGTGATCACATGATTCCTAGGCTCACATGATGCCGCAGTTTATATAAAAGTTGTAAGCAGTTATATATATATATAAGCTGTAAATATATATATATATATATATATATATGTACGATCGACCACCACAAAGTAAACTTCATGGGGGATTGGAAATGTAAATATATAAAAGCGGTATATATATATATATATATATATATATATATATATAAATGATCAACCACCACGAAGCAACTCCACGGGGGATTGAAAATGTAAATAAAGCAATAAAGACGATCAACCGCCATGAAGTAAACTCCGAGCGGGACGAAATGTAAATAAAGCAGTAAAAATGATCAACCGCCACGAAGTAAACTCCAGGTGGGACGAAATATAAATAAAGCAGTTAAAGGCCACGAAGTAAACTCCATGCCTGACAGAAATATAAATATAAATATATATATATAAATGGTAAACGCACCAGATATAAAATCCAGGCTCAATCAAATAGAGTTTGATGGTAATGATATATATAAGTATATATATATATATATATATATATATATATATATATATATATATATATATATATATAAGCAGTAAATGCTCCGGATATAAATCCAGTCTCATCGAACAGAGTTCGACCACAGTTTATATATAAGTATATATAAAAAAGCAATAAACGCTCCAGATGTGAGTTCAGGCTCAATAGAGGCATAACTAGATAATGTTAGTCCATATATATATATATATATATATATATATATATATATATATATATATATATATATAGAAATAAAAGACCATGGACCGAAGTCCGGGCATACACACGTAACACGACTCTCAACGTAAAGAATGTTGTGTGTACAATAATGGAGAAAGGCTTCAAGAAATATAAGAAGGCTTACAGTGGACTGCCAAGGAAGACTTCAATAGCTTTAAATAGATGAAAACTCGGTTCCCATCGGTAAAATATAGCAAAGTATAAGCTTACAAGTGTTTGAAATGAGAATGCACTCAGTTTATAGTGTGTACAGAGCAAATTGGACAGGGCTTTCTCGCCTTTTCTCTTTCCTAAAATGGCCACCCAAGCCCTTTATTTATAGAGGGGGGATTCACAGGTGTACATGCGGCTGCCCGGGGTGCCCCGAGCAATGTGGGTCTCGCTATCTCGAAGTACGTGCACTCAGACAACGCATTATTTGCTCGAACCTTCATAACTTTTAATCCAGGAGTTCGATGGAAATGTGACATACCATTCTGAAAAGATCTTTCCGAGAGCTATGCCATGACATAGGATTTTCCCTTTTTGATTTCCGGAATATGGGTTCATGACCGAAATGGCATTTCTGGGTTTTCGTCAAGTAGTCCGTTGAGTCGTTTTGCGTAATTTGCGCTTGAAAGTTACGATATGGTTCTTGTGGGACATCTTATGATGAAATTTTCATTAAAATGATTTTATTTGATTTGAGTTGAAGTTGAGTTGGAAAAATGACCATTTTGCTCCTCCCGGGGTTATCTCCGGTTTTCGCATAGTTGAAGCAATCTTTTCTCAGGGTTATCTCTAAGATCGTTATGTTGTTGACTCTGAATTTCCTCAGGGTTATCTCTGAGGTTGTCTTGACCTCCTGAGGTTGACTCCGGGCATTAAACTTGATCTCCCGGGGTTATCTCCGGGGTTAGAAACAGATTTCCTAGGGTTATCTCTGGGGTTAGAAACTAGGTCTCTCGGGGCTATCTCCGGGGTTGGAATTTATGTTGTTGTCCTCCAGGGTTATCTCTAGAGTATAAAAAAGATGATTTTGTCCTCCTGCATAGTTAGTAACAGGAAAACAAAATTTTGAGTGTCTACAGACTCCCCTCTTTATCATGTTCATGCAATGCAATAGAATGGACCCATCGCAAAAAGGTATGAACTCGTGATTCTTTGATGGGTTGGTTTCCTTGATAACCTCACCATCTTTTCCTTCATCTGTTCCTTCAACTTTTTCTTGGGCTTTAGAGGATTCGACCATGAAATCTCCCTCAAACTGTTGTCGCATTTCTTATAAGGAACTTTCCTTTTTGGCTTTTTCTTCTTTAAAAAGAATTAGCATTTCCTCTGCATCATCCAAGGTTATAAAATTAGGAAAGTGGTTGCTATCTTTGGACCACATGATGATTGATGTTGGCGAAGGAATTTCCCTTGGGGATTCCCTTGTCTCCTCTGTCATTCCTTACATTAGGATCAATCCATCTTCTGTTCTGCCAGGATTGGTGCTCATAGCCTTCACCTCCTTTGAACTGCATGTCTCGAGCGGACATCTTAAGCTTTTTATTTTCTCTTCGCTTTTTCTGGTTATGAGGAATTCTATCTTCAACTATTCCTTTTCAATGAGATCCTAGATTTTATGTCACAAAGACCAGCATTCCTCAGTCACATGTCCAAGTGAGTTAGAATGATAGAGACACATCTTGGTGGAATCATAACTCTTTATCTTGGGATTTATAGTAGGGAGAAACTCAGTAATCCTTCCTTCGCTTATCAAAAAGTATAGCATTTCTTCATTTAATTTTCCTAGAGGAGTGAATTTTTGCCCTCTTGTGGAGGTTGTTTGATCTTTCTTCTTTGAGAATTCGCATTCCTTCGAGCAATTTTTCCGCTGGCGAGATCTTCTAACAATTTTATCATCCCCCTTTTCTTGTACTTTCATCATGGAGAGATATGGGCTTGCATTATGGTTAACCTCATTTTTCTCTTGGCTTTCTGATAGTTGAGTGAAAAACTGCCTCATTTCTTGATGTTGGCGCACTATCAGCTTAGCCAACAGATTTACTTGATTCTGGATCATCTCTAATTTTTGCATTACGGTCATACCCTCCTCCAAGTTTTCCAACTCTAGGACATTTGTTCTGTGCCTTTGGGGGTATTCCCCCACTCTTCGTATGTACTTACGATTTGGATACATTTAAGCACTTCCTGACCCGATCATGTTTACCTCCTCCGTATTATGCTGCAACGACAGGTTGGTGTTGACATTTTGTTGGTCAAGTTGTTGGACCACAATACTGCCACTTTCGATCAAATTTTGAATTTTATGCTTTAAGGACCAACAATCTTGTGTATTGTGTCCTGGAGACCCTGAGTGGTAAGCACATCTCTGGCTTGGATTGTATCTTTTGTTCCCTGGTTCCAGAGGTGGAGCCAGTTCGGTAATTTTCTTGTGATCCATTAATATCGCCAATACATTTTCAAGGGAATCGCCTAGTGGAGTGAACACCCAATTTTCCGTTCTTTCAAATTTTCTTTTCCAGTTTGGGCATTGGTTAAATGCAGCCTCTTGTTGAAATGGCAGATTGCTTACTTTTTCTAAATGGGGGGACTTTAGGTTGGTCTCCTAGCTTTCCCCTATGAAATAAAGGATACATCTTCATTGCCTTTATCGATTACCCTCTTGGGATTGCTCGCAAACTTGCCAATCTGTATATGCTCGACAACTGCTTCCAAGGCAGTGAAATCTTTAATCTTGCCTGTCTTCAGGTCCATCTTTGCCATTTTGTCGTGTTTGATCATTTCCGAGAATGGCTTTCCTATGCCTGCTAGGATCCTTTCATAGTAAGGAGCCTCTTGGATATCAATAAACGTCATTATCATCTCAATTTCTGTCATTGATGGAATGACTTGCACTGCTAGATGTCTCCACCTTTAGGCATATTCTCGGAAAGATTCAGTACTTTGCCTTTTGACTTTAGTCACTTGGTATCGATCTGATGCTATTTGTGACTGAAAACTGTATTGATTTAGAAAGGTGTGGGCCAATTCTTCCCAGTTCTGAATTTTGGCATTGTCAACTCGAGCATACCAGGCTTTAGCATCTCCAGTGAGACTCTTTTGGAAAAGTTGCATTATGAGGCTTTCATCTTCAGCATAAGACCCCAGCTCGCCAATATATACTTTTAAGTGAGATTTGTTTGAAAAAATAAGTTGTAAAATGGTCCGAAATGTATATGTCGACGATTGGACTGTAAGAGTTGCCAGTTGATATTTTTAAATGGTTGCACCAACTCAAGCGAGAAAAGGTTTGCACATTGAACAAGTGATGTAGCACTGCTAAACTGGTCTGTGAAACCGAGATTCGTTAGGGTCTGGGGACTTGATTATGCGAAGGGAAGGTGTTAGGCACCCCCCGACATTCGTGTTACCACGGTGACCGCCACTTTTCAATTTAAACTATTATATGAATGTGTGTGTGTGTTTGTGGGCCAATGTGAAATTATCTGGAAGTAGTGTTATGCCTCGTTTACACCTATATACAAAGGGTTTTAATTTTGTATAAAAGTTCAGTTTTAACACGATATAGCAGTGGTGTTTTATAAAAGAGGTTTTCCAAACCCTTATGCTCAATAGTAATTGAGGCCTTTGATACTTCCATTTTATTATATGTTCGGCTTGATTGCTTTTATTTTCGAGATATGAAGCATTTTCGAGAAAATAATGTACAAAGCAATGTCAAAATCCTTGTGGGCATGACAGCCATCTAAGAAAATTCAAACATCGTGAATAATTTACAAGCTGATTACAGCTGAAAATGTTCATCACGAGAACCAAATCTAGATTAAAAAGACTGAATCTGTGATCAAATGATTCTTAGGCTCACATGATGCCGCAGTTTATTTAAAAGTTGTAAGCATATATATATATATATATATATATATATATATATATATATATATGTACGATCGATCCATGAAGTAAACTTCATGGGGGATTGGAAATGTAAATATATAAAAGCGGTAAATATATATATATATATATATATATATATATATATATATATATATATATATATATATATAAATGATCAACCGCCACGAAGCAACTCCATGGGGGATTGAAAATGTAAATAAAGCAGTAAAGATGATCAACCGCCACGAAGTAAACTCCAGGCGGGATGAAATGTAAATACAGCAGTAAATACGATCAACCGCCACGAAATAAACTCCACGCGGGACGAAATGTAAATAAAGCAGTAAAAACGATCAACCGCTACGAAGTAAACTCCAAGCGGGACGAAATGTAAATAAAGTGGTAAAAACGATCAACCACCAGGAAGTAAACTCCAGGTGGGACGAAATATAAATAAAGAAGTAAAAGGCCACGAAGTAAACTCCAGGCCTGATATATATATATATATATATATATATATATATATATATATATATATATATATATATATATATATATATATAAAGAAATACAAAGCCACGGACCGAAGTCCGGGCATACACACGCAACACGACTCTCAACGTGAAGAACGATGTGTCCACAGTAGTGGAGAAAGGCTTTAAGAAATGTAAGAAGGCTTACGGTGGACTGCCAAAGAAGACTTCAATAGCTTTAAATAGATGAATACGCAGTTCCTACCAATAAAATATAGCAAAGTATAAGCTTACAAGTGTTTGAAATGAGAAAACACTCCGTTTATAGTGTGTACAGAGCAAATTAGACAAGGCTTTCTTGCCTTTTCTCTTGCTAAAATGGCCACCCCAAACCCTCTATTTATAGAGGGGGGAGCCGCAGGTGTACCTGTTGCAGTAGCAGGTGTATCTTCGGCTGCTCGGGGTGCCCCGGGCAATATGGGTCCCGTCGTCTCAAAGTACGTGTACTCAGACAATGCGTTATTCACTCAAACCTTTATAATTCTCAATCTGGGAGTCCGATGGAAGGGTGTTATAACATAGGATTTGCCCTTTTTTTATTTCAGGAAGATGGGTTCATGACCGAAATAGCATTTTTGAGTTTCTGTCAAGCAATCCGTTGAGCCGTTTTGCATAATTTACACTCGAAAGTTAAGATATGGGTTTTTTGATTTCATCTTTTGATGAAATTTGCATTGAAATGAGTTGATGTTTAATCGTCAAAATAACCATTTTACCCCTCCAGTTTTTGCACAGTTGTAGCAGTGCTTTCTTAGGGTTATCTCTGAGATCGTTATGCTGTTGACTCTAAATGTCCTCAGGGTTATCTCTAAGGTTGGCTTGACCTCCCGAGGTTGACTCCGGGCATTAAACTTGATCTCTCGGGGTTATCTTCGGGGTTGGAAACTGATTTCCCTGGGTTATCTCCGGGGTTGAAAATTGGGTCTCCCGGGGCTATCTCCGGGGGTTGTAATTGATGTTGTGGTCCTCCAAGGTTATCTCTGGAGTGTGAAAAAGATGCCTTTATCATCCTGCATAGTTAGTAACAGGAAAGCAAAATTTCGAGTGTCTACAGTTTCCATGTCTTATCCATCTTCCTGGTGGTACATCTGGTGGTTCATCTGGTGGTCCATCAAAGACTTCCACCACTATTCTTTGGCGAACTCTTGCTGGAGAGAGAGAGAACATGATAGTCTGCTAATTCTTGGTCTGTAGAATTTGAATCTTTTTTCCATATCTTCACTTTCTAAGCTTGAATCATGTTGGATCATTTCATCTGATTCATTAGAGTATCCTTCTTGTTGATTTTCATCACTTGTTTCTTCTTCAGTGCCCTTAGCACTTTCTTCTTTGGATTTAGACTCATCATCACTTAATGCAATGATTGCAGTAAAAGGTTCTCCTTTCTTCTTTAGGACATATTTATCAAGTAATTTGTTGCTCTTTTTTCTCCTTTGAGATTCAGCTATAGGAAATTCAGTCCTTTATTCATCTTTAGATTTTGAAGCTTTTGAATCATTAGATAAGCTTCTTTGGTGTTCAGCAATAGTAGGAGCAGATCCTTCTTCTTTAGACTCAATGTCTTTTTAACCATCAGATGAATTTGTTCGGGCTTTAGCAATAGGAGATTCAATTTTTTTAGCTTTTGAACTTTCTTCATCAGTAGAGTGACTACTTTGAGTGTTAGCCATAGGACTTGTACATTCTTCCTCGTCCCAAGATTTAGCTATTCCTTTCATAGGTTCAACTTTCTCCTTCTTGGATTTAATTTTTTCTTCATTAATGGACTTGCTCCTTGAGGATTCATCCTTGAAGTTCTCAGTTCCCTTCTCATCTTTTGACTCTACATTTTCTTCTTTAATGGATAGACTTCTTTGGGGAGTTGGTTTAGATTTATTTATCACCTTAGTTTTCTTCTTCAGTGGCCTCACAGATTTGGACTTAGGGATGTTTGAATCTTTAGTGAATGACAACTCATCCTCTTTCATAGCACTTGTCTTCCTTTTCTTCGTCGTGCTTTTGTTGATGCTGCCATATATCATCAGCTTTTTGTTCTCCATTGGGTTCTTCTTCCAATTTGCAAACAACTATGTAGTCATCACTTTATGGCTATTAAGGGCTTCACCTTCATCATCCTTAATTTTATTCTTCAGCTTCTTCTTCAAAATAATACTCAAGAACCTTCAATGGAAAACTTTCGTGAGGGGTTTTCCTGTTAACCTTTTCTTTTCTGCCTTATCCAGCCATTTGGACATTTGGTCAAATAGGACAACTCCAAAGTTGATATGCTTCTTCAGAACTATTGCAGACATGATCTTTGGTTGTTGATCACTCACAGTGTCATGTGCAGTGTCCTTATATAAAATATATTTTCCCACTATCTTTGCAAGGAACTCGAATTCTTCAGGAAACTCCTTTTACTTCATGTCCTTCAGACTAGGGTTTCTTCTATGCTGCATAATCTTCTTAGCTTTTTTAGTGTTGACCTCATCAAGGCTTTTTAGACCTAGGTCAGGAAAACCTAAGCATTGATTGATGTCAGAAGATTTCAGCTTCAGAATCTGACCTTTGACCTTGGTAGAAAGGGTTCCAGAATTTATGGTTATGTTGGAGTAAAATTCTTTAACCAGATCAACATATATTCGAGTGTTTGACTCAAGACATTCTGAGAATCCAACATTCTTCACAAGTTCAAAAATATCTCTGAACTTCTTCTCAGATTTCTTAAACTTCTTGGTTCCAAGCTGAATGCCAGTGATTACTCGCCAATCTTCCATTTGAAGAGTTAGTATTTTTTGGGTTTATGACTTTGTGCGGATCTTCTGAGATGTCAGGAAGTGATTCTCAGTTTGATAATTGTTTGAGAGGGTCTAGCTGTTTGGAGGTGTTTAGGTTTTGCCTAGGAATGGATTTGACAGGCTTGCAGCTTTTGAAGAACCCGCTAAAATAAAAATGCCAATTATTTGAATTTCCCTTTTGTAACTATTCCTTTCACGTTTCTTAGTGAAACAGTTGTAAGTCGTTTATAGGTCATAATTTATAACTCCTCCATCGTGTCCATTATCCAGATTTGACTTTTCTTCTATTGACTATTGACTTCTTCAATCCGTGGAGTGACTTATCACTTGGTACAGTACTCCACGATTTCCCAGACTAATCTCCAACCTTTGCATCTTCTTCAATGATCAAAGTCTGTGATCATGCTTCAATAGATAACTTCTCCATTAGACTCTGAAGAATTGGTAATTCTCATTTGTAGCTTGTAATCTTCTGATGAGATGATGTTTGCTTCAATGGAGAATCTTATGATGCATTCCATATTAGCTTTTCTTCTAACATAAGGTTGCTAAAGAAGGGCCAACCTCTTAGCTTAGTGTTAAGGTTCATGTTTCTCCCTGAGGCGCTTACCAGATGAAGAACTTTAGACATGATTAGTACTGATATCACATTTGATCTCTCTGCTGGAGAGTTCATCTACCACCTCTGGATATACATTGGTGTTGATTTATTTTTTTGGCTGTAATCGTGGGTTGTCCTCCTGTTCTTACACTACGACCAGATGTTTGATCATGGGCACTCCACGATTTTGAGTTGGGTGGTTGATATGGTTATCAGTGGACCATTTTTAGACGTTTCTACTGACTATGGATCTTCATTTGGTTCATCAGCCACAATGTTTTGGGACTTTATAACTGGTATATTGCTGTTTATGGTTAGCTTCTGTTCTCCATGAACTCGACAGAAGTGGTTTTGATGATCGTGGTGTGGTCGATAGACATGTACCATGATTGACTTATCTTCTGAGCTTATCTAAGATCTTCTGGCAAGAATTCCAGTTCTTCATTTTTGCTTCCTGAGCTTCATCGTCTCCATATCTCTAATTGTTCTTTCATATTTTTCCCTTCCATACTGTATTTCCTCAATATCATTACATGGTTCTGTCATTTCTTCTTGACAAGCCTCTCTGTCCTTTTCTTTGACTTGTACACAGCTTTTGTACTTTCTTCAGAATCAGCCATAACAGTTGTTCATGCTGAGAGGCTGTTGCAGCTTCTTTATCTAAAGTCTAATTTAACTGGACTCTACGATTGGTGATAACTCTACAATCGTAGTGAGGTCTTCTTTGTTTTGTGACATCTTTTCTTCTTCTTCTAAAGTTCACAACTACCTTCAACTTCATCTTTATTTGTCACTTAAATCTTTATAATCAAATATTTAAATATCTGAAGGGTTTGCTTCATAGTGCACTTCTGACACTTTTAGTATTATTGTTCTTTAACAGATCACTGCTCCCCCATAATTGATATAATCTTCTCAGAGTGGTATGAGTTCTTCTTCATATGCATCAGAAGGCAGCCTTGCATATCTCCTTCTGAATGGAATCATTACTATCATTTAAACATCCTTGGATCATAGAAATAGATATCTCAGAGAGGTGTTTTCAGTAAGCTTGTAGTTATTCCTTAGTTTCTTCAGTATACACTAAGGATGAATGAAGAATCATTTGGGACCATCAAATTGTTAACATCCATCAACCTTTCTTTAGTTAGTTGCCCTTCCTCCTTTATCATAACTGCGAACTTTGATGCTAACTGAAGGGACACTATGATTGAGATCATTGTACCATAATCGTTGTGTGTTGTCTTGAACAGGATGGACTCAGTCTTGATCGCAGCTGATCTTCATACTATTCATCTCATCGTCATCCGTTGTCAGCTATGCACCATCACAATATAGGTTTGCTAAGTCTTTGAGCTTTTGGTAGACTTCATCTGGCACTTAGCATTCCGTGAACCCTTCTTGAATGGTATGCAGACATGGTTCTGCATCTGTTCTATTTTAGCTTTTGGTTCATTGTGATTTTTAGAGTGGATCTCTATATCTTCTTTGTGCTCTATCACTTTTCTGAATGATATCTTCCAGGCCTTCTCGGTTCTCAGCTTAGCTGCCATCTTCAGTGGCATTCCCATCCTTGTTGAGTGAAGCTTTAGTCTATTCAAGTCCTTCGTCAAATCTGTTTCGCTTCTACCTTCGTAGTCTCACTACCACTAAGACTTGTTCTATTCAGCTCTGGTGAAACTCATAGAGTCAACAATATAGCATTCCAACAACTCAGCGATTCTTCAACACAGCAATTCTTAATCTTTGAAGCTCTAGCTGATATATACTCCTTCACAGTCTTCCCATTAGAATATAGCCATTGGGAGCTATTTAAATTGTTTCACAGATCTTGAGTTTTTTTGGTGCAGACTGCTTGATGTGACGTGACAGCTCCTTTATGTCTTTACTGACACAGAAGTCTACTACCTTACCTACCGCCTCAGAGATGTCACCTTTCCATGTCATGCTGGTAGTCACCTTTATTTCTTCTTTCTGACTTCTCGATCAGAACATAAGAAATTATCCTTCTGCATCGATGCTTTCAATTAGCAACGTTCGAATATCAGTCTTCAGATTAAATTGTTGTTAATGCTTCAATCTTCAGATGAACTAACTATATGATTCTGATGCAGATGTTCTTGGGCCTAATCGTAGTGTGTTTTATTGAATGTTGTTCATTTACTGGTCGAGACAACACTACGATTCTGAAGAGTGTTCATTTGATCTTCAATGTAGAACACCTCTTCCTTCACTTATGCAATGCTTCAGTACTTCTGTTTGCCTCGACTGATCTTAGGAGCTGACAACTTGTCTGATTACTCTGGCCCTCCTTAACTTCAAGACTTGTCAAACTTTTCATTCTCAGTCTCTTTCTCCTTGTGATCTCCCGTTCACATATCATCAATGGTCTAACCCATGCTTCATCTTCATTGTCTGTTCTGTATAGGTTGGCTAGTGTATCTGTGTAAAATTCATCAGTTCTTGCTTTTTTTTGTAAAAAACTACAATCCTAGTTAATCCCAAGATCGTTGTCTTCTGTTCTCTTGACAGCTACTGCACTTGCTGACTTTTTTTAGTCAGTTACTTTTACTAAAGTCTTCTTTTGATCAACTTATGGAAGACTTCATCTTGAATGGCTTCACAACTCAATCAGGATGTTGATTGGGTTGGTTCTTAGATCTTCTATTAGCTTACATGCCATTCGTTGAGTGCTCTATGGTTTCCTTTAGGTGGAATGTATCTTTGAAACTCAGACCAGAGGCTTCATACTTTGGATATTCTGAGAGTGCTCATTTGTTAAGAATCGTGTTGACTCTGAGATTCTACCTTGGCATTATGAGCACCTCTATTGAAGCCTTAGTTCTACAGACTATTATTTAGCTTTGGTTCTGCAAACACTATGACTCCGAGATCAGATGTTGCCAGACTACGATTTCTGTCTTTATGCTTGCTATCCTCGTCTGATCTGGCTTGACTACGATCTCTGCCTCCGATATGATCAGTAGACTCCACTACTTCAAGTGTGGTCGATGATTCTTGACTCGATTCTAGTAGATGCTCGGTTGGCTCTTAGACAGGCTGTCTCTACGATTCTGAACACGACTTCCTCAGCAGACTACGACTCTGAGAAAGCTATTCTCGACACACTACGATCCTTCCTCGTCTCTCCTGGCAGACTACAAACTCTGATATCTATTATCTTGCAGACTGAGATTTCGCCTAGGTAGTAATTAAGTGTTCCTTGACTCTCCTGGCATACTACGATGCTGGTGCAGTGTTCAATGATTAAACATGCCTATTTATTCCATTATAAGATCAACCTAACAAGCTTGATCTTTCTATATTTATAGTCCTTGTACATCATTTCTTTTCAATGACTTTACAAAGCCGTTTTGCTTATGTAAGATCAACCTAACATATTTGATCAATTCATTCTAAGTCCTTGTACATATATTCCTATTATCTATCAAAGGACTTTACAACTTTCCTTAATATAAACATACTTACATATTCATTCATTTATATCATAATCAAATCATATATAAATAGGAATAACATTCTCATGTATATTCCTAACATGGTCCTTATTATCTTTTTAGCATAAGTCTGTTGGAGCATGTGTTTAGACATTTTCTTTCTTTCTTTTGCTGAGGGAAGAGTATATGTATGAGATCTATCACATTTTGCATGTATGAATGAATATAACGAATCTATTTTTCTCTCTACTAACTACTCTTTATTCTTCCCCACTCTAGCACCTCTTTAGTTCTTCTCTTTCAATCCAATTTCTCTATCTCTGTTCACTAATTTCTTCCGATTATCCATTTCTGCCTGGCCAATTCCTTACAATAGGTATCAAATCCTTCGAACCTGTGATTATGGCCACCAATAGCCAACATTTGAGCAATTTAGAAACTCATGTTCATGAACAAACTACAACCATTCAGCAACTGCAAACTCAGCTGTCACAATCAGTATCCACATTGTAGAAAGGATTTGATGTCAAACTAGAGCAGATGATGAAGATCTTTGAGGCCCTCTTAGCTAAATGAATTCAACAAAAGGATCCCACTTAGCCTGGTCCTTCAGGTTCTCCTTCTGGTTCCCTTTTGGTCCCCTATGATCCCCCTCCTAAAGCAGATAAGTTTACTAATATTTTTAAAACAATTAAGTTTAAGTTTCCTAAGTTTAAGGGGGAGAACCATAGATCATGGATTAGGAAATGTAACAAGTTATTTTCACATCACATAGTACATGAATCACAGAAGGTGTGTTTAACTACCTTGAGTTTGGAAAGGGAAGCTGGGTTGTAGGACTCATGGTTTGTGCAGGAAGGCCAAGAGTTAACCTGGGATTAGTTGATAGAGGAAATTATGGCTAGATTTAGCCCAGAGGCCAGTGACAATCTTGTAGAGGAATTAAAGAAATTACAACAAATTGGGACAGTAGATGAGTACAGGAAAAAAATTGAGGAACTAAGAGGTTGGGCTTTAGCAAGGAACCCAATCCTTGATGAGGAGTTTTTTATGGACTGTTTAATGGGGGGGGGATTAAAATTAGAAATTCAGTTGGGAGTCCAGGAACTTAAACTGAAGACTCTTAAGGACATGATCAAATTGTCTAGGGTTGAAGAAGCTAAATTGGAAGCTTGGCTCAAAAGGGGTAAGAAGGTGAATAAGCTTACTATGAGTACTACCTATTCTAAACATGTACTTATGCCACAACACAAACCTGTTGACATGGTAAATGAGAACACTGTGAAAACATTACCTGTGAGGGGGTTGACTAGGGAATAGTTCAATGAAATGAGAAAAAAGGGATTATGTTTTTCATGTGATGAACATTTTGTGCAAGGCCACATATGTAAGAAACCACAATTATTCATGTTGCTTTCTTCAACCTTCTTAGTATGCCCTCTCAGGATATAATACTAATAATACTATCAGATTACTTGGGATATCCCAAGGGAGGTTTATGAGGATATTTGTTGATAGTGGCAACACCAAAAATTTCATAGACCCTCAGGCAGCTAAGAGAATTAAGGTTGCAGTAAAAAAACCAATGTTATCAATGTGACTGTTGCCGATGGGTTCAAGGCTTCTAGCCATCAGCACTATCTAGGACTTCCTTGGTCCATACAAGGGGAATAATTCCAAAAATATTTTAGAATACTACCACTAGGAGGTATAGATGCAGTTCTTGGGGTTCAGTGGTTGCAATCATTTAATCCAATCACCTTTGATTTTCACAACTTGTAGTTGAGTCTAGAAAGACTAGGAAAGACTATAGTACTGCAAGGTTAATCTGATCAAGTGACCCCAACCATACACTACATGGATTCTGGTGAGTTCAAAAAGCTGTTAAAGTCTACATCTAATGGTATTTTGGATATTTGTTTGGAATGTATCCGGACGATAAAGAAGAAAATGGAGTGGAATTGGAGGACAAGCGCATCAACAAGAATTCTCAATGGTTTTCCAGGAGCCAAGAGGATTACCCCCAACCAGAACTTAGGATCATCACATCAAGTTGAAAGAAGGGGGCCAACCAGTAAATGTAATACCTGCGAATTTTAATAAATAACAATATTGAGAATAATAATTGTGTGAATATTTATTTGAATATAAATATATATATTGGTGGCATGAGAATATTTATATTAAATCAACTGTAAATTATTTTATTATTTCCGTTATGTGAAACTTTAGTTTGTTATTTATTCAAAGACCAAAGAAGAGAACGTCGAACATCTGAAGATGGTATTGGAAGCATTGAGAAAGGAAAAGATGTACGCAAATTTTCAAAATGTGGATTTTAGGATGGAGAAGGTTTAATTCTTAGGACACGTAATAGACAAGAATGAAATATCAGTGGATCCTGCAAAAGTGGAAGTAATGAGTAATTGGGAACAATTGAAGACACCGACATAGGTAAGAAGTTTCTTAGGGTTAGCCGGTTACTATCGAAGATTTATCCAATATTTTTCTAAGATAGCGACCCCGTTGACCTATCTAACGAGGAAGACCGTGAAGTTCGTATGGACGGAAAAGTGCAAAGAATGTTTCCAAGAATTGAAGAAGAGGTTGAGTGAGGTGTCAATGTTATCCTTACCGGATGATGTGGGAGGTTTTGTGGTGTATAGTGATGCGTCGCATAGAGGGCTTGGTTGTGTGCTAATGCAACATGGCAAGGTCATTTCGTATGCATCACGACAGTTGAAGGATTACGAAAAATGATACCCTACCCATGACTTAGAGTTAACGACGGTAGTTTTTGCATTAAAGATCTGGAGACATTATTTGTATGAAGAAAAATGTGAGATATATACAGAACACAAGAGTCTGAAATATATCTTCACCTAGAAGGAGTTGAACATGTGACAAATGAGGTGGTTGTAATTAATCAAGGATTACGACTGCGAAATTATTTACTATCCGAAAAAAGCAAACGTAGTAGCCGACGCTTTGAGTAGAAAAGGAAGGAAGAAATTATTCAAATTGACAACTCAGGAGGAGTTAATAAGAGAAATGAAAAGGTTGGAAATAGAAATAAAGAACGCGGAAGATCCGAAGGAAAGTTATTCGTATTGGAAGTTCGTCCGACGTTATTGGATAAAATAAAAGAAGCACGAGAGAAAGATGAAGATTGTGAGAAGATAAGGAAGATGATAATAGAAAATGACGAAGAAAAATTCAGAATAGATAAGGACAGTATAATGAGATTCGAAGGTCGAGTATTGGTGCCGACAGTAACCAAATTAAGAGAGGATATTTTGCACAAGGTACATAATAATACATATTCTATTCATCCAGGAGGGATAAAAATGTACTGGGATCTTCAAAAACACTTTTGGTGGCCCAATCTGAAATGATATATTGCGCAGTACGTCAGTAGATGTCTTACTTGTCAACGAGTCAAAGCAGAGCACCAGAGGCCAAGTGGTCTACTTCAACCACTGGAAATACTGAAATAGAAGTGGGAGCACATTATGATGGACTTCGTAGTTGGACTTCCGATCACACAGAAAGTTTATGATTCCATTTGGGTTATTGTGGATCGACTAACGAAGATAGCTCATTTTCTACCAATCAAGATCTGATTCAAATTAAATCAGTTAGCAAATTTGTTCGTAAAGGAAATCGTTTCGCGACATGGAGTGCCGGTGTCTATTTTCTCTGATCGAGATTCGTGCTCCACGTCAAATTTTTGGAAGAGCTTACAAGAGAGAATGGGAACACAATTTAGGTTGAGTACCGCTTATCACCCTCAAACAGACGGGCAGAGTGAGCGAATCATACAAATACTATAAGACATGATTAGAGCTTGCATGATGGATTTCAAAGGTAACTGGGATGACCACTTACCCTTAGTAGAATTCAGTTACAATAATAGTTATCATGCGAGTATTGGTATGCCACCGTAAGAAGCCCTATAGGGAAGAAAATACAGAATACCATTATGTTGGGATGAGGTCGGAGAATGACGACTTTTGGGGCGGGAGCTAGTTCAACAACCGGTCGATGTAGTGATGACGATAACAGCTAGATTAGTAGCATCTTAAGATCGACAAAAGAAAGCTGTTCTCGACACACTACGATCCTTCCCCGTCTCTCCTGTGAGACTACAAACTCTGAGATCTATTATCTTGCAGACTGAGATTCCGCCTAGATAGTAATCGAGTGTTCCTTGACGCTCCTAGCACACTACGATGCTGGTGCAGTGTTCAATGATTTAACATGCCTATTTATTCCATTATAAGATCAACCTAACAAGCTTTATCTTTCTATATTTATAGTCCTTGTACATCATTTCTTTTCAAGGACTTTACAAAATTGTTTTGCTTAAGTAGGATCAACCTAACATATTTGATCAATTCATTCTAAGTCCTTGTACATATATTCCTATTATCTATCAAAGGACTTTACAACTTTCCTTAATGCAAACATACTTGCATATTCATTCATTTATATCATAATCAAATCATATATAAATAGGAATAACATTCTCATGTATATTCCTAATATGGTCCTTATTATCTTTTTAGCATGAGTCTGTTGGAGCATGTGTTTAGACATTTTCTTTCTTTTTTTTGCTGAGGGAAGAGTATATGTATGAGATCTATCACATTTTGCATGCATGAATGAATATAACAAATCTATTTTTCTCTCTACTAACTGCTCTTTCTTATTCCCCACTCTAGCACCTCTTTAGCGCTTCTCTTTCAATCCAATTTCTCTATCTATGTTCACTAATTTCTTCTAATTATCCATTTCTGCCTAGCCAATTCCTTACAATTGGTATCAAATCCTTCGAACCTGCAATTATGGCCACCAATAACCAATGTTTGAGCAATTTAGAAACTCATGTTCATGAACAAACTACAACCATTCAGCAACTAAAAACTCAGCTATCATAATCAGTCCCCACATTGTAGAAAGGATTTGATGTCAAACTAGAGCAGATGATGAAGATCTTTGAGGCCCTATTAGCTCAATGAATGCAACAAAAGGATCCCACTTAGCCTGGTCCTTCAGGTTCTCCTTCTGGTTCCCTTTTGGTCCCCTATGATCCCCCTCCTAAAGCAGATAAGTTTACTAATATTTTTAAAACAATTAATTTAAGTTTCCTAAGTTTAATGGGGAGAACCATAGATCATGGATTAGGAAATGTAACAAGTTATTTTCACATCACATAGTACATAAATCACAGAGGACATGGATTAGTTGATAGAGGAAATTATGGCTAGATTTAGACCAGAGGCCAGTGACAATCTCGTAGAGGAATTAAAGAAATTACAACAAATTGGGACAATAGATGAGTACAGGAAAAAAATTGAGGAACTAAGAGGTTGGGCTTTAGCAAGGAACCCAATCCTTGATGAGGAGTTTTTTATGGACTGTTTAATGGGGGGGATTAAAATTAGAAATTCAGTTGGGAGTCCAGGAACTTAAACTGAAGACTCTTAAGGACATGATCAAATTGTCTAGGGTTGAAGAAGCTAAATTGGAAGCTTGGCTCAAAAGGGGTAAGGAGGTGAATAAGCTTACTATGAGCACTACCTATTCTAAACATGTACTTATGCCACAACACAAACCTGTTGACATGGGAAATGAGAACACTGTGAAAACATTACCTATGAGGGGGTTAACTAAGGAGTAGTTCAATGAAAAGAGAAAAAAGGGATTATGTTTTTCATGTGATGAACATTTTGTGCAAGGCCACATATGTAAGAAACCACAATTATTCATGTAGCTTCCTTCAACCTTCTTAGTATACCGTTTCAGGATATAATACTAATAATACTATCAGATTACTTGGGATGTCCCAAGGGAGGTTTATGAGGATATTGGTTGATAGTGACAGCACCAAAAATTTCTTAGACCCTCGGGCAGCTAAGAGAATTAAGGTTGCAGTAAAGAAAACCAATGTTATCAATGTGACTGTTACCGATGGGTTCAAGGCTTCTAGCCATCAGCACTATCTAGGACTTCCTTGGTCCATACAAGGGGAATAATTCCAAAAATATTTTAGAATACTACCACTAGGAGGTATAGATGCAGTTCTTGGGGTTCAGTGGTTGCAATCATTTAATCCAATCACCTTTGATTTTCACAACTTGTAGTTGAGTCTGGAAAGACTAGGAAAGACTATAGTACTGCAAGGTTAATCTGATCAAGTGACCCCAACCATACACTACATGGATTCTGGTGAGTTCAAAAAGCTGTTATAAGTCTACATCCAATGGTATTTTGGCTATTTGTTTGGAATGTATCCGGATGATAAAGAAGAAAATGGAGTGGAATTGGAGGACAAGGGCATCAACAAGAATTCTCAATGGTTTTCCACGAGCCAAGAGGATTACCCCCAACCAGAACTTAGGATCATCACATCAAGTTGAAAGAAGGGGGCCAACCAGTAAATGTAATACCCGCGAATTTTAATAAATAACAATATTGAGAATAATAATTGTGTGAATATTTATTTGAATATAAATATATATATTGGTGGCATGAGAATATTTATATTAAATCAACGTAAATTATTTTATTATTTCCGTTATGTGAAACTTTAGTTTGTTATTTATTCAAAGACCAAAGAAGAGAACACCGAACATCTGAAGATGGTATTGGAAGCATTGAGAAAGGAAAAGATGTACGCAAATTTTCAAAATGTGGATTTTGGATGGAGAAGGTTTAATTCTTAGGACACGTAATAGACAAGAATGAAATATCAGTGGATCCTACAAAAGTGGAAGTAATGAGTAATTGGGAACAATTGAAGACACCGACAGAGGTAAGAAGTTTCTTAGGGTTAGCCGGTTACTATCGAAGATTTATCCAATATTTTTCTAAGATAGCGACCCCGTTGACCAATCTGATGAGGAAGACCGTGAAGTTCATATGGACGGAAAAGTGCGAAGAATGTTTCCAATAATTGAAGAAGAGGTTGAGTGAGGTGCCAATGTTATCCTTACCGGATGATGCGGGAGGTTTTGTGGTGTATAGTGATGTGTCGTATAGAGGGCTTGGTTGTATGCTAATGCAACATGGAAAGGTCATTGCGTATGTTTCACGACAGTTGAAGGATTACGAAAAATGATACCCTACCCATGACTTAGAGTTAGCGGCAGTAGTTTTTGTGTTAAAGATCTGCAGACATTATTTGTATGGAGAAAATGTGAGATATATATAGAACACAAGAGTCTAAAATATATCTTCACCCAGAAGGAGTTGAACATGTGACAAATGAGGTGGTTGTAATTAATCAAGGATTACGACTGCGAAATTATTTAGTATCCGGGAAAAGCAAACGTAGTAGCCGACACTTTGAGTAGAAAAAGAAGGGAGAAATTATTCAAATTGACAACTCAGGAGGAGTTAATAAGAGAAATGAAAAGGTCAGAAATAGAAATAGAGGAACGCGGAAGATCCAACGGAAAGTTATTCGTAATGGAAGTTCGTCCGACGTTATTGGATAAAATAAAGGAAGCGCAAGAGAAAGATGAAGAGTGTGAGAAGATAAGGAAGATGATAATAGAAAATGAAGAAGAAAAATTTTGAATGGATAAGGACAGTATAATGAGATTTGAAGGTCGAGTATGGGTGCCAACAGTTACCAAATTAAGAGAGGAGATTTTGCACAAGGCACATAATACTACATATTCTATTCATCCAGGAGGGATAAAAATATACTGGGATCTTCAAAAACACTTTTAGTGGCCCAATCTAAAATGATATTTTGCGCAGTACATCAGTAGATGTCTTACTTGTCAACTAGTCAAAGCAGAGCACCAGAGGCCAAGTGGTCTACTTCAACAACTGGAAATACTGAAATGGAAGTGGGGAGCATATTACGATGGACTTCGTAGTTGGAATTCCGATCACAAAGAAAGGTTATGATTCCATTTGGGTTATTGTGGATCGACTAACGAAGATAGCTCATTTTCTACCAATCAAGATCTAATTCAAATTAAATCAGTTAGCAAATTTTTTCGTAAAGGAAATCGTTTCGCGACATGGAGTGTCGGTGTCAATTTTCTCTGATCGAGATCCGCGCTCCACGTCAAATTTCTGAAAGAGCTTACAAGAGAGAATGGGAACACAGTTTAGGTTGAGTACCGCTTATCACCCTCAGACAGATGGGCAGAGTGAGCGAATCATACAAACACTATAAGACATGCTTAGAGCTTGCATGATGGATTTTAAAGGTAACTGGGATGACCACTTACCCGTAGTAGAATTCAGTTACAATAATAGTTATCATGCGAATATTGGATTGCCACCATAAGAAGCCCTATAGGAAAGAAAGTGCAGAATACCATTATGTTGGGATGAGGTCGGAGAACGACGACTTTTGGGGCAGGAGCTAGTTCAACAACTGGTCGATGTGGTGATGATGATAAGAGCCAGATTAGTAGCATCTCCAGATCGAAAAAAGAAAGCTATTCTTGACACACTATGATCCTTCCTCGTCTCTCCTGGCAGACTAACTATAAGCACGTGAATCTCCTACGAGTGGAACACATCCACAGCGTGGTTCACATTTTTGTGTTACGTCCGTACAAGCCCAACTATAAGCACGTGAATCTCCTACGAGTCAATTCGAGTAGAGAAAAATCTGACATATGAAGAAATTCATATTCAAATACTAGATAGGAAAGAGCAAACATTAAGAAATAAAGTTATATCTTCTGTAAAAGTTGTTTGGCGAAACCACAACGTCGAGGAGGCCATTTGAGAATTAGAAGATAATATGCGGAGGGATTATCCATATTTATTTGTGTAACCTTGTACCAATTCTGAGGACGAGATTTTTATAAGGGAGGAGGATGTAATACCCGTAAATTTTAATAAATAATATAATATTGAGAATAATAATTATGTGAATATTTATTTGAATATAAATATATATATATATGTATATATATATATATATTGGTGGCATGAGTTTGTGATCATTCATTTAATTGTATAAGCATATGATAATTGAGTAATATGGTAGAATTGATGAAAAGCTTAATTTAAAACTTATAGTGTGACTATAAATGTAATGAGAACTCTATTTGAGAGTGGATATTGTCTAAAAGACAATATTCTTATTTAAAATCTCAGCTATGTTTTGTCATATTTTGCACGACAGTTGTATAATTAAGTTTTTATTTGTATTCAGTACCATGTATCTGGCGACCCAAGATGGGTGATGTATACCTGTTTTGGGGGTGTCACAGTTGGTATAAAAGCTTAGGGATATGATCCATGGCTGAGATGTGAGACAAGAACTAGGAGGGGAGAGATGGAGAATTCCTTCGCTAGTATGACCTACCTAAGTTTATTTGGTATTTAATTGGTCGGTCAGAGTATAGGGACAATATGTTGCATGTCAATTAACCTTTATTTTGAAGATGTATTCTAGAATGATATATGAAATACAGGAGATGAGAAATGGGAAAATCATGATAGAGAGGAAATAACCTGGAAGATACAATCCGAAAAGAAAGCAAGGTATTCGCATCTCTTCGAACTACCAGGTACGTAAATTTCGAGGGAAAAATTTCATAAGGAGGGAAGATTATGAGACCCCGAATTTTATGAAATGAAAGTATTCAATTTTCTTATAATTATTCTATTTAGTAAATAGTTAAATTGATAAAAGGTTAGAGTTAAGGGTGATATGTGAAAATTTTGCAAAGTAAGCAAGTTGATATAAAATATTCATTGTGTTGAGGAATATTCGATTGGTTGGGGAATATTCTTTTTATCGGGAATATCCGTACAACGGCACAATCATTGGTGGACCTCACAACGGAAGTATTATCGTAGTTAAAAAATGACAGAATTATCATTTTAGAAAATGGCGAAAGTGTTACCATTAAAACGGTTGAACTACCCGGTAGTAAAAGTACAGTAATACGTGTGGTTACATAGTAGCACACGGTGTTGATTATTGATGCTTATGTAAGAAGTCACTCAGTTATACTCAATTATTGCTAAAGTAATTGATGCATCATATCTCTCATATTATTGATTCAATTATTGTCACAGTATCATCTGCATAATATGTTATATTATTAAATCAATAATTGAGACGACAAAGTTATTCATATTATTATTTGCAATATTGACAATGTCTAGAAGTTCTGTTAAGGAGAGGTTTGGTCACCTAATTGTGCGCCAATAAGGAGAAATTCTTATCGGAAAGCCCCCTATTTCCTGGGAACGACCTGGTTGTTAAATATTATGAGTTATAATATTAATGATGAATAAGTTCGTGTTGATTAAAGATGAAATTGATGGTTCTATTGTGTTGGGATTATTAATGTTAGTGGAAATCGATATTTATTTCGATTATAATTGATGTCTGGAAGTTATATTGACCAATCGGGTAATTAATCGGATAAATGAGCAATTAATTGCTATTAATTCACATGATTATAACTATTTGTTCATATGTGTGTACTATTGATTCACATTCATGTACTATTAGGGGAGGTGGTGCAATATTGATAATACTTGCATGACTAAGTTAAAAATGGAGGTATAGATGGATGGAGGTACTATACTGTAATTCATATTTTCACATGTATAGAACTATTGAGTCACATGATTTTAATATTGATTCACATGATATACTATTAAGGGAGGTGGTGCAAGTTTTATAATACTTGCAAGACTAAATTAAAAATGAAGGAAAAGATGAAGGTATTATACTGTAATATTTTGAGCCCCAAAACATGCAATTATCAAAACTATATTTTCCTATAAATAGAAGCTCATTCTTCCTTCATTCTCACCAATTCACTAAGACTCACAAGAGCAATTATAGAGAGAGAAGCTATAGAGAGAAGCTATAGAGAGAAAGAAGAAGAGTAGTCTGTTACTTCACTACTCCAGTATCGAGTCTTCTTCTGAGGTAAGGGTTATTATGTTTTTCATATTCTGAAGAGAAATTATTTTTCATATTCATATGAATATTATTATCGTTCAATATTCATTGTTTTCGTTTAATATTCGTAAGGAATATTATTTTCGTTTGATATTCATAAGGGATATTATTATTGTGGTAAGGGGTATCATTTCTTTCGTATTCGTAAGGGATATTATTTATTTCATATTTTGAAGAGATATTATTTTTCAATATTCGTAAGGAATATTATTTTCGTTCAATATTCGTAAGGAATATTATTTTCGTTTAATATTCGTAAGGGATATTATTTTCGTTTAATATTCGTAAGGGATATTATTTTTGTTCAGTATTCATAAGGGATAATATTTTCTTTCCATACTCTGTAGTATGTGAGTAATATTATTTCATCTCGTATTCTTTATTATACCCTCATTCTGTTAAAGTATTGTTTTATACTCCGTGAAATTAGTAGAATATCCTTGATATTTGTGCACTTCATCCAGTATCTTTTCATGAAAATAGTATTATGAACTTTCATGATAATTAGTAATCTTTTCATGAATGGAATACTATTCATGAGTTATTATTTACGGGATACTATTCACCCAGTTATTATTCACTCTAGTATTATTCACTCGGGTATTCGGGGTACTTTTCGTGTCGGAGTACTATTCACGAGTTATTATTCACCCAATTACTATTCACCTAAATATTATTCACTAGGGTATTTGGGATACTTTTCATGTCAGGGATACTATTCACGAGGTACTATTCCCGAAGTACTATCCACTAGGGTACTATTCACGGGGTACTATTTACCAGAAAAATATATTTCTTTTCTGTCCAAATTATTTTTGGTACATGGATATTATTCTTGAATTTTACTCCACAAAGCAGTATCATGTTGACAGTTTGGATATTTTTAAACTCTGGATATATTTAAAGTCTTTAAAATTTATCCTTGATTTCGTTTGATTAATGCTTATATCATTGTTATCATCCTCATGCTTATATTGTGATGAAAGTCATCTTTGGCTTACGTGTATAGATGGACTATTGATTATTGATTTTACAATTGTATATCTTTGGCTTACGTGCAAAGACGAGCAACTTGATTGAAAGCTTTGGCCCGTAGTGCAAAGATGGACAGGTGTATGACATGATCATGACCACTTTGTGATACTAACGAATATCCTTAGGTCGTAGTGCAGGGATAATTCGATGATGTGATTGGCAGGATCATGACCATTAGTTAACAGTTGAATGTCTTTGGCCATAGTGCACTGACAAGCAATTGATTGGTAGATCATGACCATTGGTTTTATAGTTGAATATCTTTGGCCAGTAGTGCAAAGATAGACAACTAATTGGTATGATCATTGTTATTACATTTGAATATCTTTAGCCTTTGGGGTAAGGATATTTAGTAAATGTTCTATTAAGCCTTTGTGGCAAGGAGGAACTGTCGATTTACATGATTATAAATATGAATTGTAGATTTAACTATAATCTTTGGTGGCTTAGTGTTAAGGCAGGTGATGAAAGTTCTCTTCATCTTTGGTATAATAAAGAACTGTTAATGGGTATTACAGGGATAAAATTGATGATAAACTTTTAAATCATAGAAGATAGTAGATATCATGCTCTACTTGACTCTTCTAATGGATTGCTTTATTCCACTGCAGTTGTTGATCTAAAACTTGTTGTCTATTATATTCTATCAGTTGTTATACTATTGAAGGCTAATGATAATTTATTCTTCATTATCTTAGTCATAATATTTCTTACTGGGCTAGTTGAGCTCACCTTTTTACTTTCATTGTTCTCTTCAGGAAATGAGAACGTAGCCGGGACTAGTCGGGGAATGGAGTGATGGTCAGAGATGGTGTTATAGAAGTCCTCACTATTCTATAAAATAGTGTGACAATAAATGTAATGAGGACTCTATTTGAGAGTGGATATTGTCTAGAAGGCAATATTCTTGTTTAAACTCTCAGCTATGTTTTGTCGTATTTTGCTACGACAGTTGTATAATTGAGTTTTTATTTGTATTCAGTACCATGTATCTGGCGACCCAAGATGGGTGATGTATACCTGTTTTGGGGGCGTCATAAATGACATGTAATGTGTTGCCTTTTATAATAAAGTTTCCTCATTCATTATATAAGGTGTGATATTAGAAGGGAATAAATGTTATATAAAACTATAAAAGTAAGTTAGATCATATAATTTTACTAATTTATGTAAATGAGCTTATGTGACATCATGATGTGCCGTGGGACATTTAATTGTGTATTTTAAATATATGGAAGAAAATAAATTCAAGTAAATAAGTATTTATTATTAAATATTTATTTCAATGTTTATGGGTAATTGAAATAACAAAGTTTTGCGGAAATAATGGGTTGTTAGTACCCAACTAAATTATATTCTAACCCGATTTAAATATTATTTGTATTAACCCAATGTACATGGATTATATGATTATGTGTATATGTACTATTAACTTATCATAAGGTAATAGCATTAAATTATTTAAATTATAGTTTATAAGCCTAAAAGGGACTTGACCTTAGTATTATTGAAAGCCATTTTGCTAATGCAGAGAGTAAGAGAGAATTGTTCTATTTTGTGCAGTCTTATTTCTCTAATTCACGTGTCTTGAAAAAAGCCTATGATCCTACCTTGCCCAAATTCTCAGAGAAATCAAATGATGAAGGGGGAGTGGTTCTAACAATAACAATGAAACTATTACACCAACTCTTCATTGCCCATCATTTTTCTTCTTCTTCCTTTGGTTCAAACTCTAGGGCAATGGTTTTATATGAGTTTTGGATTTTCTATAAATTGGAAGCTACTCTTTTCAATTTCATGTTGTTGAGCTTCTTATTAAGTATAATTTAGTGAGAGAGTATTGCTAGAGTGAAGAGTTAGCTGTGTGTAGGAGCAAGTTTAGGAATTCAATCTAAAGAGGTAACATTACTGTCAAAATGTTCTTAATTTTGAGTTTTGATAAATTCTTAGAATTTTTATGAATCCTCTGTTAATTGGTTTGAAATTGAATATCATTGTGTTGTCTGAGTTACTTTCATGATATGAAGTCTATGTGGATGTTCTGAGTATGGTAAATTAGGAGTGATTGTCGTTTGGGTTGAAATCTGCAGAAGCAGAGGCCAAACACAACGCGGTCGCGCTGCCTGTTAGTCATGAAATCCAATTTTTACTATCTTCTGTTATGATAAGCATGTTGATTTAACTTGATTCTAGTTATAAATGTCCTTGACATCCTAACGTAGGTTACCTTACTTGTAGTCACTCACTTTAGCTTGTTTTAGTTTGATTTTTTCAAGAAAACTTATAAGTTTGGAAAACAAACCTTGTTGCAAATGACATTACTTGTATTCTGACCTTGTGAGCATGTGTAAATAACCTAGATATGTATGTAAATGAGTTTAACATAAGGTATACGTTTTTTGTGTATAATGAGTTTTGTTAGCTTGGTTTTAATGATTTTCTAAAAAGAAACTGAAGTTCAAAAATGAAACTCGACAGACGTGGTATACTTTAAGTTCTGACTTTCAAGCATGTTTATATGGATTAGTTTTGTGTTTAATGACTATGATATATGATCCAAAGTGCCTAGCCTGCTTAGTGGTTTAGCATGAGATTTTCAAGAAAACTTTAGGAGTTTGAAAACCAACTTTGTTGAAAAACTACTCTACGTGCATCTTGGACTTTTTGAAAATCATGATAGGATATTTTAGGCCTGTATACATGATTGATATGTGTACCCATATAAATAAGCATGATTTTTACTTTTCAAGCATGATGTAAAATGAGATTTCAAATGTTAAACTATTCAACCTAAGTGTAAATAAGTTGTATACATGTGAGCATGCTTACTAAAGGTTTATTAACGTTATTATGTGATATAATAAGTAACATGGTTAGTCTTTTGTGCAATGATCCCTCTAGCCTTGTTAAGTAAAATTTTTCCAAAAAAAACCATAATGTGTGAAAGTAAACTTAGGAATCATCAAACCTAGTCCAGGACCTCTTAACATGTATGTATAAGTGTGTATTAACATCCATGTATGCTAGAGTTTAAGCTAGGTTCAGAAAACTAATTTTCAATACTAGTTTTGACAGGGAGCAGCATGGCCGCGCCACTCCCTAGTCTAAATCCAGCGCGCCCGCGCCACAGGACAGTGTAGTCAGATTGTTTTATTTGTAATATGAAATTGATGCATGTTTGCATTAATTTCATAAACTGTAATACATGATTTCATGGATGTTTTAAGTATTCAAGTATAGTTGACTATATGAAGCTAAGATTTTAAAGACAATGATGAATATGTGACCATGTGATTTACATGTACAACAAATATATACCTGAATAACGATCATAGATAGTCATGTGCAATATGTTTATAGAATGGATTGTGTATGGCTAATGAGTGTATGTATATACATAACTATAATACTAAAGGACATTGAAGTGAAGTTAAGCTTTAAGATTTGTAAACTACGCTAAAGGCAAGTTCCCTAACTTCATTCTTATATTGAATGCAAATATCTAAACCTTATCTCATATTGTGCAACCTTCAAATCGTTGTTATGCCAACTATATTCATATTGAGTAAATTTCTATATTTGTATGAATCATTATTCATATTCAAAAATTAATTGTATATCTTGATTCATGTTACGAGCATTTAACTTATTATTCTAAAATGTATTATAAAAGTTGTCTAAGCCATTTGACTCGGCTAGACCTAATATCATGTGTTAGAAAGCTATCCTAACCTAATTGTCTTGGTGCAGACTCTTAAAAATCTACTGAGATGAACAACCCTCATTGAAGGGAAATTATATATTGTTGAGGAACCTGACGTGTGCATAAAAAGCATATTTAAATGTTATGCATAACATATGGTATTTTGGGTTGATCACCTATTATACTTGTTTTATTGGATTATCAGTTTAATATTGTTGATTCTAGTAGGAGTTCTTGGCCCATAGTGACTACTTAGTGTTGAAACCTTTAAATTCTTTTAAAATCTTTCTATCTATATGACTCATCGTTTAAAATTCAAAGGACAGTTTTGGAACTATTGTTATCTCTTTGTTTATAGTTTTATCCCTTATTTCTTGAGCTATATTTGGTCATTATACCTTTGAGATTATTAACTTTATATTATGCATGTTAACCCTTATTGCTATATTATTTGCTGGGCAAATTTATTGCTCATTCTTGTTTTCCTAAAACATTTCAGTTAAGGCAAAGCAAGGCAGTACCTCAGGAAAGGACAAAGGCAAAGGCAAGGGAACAAAATAGCTTTAATCCTTTAAGTTAGAAAAGTTATTATTATTATGTTGTATTAAGAAGTGATTAATGAGTGATTAATGTTATGCTTTAAGTTATATCTTAGACTTAGTTATGTAATGTTGTAGTAACGGTTACGAGATTTTGGGACGAGAATATTTATATTAAATCAATGTAAATTATTTTATTATTTCTTTAGTTTTTTTATTGAAATTAGAACGTGAACTGGTGATTTGAGGTATATGTATCTAAATTTGGGGGCGTCACAGTAAACCTCAGACCCTATAGATATCCCTATGTCTAGAAGGGTGGAATAGAGAAGATTGTGAAAGAAATGTTGCAGAATGAAGTCATCCAACCAACCAACAACCCTTATGCTTTCTAGTTCTCTTAGTTAAAAAAACATGATGGCACTTGGAGGATGTGTATAGATTATAGGGTACTGAATACTATGACAGTGATAACATAAATTCCCCATACCATCAATTGATGAACTGCTTGAATGAATTACACGGTTCAAATTGGATCTAAGGTCTGGATACCACCAAATTAGAGTGAACAAAGAAGACATACCAAAAACAACCTTTAGAACCCATAATGGTCATTTTGAGATTTTGGTGATGGTCATTTTGAGTTTTTGGTGATGCCTTTTGGGCTCACTAATGCCCTGGTCACTTTTCAATCCTTAATGAATGAGGTATTCCAACCATACCTAGGGAAGTTTATGCTAGTGTTTTTTGATGACATATTGGTTTACAGTAGCAATTATAAGGAACATTTGGAGCATTTGAGACTGACTTTTGCAACTACGGACGGACCATTCTTTGTTTGCCAAGAGGAGTAAGTGTGTTTTTGGTACAAAACAAGTCCAGTATCTAGGGCATGTGATTAACTCTAAAGGTGTTTCTACTGACCAAGACATGATTTACTGCATGACCAATTGGCCTTTATCGATTAACATAAAGGGTTTGAAGTGATTTTTTGGGCTAACTGGATACTATTGAAGGTTTATAAGAAATCAAGGGCTCATCAGTAAACCCTTAAATGACCTATTAAAAAGGACAGTTTTGCTTGGAGTAAAAAAGCAACTATAACTTTCAAAGATTTGAAAAAATCTATGACACAGGCCCCAGTCTTGGCCATGCCCAATTTCAATGAGCCTTTTATTTTGGAAATTGATGCCTCATATTCTGGCATCGGGGTAGTGTTAATGCAAAAAAAGGAGACCTATAGCTTATTTGAGTAAGGCAATAGCACCCCAATATTTGGGGTGGTCAACCTATGAGAAGGAACTAATGGCAGTGATTTATGTTATTAAAAAATGGAGGCACTACCTGCTGGGAAACAAAGTATACATTAAACTGACCACCACAACCTAAAATATTTACTAGACCAAAGAATTACAACTACCAACCAACAGAAGTGGACAACTAAATTGATGGGGCTAGATTATGAAATAGCATACAAAAAAGGCAAGGAGAATGTAGTGGTTAATAGCCTCTCTAGGAAAATGGGGGAACCCTCACTTCTGAACCCTTGTTAGCCATCACTCAAGATACTATGGAAAATTGCAGAACTATTACTATAGTCATTCCTACTTGGTTGCAGGAGATAACTCAGTCATGGGAAAAGGATGATGGGATGAAAGAAATCATAACCCAACTACAACTAAAACCAGACACCCTTCCTAGTTATTCCTTCCTCAATGGCAGGACTTAAGTTTCAGAATAAATTAGTAGGTTGGCCCAGATTTGGATCTAAGAAGGAAGTTCTTAGCTGAATTCCATAGTTCACCCATTGCTGGACACTTAGGCATTATGGGTACCTATGAAAGGATCAGTAAATTCCTATGGTAGCTTTCTTTAAGACTAGATGTCACTACTTTTGTGAAGGAGTGTGATGTCTGCCAACAATAAAAACATGAAACTGTGGCATATCCTGGACTGTTGCAACCCTTTCCCATTCCAGAGACACCTTGAACTGATATTTCAATGGATTTTATAGAAGGCTTGCCTAAAGAAGGCATGATAATGATTTGGGTGGTGATAGACAGGTTACCAAGTATGGGCACTATTTTTGTATTAAAACACCCTTTCACTGTTGCACGGTTGGCTCAGGGCTTCCTCCTACACATTATAAGCTACATGGACTACATACTACCATAGTATCTGACAGATAGAAGGTGTTTATTAGCCTTTTCTGGCAGTCCTTTTTCAAAATGGTGGGTACCAAATTGCAGATGAGTTCAGTTTACCACCCACAAACAGATGGGCATAGCTAAGAGAGTGAATCAGGTCCTAGAACTTTATCTCAGGTGTATGATGACTCATAAGCCTCACAAGAGGGTTTCTTGGTTGCCCCTAGCTGAATGGTGGTACAATTCTCATTTTTATTCAGGTTTACAAGGCAACTTCTTTTGAAATGCTTTATGGGTATAAACCTCCACACCTCAACTTCCATCAATTTGGGCAGATACATGACCCTACCACCAAGCAATTTTGCAAGGAGAGATCCCAATTACTACATATGTTGAAGCAACATTCGGTGGAGGCTCAGTCCAAAATAAAATGTTATGTTGACAAATAAAGGACAAAGAGGACTTTTTGTCTCAGGTGATATGGTTTATCTTAAGATTAAGCCTTACACACAAACTTCACTGACATAGTTTAAACATGGGAAAATGGCTCCTAGGTATTATAGACCTTTTTTGGTGAAAGAGAAACTGGGATCAGTGCCCTACAAACTTAAACTACTTAGTTATTCTAAGATACATCCAGTTTTTCATGTCTCTTTACTCAAGAAGAAAATTGGGTCACAATGCACTACCTCTAGGGGTGTTCAACTGGTCCGAACTGAACCAGTACCAAAACCGGCTAAATATTGATACCGATACTAGTATCGGTTGAATCGGTATATCGAATCGACGGTACCGGTTCGGTACCAGTTTTTACCAAAAATTAATATAATTATTATTTTATTATTTTTATTATTATTTTATTATTATTATTATTTATTATTATTATTATTTTATTATTATTATTATTATAATCATTATTTTATTATTATTAATAAATTATTAATAAAAAAATTAGAAAACCGATATATACCGGTCCGATTCGGTAAAACCGAACCATAAAAATGTCGAACTAAAAACGGTACCAAAAAATTGATATATACCAGGTTTTTTGTACTGAACCAGATCGGTTCTTTTTGTGTCGAACTGCTCGGTTCGGTCTGGTCCAAAAAATCAGAAAAAATGAAAAAAACTAAAAAAAAATTGGTCCGTTTAAACAAACTTAACTGCCTCACCTATATACCCCCTATAGACTCAGTTGAAAAACTTGTAGTGGGACCAGAGGTAGAACTAGGGGGGTCATATGACCTTGGTCTATTGGCTCCATTTCTGAATGACCACTATGTACAAAATAAACTAATTCCTCTAATCCCACCACAGGCCAGAGACGCACGTGACTCGCTCAAAGTCTTCAACCCATCAACCTAGACCAATATTAATCACGCTAGGCCAACCAATCCAGCTTTCCGTCACAATCCACCTGAAAAGACTAGACAGAACTATCAAGCGACCCCGAACCGCCACCGATATGTTCTGAACAAAAATTAACCTCAAAACAAATTATCATTTTCTATTTTGAATTATTGATCATGCTATATAAGTAAGCATATAAAGGCTAGAAAAAAATGCATATTTAATTATATGTTATTTAAGAGTAATAAATTACTTTCAGCCCATGAACTAGCATTATCACATTATTGTAAGTATACTAAGAAATAAATAACATAGTTCATTTTTCATAATTTAATGCAATTATTGGTTTTATTTCTTTTAAGACATTGGTGCTACTATTAGTTTGTTTATCTTTAAGAAGTTGGTATTAGTATCGCTGATATTGTTCGTCGCCGATTGCCGTCACTGTAGCTCGTATCGCCACCAGTCATGATTTTACAAGTATATTTCGACCCCTCCTCTCAAAAGTTTCTGGTTCCGCTACTGAGTGGAACCCATTGTTATCATGGAAAGGAAGATGATTAAGAGGAATAATGCAATTGAAGTGAAAGTATTGGTTTAATGGGCAAATTCACTTCCCTCTTAAGTTACTTGGGAGTATTGGAACCATTTACACAAAAGGTTTTCTCAGTTCAACCCATGAGGACTAGCCTTTTGTAAGGGAAAAGGAGGGTAAGGAACATAGCTAGTTGATTAAGTTAGTTAAAGTAGTAGTTAAGTGAGATTAATAAGATAGTTAAGTAATAGGGTATTTCAATTTTTTAACTGTTGTTAAGCTGGTCATTATTGTCTTTTTACTATGAGTTTGTTATCTCTTTTGCGACTAAATGACACTTCTGTCCTTTCAAGTTGCCACTCATGTAAAATCCCAAATTTTATGAATAAAGATTTATTTTTTTGAAATATTTTTTTGAATATTATGGTGTGGATTTGAGATAATGTTATAATTGTGGGTAGTATTTATAAATTTTGCAAAGTATGCAAGTTGTTATATAATATTCGATTGGTCGGGAAATATTCTTTTTGTCGGAGAATATTCGTACGACGGTACAATCATTGGTGGACCCCACAACAGAATTATTGTCGGATTGAGAAAACGACAAAAATACTTTTATAAAAATAACGGTAGAAGTTTTACTGTTAAAACTGTTGAACTACTCGATAGTAAAAGTACAGTAATACGCGTGGTTGCATAATAGCACATGATATTGATTATTGATGCTTACGTGAGAAGTCACTTAGTTTTGTTCAATTATTGCTACAGTAATTATTGTATAGTATCTCACGTTATTTGATTCAATTATTGTCGATATTTTAATATTATTAAATCAATAATTGAGATGACAAGTTGTTAATATTATTATTTTCAATATTAACGATGTCTAGAAGTTCTATCAAGGAGAGGTTTGGTCACCTAATTGCGCGCCAATAGGGAGAAATCCTTATTAGAAAGCCCCCTCTTTCCTAGGAACAACCTGGTCGATTAATATTGTGAATTATAATAATGGTGATAAGTTTGTTTTATTATTATTATAAATGTAATAAAACAGAAAACTTTTTATATAAAACAGAATACTTTTATAAAGTTATTTATTTTATTAGACTATAAATAGCATATATTATATTCTATTATGCATAGTGTTTGCATAGTAAAATCTTTTTATATAAAACAGAATACTTTTATAAAGTTATTTGTTTTATTAGACTATAAATAGAATATATTATATTTTATTATGCATAGTGACTGCATAGTATTTGCATAGTAAAATCTTTTTATATAAAACAAAATACTTTTACAAAGTTATTTGTTTTATTAGATTTTAAATAATATATATATATATATATATATATATATATATTATAAATAGAATATATTATATTTTATTGCATAGTATCCTTTCTATTTCTCCTATAAATAGGATGTTTAGTTAGAATTGAAAAACCACACCAGAAATTCAGAGAATTCTTCTTCTATAATCTTGAGCGTATTTCTTTAGAGTTTAAAAAAGCTTTGAGCGTAGAAATAGTGCAAGTTTTCTTCAAGAATATCCTCGTCCTACCAGTCGAAATACTCTTCTTTTTAAGGTAAAGGATATTATTTGTTGTAGTCGTAAGAGGTATTATTTCTTTTGTATTCATGAAGAGAGCTATTGTTATTCCATTCCTTATTATTCTATTGGAATAACCTGTATACGCGGACTATCGTATACATGGTGAAATTCTTTTGTTATTCTATTCTTTACTCCCTCCGTCCCAGGATAAAAGTCCTGGTAGACTATTCACGCATATCAAGAAGATGAATAAAATGACAAAATTGCCTATAATAATGTCATTAAATATGGAGAGAGAATTAGAATAAGAAAAGTATGAGATATTTAATGCTACGGGTATAATAGGAAAATATATGTTAAAATTTGGTTATAAAAGGAAAATGGACATTTAACATGGGACTATCCAAAATAGTAATAATGACTTTTATCATGGGACGGAAGGAGTATTATTCTGTCGAAATATCCTATATGTGCATTTACGCATGACCTGGTTCCATTCTTTATTATTTTGTTGGAATAACATGTCTGTGCGGTCTATCGCATGCATGGTGAATTCCGATGTTATTCCATTCTTTATTATTCTGTTGGGAATAACATGTCTGTGCGGTCTATTGCATGCATGGTGAATTCTTCTGTTATTCCATTCTTTATTATTCTGTTGGAATAACCTGTCTATGTGGATTACTGCATGCATGGTGAAAAATCATTCGTATTTATATGAATAGTATTTTTATTCAAAAGGGGTTTCTGTCAGGGTCAGTTTCGTAGTTTTTCTGACCCTCAAAAAATCTGAAAAAATTTGAAGTGATAATTTGATGAGTTTTCTAGATTGTGTCCAAAAATGACAATTTTTGGATGTATAGATTAGGAGTTATGAATTTTATAGGAAAAGACTATTTTAAAAGTAAACACATATAACTCCTTGTGGTTAACTCCAAAATTGGTGAAATTTTTATTGGGAGTACATGTATATAACAGGAGTATATCTTGTAAATTTTGGAATTTTTGGACAAAAGTACAATTTATGATAAATGTCTAAATATTCGGCAGTATTAGCCATATGAAAAATAGTAAATGAATTTTAAAAATTATGAGAAAAATATATGTTCAATATGAGACTACATTCTGCTAAATCCCATAAAAGAAATATTTTTGGGACTGATTTGATATTTTTCATGAAAGTAAACTAGTTATGAGTAAATGAATTAAATATATTATGTGAAGTAATAAAATTGGAAAATAGGATTTTATGGCATGGGAATCCTATATAGGGTATATGCAGATTTTTGATGAGGGATTTGATCATTGATGATGAAATCTTATGAGTATGACATTTTTGAATGATTAAATGCATTATTTGATAAAGTGTAAATAATTAAAATAAATTATTTATAAGCTTAAGAAATGATTAAAATATTGTTATAATATTAATGATATTAGATTATGAGATTATTAAGTGATTAATAACATTTGATTATTATTGAACGCTGGATAAATTGTATTATAAATGTTTAATATTTATCATTTGATTGATTCTTTATATCATTGTCATTATCCTCGTGCTTATATTATGATGAAAGTCATCTGTGGCCTGTAATGCATAGATGGACTTGGTATGATTATGACCTGAGATTATTCGGTATAATCATGTCTGTAATGTTACAAATGATGTGGTAAAAGTCCTCATTGGCCCGTAGTGCATTGATGGACAGTTTTTTGGTATGATTATGGCTATGGATTTTCTTCATCCAAGGGTGCAAAGATGAATTATTTTATGGCATGATCAGGACCGTTGATGATAATGCATAGATAATTCGTGGTCGTGATATTAACGAATATCCTTGGCCTGTAGTGTAGGGGTGATTCGATGATGTGAATTAATTATTGAGCTGAGTCTCAGCAATGAAATATTAATTCATGGATGTGATATTAATGAATATCCTTGATCGTAGTGCAGGGGTGATTCGATGATGTGGATTATTTATTAATCTGAGTCTCAGCGACAAAATATTGATAATAAACTTTTAATTCGTAAAAGATAGTAGATATCATGCTCTACTTAACTCTTCTAAAATACAGTTGTATGTCTTTGGCCTGTAGTGCAAAGATGAATTGTTAATGAATATTTTTGGTCGTAGTGTAAAGATGAATTTATTAGTAGGATTATGAGCAAAAATTGTGATTTGGTATAACCATGATTTTTGATGTTTCAGGTGAAGATAGGTGATGAAAATTATCTTCATCCTGGGTACGAAGAGGAATTTAGAATCACAATTATGATTATGAGTTATTCATATGATTGTGGACAGGAATTGTTGATTGATGTTACAGGGATAAAACATTATCGGTGGACTTTTAACATAGAGAAGATAATAAATCTGATGGTCTATTTGACTCTTCTAATGGATTGCTCGTTCTGCTGCAACTATGGTTGAAAAGTTTTATCATCTACCATATATTCTAAATCTCTGATTTATTACTGATGAAGGCTATTGATGATGTAAATTATCTGTAGTCATGATATTCTTTACTGGGCTAGTTGAACTCACCCTTTTTGCTTCACAATTTTCTTTCAGGTAATAAGAGTGTAGTTGGGTCGAGCGGGGATAACAAGGGAATAGAACGGTGGTCTATAGCTGTTGAGGTTCTCCCTAAATAGTATGGAAATAATTTTATTAAGAACTTTAGATAAGTGTGTCGTATTGTATACGTCATTTGATATTTAATTTTGGTGAACCGAATAGGGTGAGGTGAACCCAACTTTGAAAGGGTGTTTTGCCACTATCATACAAGATGTCTAATGACATACAACCTCGTGTTATCATAAGACAGGGTTGTGCACATCCACTTGCTGAGTATATCTACGAGCACTACCTATATGATCTTGGAGTTTATTTGAAATATAATTTTCACCTGGAGACAGTGGAGATAATTATATGTCAAGAGAAGACTCACCATTGGAAAGAAGATGATAGTAATCTTCTCGTTTTTCTTTGGGGTCTATTGGGTCAACCAAGGATAATTTTGTGGACATATGATATCTATCATAACCTAGACGCATGACCTCCCATGTACGAAGGTTTCCTTGAGCACTTTCCAAAGATTTTAATTTCTAAAACAGTTTTTGACTATACTTTTATGTAAAGTATCATTGTAAGGTTGTGGTCGAGGCACCATGAGAGTTACATACATTTGTATTAAAACTCACAGTTAACTGTGGTCATATTCTATACGACAGTTCAACAGTTGTATAAATGAAGTTTGTATTTGATTTTTATAGTGTGATATCTGGCGACTCAGAATGAGTCGTGTGGACCTATTTTGGGGGCGTCATAACTCACTTTCAAAGTCGTTCCTAAAGTTTATTTTTCGTCACTTAGGTCCTTAAAGTGGCATTTCTCTCGCGTTTTGGTTCCTCCTACCCAATTTGACTCATTTTTGAAAAAAAATAAAAGTTTCTAATAATTTTTTTCTTGAATAATAATTATTTTTAAAATCTATATTTTATTTTAAATATAAAAATATTAATTATTTTAAAAAGAATATTTTATTTTAAAATATTAAAAACAATTATTATCTTAATTTAAAATATTAAATTAAATTAATATTAAAAATGTTTTTAAAAATAATATTTTCTTTTAAAATATTAAAAATAATAATAATGTTTTTTAAAAATATTTAATTTTTAAATATTAAATATAATTATTATTTTAAAAATATTATCTTTTAAAAAATATTAAAAATAACTATTTTAAAAATAATTACTTTATTTTAAAATATTAAAATAATTATTATATTTTAAAATATTAAAAATTAGGGTTGAGTCAAATTGGGTCAAAATAGGTCGGATTGGAGTCAAATCCGGTAAACGGAATAGAAACGTAAGAGAAATGTCACTTTAAGGATCTAACTGACCAAAAATGAATTTTAGGAACAACTTTGAAAATGATTGCAACTTGGAGGGACAGAAGCCTTTCTTTTGCTGAGGGAAGAGTATATCTACGAGATCTATTACATTTTCCAGGCATGAATGAATATAACAAATCTGTTTTTCTCTCTCTACTAACTGCTCTTTCTTCTTCCCCACTCTAGCTCCTCTCTAGCTCGTCTCTCAATCCAATTTCTCTATCTCTGTTCATTAATTTGTTCCAATTATCCATTTCTGCGTGGTCAATTTGTCACAGTTGGTTCCATATATTTGATTAATATTGAGGAAGAGGGTTCATCGGTCGTCGGTGAAATCCAGAATAAGAATGGTATGCGAGAAGTGTAAGTTCATCCGCTAATTCGTCAATTCATGATTGTTACTGTTTATAAATTTTAACTAATTTAAAGGTTAGGGTTTTGAATTGAATTGAACAAGTGAGAAGAAGCTGTCGAAGGTAATAGTACCGGACAAATGGAAAGAGGGAGCCAGCAACACCACCGAAGGCGGTGGTCGCAAAATCAACGAGAACAAACTACTCTCCAAGAAAAACAGGTACGTCCTCTCTCTCTCTCTATATATATATATAGATTTGTGTATACATTGTTCAATTTGGTATATAGTTGGTGTGGATTATGTATTTATATTGGTAGGAATATGCAATTTTACACCTCTGTATTTGCTAAAAGTTTACTACTTGGAGTATTTGAAGGATAGATTATGTATTATAGCTTAAATTTGTAACCAAGACACAAATCTATGTGAATCCTGCAATATAGAACGTAAGGAAGTTTGCCGAGTTTCTGACCGTGTCTTTAAAGATTCACTCAAATGTTTTGAATCCATCTGGATGGCTTCTTTCGCTTCTTTTGCGGTCAAGGTGCCTATGGTATCAGTTCATATTTGGTCACCCGAGAGAATAGGTAAAAGAAATTTCCATCCAAGATTTAATAGTTGGTCGATTGTTAGGTTGCAAAGGCCGGGGTCAGGCAGCTAGCTCTATGATCAATGGGGTTTGGATAAGCTCGGATACTTTTACAAGTAGACGAGCTCATGTTTTGTACGTGTTTGACATCGATATTTTTCTACACTCTTGAGCATGTTTCCATCATTCTTCTATGTATACTACTATCCTTAATTTAATACTACATCCGTCCCAAAATTAGAGATACATTTTGACTTTTTAAAGTCAATTCGCAAAATCTTAAAACTCAAAATTGATATAATTTCGTTCAAGTTTTGGAAACAATAAAGATGATAATTAGTAGTACTTTATAGTTAGTTTACAGTTGTTATATTTGTTTGTATTAAAACTAAATAATTTCATATCAAAATAAGTTAATTTAATATTGTTATATTTGCTTGTATTAAACTAAATAATTTCATATCAATTTTGAGTTTTAGAATTTCGCGAATTGACTCAAAACAGTCAAAATATATCTCTAATTTTGAAACGGAGGGAGTAATTAATATGTACTCCCAATGTTCTAAAAGGCGGGAGGCGGGAGGCGGGCGGCCGAGGGGCACCTAGGGGGCCTAGGCGGGATTTTTCATTTTAAACTAATTTTAATATTTTATCTTATTATATTTATCCAAAAAAAACAATAATATAAAGCAAAATAATTTATAATAAAAATAATAAAGACATTTATTTAAAGTTCAAACACATATCTATATTGCTAATGTCAAAGTTCAAACACAAATATGCAATCGTTCAAAATTAAAACATATTTTTAACGTATTAGTTTTATTCATACACAAAATTGCTATTAAATAATAAAATTTAAAATTTCAAGAATTTAATTCAATATTAAAACTTAAGAAACTAAACATAAATTTAAGAATTATATTGAATTAAACTAAATATTACAAATGTATCATCATTTATATAATTTGAAGTTGGTACAAGTTCAAAAAATTACAACTATAATAAAATTATCCATTTTGACTTGATATTGTTTACTTCTTGTTGAGATTTGATATGTTACAACATGTATTATGAATATGGTAAATCATTTGAAAAATAAATATATTAAAATCTGGTTTGGATATTTATTAAAATAAAAAAACCTCTCCGTCTAGATCCGCTTTGGGCCTAGGTGAGGCGTCAGGGGGGCCTAGCGCCTAGGCTGGGTGCTAAGGGGGGCCTAGGTGGACCTAGACGGAGATTTTTAGAACATTGTGTACTCCCTCCGTTCCACAACTAGAGTTGAATTCATGAAAAAAATTGTTCCACAATAAGAATCCTCTTTTTATTGATGATGACATAAAATAACATGATTTCGTCAAGTATAACAACACAATTTCACTACTATTCCTAAACTATTAAATTAAACACTCACGGGAGAAACATTGAAGAAAAATATATTCTTAAAGTTTGTAAATTTTGCAAACATTACTCTTTTGTGGAATGGAGGGAGTATATATTTTGCATGTTGATAATGTGGTCCAAACTTACTTAAAACTTGCCTATATTAGGGAAACTATGCCAAGAAAATACATATTTGGAAGAAATAAGTGTTTAATTATAACAATTTAAAGTTGGATAAACTAATTAACCTAGATAGAATAGGAAGGAAATTGTCCTAATAGTAGCAGAAGGATTAAAAATCTTAAATTTGGACCGTCCGTTCTCTGATGGATAGTTAGAGAATGTACGCCCATAGCAAGTGCCTTGCTATGGATAACTCCCCCCCCTCACACACACACACACACACACATATATATATATATATATCATTGCATAATTTTTCTGTTATTCACATCGTGCAATGTGTGATAAGTGATAACTAGTTTGTATTTCTATTTTTCCCGAGGAATCTTTAGGCCAAATTGTAAGTGATTATGTCTTTCCAAATGGGTAAAGACCATTTTACCAATAATATATTTCATGCACAAAACATTTTGTGAGCCTAAAATGTTAACTAAACCAAATTAATTCTAGAATGTTCATGAATTAATTAAGTACATGAATATATAATGTCTAAATACATGATACATTAATGTATTTAAAATGTCTTGGAACATGTAATGATTAGGTTCATGTACATGAATTTAGTCATCTAGTAATTATTATGGTTACTCTAGAAGTATCCTATGAGTCCTATAAATTGTCATGTACTTAGTTCATTTGAAGCAAGTGAAATAAAAGTATTCTCAAGTGTTCTTCAAAGTTATATTTCACTTCTTCTATAATTTATCATCTTCCATAAATTTCCAACAAGTGGTATCAGAGCTAAGGTTAATTCGAAGGTTTAGAGAAGGTTAAACCAAAGTGAAGTAAAGGTAGATAACGCAAGAGAGGTGACGTGTTGTCATCGAAGTGTTCCGCTGGGCGAGTGCAAAGTGTGCGCGTTAGGGCTCTGGACTTCAACCTAGCAAAGGTGCTAGTTGAGAAGAAATTTGAAAAAGAAGTTTGTAAGTTAAAGCACGTCACAAATGTCGTCATATTGATAGCGTTTTGGAGAGGTAAATTATAGAAAAATGATGTTTCCTATGTTTGGTGCAAAATTAGTGGTCACAAATTATAAAGTTTGGAGCATAAGGATTAGAGTATTTCTTGAAACTTGCAATTTATGGCAAGATATCATTGCAAATCCAGAAAAGTGTATTTAAAAAAAAGTTTGGAAATGTGTTGCGAGTTTTGATTCTCTACCTCAATTATGGAATGAACTTGAATTGATTTGCAATAATTATAAAGGTCCATCATTACCTAAAGAGTCTTGGTTTTTGGAAGAAGATGAGAAACTTGTAAAAGAAATTGATGAAGTTGAAGAAGAAAGTAAAAAAGAAAATTTTGAAGATATCTTGAAAGAGGAAGACGAAAAGATTTGTGTTGATAAAATTATGAAAGTTGAAGATAAAAAAGGAGAAATTGAAGAGACGCCAAGTAAAGAAGCATTTGAAGAGGTAAAAGAAGAAGAAAAAGAAAGCGTCGAAAAAATTGTCGAATTTGAAAAAATAGAATAGATTGTTGACGAAAAGGATGAAAAGAAAGAGTTCGAAAATTTGGATGGGCATGAGAAAAATATTTTGAATATCAAAAATAATGATTTGATATTTAGAGTGATGAATTTTGTGGAAATCAGAGAGAATGGGCTGAGGAAGAAGTTGGTTAAGGAAGGTGAAGGATGGGAACATCCTGACTCTGGGGATGAAGTTAAAGTTCATTATGTGGGTACTTTGCTTGATGGAATCCAGTTTGAGGTTGAGTTGCTCTCTTTGTCAAGTGTCAATGATATATGTAAAGATGGAGGAATATTCAAGAAGATACTTACCAAGGAGAAAACTGGTGAAATCCTAAAGACCTAGATGAAGTATTAGTTAAATATAAGCTAGGCTTGAGGATGGAATGCTAATTTTGAAATATGATGGGGTGGAGTTCATTGTGAAAGATGGGTATCTCTGTCCTGCTATGTCAAAAGCCGTAAAGACAATGAAGAAGGAAGAGAAGGTCCTCCTAACAGTGAAGCCACAATATGCATTTGGAGAGAATGGTAGACCAGCAACTGTAGATGTGTGTGAGGTGCCACCTAATGATGGGGTATTTGCCAAAGTGAAATTGATAGGAAAACTGCAAGATGGAACTATTCTTTTGAAGCAAGAATTGCAGCATATTACTTCATTAAGGGAAACATTGGCAAAAGAAATAGAACAAGTTAATTTCGAAATGAATAGACTTGATAGTGAGAGAAAAGAGATCAATTTGGATCGTTACACCTGGCAAACGGGTCGGGCTAAAATGACCCAACTGCCGGCCCGGCCTGCGGGCTTCTTACTTTTTTTTATGCTACACAATTTGTCAATTTAACTCAAAGTAAAAGAATAAAGACTATATAGCTACTTGTGAGGGTTGAACAAGACCTCTAAGTCATTAAATAAGAGTTTAATCCAACTGAACTACAACAATTACTAACACGTGTAAATGTTATGCATAACTAAATTACATCTATTTTGTAGTGCTTTCTTTTTATTATATCTATATATAGTTTTTATATTATTTTTACTGTTTGGAGATGAAGTTCCCCAAACTGAATTTGGTTTTTAGACTGCCTTTATAACAAATCAATTAATTATGTTCACCATTAATAAAAATATCATATGTTATTAAGTGATCAAGTAACATATTTTAAAACGTAGAACTTCGTTTCTTATATTTATATTAAAGGAAGAAAAGAGTTAACCTAAAAATAAAATAAAGAACAGACTATAAGTTCTTAAAAAAGGTTTATTCCAACAGAAAGTCGTAGTTGTCCAAAATTATGAGACCCTGACTTGCCAGTCATGTAGTTCATGAATGTATCAAACTTAAAAGAAACTTATGTATTGGATAGAATTAAATTTTAAATAATTTAAATTGAATATTTTTAATTATGATTCAAATTTAACTCATTCAAAAAGACAAACAAATTAAAACTAGAGATTGTACATTTTGTTTAAACGGTTGTCTTTTTATTTTTTGTACTTTTATTTAGATGCATGCATGTTAAAACAAGTATTGTTGTAGCTCAGTTGGATTGAAACTCTTATTTAATGACTTGGAGGTCTTGTGTTCAACCAGTAACATTATTTTTGTTTTATTAAAGCAATAATCAACGGGCTGGGCTAAAATGGCCCAACTTTACGTGGGCTACAACAATAAAGGCCATAGCCCATGTTTTTGGGGGTGGGGCGGCCCGGCCCGCGGGCCTGGGCCTCTTTTGCCGGGTCTATGGATCGTGAAAGAAGAGGCAAGGAATGGGCAAAGCTGAATGATTCCATTGAAGAACTTAAGGTGAAGAGGCAGAAACTAGAGAAACAAAGGGAATTATTACGTGTTGATATGGAAGAGTTTCTTGCACAGATTAAGCACTTGAAGCAATTGGAAGATTTGAAAGTTGTCCTAGATCGTATTGCTTTAACTAATTTTCAGAAGCCTGACTTAGGATCTAGCAAACAAAAAACATTATTTGTGTCATTCACATCCGTGGAAATGGCAAAAGAGTTTCTAGCGTTTGAAGGAATCGGAAGATCAAAAGGTTTTGCGACATTGTGAAAAATAAATTTGGTTTATGGGAGGCCTTGTTAATTAAATCAAATTAATTCTAGAATGTTCATGAATTAATTAAGTACATGAATATGTAATGTCTAAATACATGATACATGTATGTACATGAATGTATTTAAAATGTCTTGGAACATGTAATGGTTAGGTTCGTGTACATGAATTTAGTCATCTAGTAATTATTATGGTAACTCTAGAAGTATCTTATGAGTTCTATAAATTGTCATGTACTTAGTTCATTTGAAGCAAGTGAAATGAAAGTATTGTCAAGTGTTCTTCAAAATTATATTTCACTTCTTCTATAATTTATCATCTTCCATAAATTTCCAACATAAAAGAGCTGTAAAATTAATGTGCCATTCAAATATACTATTCGACAACTATCACAAAAAGTTAATAAAGGCTGTTTTAAAAACCCACAGGGGCCTAATTGTTGTGCCTATTTTCAACTCTTTAAAATTCCACGCGTTGGCAGGTCTGTGTATGTCAAGTGTCAACCCTCCACCTCTTGCCTATCATTCTTCGTAGTTAATGGTTAGAGTTGCTCACAAACTCCCAAAGTATGCCACCTTGAGTCACCCTTAGGATTTTCTGTCAAACTCCAATGATTACACATTCTTTATGCTTGCACATTTGAGATAAAATCCCTTGATTTCAGATCTATCTATTATCTTAATTGAGCTTTAGATATTTTAATTTAATGACTAAAGAATAAAGGTAACCAAGTCCAAAAAATAAACAACTCATTCTAATTTCCTTGTTGCTTAGTGTATATTTTTTATTATCTTTTGGAGCACAAATAAAAAAGAGTCAAAATTGTAGGAAATTATGAGTGTTTCTCTTTTCAATTTAATTGGAACACCATAATTATTGTGAAGCGACCCTAATTAATTTTATTATATTAAACCCAAGGAGTTTGAGAAATGACATTGGCCTTGAGGAATAACCTCAAGGTTGCGGGTTCCAATCCTCGTACTTGTGACTGAAATTGTGTATCGAAAAAAAAAACTAATCAAATTATGAGAAGAAAAGAAAAAAGGTCGAATGTCTTTACATTTTCAAGCAAACCGAAGCTATACTTGGAGTCAAAATTTGGGCCATGATCCAGAGAAACCAACCGAACACTTATTGGGATGGCTCTTGAAATTTACCTCTCGAGAAAGCCAAATTGTTAACAATTTATATTCAAAACTACAACACTTAGACCAGGCTTGTTGGTTTAGAAAGTAGTATGGGTAATGCATATATCTCTGCATATTATCATATTTCATTTATACTGTGACAAAAGGAAACAAGAGTACAAGACTAAGAATGCTAACTTTAATATTTGAGTAGCACTTGCCTTTTTAACCTTTTTACATACACTGTAAAATTGGGGTAATGATATATTATAACCACTTGAATGATTGTTAGCATTAATCCCTTATATAAGACCAAAATTGTTTTATCGTTACCTACTAGAATGTCATTATAGCCATGGTGTTTATTCAATGTGTTATACAATCTTCTACATTTTAAATTAATTTGTGTTCTGATCCATTTAAGTTCAAATGGATGGACTTCATATATGGGTTTGAAGATGAAACAACATCGTATTGCATTGTAAAGTACGCGGTGACTTTTGCTTAATGTAATGCTGTTTTCATTTTGTATATCTAAATGCGGTTGCTCTGTTTGAGATTTCATGTTTAGAGTTCTTAATCGGTCGACTGTTTTCCTATTTTCGGCATTTATTTAGAGATTTACAATTTTGCAGATGGACGCCGTATGGAACAACCAAGTGCATTATCTGCAAGCAGCAGGTACACCAAGATGGCAAGTACTGTCATACTTGTGCTTACACTAAAGGTATTAGTTTACTTCTAAACTACTACTTTTTGTTGTGAAAGCATCATTAGGTTTGTTAATTTACCTTGGTTCTGACGCTTTTTGTTGTGCAGGCGTGTGTGCAATGTGCGGCAAGCAAGTCCTCGACACCAAATTATACAAACAAAGCAATGTATGATAGGTACTAAGATGTTACTATTGTACTTTGTCGCTTCTATGCTAATTGTGGTGTCATAAAAAGGATCCTCTTTGTTGCAAACTTTGGTCTGTATTCTGTGGTGGGAGTCCGTCAAATTTGTAACTGTGGTTAAAATGCTGGCAGTGTTATTATACTGTACTACTATGATATATCGGAAATTTGATGATTAATGAATGGATTAGTTGTAGCTTTTTGCAATTTCTGTTTAGTCATCTTTATTATAGCTCTTTGATGCAGAACTTGGTCCAAGTTTTAATTTTTGGTTTTAATGCTTTGAACGCAATTTAATTCTCTAATTTGCCTGGTTAATCACCTTGTGCAGAACTTGAGTTTGATTGTAATTATATTATCTATATGAAAAATCGGGTAAAGGTGTTAATTCCTGAAAGAAAAAAATACATATGAAGAAATGATCTTTTAGGGAAAATAATAATAATTGAACGTTCTGAAGTCAGGTGTCACAACCCTTTATTTATTAAAAGAAAAAGTCAATCGTTGAATTAACAAATAGTAGTTGTAAACGTGTGTTGACATTGCTTCCGCGGTAATGATGGGTACCTTGGAATTCCCTCACTAAAGTATTCAGTGTAATAAGATCTAAAAATGTCATATATATATGACAATATGATATATATACCCCATAGGATATTTATTCAATATGATTTAAATATATATATGAAGAAAATATAAGTATTTTGATGTTCATGAGGCACTCCAAGATCCAAACAAATCATTTGGTTTAGATATTTTTTTTTGCATAACGTACTGAAGATCAAAACAACACAACTTTTTTTTTTTTTTTGGGGTGCCGTGGGGGGGGGGGGTGTTGGGGAATGTAGTGGGAAAATTACAAACATTTAAACAATAATAAACCTCATTAAATGCAAAATAAGTCAGCATAGACTAGGCATATATACATTGAAACTCACACACCCAACCTTGACATGCCAAAGCTCGATCTCTCAACCTCATGGTTATGATGGGTTGAGCAATACCACTCGGTCCAAAGACCTTCAGTGACTACGCATATAATTTTTCTCACATCTAAGATACTAAGGAAAAAGGAGGAATACTTTGCTCGTGCCAAAAGAAATTTTCACCATCAATCATGTTCTTCACTTGAACCAACCTCTTGAAATTACTGTTGAAGTACCTAGTACCCCAAATGCTTGCTTCTTCATAGGTTTTGTTGGCTACTCCCAACTCAAGATCATTATAGTTCACATAAGAACGTCTAGGATTCTTTGAAACATGAGGAGTTAAGTACGCCGATAAGCTTCTGAGCCATTTCAAGCGACTCCTTTGTGTCACAACTGGCGTTTTTCCTTCCCAGTACACCCCTTGGAACAACATGTACAAGTTCCCAGCTCTATGTGGGAATGGAATTGCAGCCTCTGAGATTGAATCCATCTTTCCACCATATGGTGTCATCTCTAACTTAGCTGCCCCTACCTCTTGCTGGATTAGCCTTTTCCATATCCCTTCAAGTCCTTTCTTGGAAATCGGCTCTTGTACATAATCTGATTTCCCCTTGAAATATAACTTGGGAGGAAAATCTCTGTTCAGCAACTCCTCGAGTGACTCTCCCTTGGGGAAACCAACATCCCCAGCAAACCAGAGTGTAGATTTAGCCCAACTCATTTCTAGGCAGTTTTCTTTCACCAAACTTAACTCGGGAAAGCCATTTTGCATAATACGTAGTAGTCCATTAGCCCGACCAAGGAACAAGGCTTGGAAAGAAACTAGTACAGTTTTTTTCTTACCATCTGCAGTTAAATTCACAGGAGTCATTCGGGCTCTTACATATAGATTTCTCTCAGTATTCGGGGCAAAATATTGAAACCGATGAACAAGGTTGGTAGCGTTTTGTTCTAATGTCCTTTTAACCTCAAAGACGGTTACAATTGTAGGCACAGGAACTAACTTTATCTTCCAGGCTAGAATAATTCCGTAGCTAGAAGCTATTCCTCCTCTAATGGCCCAAAAGACATCCTTACCAATCGACTGCTTGTCAGTATATATATTCCCATTTTTGTCCATGAACCGAATATCAATGACATTATCGGCTCCAAGGCCATACTTTCGTATCAAATTGCCATACCCTCCTCCACTTAGGAATCCGCTAATTCCAACTGTGGACCAAGTACTCCCTGGAAATCCATAAGTGCTAGTTTTCTCAGCAATTCTATAATACACTTCAGAAACAGTTGCACCAGCTTGAACCCAGGCTGTGCCATTGACAGCATCAACAGTGATATTACGGAAATTCATGAGATCAATAATGACAAATGGGACGGGGGATTTGTAAGAAAGTCCCTCGGTGTCATGACCGTTTCCTCGTACCCTAACCTGCACGGAAAAATCTCTGGCACAGCCTAGGACTATTTGTATTTGGGCTTCGTCAACTGGTGTAACAATAGCTAGAGGTTTAGGGGTGGAGGGTGACAAGAACCGGAGATTTTGAATTGAGGATTGGAAAATGGATGTGTATGAACTGTTGTTTGGTGTGTAAACGATTTCGGACGTAGTGATGTCTACAAAATGAGGTTCAAGGAGGCACTCAACAAAGTCGGTAGCTGCTGAAGAAGGTGGTACCTTCAAAGTTAATGTGAAGAGAATAAGATATGCAAATGAAAGTAATGAAGGGGGGAATGGGGTCTTCATTTCTTTTGATTGTGAATTGTATTTTGTGCATAAGATAAAGTTAAGTGCTGCTACTATTTATGGTGCACTTCTGGAGATAAAACTCGGAAACTTCATAGATAAGAAAAGGTTTAGTGCCACTTGAAAATTTAAAAACAGTAGTCAATGTTTTTTTTTTTCCGGGGGGGGGGGGGGGGGGGGGCTGCTATTGTTAACATTTTGACTGAAGATCACATTGTATACTGTTTAAGACCGAATTGAAGTCAGAGATACCAGCTGTAATAACAGGAGTTGGCACTTCCATTTCTAGTTTCTATCTTGCTTCCTTTTAATTTCTTGATATTTTTACATGTGTTTATGATATTTTCACATGATCTTCTCTCATATGAGAATAAAATGAGTTATATTTTCATGTGAAAATATAAAAAACAAATGTGGTAATAATGCTCCCTTTAAGCTTAAATAGACGAAGAACGACATAAAGGACTTCGAACTAGAGTTTGAGTTAGGAGGATATAAAAGAGTAGATCTTCATTACTATTTTTTATAATTGAAATGAGAAGCTGACTTTGAGTAGATTGGAGTTTTCACAATAAGAAGAGAAGATAAACAGATAAATAGATTGGAGTTTTCATTGCTTTGCATGGTAGTGATGTGTAGTGCAGAGATCATGGAGCTGCCTAGTATATATATATATACTAGCGATAACCCGTGCCTGAAGGCACGGCGTAACGAAAAACATCAAGCAAGTCGGTAGAGTTTCCTTTGAAAATTAATACAACCACATACCACCACAACAATTAATACATACTCAATCATCAATACATATTCAACCACCAAAACATCGAGCTAGTCGGTACTAATTTCAAGAAATTTCGGCAGTCTCCTTTAAAAATAGATATTCAAAAAATTCTAAACATGTCTACAAAACTTACAATCATCAATACATATCCAAACCACCAAAAAAACCATCATTTCATTCCCAAAAATCATCATAACCATGTATAATTAGTTAACTTTACAAAAGACGGAATACAAAAAATACAAACGTGCAGAAAATAGAGAAACAACATGTTGCATAAGACCCATTACTTCACAGCTTACACCAAGTATTCTTTACAGCTTTCACCAAGTATCCTTCAATGTATACCTGAAATATTTGAAATATAAAAATTATCGAAATATGTGAGTCAAAATAAAACAACTGTAAATTCAAAACATAAGAACCCCTTATTTTATCCTGAATTATCTAAAAAACAAATGAGCACACACATTTGTATGTAGTGGGAGGAATGATTTAGATTGATATAAGTAAGAATTTAGAAAGATTGTAACAAATTATCAATTTATTTAAGAAAAGATATGGATGAATGTAGACATACAATCAAATAAAGTATTCTTAGTACCATTTTAACAAACAGTTCATTTGCGAGTATAATGGTGTGTGAGTTTGATTTGCGAGTGTTTGATTGGTTACAATTATGTGTGTTTTTTTGCATGTATTGTGTGTGTTGTGTGTCTGCATGAGAAGTAGAGAAATATAGAGTCTTAGTCAGAGAGACTTTCAAACCTAGACAATTGTTTGGTCAGTGATGGGTTATCACTAAAAGGTCGATGTCAAACCACCGAAGAACAATGTCAACGTCTATCACTAAAAGGTCCTCTTCTATCCATGTTACAAAGTTTGTCTTCATCTATTTTAGTAAGGTCATGATATAGCAACTCTTTTTATTAAAAGAATCACTTTTATCTTGAATCACTTTAAATCATTTTGAATCACTTTAAATCACTTATTGTCTGTTCAAAGTAAAGTTTAATTCATAAAAGTAAAGTTTGAAATTTAAAATCACCTTATGGTGACCAAACGCAGTAAGTATTACTGTAGCAAATACTATAAACACATTTCACTAAACATACCCTAAAACGCTTTCTTAACTGCAATGTAGATTATGGATACAAAATATAGTAAGGCCAATTGGAAATAAGCCAATCATTTTCCCTTCAAAATCTAATTTTGTTTAGTGAAATATTTTTTGCTTTGATGCCTCTTTTTCTTTTACCGAAATTCTTGAGCAAGATTGAAAGGTGTGCATATAGACAAACACAACTCAAATTTCTTTAAACTAAAGTAATATAAATATTAAAACTTCCTTTTAATTTTTCGGGTGAACCACGTAAATCTTGTGTCTTGTGCGATTGTTTTCTTTTAATTTTTTCTTTGATATTGTTTTTCGCTGTGTTGTTATTCTCTAACACGTTTCTCTATTAGTTTTTGAAAAAAAAACTTTGCGACCTTTGACCATAACCAAAAATATTTAAGCCAATAATAATTGCAAAGTATAATCTAGAATTAGCAATTCATGACAAATTCGTCATTTAAGCTAAAACCCCTGTAATCATTCCACTACAAAATGAAATTTCATCCAATTACTTATCATAAAATATGTTAAGCTATGTTGCAATCAAATAGATTGTAGACTCAACTCTCAAGAGTTTTCTTTGTGTCATAAAGGTCAGCAAAATAGCAGAGTTATTTCAGATTTTTAAGAATGCTAGAACTACCAAACTATGAAAAACATCCATTTTACTACTTTAGACTTTATGATGCTCATTTCAATCAATCTAAGAAAAAAAGGTCTCAAGAAAGGCAAAAAAAAAAAGCAGGTAAAATAAATAATAAATGGTTCATGAAAACAAAGTACAAAGCACAAATTTCTCATATTCAACTTTATTAGAGGAGACTATTCAAAAGATTATGTTTGGTATTGACGGCGTTGCCTCTGTCTCTTTCATTATTAAATTTTGCAAACTTAATCTTGTTTCACCCCTAAATCATGTGTTTGCCTAATTTTATATTTTTTGGTTATATTGCTTCAATCTAATCCGATTTTATTGTCTACTTTTCTCTACAATAGTCCAAATCAGTTTTGATGATTTGTCTGCTGATGAAAAGAACAAATTTCCAAGAGTAGTGAATTCTGGAGAGCTAAGCAGTTTGATTGAGCCAATATCAAAACTACAACATTAAAACTAACTACATATTTGACTTTCCTAGACAAGTAAAAGAAGAGATGCAATAATCATAAGTCAACAACTCGACACTAATACCAGTTGTTAAGAACCAAATAGAGAATATTAACCTTTATAGGGAAAAAAATTAACCGAATCAAAAAGCCTATAAAATATGTTTTCTTGTGATTATATTACAAGAGTGAGGAAGCCAATAAAGCATTTAAAGAATGAGGATAAAGAGTGAGGAGGCCAATAAAGCATGTAAAGAATTAGGATAACTAACCAGGAGTAACAGTAGCACACTTTACAACAACATTGTAGCTGCAGAACACAAAAGGTTAAAGTGATCATATATACAACCAGGCTAAAGTATATTAAGGAAAAAAGTAACAATTTGCCTAGCTGCAAAGATAATATGATTATACACACGGAGAATGAGATGTGTTTGTGTGTGTGTTTACACGTATAAGCATTACCTTCACTTATCTTTTGTTCGCATTAAATTCATTTGTATTTTATAAAATAATCTTAGAATTGAAGAACACAATGACACTCAATATGGTGACATGGTGTCATTCTAATAACAACGCCACTTATATTTTTATAGATAATACAATAACAACAACGAAAAATATCTTCTCCATACCAACTATGGTCTTATAGATTCATCTAATGACGCCATCACTACTTTCTGCCAGAACTAACTTATAATGAGGAGAGAGCATCATTCCCATCCATTCCTGCTATCCAAATGAGGCCACATGGCCTGTGATGACTAAAGGGTTTCATGCCCACAATCAATCTTTACAAAAAAAAATGCAGTAATGACCGAGTCTTTGGCAATAATTTTGGTTGTAGGATTGTTGATTGACCATTAATGAGAAACTGTATACTCCCCTTTCACACACAAGAAAAAATATAGAAAAAATAATCTCATTTACAAAATGCGTGAATATCTCGGACATAATTTTGTTTACACGTATACTATTAAAAATAATAAATTGTTAAATTTAATAAATCAATTGTGGTATGATAACAAAATTTATATTTTCTCCCAGGTGTTGCTTAGCTGGTTTCAACGTACTGAGTTGCATGCAACTAATTTTATATAAGAAAGTAGGGTCTGTGGAGAAAATATTCATTAGGTGAATCCGCTGTTAAATATTCTCTAGTGAATATCATGGTGTAAATCATAATCGTGGGTTGGAATAACAGATATATTAGTAAATATTGTCAATGAACATAATTACAGACAAAGGAGATATAATTCTTTAATTTGAGGACCAGGCACTTTGCGAGTAAAGCAACAAAGTATTACCAAGATAATAAATTTACCCAATTGCAAAAAATGCCATCATATAGCAAAATATAATATATCAAGTACTCAATTTCTATGAAAATTTAGCTTAAGCTTGGTATAGGTTAGTTTACAACCCACTTGCATTTGCATTCAATGTATGAATTAAACGAAGCTAAAATTTCGCACAATATAAAAACATTTGCACAAGGTTTGAGATACTTGCTTAAAGATAAATGAGTTCAAGATACATGCTTACACATAGACCTATCGCATAATGTAAATGCTTAGGCTATGATACATACATTTGACGTAGATTACACTTATTACTATCTTTAATTCACATATCCTATTTAGTTTCAATACACATATAGGTACATGTCAACCATACATTCAAAGAACATACTTATTGCACAAACACTTTAACTATACATTTAATATAATTATAAATTAAATTATCCCTAAACTTATCTTATTCGTTTTTATTTGAAAATCATTTATTTAGGAACTTCTTGGAAACATTTACTTAATGCAAGTATGTAACTACATCTTTCTTATTAGACTTATAAGTCTAGGCATCTATTCAACCACGTATACATTCAAACCATATGATTGCTTATTTTGCTTTTATTTTGTTTTGAAAGTTTCATTAATATTTAGAAATCTCTTTAGAATTCTTTGAGATTTTGGTGTATATTAAACATTGAACATTTCTTTTAGTGTTTGATTCACTTGAATTAAAACATTATCGAATTCCCTTAATTTTTTGTCACAGCGTTTCGACGTTCATGCGTCACGCATCTCATTTGCTTATGTGAACGCCCTTGCGTACACTTAGCACACTCATATCACTTATATAATGCTCAATGATTAATGTTAAACATCTTTATATATCATAATGTTAAACGCAGCTCCATACCTCAATCTCAATTCTTAAAGAATGAAAGTTGTAGGTCTACTTCTCAATCTAAATTCAGACGAAGAAGTTTTGTCCAATTTACTAAAGAATGTCCAGAGCTGGCGGGTCTCAATTTACACTATAGCTAGCGTGGGAGGCTCTGAATCTGTTGAACCTCCTTTAAACATTGTCAAATTTTCCATATTTTAACCTTTCTTGCGAGCTACCTTCTCAACCACATAACTATCATTCTACAGGTCTAATTGACCTGAAACTTGATCCTATTCCAATACCATACAACAAAATACAAGTTTATTCAAATTTTGGTTTCTAATAAAATTATTATGACATCAATCAATAAGCTTGAAAATCTACAGTTTAACATGATTTTCTTTTAGCTTGATTTAAAAACACCCATACACTTGAGTTATAACATAACTCTTATGTGAATGCTAACTTGTTCATTACATAAGCTAATTTTCAGTTTTTAGAAAAAATTTCCCATTTAAGCTTTTTATCAAACAACTTGTGGGCATAGCTTAGAAATTCAAATTTCATAGATGTTTGGACATGGTTAAACCGGATTTCTTCATAGAAATCTCTTCCTTATTTCTTCGCACAACAACAACTAATCTCCTTGCTAAAATCTCAACTAATTTCACAAATATTTCGCACAACTATATACAAATTCTATGTTTGAACTTTACCCAATTTAATAGAAACATAGCAAAATATTGGAATTACCTCTTGATTGCTACAGACCCACTGAATTCTTGTTTTTAGACTTTTATAATATTGCTCCAAGCCTCTTTCAATCTTAATTTCAGACATAAAACTAAGTGATGTGATGATTGAGCATTCTCTTGGTCCTAATGGAAGTACAGTTGCATCTTCAAGAATTACTATTTTTGATGTGTTAAGATGTCATCACTTAGATAATCTTCAACTTCATAAATTTTCATGCTATAAAGGACCCATCATTCCTAGGCTCACTGCAGAGGGTTCCTGCACTGTAGCACAACACACGCAAATACAGCATGAGAACCCACATGGGTGTTCCTTTAGCCAGCAGGTGTTCATGAATTTGTTGCTACATGTGTATTGCTGTATTTTATAGACCTTGCTTGCAGCCTATTATGAGACATAATGACATACATATGAAGTTTGTAGACAGATATCTCACCTAAATGTATTCCTGTGATCTTAGTTGCTTTAACTGACCTCTAATTAATCTTTATTGTCATATAGGCCTTGTATATTGCATGGATTACCTGAAGAAAAACATTGATTGGTTGCAGTCTAAGTTGGAACCCCTTGTAAAAGGTTAGCGTATTTCAATTTTTATTTATGGGATCCTTCTGTCATATAAACACACATATACATAGATTAAGTGTATTATATTTTTTAAAATTACTTACGGTTTATCAATATTAATAGACTTTTAACATATTTTATATTTTCATTATCCTTTTTGATTACTATTACAAAAAAAAGTGGTTACTTTGTCTAAGAAACAAATAGTAAGAATCATTTTTATATTTCTTTTTTGTTTAAAAATAAAGAGGGAAATTCAAAACATGTCTAATTTATTACTATGTTCATCCTATTTTTTTTCAAAAGTAATTATTAAATTAGTCAATAAGTTGTCATTTTTCAACAATTTATGATTACTAACTACTCCCTCTGTTCCTAAAAGATTGTCGTTTACGGTTAATTCACATAGATTAAGGAATGTACTTAATACGTATAGAAAATACTATACTACCCTTGTTATAATTGTCTCAACCAATTATAAGCTTGGTAGATTTCAAAAAGGAGTATACCTTGTTATAATTCTACTTTGTATCCCAAAGCTATATTCAACAATAAATAGGAGAAAAAGCTTTAAATAAGGATAAAGTAGAGAAAAAATAGTTACTTTGTATTGATAAACTCAAAACGTCAATTTTTAAGAACAAAAATTACTTCCTAAATGTAACACCCCAGTCCCACATCGAAAGATAGGGGGAAAATTTGTCTGCATATAAGGAATTAAGTAACTACCAATAGTACCTTCAAGTCATGACCTTTTGGGAGCCTGTGGTGGGCTAGATAACCCAAGAAGATACTATTGGGCCAGTGGTTTGAGGCCTTATTTGGATGAATTTGATTCGATTCGGACTTGGGATTTGACCCAAGATTTGTTCCGGACTCGGGATTTGACCCGGGTTGTTTCATATGGTATCAGAGCCGACTCTCGAAAGCTCGGGTCGGGTCATCCGATCGGGTTGCCGGAGGTGGGGACACGAAGGCTGGTGGTATTATCCCACAATGGAGAGATGAAGGTCCGGAGGTGGGAACACGAAGCCAGCCGGTATTATCCCACATTGGCTAGAGAGGCAAAGATCTTTGGACCGTGTGTGTGATCGGTTCTGACGGGGACGTCAGAAATTTAAGTGGGGGAGTTTGTAACACCCCAGTCCCACATCGAAAGATAGGGGAAAAATTTGTCTGCATATAAGGAATTAAGTAACTACCAATAGTACCTTCAAGTCATGACCTTTTGGGAGCCTGTGGTGGGCTAGATAACCCAAGAAGATACTATTGGGCCAGTGGTTTGAGGCCTTATTTGGATGAATTTGATTCGATTCGGACTTGGGATTTGACCCAAGATTTGTTCCGGACTCGGGATTTGACCCGGGTTGTTTCACTAAAACTCATTCTTTTAGGAACGGAGGAAATATTCAGCGATTACATAGTGCATATATGAAGAAATTTTTTTGTGGTTTTACTCAATCTTTATTGTGGTTTTACGTTTCGAATTTTAATCTTTTGTATTCAGTGTTGATGTACATTGCTGCTTATGATTTTCGAGTAATTTTGGCAAATTTTTTGCATTTAGCGATCACATAGTGCATATTGGATATGCTTTCTCTGTTTTATAAGATCCTTAGTTTTATAATAGAAGGCCGAGTATTTGATTTCTAGAGGAAATTTACTTGGCCTTCACGAATAATTCTTACTCTCATTGGGCTTACATAAATTACTCCATGTACATCATCTAACATATATGAAGACTTCTCTATTAACAATCTTGACCGACTCTCCTTTTTTATACTTGACAACCTCTTAGAGGCAATTTATCGAACATAACATGTGCATTTATTTTTAGAACAGAATCAGACCAAGAATCAGACTATACCGAATTAGCATGTCTTGAATTAATACAGAATTAGTATACATTTATACTTTGTGTAGTTTAACTGAGTTTTTGTTCATAAAATAGGGATTACTTGCTTGAATTAATACATATTCAAACTGAAAGAATGAGATGCACTCAAAATTATATGTTAAGCAAAATTCTTTTCCAAATAAAAACTGAGAAGCCTAACCAAATAGGACTGTCCTATTTAGCTAGGCGATTTAGCGCAACTCCAGCAACACAATCTTAGACTATATTTAGTCTAAGATTTATCTTTTAGCTCCAGCAGGTAGACTAAATATAGTCTGTGACTATATTTAAAGCACCAACAAGACTAAATCTAGGAACTTGATAGTCCATGGACTATAATTTTAATTATATTTAAATAGAAGAGTAGAAGAAGATTGATGCTATTTTGAATTCACAGATTATTTTAATCTTTTTATATTATAGTCCACGGGATAGTCCATCTACTAGAAAGATGAAAGACTAAAGGACATTTGTTGATGTCATATGGACTAAATATAGTCCATCAAATAGTCTAGCTGCTGGAGATGCTCTAGAGATTTAAAGACACTTTGAATAATGTTATTCTCTCTCTATCCCCCCTCCCCCCCAAATCTCTTATGCATTAGTATGAATATGTATTAGATATGTTATGTCACATACCAGAACTTAATTCAAGCATGTAATCCCTATCCATCACATCAATAAATGGATTATTTCTTATGATTATTTAACTTCTGGCTAGGAAAAGAAGAAAAAGGGAAATTAGAACAAAAATTCTAACCTTAGTAGCCATTATTACAGGAACCATATGTTGAATCTGGATCAAACTTTGGTCCAATGAGTTCCTGTTATTGCCTAAAATATTGTAGATCAATATCGTGATGAACCAAAAGTAACGGGTATACCAAATAAGAGATTCATGTAAAAAAGTAAAAAGAATTCGTTAGCATAATATAATGTTCGAACAGGTTTTCAACAGGAACACCAAATGATTAGCATAAAATGTTCTGTTTCCGAGCAGATTTCAAATCATGAGTATTCCTCACACAGAGTTTACAAGTTCAAGTGCATAAATCAACTATCAAATATGTTATAATTTGCAAAGGCAAAGAAACATCACCATTAATCATTAAAACTCATAGATTACCTTGATAAATTCCAAATCAAACACAGCCTCTGCTTCAAAGTCTGGTGCTACATTTCCAACCAGTGGAAGTTCACTATAAACAATGAGGAATAATAAGAGATGAAGTAATGGATAGTGGATAGAATTAACAATGGAAAATTTTATAGGCACACAGGCTATAAAAATTAAGCTAAACAAATACATTATGAATGTAATCATTGCTACATACTTTTTAGTAAATTTTAGAAATTTATTCCTGAAAATTTGATTAACAACCTACCTTAATGTTTAAATAACAACCCAAATCAAAGTAAATTTAAAAAGAAGCCTCAAAATTCTATGTTTCTTTTAGTTTCTCCATATATTAAAAAAGAATACACTACACTACTTTATATTTCTTAGATTTTTGTCTAGGTTGAGTTGAATCTTAAATATTAAAAATCCTCCTAGATAATAAAACTAAAGGCAGTAGAGAATGAGTACCAACATTAAAAGTAAATCATATTTTATGTTACCTCAAGAAACATACACTACAAAAATTTGAACTTTCTTCTCATATCACTAATTTAAAGTAAATCTTCACATTCTACAGGAATTATCAATAACTAAAAAAAGTGTAAAAACAACTAAATCAATTGTTATATAAATGAAGAAACCCATGAAATATAAACATAAACACAAAATTTGGGCTTTCTTCCAACATCACTAATTTAAATTCAACCTTAACACTGTACAGGAATTATCAATAACCCAAAAAATTTGTTAAAACAACTAAAATTACTCAAATTTGTGTTTTCCTAGAAAACAAACATCCCCAAATCTAATCTTATATAACCGAAGAAACCCATGAAATATAAACATAAATATATAAACATATCGGTAGATATAAATAATTAAGCATATCTCTGTGTCAATGGCTTTATAAACGACTCTATAGGTACCTTCACCGAGAACTTCACGCTTCGGGTAGCGATTAACGACTTTCTTAGTGAGTAGATGATCGATATTTGACATCTGACATAATCTTTACTAATACCAACAAAAAAGAAAAAAAATTGCAAATATAAACACCAAACTCACAAAAGTTGTGTCAATTGGACCTCCACAATCTATGTATATGGCAAATCATTTTCACAACTTTTAAGATGATAGCAAAGCAAGATTTTATATTTAGAGCAGATTTTTTTCCCAATAATATTTCCATGCCAAATTGATCATGTTTTACATTAGTCGGGCTTTATTTTGTCAGATTCTAACCAACACATCAACTCCAAAAGAGTACTCATAATAGCATCTAGAAAAGGTTGCAATCACATAGGATAAATGTCATAGCTTGTTGTGGATTTTACAACTAATGCATGCCTTGGAAGGTTCCAATCCCATCACATCTTGCTCCATATCTAAAGAGAAAATGAGAAGGGAATGGATTTAAGAAAGCCTTGGAATGTTCGTATTTTTTATCATAACAGAATTCAACATCATAAAATGCCTAAATGCCTAAATACTACTATCTTACTCTTCCACTTTATCCCAAATGCCTAAATACTACTATCACATTATATAAAGTTTAACATTTTTTTAACAGAGTAGCATCAATTAGGTAGAACTAAAGTGAAACATAAAAGTATGATTAGGAGCTCACATTTGTCGGGAATGTGGCTAGAAGTTGCTCATAAATTGGGACTGCCCTAAAATCGGCAAATGCTGAAAAAAATAAAGGAAACAACATTACAAACTATAAGCTATTTATCACTTTTAAATTTCACATATTCTAAGGGTACACACCAGTGCCTCATTATCAAGCTTTTCCGCAGCTTCAACACTGTATTTATCAGTCATGACTATGAAGCTTGTGATATACCTGCAAGTATAAAACTTTACACGAACAAAGCAGTAAATTCATTTTATCAATTGCAAAATCTCATGATCAAATAAAAAATATCACCCAACTCACCCGTGACTGAAGGCACTGTATAATTAAGTGAATTGAGGTTAGATAAAACCAGGGTATATATAAGTGAATTTAGGTTAGATCAATCGCCCACAGATAAAGCTATCACCCATAGAAAAAAATAGCAACAATCATAATAATAACAAGTATTCATAATATATTTAGAAATAATTATTTTTCTAAAAATGGTCGTTTTAAAAAATATATATATGCCGAGGGAGTACTCCACATTGCTGGTAAGCAGTGCCAAAACAATATCCTCTATTAAAGGGAAAAAAAGGGAAGGGAAATAAAGCAATATCCTCCTCTCAACCTTTATACCAACCAGAGCAATAAGAAGCTCAAAACACTCGCAAACAAGAAGAGGGAGAGAGAGAGAGAGAGGACTGTGTGTGTATATAAAGATAGAGAAAGCAAAGGAAAGAGCATACTATATCAAATACAGAAACACAGTGATATAGGTAGTCTGTGTGTGTGTATATATACAGTGAGAGAGATGAAGGTTGTTTCAAAACCCATTTCGAGTCCAAGCAATGGAGGGAGCAAAAGTAGAGGAAGGTCACGTTCAAGCCCAATGTTTGTGCGCAAAAAGAATGCTGTGATTGAAACTCAAGAACCATCCTCCCCAAAAGTCACTTGCTTTGGCCAAGCAATTTTCCCGTTCAAAGTCCGGCCGGTCAAAAGCTCCTCCGGGAAAATGTCCCTCGTTCCAATCATTTCGTCCCGATTGGCGGAAATGGGTCTCGTTTTTTTGATGTGGGTGTTGCAGAAAAGTTAATTTCAGAACCGATTTATCAAAATTAGAATCAAATCGGAGAAGTCATTTTGAAGACAGCGAAATGGAGAAAAATGGTGACGAAGATGAAGAGTCACAGGTTGAAGAAGCCACGAAGGTTTTTAACTCGATGTAGATCTGCTCCGTACAGATCTTCGTCTTTGGCCAGCCGATTTTGGGGTTCGCCTCATGCGAGCTTTAGAAGAAACAGAGGAGGATGAAAACGAAGCTAAAGAAAGAAGCGATTTTGAAGAATGAGAGAGAACACTGTGGTAGAACAGAGAGATGTGTGTCGTAGAACAGAGAGAGATAAAGATGGTTTGAAATTTGAATAATGGGAATGAGAGAGAGAGAGAGAGCTGCAGACGTGTAACTTTGATGCGACGTTTATGTAGTTTCTCTCTCTGCTCTGTTTTATATTATATATATATATATAGGCCGGATCCTGTCCGGACTCCCGGACAGGTTTAAAATTCGGACCTTTTTTTTTTTGCTTTTTTTTTGAAACAACTAAAAAAATTATGGAATTGGAATTTTTACATAATACAGTGTTTTGGGCGTGATTTGGATGCCTATACCAAAATATTTCTGTACAGTCTGGGCAGACTGTACATACATTGGTTGGTATAGGTATTAAAAACACACCCAAAACATTGTATTATGGAAAAATTTCAGTTCCATAATTTTTTTTTAGTTGTTCTACAAAAAAAAAATTTGGGATCCGTTTTTTGATCAGGTCCGGACTCCCGGACCTGATCTGTTGTGTGTGTGTATATATATATATATATATATATATATATATATATATGAAATGGATCCAGTCCGGAAGTCCGGACTGGAATAAAATACGGACCCAAATCACACCCAAAATACTATATTATGTAAAAATTTCAATTCCATAATTTATTTATTTTTAGTTGTTCTAAAAAAAAGTCAGCATTTTAACAAAATGCGGGAGTCCGGACTGGATCCGGACTATATATATATGGGTTGGTCCCATAAATGGGTTTATCCCTTGGGATTAAGCTTGACAAAATATTGTTATGAGTTGGTTTTGGTTTTTAAAATATGGTTATGGTTCCATTTAATAACTAAAATTATATTAACCATTTTTAATATGGGTTGTGTGGATTGGAACTATATGGTTATGGTTCAAAACCATATTAACATATTAACCATTTTAAGATGTTTTGACTTTTAAACATAACTTTTGAAAAATGAAATTGTGACCGTCACAATTAAATTAATTAAGTAATAATATGATATAAAAATTATTAATATAAATAATAAAATGCTAAAAAACTATACTAATAAAATTTTAAATTGAAATTATTAATACCCTTCCATATTTAAATAATTTTTCAAAATTATTATTAACATGCTAATAGAAAGGTTGGAATTCAAAATACATCATAGAATAATTCTATGAATGTCGTTTTATTAAAACATATTTATAATTCTTTTGTAACTAGAATACTAGAACATACAAAGAACAATATTAATCACCCAAAATAAGAACATATTAATTTATAGAACATACAAGATAAGTAGAAAACTGAACCATATAATTCTATAAACCATATTAAAATTTAATTAATTAGATAGACATATTAAAAATTATTACAAAATTAGACACACACACACACACACACACACACACACACACATATATATATATATATATATGGGATTCCATCCACAGTAACCGGTTGATGGGGAGCAATCCATTTTGGCCAGCCGCTACTACATGTACCGGCCTTAGACAATTTTTTTATAAACCGGTACAGGTAGTAGCGGCTGGCCAAAATGGGTTGCTCTCCAACAACCGATTGCTGTGGATGGAATCCCTATATATATATATATACTGATTTTAATTCTTAAAGTTTAATGTTTTTCGTTCGTGCAGAAGGAATCAAATCGGGTTTACATGTATATTATATTAATTTTAATTGTTGAAGTTTAATTTTAAAAATATTATATAAATATAACTGTAATATCCCGGAAAAAAATAATAAAATAATATTAAATTTATATTCTTAAAACATATTGTTTGGAAATTGTCATTTATTTGGGTCAAACTAGTTATTTAAATTATTGGACTTTTATTATGTCTGGGTCAATTCGTATTTAATTTGTGTGGACTATAATAAGTATGTGATTACATTAATTTGGGTTTTTATACTAATTGGGTCTAATTTGTATTTGGGTTATAATAAAATTCTATTAAAATTAGGAGACACAATAAGATAAATAATAAATATATAAGTGTAAAACCTAATCATATGAGCACGTCTGATACGAGTTTAAAAGAAAATAAAAAGAGAAAGCTATTGGCGGCGTGCAAAGGAGAAGAGAAATCAGATTGGTGGATTTATAGTTTGTGATTTCAGGTATGGTACATCAGTATCATCTATATATATAAGATTTATATAATATATATATATATATTGTACTCTGATCATTTTATATATATATATATATGTGTGTGTGTGTGTGTGTGTGTGTGTGTGTGTGTGTGTGTGTGGAGTTCACGTGAATTGATGTGCATAGAAAGTGATGATTGCTTTTCAAAAAAAAACGTTAGATTTCAGATGGAAGCTCCTGTACTAGCTAGTGTAGCATAATAAGGATTATATATATATTTAGTAAGTTATGTAAGATTTCAACTTTTTGCACGCTTTTATTGTTGCTATATATATTATTATTATATGGGGATTTTATATATAGTTGTATATAATGTTGATTGCAGGATTTCCTGCAAGTGACGATTTTTGTTATATATATATATATATATATATATATATATATATATATATATATATATATATTATATGTTAATAAAGTTTTGGTCATGAAATTTATAACAAAATTAATAAATCAATTGAAGTTATGTATATTAATTTGAATTAATTAATTTTGTGGATATAGTTGTAAAAGTTTTTAATAATACGTTTAATATTATTATGTTATTAATGATTGGAGTGTTATAGAATTTTATTAAATTATTTAAATGGAACGGAAAGGATTTTAAGAGTTATGCTTAGTATATAAATTTTGCAGTGTATTAATAATTGATAAAAGGTGATGATTAAAGGCATATTAAATAGATTATGAATTATTTTGGAATTATTAGTTTGGATTGTTTTTAATTTGAGGTGAATATGTTTAGGTTCCGAATAACGTTTCGTATTTGTTATCGTTGACATTTGAGGGTAAGATTTTATGGAGTGTGCTAGAAATGGTTTGGAAGTATCAGGTACGGATTCCGTACTCTTTCAGCGATACTTTTGTTACATTTGATTTATTCGTTTTGTTTCTTGTGTCAAATTCTGTTATTATTTCACATAATTGTTTCTTGTGAAATTCATATAATTGTTTCATTTTGGAGTTGACACATTGGACTCATAATTGTACTCTTTGAATTAGGATATCATGTTTAGTATTTATTTTTGATAATTGTAGAGCGGTACATGTTGTTACCTTCTTTTGAGACCTTGTGACCATAATTTGATTTGGTTCAACATGTATATATTGAACCCTTTTGTTGGTATTCTGTCGCATGTGTTGTGACATGGTATTTTTATTAGAATATACCGTAGGGTATACTTGAGCTATAACCACCTGTGGGGGTACCACAGGCATGTCGTCTTGGCACGAGAGACATGACACTTTTCGTGGCGGTGTGATTAGTCCACGGCGTCTCTATTTTGGGCTCCGGAGTAAATGGGCCATTTGGTGTTTTGTTGTGGGAGGCGTATGGGTTAACCCTAGTTTTCTGTTCTGCGGATTGGTGATGTTGTGCCAAACACACCTATCCGATTTGCATACATTGGATTCGCGGTCCAATGTGTGATTTGCCTGTGTGGCATTATTTTGACTTGCCTGTGTGGCATCATTTGACTTGCATGTGTGGCATTATTTTGACTTGCCTGTGTGGCATTGTTTTGACTTGTCTGTGTGACAAGATATATTTCTGAGCTCAATCGGTATGAAATAACCCCAACCATTTGTTTCAGCCTATTATTTTATTGTGGTAGTTTTGTTCGTTTCGTTTCAGTTTGTTTCGTCTCCTTTCAATTAATTGGGTTAGTTATTTCAATTCATTATTTTCTTTACTCCTCTATTTGTTTCGTTATTCCTGTTGGTTTAGATATATTCTATTCATATCTTTGGAGTTTTATTTTTGTCAGAGGCAATATTTTGTCTATGTTGATTTCGTATTTCAGTTGTATATCTTTTGTACCTTTATATCCGTACTGGGCAATTGGCTCATGCTGTGTTTTTCTTCCGGCAGGTTTGCAGGAGTGATTCAGGGCTAGTGTAATGAGAGAGTTGTCCTTGACCATCTAGGTTGTTTTAAATTTTAAGTTTGATTATTTTGACTCTATTTGGAGAATTGTATTTAGTACGCTATTAATGGATCACCACTATTAATGTTTTGAGGTTGTTAGTGCTCTGTTTTCTTATTTTTGAGGTTTGTTGTGCTTTGCACGTGACCTCCCTTTCCTTTTCGGGAAGGGGGTGTTACAGATATGGCATCAGAGCTTAGGTTCTTTCTTGTAGAAAACCTATTTAGGTTTGACCTGTGAGTTATGGGTAAACCATTAGGTAGATGTAAGAGTTTGATTCGATTTTGTTAATTGTTTGGTTGGTCTCTATTTTGACTAACTGTCGATTTCTTTTCTATTTGTAGTTGATTTGAGAAAAGTGGAATAATTTATTAAGGTGATTGAGTAATGATATTAGTTAAGAATTGTGATTTAACCATTGAGGTGAATAAAACTATACTTTGTGCATATAAGAAACGATCTTATATGAGATGCGATTATGTTATGAGTACTTATATCAGCGAATATTTTATATTGGAGAATTATTTGTTAGAGTTATTTCAGGTATCAATTATTATGAGATCTTAGAATTTAGAATTTGATTTGATTTGGGTTATTCTTTAAATTTTGTTAAGTTTGGTTTAATTTGAGGCATGTGTATCGGTGGGATAATATGATAAAGTTAAAGCTATTAAATACAGAGGATCTCTTGTAATTTTGAGGAGTGGTAGAGGTTCGAGGTAATAAGATTAATCTTTTGGAGTAAATCAACTTTTCGGTTATTCTAATATGATATTGAAATTATTTTATATAAAATTTCTTTGTGATAGTAAGATGAGATTTTGAAATTTGTTGGGTTAAGGTTTTTATTAAGAGAATGATTGATTTATTGAATGATTAAATATTAAGTGATGAATCTTTAAGAGATTTTGAAAGCTATCGTTTGTTTATTCAGATAGTAGGATATATGATTTGGAGTTTGGTATGGTGATGGAGAGATCTTAGTGGTAGTATATTTTTGGTGTAATAATATTTGAGAACTAATTTGATTTGAGGTTATGATGTTTTGAAACTCTTAAGGACTTAGGAGAGCTGGTGATAAAGAGATATTAATAGTATATTCTTTGGTGTAATATTATTTGGTGAATAGTGTAAATTAAGGATGAGATATTTTGAAGCTCTTGAGGACTTGGGGAGAGTTGGTAATATGGTTTGCATAGTTATTTTGGTTATCTGATGTCTTTAGAGTTTTGCGTGAATTTATGTAAAATTAAATAAAAATAATTTGTTATATCTTTGTCATGTGTGGAATATAAACGTTTTACGAATTAGAGATAATTTTAAATATTTTGGGTATTCGAATCGTTTTTAGATGAAGAATTTTTTTTTTGTGATTTCAAATTATGTTCCGAAGAGTACGTTTACAAGAATTAAACTCAAAGATATTAGCGACGGCCCGCACCAATGGTGGAGCATGTGACCTAATTTGATGCAACACGAAGAACTTTACCAAGGCTTGACACGGTAGCTGACGAAACGGTTACAAGTACATTGATGATTACGTGGACCGATGACTTATCCGCGTTGATCATTACAGATGGCGGCGCTACGTCGTAACTAAATTATTTTTTTGTAGCTTATTTGAATTTCGAGGACGAAATTATTTTTTTAAGGGGTGAAAAATGTAATAACCCATATTATTTTATTAATAATTAAATATTAATTAATTTTATCTTATACAGTTGTGTTTAAATTGGAAAAGGTAAATGATTTTGTTTCCCTCTTTTCTTCCTTGTTTTGTTTGGAAAAAATTAAATTCTTTTAGTAGATAATTAAATAACTGATTAAATTAAAATTGAGGAAGATAATTCCTTTTGTTACGGAGCGGGAAGCTACTTGGAAGATGGAGGAGTCTATTCGAGCGGAATACCCGCATCTTTTTATAATTAGGTATTTTTCATTCTTTTGATTCCGGGGACGGAATCCTTTTTAAGGGGGAGGTAATGTAATATCCCGAAAAAAAAATAATATTAAATTTATATTCTTAAAACATATTGTTTGGAACTTGTCATTTATTTGGGTCAAACTAGTTATTTAAATTATTGGGCTTTTATTATGTCTGGGTCAATTCGTATTTAATTTGTGTGGACTATAATAAGTATGTGATTACATTAATTTGGGTTTTTATACTAATTGGGTCTAATTTGTATTTGGGTTATATTAAAATTCTATTAAAATTAGGAGACACAATAAGATAAATAATAAATATATAAGTGTAAAACCTAATCATATGAGCACGTCTGATACGAGTTTAAAAGAAAATAAAAAGAGAAAGCTATTGGCGGCGTGCAAAGGAGAAGAGAAATCAGATTACTGGATTTATAGTTTGTGATTTTAGGTATGGTACATCAGTATCATCTATATATATAAGATTTATATAATATATATATTGTACTCTGATCATTCTATATATATATATATGTGTGTGTGTGTGTGTGTGTGAGTGTGAGTGTGTGGAGTTCACGTGAATTGATGTGCATAGAAAGTGATGATTGCTTTTCAAAAAAAAAAACGTTAGATTTCAGATGGAAGCTCCTGTACTAGCTATTGTAGCATAATAAGGATTATATATATATTTAGTAAGTTATGTAAGATTTCAACTTTTTGAACGCTTTTATTGTTGCTATATATATTATTATTATATAGGGATTTTATATATAGTTGTATATAATGTTGATTGCAGGATTTCCTGCAAGTGACGATTTTTGTTATATATATATATATTATATGTTAATAAAGTTTTGGTCATGAAATTTATAACAAAATTAATAAATCAATTGAAGTTATGTATATTAATTTGAATTAATTAATTTTGTGGATATAGTTGTAAAAGTTTTTAATAATACGTTTAATATTATTATGTTATTAATGATTGGAGTGTTATAGAATTTTATTAAATTATTTAAATGGAACGGAAAGGATTTTAAGAGTTATGCTTAGTATATAAATTTTGCAGTGTATTAATAATTGATAAAAGGTGATGATTAAAGGCATATTAAATAGATTATGAATTATTTTGGAATTATTAGTTTGGATTGTTTTTAATTTGAGGTGAATATGTTTAGGTTCCGAATAACGTTTCGTATTTGTTATCGTTGACATTTGAGGGTAAGATTTTATGGAGTGTGCTAGAAATGGTTTGGAAGTATCAGGTACGGATTCCGTACTCTTTCAGCGATACTTTTGTTACATTTGATTTATTCGTTTTGTTTCTTGTGTCAAATTCTGTTATTATTTCACATAATTGTTTCTTGTGAAATTCATATAATTGTTTCATTTTGGAGTTGACACATTGGACTCGTAATTGTACTCTTTGAATTAGGATATCATGTTTAGTATTTATTTTTGATAATTGTAGAGCGGTACATGTTGTTACCTTCTTTTGAGACCTTGTGACCATAATTTGATTTGGTTCAACATGTACATATAGAACCCTTTTGTTGGTATTCTGTCGCATGTGTTGTGACATGGTATTTTTATTAGAATATACCGTAGGGTATACTTGAGCTATAACCACCTGTGGGGGTACCACAGGCATGTCATCTTGGCACGAGAGACATGACACTTTTCGTGGCGGTGTGATTAGTCCACGGCGTCTCTATTTTGGGCTCCGGAGTAAATGGGCCATTTGGTGTTTTGTTGTGGGAGGCGTATGGGTTAACCCTAGTTTTCTGTTCTGCGGATTGGTGATGTTGTGCCAAACACACCTATCCGATTTGCATACATTGGATTCGCGGTCCAATGTGTGATTTGCCTGTGTGGCATTATTTTGACTTGCCTGTGTGGCATCATTTGACTTGCATGTGTGGCATTATTTTGACTTGCCTGTGTGGCATTGTTTTGACTTGTCTGTGTGACAAGATATATTTCTGAGCTCAATCGGTATGAAATAACCCCAACCATTTGTTTCAGCCTATTATTTTATTGTGCTAGTTTTGTTCGTTTCGTTTCAGTTTGTTTCGTCTCCTTTCAATTAATTGGGTTAGTTATTTCAATTCATTATTTTCTTTACTCCTCTATTTGTTTCGTTATTCCTGTTGGTTTAGATATATTCTATTCATATCTTTGGAGTTTTATTTTGTCAGAGGCAATATTTTGTCTATGTTGATTTCGTATTTCAGTTGTATATCTTTTGTACCTTTATATCTGTAATGGGCAATTGGCTCATGCTGTATTTTTCTTCCGGCAGGTTTGTAGGGGTGATTCAGGGCTAGTGTAATGAGAGAGTTGTCCTTGACCATCTAGGTTGTTTTAAATTTTAAGTTTGATTATTTTGACTCTATTTGGAGAATTGTATTTAGTACGCTATTAATGGATCACCACTATTAATGTTTTGAGGTTGTTAGTGCTCTGTTTTCTTATTTTGAGGTTTGTTGTGCTTTGCACGTGACCTCCCTTTCCTTTTCGGGAAGGGGGTGTTACAATAACTGACAAACTTTAATATTCCCAATTCTCTTTTTTCAAAAGAGGAAAAAAAGTCCAGCAGAAATATGACTTCTTTGGGGACCCTACTATGGTATTCAGCCCTCTTTGCAACTTGACACAAAATAATACCGGTGTCTATCACGATTAAATAGAACCAAGAAGCTAGCTAAGATAATACAAACAATTCGAATTTATTACAAAATGTTAAACAACTTTTTGATTTGGATCGGAATGGAATATGGGTTGAAAAATGATTAATCGATTCAGAATTTTATTTGTTTTAAAAAATATGGTTCCAAATTTTAACCAACCTAAATAAATAAAAATGGTTAACCAACCCATTTGGTTCCCGTTAATATGGTTTGACCCAACAGTTAATTAATTATTTTGTCAGGTCTACTTGGATATTTATTCAATATGATTAGATATAGAAAATAGAAGTCTATGGATGAGCATGAAGCACTCCAAGATCCAATCCTTACGTGTAGGAATTTATTTTATTGCATATCGTAACCGAATATCAAAACAACATAATTTAGGGGAAACAACATGTGATGGAGAAATTACAAACATTTTAAACAATGATAAACCCTATGAAAGCCAAAAGAAGTCCACATCTAGGATACTGACGAAAAAGTAGGAATACTTTGCTCATGCCAGAAGAAATTTTCAGCATCAATAATGTTCTTTACTTGAACCAACCTCTTGAAATTACTCTTGAAGTATCTAGTACCCCAAATGCTTGCTTCTTCATAGGTTTTGTTGGCTACTCCCAACTCAAGATCATTATGGTTCACATAAGAACGTCTAGGATTCTTTGAAACATAAGGAGTTAAGTAGGCCGATAAGCTTCTGAGCCATTTCGAGCGACTCCTTTGTGTCACAGCTGGTGTTTTTCCTTCCCAGTATACCCCTTGGAACAACATAAACAAGTTCCCAGCTCTATGTGGGAATGGAATTGCAGCCTCTGAGATTGTATCCATCTTTCCACATTATGGTGTCATCACTAACTTTGCTGCCCCTACCTCTTGCTGGATTAGCCTTTTCCATATCCCTTCAAGTCCTTTCTTGGAAATCGGCTCTTGTACATAATCTGATTTCCCCTTGAAATATAACTTGGGAGGAAAATCTCTGTTCAGCAACTCCTCGAGTGACTCTCCCTTGGGGAAACCAACATCCCCAGCAAACCAAAGTGTAGATTTAGCCCAACTCATTTCTAGGCAGTTTTCTTTCACCAAACTTAACTCGGGAAAGCCATTTTGCATAATACGTAGTAGTCCATTAGCCCGACCAAGGAACAAGGCTTGGAAAGAAACTAGTACAGTTTTTTTCTTACCATCTGCAGTTAAATTCACAGGAGTCATTCGGGCTCTTACATATAGATTTCTCTCAGTATTCGGGGCAAAATATTGAAACCGATGAACAAGGTTGGTAGCGTTTTGTTCTAATGTCCTTTTAACCTCAAAGACGGTTACAATTGTAGGCACAGGAACTAACTTTATCTTCCAGGCTAGAATAATTCCGTAGCTAGAAGCTATTCCTCCTCTAATGGCCCAAAAGACATCCTTACCAATCGACTGCTTGTCAGTATATATATTCCCATTTTTGTCCATGAACCGAATATCAATGACATTATCGGCTCCAAGGCCATACTTTCGTATCAAATTGCCATACCCTCCTCCACTTAGGAATCCGCTAATTCCAACCTGTGGACCAAGTACTCCCTGGAAATCCATAAGTGCTAGTTTTCTCAGCAATTCTATAATACACTTCAGAAACAGTTGCACCAGCTTGAACCCAGGCTGTGCCATTGACAGCATCAACAGTGATATTACGGAAATTCATGAGATCAATAATGACAAATGGGACGGGGGATTTGTAAGAAAGTCCCTCGGTGTCATGACCGTTTCCTCGTACCCTAACCTGCACGGAAAAATCTCTGGCACAGCCTAGGACTATTTGTATTTGGGCTTCGTCAACTGGTGTAACAATAGCTAGAGGTTTAGGGGTGGAGGGTGACAAGAACCGGAGATTTTGAATTGAGGATTGGAAAATGGATGTGTATGAACTGTTGTTTGGTGTGTAAACGATTTCGGACGTAGTGATGTCTACAAAATGAGGTTCAATGAGGCACTCAACAAAGTCGGTAGCGGCTGAAGAAGGTGGTACCTTCAAAGTTAATGTGAAGAGAATAAGATATGCAAATGAAAGTAATGAAGGGGGGATTGGGGTCTTCATTTCTTTTGATTGTGAATTGTATTTTGTGCATAAGATAAAGTTAAGTGCTGCTACTATTTATGGTGCACTTCTGGAGATAAAACTCGGAAACTTCATAGATAAGAAAAGGTTTAGTGCCACTTGAAAATTTAAAAACAGTAGTCAATGTTTTTTTTTTTTTTTGGGGGGGGGGGGGGGGGGGGGCTGCTATTGTTAACATTTTGACTGAAGATCACATTGTATACTGTTTAAGACCGAATTGAAGTCAGAGATACCAGCTGTAATAACAGGACTTGGCACTTCCATTTCTAGTTTCTATCTTGCTTCCTTTTAATTTCTTGATATTTTTACATGTGTTTATGATATTTTCACATGATCTTCTCTCATATGAGAATAAAATGAGTTATATTTTCATGTGAAAATATAAAAAACAAATGTGGTAATAATGCTCCCTTTAAGCTTAAATAGACGAAGAACGACATAAAGGACTTCGAACTAGAGTTTGAGTTAGGAGGATATAAAAGAGTAGATCTTCATTACTATTTTTTATAATTGAAATGAGAAGCTGACTTTGAGTAGATTGGAGTTTTCACAATAAGAAGAGAAGATAAACAGATAAATAGATTGGAGTTTTCAGTGCTTTGCATGGTAGTGATGTGTAGTGCAGAGATCATTGAGCTGCCTAGTATATATATATATATATATATATATATATATATATATAGAGAGAGAGAGAGAGAGAGAGAGAGGCCGGATCCTGTCCGGACTCCCGGACAGGTTTAAAATCCTGACATTTTTTTTTTGCTTTTTTTGTTAAACAACTAAAAAAAATTATGGAATTGGAATTTTTACATAATACAGTGTTTTGGGCGTGATTTGAATGCCTATACCAAAACATTTTTGTACAGTCTGGGCAGACTATACATACATTGGTTGGTATATGTATTAAAAACACACCCAAAACACTATATTATGTAAAAATTTCAGTTCCATAATTTATTTATTTTTAGTTGTTCTAAAAAAAAGTCAGCATTTTAACAAAATGCGAGGAGTCCGGACTGGATCCGGACTATATATATATGGGTTGGTCCCATAAATGGGTTTATCCCTTGGGATTAAGCCTGACAAAATATTGTTATGAGTTGGTTTTGGTTTTTAAAATATGGTTATGGTTCCATTTAATAACTAAAATTATATTAATCATTTTTAATATGGGTTGTGTGGATTGGAACTATATGGTTATGGTTCAAAACCATATTAACCATATTAACCATTTTAAGATGTTTTGACTTTTAAACATAACTTTTGAAAAATGAAATTGTGACCGTCACAATTAAATTAATTAAGTAATAATATGATATAAAAATTATTAATATAAATAATAAAATGCTAAAAAACTATACTAATAAAATTTTAAATTGAAATTATTAATACACTTCCATATTTAAATAATTTTTCAAAATTATTATTAACCTGCTAATAGAAAGGTTGGAATTCAAAATACACCATAGTATAATTCTATGAATGTCGTTTAAATATTGAAACATATTTATAATTCTTTTGTAACTAGAATACTAGTATAATTCTTTTGTAACTTGAATACTAGAATTTACATAAACTGACATACAAAGAACAATATTAATCACCCAAAATAAGAACATATTAATTTATAGAACATACAAGATAAGTAGAAAACTGAACCATATAATTCTATAAACCATATTAAAATTTAATTAATTAGATAGACATATTAAAATTTATTACAAAATTAGACACATATATATATATATATATGAGATTCCATCCACAGTAATCGGTTGTTGGGGAGCAATCCATTTTGGCCAGCTGTTATTACATGTACCGGCGGCCTTAGACAATTTTTTTTATAAGTTGGTACAGGTAGTAGTGGCTGGCCAAAATGGGTTGCTCTCCAACAACCGATTACTGTGGATGAAATCCCTATATATATATATATATACTGATTACTGATTTTTCGTTCGTGCAGAAGGAATCAAATCGGGTTTACATGTATATTATATTAATTTTAGTTGTTGAAGTTTAATTTTAAAAATATTATATAAATATAACTGACAAACTTTAATATTCCCAATTCTTTTTTTCAAAAGAGGAAAAAAAGTCCAGCAGAAATATGACTTCCTTGGGGACCCTACTATGGTATTCAGCCCTCTTTGCGACTTGACACAAAATAATACCGGTGTCTATCACGATTAAATAGAACCAAGAAGCTAGCTAAGATAATACAAACAATTCGAATTTATTACAAAATGTTAAACAACTTTTTGATTTGGATTGAAATGAAATATGGGTTTAAAAATGATTAACCGATTCAGAATTTTATTTGTTTTAAAAATATGAGTCCAAATTTTTCCAAACCTGAATAAATAAAAATGGTTAACCAACCCATTTGGTTCCAGTTAATATGGTTTGACCCAACAGTTAATTAATTATATTGTCAGGTCTACTTGGATATTTATTCAATATGATTAGATATAGAAAATAGAAGTCTATGGATGAGCATGAAGCACTCCAAGATCCAATCCTTACGTGTAGGAATTTATTTTATTGCATATCGTAACCGAATATCAAAACAACATAATTTAGGGGAAACAACATGTGATGGAGAAATTACAAACATTTTAAACAATGATAAACCCTATGAAAGCCAAAAGAAGTCCACATCTAGGATACTGACGAAAAAGTAGGAATACTTTGCTCATGCCAGAAGAAATTTTCAGCATCAATCATGTTCTTTACTTGGACCAACCTCTTGAAATTACTCTTGAAGTATCTAGTACCCCAAATGCTTGCTTCTTCATAGGTTTTGTTGGCTACTCCCAACTCAAGATCATTATGGTTCACATAAGAACGTCTAGGATTCTTTGAAACATAAGGAGTTAAGTAGGCCGATAAGCTTCTGAGCCATTTCAAGCGACTCCTTTGTGTCACAGCTGGTGTTTTTCCTTCCCAGTATACCCCTTGGAACAACATATACAAGTTCCCAGCTCTATGTGGGAATGGAATTGCAGCCTCTGAGATTGTATCCATCTTTCCACCATATGGTGTCATCACTAACTTTGCTGCCCCTACCTCTTGCTGGATTAGCCTTTTCCATATCCCTTCAAGTCCTTTCTTGGAAATCGGCTCTTGTACATAATCTGATTTCCCCTTGAAATATAACTTGGGAGGAAAATCTCTGTTCAGCAACTCCTCGAGTGACTCTCCCTTGGGGAAACCAACATCCCCAGCAAACCAAAGTGTAGATTTAGCCCAACTCATTTCTAGGCAGTTTTCTTTCACCAAACTTAACTCGGGAAAGCCATTTTGCATAATACGTAGTAGTCCATTAGCCCGACCAAGGAACAAGGCTTGGAAAGAAACTAGTACAGTTTTTTTCTTACCATCTGCAGTTAAATTCACAGGGGTCATTAGGGCTCTTACATATAGATTTCTCTCAGTATTCGGGGCAAAATATTGAAACCGATGAACAAGGTTGGTTGCGTCTTGTTCTAATGTCCTTTTAACCTCAAAGACAGTTACAATTGTAGGCACAGGAACTAACTTTATCTTCCAGGCTAGAATAATTCCATAGCTAGAGGCTATTCCTCCTCTAATGGCCCAAAACACATCCTCGCCAATAGACTGCTTGTCATTATATATATTCCCATTTTTGTCCATGAACTGAATATCAATGACATTATCGGCTCCAAGACCATATTTTCGTTTCAACGTGCCATACCCTCCCCCACCGAGGAATCCACCAATACCAATAGTGCTCCAAACACCTCCAGGAAAGCCTAAAGTGCTGCTTTTCTCCGCAATTCTGTAATACAATTCACCAATAGTTGCACCACCTTGAACCCAGGCAGTGCCATTTTCAGCATCAACTGTGATGTTACGAAAATTAATGAGATCAATCACGGCGAATGGAACTTTTGATGTGTAAGAAAGACCCTCAAAGTCATGACCTCCTCCGCGTATTCTAACTTGCACGCCATGGTCCCTGGCGCAACCAAGGGCTATCTGAATATGGAATTCTTCGGTTGGTGTAACAATGACTGCAGGTTTAGGGGTTGCAGGTGATGCAAATCGGAGATTTTGAATTGAAAAATTCAAGATTGATGTGTATGAAGTGTTTTTAAGAGTGTAAACAACTTTGGAGGTAGTGACATCCACATAATGAGGAGGAGCGAGAAGGCATTGTACAAAATTTTGATCAGCTGCTGCTGCCCCCTCTAAACTCACTAGGAAGAGAAAATAAACTGATAAATAGATTGGAGTTTTCATTGCTTTGCTTCGTAGTGATGTGTAGTGCAGAGATCATGGAGCTGCCTAGTATGTGTATATATAGGGCTATATGTATATACACAGCTGTGTATTACACAGTAGGCCTATGACGACAGATTTTTTGGGTTATAGCGACTGGTAAATTGTCGTCATAGCCCAGAATAGCTATGACGACGGGTGAAACCGTCGCTATAGCCCAAAAAATCGTCGCTATAACTTACTGTGTAATCCACAGCTGTGTACATACATTTTTTCCATATATATATATATATATATATATATATATATATATATATATATATATATCCATCCACAACAACCGATTGTTGGGAGCAACCCCTTTTGGCCCAGCCGCTACAACCTGTAGCGGCCTATAAAAAAAAATTGTCTAAGGCCGGTACAGGTTGTAGCGGCTGGGCCAAAAGGGGTTGCTTCCCAACAACCGGTTGCTGTGGATGGAATCTCATATATATATATATATATATTGGTATTACTATTTACTGACATGAACAATGATAAAAGACTTAACAGAGGAATGGGATATATTAATAAATTAGTGCAACTTGAAAATAAGTACTACAACTCTATTTAATGATTTTTGTGTTAAAAGTATTTAATCGAGATCAACCCACTCTTCATTTCCCATCCCCCAACGACTCTTTTAACTTTCCAGCAAGAATGGTTGGATTTTTGTTTTTGTCTACAAGTGGCCTTTAGATTTGTCAGAAAAAAAGATCGTTGAAGACTTTAAATTAATGCAGAGGAGGTGGAATTGCGAGGACTATGAATTAGGGGGTAATCGTGTTGCGTCTGTGTGAGTTATTTTTTTTTTTTTTGGAAATTGATATTTTCTCATCATATTGTGTAATTTCTACCCACAATTTATTGATGTGTTAGATTTTTTATTGGCTCAATACATGTTTTCTTGTTTGGCATCTTTTGGCGGAACTTGCATCTATTGTTTTTTTTCGGAGGTGGTTAGCATGAAATTTATTTTTAAATAAATTAGTTAATAGAGTGTTGACACGCATGCGAGACTTTATATGTCAGTATTTTATTGGTCAATTAACCAGTTTATCAAAAAATAAACTACATGTTAACCGAATCAATTTGTTTATTGTATAATAAAAATATACTTTCTATTCTACAAAAATAATCTCATTTGTAAAATTTGTAAACTTCAAGATATGTTTTTTTTTCATGTCTATTTCTAAATATAATTAGTGTTTACTTTAATAATAATGGCATATAATAGTAAAATTTTATTTTTATACATGAGGACATTGTCAACTCTTGGTTAATTTTTTTTACAAAAGGCACTCTTTTGTAGATCGGATAGAAGTCTCTTTTTCTTTTATGTACTCTTTTTTCAGTGATGAAACAAATTTCTTGTGAAAGTGAAAATCACAAGAAAAAGAAAGCTCAGTATACGGGTATTTACATATTCCTCAGTCCTAATTATTTAAAGTTCATTCAAATCTAGGAGTATTAATGACATTTTTTCCAAAATTACCCCTCATTAAACTCTCTCCTTATCCCAACAAAAAAATTTAAAGGTATTATAGACAATTGAGTATTATATTTAATATTTTCCAATCATTATCTTAATTCTTGTGCTACTTCTAAAACGTCAAATAATTAGGGACGGAGGGAGTATATATTAACATATTTCTTCTCTCCAAGATTTTTTGTGTGTGTAGGGTGGGGCGTGGGGGTGGGGTGGGGCGTGGGGCCATCACCATTGAAAGGTTAGTAGTACTAGGCTACTAAAATCCAATATAGCCAAATCTATAATGTAACTTGTGATCCGCAACTCTTTGGCTTTTCATTCAGCCTTGGCTGTGGACTGTGGTGGTGTACTCTTGTTCTTGTATAAGATTGAGGTTTGAACTACGGCTGAACATAAAACACAAGAACACAGGAGAGCATATAAAAACAATGCAACTCTTATTCTCATTGCAATGATAAATACTATTTTGCACCAACATGTAGAACCGGTTCAGGACACTCACATAATGCATCTAAACTTGGACCGCCAAATGACTTGACAAATTTAAACAATTATACATTAACCCAAACAACTCCAAAAGAAATCCACAGTACAGTTTTACGATTATCAATATTACATAAACAGAACTATTAACATAAGACCACTTAATGATATCACCTACATACAGCAGCAGTTGCAACGCCAGGCAGATTAATATGCTGCCACCGCTACAACTTAAAAACCATGTATCTTGATGTGTTCCTTCTTCACAATACCAGCCTGTTGACATGAAAAATACATAAAAAAATTATATAAGAAGACAAAAAGATATAGTAATGGACATTGTACAATATGCAGTATGAAGAATTACTTGAACAAGGAAGGTCGAGACGTTCTTCCGCTGATCACCTTGAAGTTGGATAACCTGCACCCATAAAACAATTCTTAGGAATTGTATACATGATTACGATTAAAGGAAAGAAAAAGAGTCGGTAGGAAGCAGAACATGCCCACCTTGCCCAGCTCAGGGTCTTGGACTACAGTACCATTACAGCAAAACTCCTTCTTAAGGTCCTTAAGAATCTTACTATAGCTGAATTCTTTCTTCAAACCTTGGACAGTTGTCAGGCTTTTCCTACCATTGCGCTGCTGTATACGAATATGCACGTATTCCTTTGACCCAGCACTCGAGTCCTCAGCATTTGCCTCAGCAAAGGGATCTGTCCATACCATCATCCATCATCCATAGAACAAATATAAAACTCCATTCAGATTTTCAACTAAGAGAAACACACGAAAAAACATAAGGCGGGCAGGAAACACATCCCTCAGAGTGGTGATATGAAATTCCTTCAGAGTGGTGATATTAAATTTCGTAGGCAGCTTCAAACACATTAACGATACTAAAAAATCATTTTCTATCCTGAGCTTAAAACTTTGGTGCTTCTGTGGCTTCAATACAGGATCTTATATCACAGTAAAGCTTAAAAATTGTATCTATCATTAGAGAGCAAAAGGCTGAGACCAATGATTCTGATATTATAACAAATAGCAGCCAACAAACAATAGAAACAAGAAACTTTTTGCCTTTAAAGACGGGATACATGAATAGAGCTTCAAAAAACGTACCGAAGGTTGTAGGGACCTGGATGTCAAGCTCAGACATGAACCTTGGCTTCTAGTATTGACGTAACAAAGTACCAAAAGATATTACTTTTTTCCTTTTATCAGAAACACACACAGCTGAACCGAAAAATCAGTAATCCATTAGCTATTAACCAACAGCTAGTAAAAGATAAATATAGACAAACTTGCAGGAAAAAAAATGAATCAAAATCTACAGTTAATGGTCTCCAATTATTTGGACAACCAAATCATTTTTTTATAATTAAAATTGGGGTTCAAGTATCATAATACAGATCCAAACAAGTAAAATTCCCAAGAATCTTCCCAACTCTTAAAGAGATCTTAGATGTATATAACCTTCACACACATCATAGCAAACTCCTAAGAAGTGATGAAGCTTCCTGAAGGACTACCTATGCCACTAAATTAATTATCACTTTGATCTCTTTCTTGCTTGTTCTTGCATGAAAAGGTAAGACTAACATTGTCATGCTGAAATAAAAATTAAATCCTCACGTCTGATTAAACCCAATTCCTGACATGGTACCCTCTCCGGTTCTCTTCAAACAAATAATCAAAAGCGGATCCTAATTATCACAAATATCCTAGAATTCTATAAAAGATCAGTAAATTTTGGTGCTTTATGCAAGTTGCATGCTTTCAGTACCAACCCAAATTTTCAGCTTTTTAAAATGGCATATCTTTTTATCTAATCGTCCAACACAACTTTTTCATTTCAGCTTGATGAATTCCTAATTTCTTTCCTTCACATGCAGGGACCACGCACGGATGTCATTATGTGTGTGTTTGTGCGCACGCGTGTGCATGCACATGTGTATGCCTGCAAGTAAATGGACTAACTAGATCTTACATCTAATAACAGTCATTGTGTTATCAGCTTGACTAAATTACTATTTCAATGCAAATTGCTGACTACAAATCCTAAGAAATGAAAGCCAATAAAGAAAAATTATACTCATACCCATAACAGAAAATACATCATCCATTCATTGAACACGCTAAACAAATGCAAATAAAAATCAAAGTTTGCCCGTTATATGAGGCCATATTAAGTAGTAATCAAAAAATTATTCTTCTGGGATCAAATACCGTAAAACAATAAAAGAAAATAAAGACATACAGAAACCCTTAAAAAACAATACAATAAATACCATGGAGGCATATACCAAGATCAAAAGGGGGCAAATTCAACAGAACATGAACTGAAATAAAGATGGTAATTGTCCAACAAAATTATGGAATCTGAATATATGTATAATACAGATAGCGGGAATGAACAAAATTAACAATTCAATTACACCAAACAAACAACAACCATAATAAGAAATCCAAAGGAGAGATCAAGGAAAAATGAAAAAGATAACGATCGATTTCGATTAATCAATACAATCCAATTGAATAAAATAATAAAATACCAATACAATCTAAAACTGCCGTACCTGATCGGAGAAGGAGAGAGAAAACAAGCGAGATTGAAATGGGAACGGAGAGATGTATTTATCTTGTCTTGTGAAAAATGAATGAAAAAAGAAAGCCCTAAATTGGATTTGATGGTATTGACCACAGAATTGGCCACTATATATTAGGAATCTCTGGTAATTCCGGTAATTACTCCATGGTAGAAGTCAAATGTCATTTCCATGTTTTTTCCTAGTTACAGGAAACATTTTTTACAATTTCATAACATATACTAATTATTTTTATATACATAAAATAATAAATAAATATATCATTTAATAAAATTTATTTATATTTTTTTAAAAAATAAGAGAATTCATTATTTCATGTAATCTTTTGGCGCCATTAAAGTTAAATTTTTTTAAAAAAATTCTACTTTATTTCTTCTATTTTTTTTAAAGTTGTATGAAAAATATATTTAAGATATCTTTTTGAGGACAGAGACAATATTTGTTTAGTAGAGTGGAGTAGTGGGTAGTGATGCCATGAAATATTTCTAAATTTAAAGATTTTGAATTTAAAGATTTTGATAAAAATATTTTTATAAGAAAGTTATAATACTATTTTTTTATTTTACTAAATGTGAATTAAATATATTCTTATGCAAACCCAAAAAAAATAGAAGAGAAAATATTAAATACATTTTATTGTGTGCATACATATTAATACGCTTTTGAGGACAAAACAATTTTTATATAACATTTTAATATGCTTAAGCCATATTTTATAAGACAAATCTTTTTTGTACTTGAATTATATTTTACGAGATGGAGTATTTTTAATTATTTACATAATAATACTGATAATACTCTTCAATATAAAATTATAAGTAAAACTATAAAAAATATAAAATTATAAGTAAAACTATAAATAAAATAAAAATAATAATACTCCATCCGTTCCAAAATAAACGTCCTAATTAGTTTCGGCATGCTGATTAATAAAATTTTCTTTTATCTAAATTATCTTTTTGATTACTTATTAATTGAAGTATTTTTTCACTTTTCTATGACTCTAATAATTACTTTTTCACTTTTCTATGATCTCAATAATTACTTTTTCACTTTTTTATGACCCCAATAATTATTTTTTCACTTTTCTATGACCCTAATAATTACTCTTTTCTATGTCATTTAATTCTATATATATATTTTTTTGAACTCTCACATTCCCAATAAGTATATTAAATAGATTATGAGGTGGGTGAAGCAACGTTGTTGGGACCGTTGTTGGTACGTATGACTACGAAAAAGATTTAAACGATCCGATAACGTATAAAAACCTCACAAGACCGACAAAAGAGTTATGCTGATCTTCATCGAAATGACGTGGAATTCGATATTGGAGATCATGTGTTGTTACGTGTTGCTCCATGGAAAGGAGTTACGAGATTTGAAAAGAGAGGAAAGCTCAATCCTCGATTCATTGACCCATTTTTAATCCTCGATCGAGTAGGGACTGTAGCCTATAGACTCGCTTTACCTCCAAGTATGTCTCGTGTTCATCAGAGCTGGTCCTGAGTTTTACAAGGCCCAGGGCAAAAAATTTCAAGCGGACGGACCGGGTCCAAAATGACCCGGGTTTTGACGGGTTGAAATTGTGAGGCCCGTGGCCCGGGTCGGGCCGAGCCGAGCCGCAGGCTTCTTCCTTTATTTATTTATTTATTTGCAAAATCTTGCTACACCAAAAATAGTAATAATAATAAATATTAAAAATAATAAAATAATTTATAATAAACAATAATTCTAATTACCTACATTAACTATATATCTCAATCAATTAAAATTCTAATAGTATTATAAATTATTTTTAAAGTATATAATCAAATTTAATTTTTTAAAATTAATATAATTTATTTAACTTTTAAAAATATCTAGGATTATTACATATCTACAGATACAAGGATTGTTACAAAATAATTCTATTTGGTACGGATTGTGACTTTTTTGAAGGCGTATTCAACACAAGACATATAATTTACACTATATAACTATATAAAATCACTATATATTAATACTAGTTTGTTTATATAACTATATAAAATTCATTTTAATATCTTTTTGTTAAAGGTTAATTACTATCTCGAGAGCAGTTTTGCCCCTACCCTGGCCATATATTAAGTTCAATTGTCGTATTTTTATTTTAAATGCATATTTATGAAATATCATTAATTATGTAAAATAAATTATACAATTAAATAAAAATTTAAATATGAATAAATTTTTTTATTTTTTATATTTTTAATATACATAAAAAGTCAACTAAATTTTTTATCATATTACGGAGGGAATAATAAATATAATATTAAAACTCATAATCAAAAATCAAAATAGGACTTTTGTATTTTCTTAAGTTGTTAGCATCTATGATATAGAGATGTGTAATATAAATAACTTTTTAATTAAGTATGCCTTATTTTGCAGTTAAACTGTGAATCAAATATTTATTCTCGTCAGTTAATATAAAATATTTTAAATTTTACAGTTAAACCGTGAATCAAATATGAACTGAAAGGGTTGAAGGGTTTTTTCTTTTTTTTTTGTGGCTAAGAGTCTATTTTGATTCTCCATATTAATTTATTGATATATTTTATATTATTTTTTATAATTATTTTTTTATTTTTTTATACACATACATAATTTTTAAAAAAAATTGGGCCCTCCTCAGCTTTGGGCCCTGGGCGGTCGCCCTAGTAGACCTGCCCCAGGGCCGGCTCTGGTGTTCATAACGTTTTTCATATATCCATGTTACGTAAATATGTGAAAGACCCAAATCACATTATTGAGTTAGAATCAGACGAAATAGCGGAAGATTTAACGCATGAAGAGGTTCCTGTTCAAATCTTGGATAAGAAGGAACATATTCTACACTTCAAGGGTATACCTCAAGTCAATGTTTTATGGAGGAACCACGATGTTGAGGAAATGACCTGAGAGTTAAAATCTGAAATGAAATCAAGGTATCCTTACCTCTTCGACATACCAGGTATATACCCTAATTTTGAGGGCGAAATTTCATAAGAAGTGGAGATTGTAAGACCCCAACTTTTATGAATAAAGATGAATTTTCTATAATTATCATTTTTTGAATATTATAGAATGAATTTGATATAATGTTATAGTTGTGGGTAATAGTTATAAATTTTGCAAAGTACGCAAGTTGTTATATAATATTCGATTGGTCGGAAAATATTCGTTTTAACAGGGAATATTCGTACGACGACACAATCTTTGGTGGACCCCAGAACGGAATTATTGTCGGATTGAGAAAACGACAAAAATATTTTATGAAAATAACGGTGGAAATTTTTTCGTTAACTGTTGAAACACCCGTTGTTAAAAGCACAAGAATACGCGTGGTTTCATAGTAGCACACGATATTGATTATTGATGCTTACGTGAGAAGTCACTCAATTTTGTTCAATTATTGCTTCAGTAATTGTTGCATAGTATCTCACGTTAATTGATTCAATTATTGTCGATATTTTATATATTATTAAATCAATAATTGAGACGACAAAGTTATTAACGATGTCTAGAAGTTCTACTAAGGAGAGGTTTGGTCACCTAATTGCGCGCCAATAGGGAGAAATCCTTATTAGAAAGCTCCCTCTTTCCTAGGAACGACCTGATCGATTAATAGTGTGAATTATAATACTGATGATGAAGTTTTGTTTTATTAGTATTATTAATGTAATAAACCAGAAAGCTTTTTATATAAAACAGAATACATTTATAAAGTTATTCGTTTTATTAAACTATAAATAGAATATATTATATTTTATTATGCATAGTGTTTTGCATAGTAATTTTTTTTATATAAAACAGAATACTTTTATAAAGTTATTCGTTTTATTAGACTATAAATAGAATATATTATATTTTATTATGCATAGTGTTTGTATAGTGCATGCATAGTATTTTGCATAGTAAATTTTTTTTTATATAAAACAGAATACTTTTATAAAGTTATTCGTTTTATTAGATTATAAATAGAATATATTATATTTTATTTAAAAGATTTTGTTTTATTAGAATATTTTATAGTAAACCAATCTAGACCGTCCGTTTAAAAGTAAATCAATCTGGACCATTCAGGAATTAGTTACTATTCAGTCCATTCTCCTATAAATAGAAACTCATTCCTTCATTATTTCTTACGAATTTACTGAAACTCTAGAGAGAGAAACTATAGAGAGAAAGAAGAAAAGTATTCTTCTACTTCACTACTCCTATATCCAGTTGTTCTAATGTAAGGGGTATTATTTCTTTCGTATTAATGAAGAGAACTTCTGTTATTCCATTTTTTATTCTGTTGGAATAACCTGTATACGCGGTCTACCCTATACTTGGTGAAATTCCTCTGTTATTCCATTCTTTATCATTATGTTGGAATAACCTATCTATGAGAAGTACCGCATACATGATGAAATTCTTCTGTTATTTCATTCTTTATTATTCTGTTGGAACATCCTGTCTGTGAATTTACGCATGACCTGGTTCTGTTATTTATTATTCTGTTGGAACATCCTGTCAGTGCGAATTTCGCATGACCTGGTTCCGTTATTTATTATTCTGTTGGAATATGATGTCTGTGCGTTTACGCATGACCTGGTTCCGTTATTTATTATTCTGTTAGAATAACCTGTCTGTGTGGTCTATCGCATGCCTGGTGATTTCTTTTGTTATTCCATTCTTTATTATACTCAGTTGATTAAAGTTTTGACTTTTATACTCCATGAAATTAGTGTAATATCCTTGATATTTGTGCTTCATCCAATATCTTTTCATGGAAATATTCTTCTGAGCATTCTTGAATTTTACTCTATAAAGAAGTATCATGTTGAAAATTTGGAAGTTATTAGTTCTTGGATAAATTAATTCTTGAACTTGTTTTATTGAATTCGTATATCATTGTCATCATCCTCATGTTTATATTATGTTGAAAGTCATCTGTGGCCTGTAGTGCATAGATGGACTTGGTATGATTATGACTAGGGATTAATCGGTATAATCAAGACCGTAATGTTACAAATGATGTGGTAAAAGTGCTCATTAGCCCGTAGTGCATTGATGAACAGTTGTTGGCATGATCATGACCATTGATGAATACACGAATATCCTTGGCCCGTAGTGCATGGATAATTTGTGGTTGTGATACTAATGAATATCCTTGGTCGTAGTGCATGGATGATATGGATTATTTATTAAGCTGAGTCCCAGCGATAAAAGTGATGAAAAATCTTTTAAATCATAAAAGATAGTAGATTTTATTCTCTACTTGACTCTTTTAATGGATTGCTTGTTCAGCTACAGTTAAACTTGATGTTTGTTATATTGTATCAGTTTAACACTGTTGAAGGCTAACGATAATTTATTATGAATTATCTTAGTCATAATATTTCTTACTGGGCTAGTTGAGCTCACCCTTTTATTTTCATTATTTTCTTCAGGAAATGAGAACTTAGCAGGGACTAGTCGGGGAACGGAGTGACGGTCCAGATAATAGCATTAGTAGTCCTCACTATTCTGTTAAATAGTGTGATAATAAATGTAATGAGTACTCAATTGAGTGTGGATATTGTCCAGATGACAATATCTGTATTAAAACTCACAGCATATGTTTTGTTGTATTTTACACGACTGTTGTATAATTAAGTTGTATTTAAATTTTGTACCATGTATTTGGCGACTCAAGATAGGTGATGTATACCTATTTTGGGGGCGTCACAGTTGGTATCAGAGCTTAGGGATATGATCCCTGGCTAAGATGTGAGACAAGATTAGGAGGGGAGAGACGGAGAATTCCTTCACTAGTATGACCTACCTAAGTTTATTTGGTATTTAATTGATCTGTCAGAGTATAAGGATAATATGTGATATGTTAATTAACCCTTATTTTGTGGCAGTATTTGAAAATGACATCTGAGAATGTTGAGAACATCAATGGAGCACAGGAGACTGTTGAGTCTCCACAGATCAATAATCAGGATAATATGCATCAGGAAGGCGACAATCCTCAGGCAAACAACAACACTGACCAGATGATGAACGATGAAATGTTCAGAGGCTTTATGCAATTCGTACAACATCAGGCAAGAGCGTCTCCTGTACAAAATGCAAGTGAAAACACTGGCAACTCTCGGACGGTCACCGTTAAGCAGTTCAAGGAACTGGGATCACCGGAGTTTTTTAGAGAGCCAAAACCACTTAAGGCGGAGACGTGGATAAAGCAGATCTGCAAGATATTTGATGTCCTGGGATGCTCCGAGGAGCAAAAGTTTCCCTTTTCCACCTTCATGTTGCGTGTAGAGGCAGATTACTGGTGGGAATCTATAAAACGAACTCAACCTGCCGCACTGAAGATGACTTGGGAGAAGTTCCAAGAATTTTTCAACGACAAGTACTTTCCCGAAAGTATTCGTCACATGAAAGAGGTAGAGTTCATCAAGCTGGAGCAAAACAACATGACCATGTCGCAGTATGAAGCCAAGTTTGCCGAGTTGTCCCGGTTTGCGTCCCATTTGGTTAATAATGAGGAGAGAATGACGCGAATGTTTCTAAGAGGTTTGAAACCCGAGATACGTCAATATCTTATCTCTCATAAACTGTGTTTGTATTCAGATGTTGTTAATAGGGCTCAATTATTGGAGCGCGATAATGAGTCAACACAACCAAAAGAGAGCAGCCGGTAAAATAATAATACCAGTGATAACAGTCATCGAAGCGATGACAATAAGCGTGGAGAGAATTAACATGCCAGAAATGGTAACCACTTCGGTGGTAATCATGGCCAAAACAATAAGAATGGACATTTCAAGAAGAGGAGATTCAACAATGATGGAAAGACGTCATCACCAACACCCGTTCTTAAGGAAGGAGAATGACCACCTATCATATGCTTCAAATGTGGAGGGGAGGGACACATCAGTCCAAACTGCGCGATGCCGTCCAAAACATGTTATAATTATGGAAGAGAAGGTCACCTAGCCCGATTTTGTCATTCACCGAAGACAAGTTTAGCTAGGATGGAGGCACCAAAGGACGTCCCAGAAAATTCAAAGCCAGTAGTGCAAGGGAGAGCATTTGTCGTGACCTCCCAGAAAGTAAGGAACCAAACGAGGTCATCACGGGTAAGTTTATCATAAACTCTAGCAAAGTATATACCTTATTTGATATCGGTTATATCCATTCTTTTATTTCTCCTACTTGCGCTCAATGTTTAAATTTAACTCAGGAGGAATTGGACTTTGACTTATCTGTTGAAACTCCGTTGGGAGAAACCTTCATTACATCCACTGTTTATAAGTCTTATTTGGTTCAAATTGGTACCCTCACATTACCTGTCGATCTTATTTTATTGAAAATACTTGCATTTGACGTAATTCTAGGGATTGATTGGATAACTACTCATCAAGCAAAAATTGATTATTTTCGTAAGGTTGTTAGCTTTCATATTCCTAACCAACTTATTATGCGAATTCAAGCAAACAAACCATTAAAATCAATCACTGTCATCTCAAGCCATAAAGCTATTCGTTTATTAAAAAATGGATGTCAAGCTTTCTTAGCTCATGTCACGGATCTAAACAAAAATACGTCAGTTTTGAATGATATTTCTATTGTTAATGAATTTCCTGATGTATTCCCTGAAGAACTTCCTTGTGACGCCCCCAAAATAGGTCCAATCCACCCAACCTATTCTGAGCCGCCAAATACATGGTACAGAAACAACTACAACTTCATTATTACAATTGTCGTGCAAAATATGACAACACATACTGTGCGTTTAAATACAAATATTGTCTTCTAGACAATATCAACACTCAAATGAGTCCTCATTACAATTATTGATACACTATTTTACAGAATAGTGAGGACTACAATAACCACTGCCTTGGAACATCATTCCACACCCTGACTACTCCTCGCTATATTCTCGCTTCCTGAGAAGAAAAATGGAACAAAAAGGAAAAGGGTGAGCTCAACTAGCCCAGTAAAGAATATTATGACTAAGATAATGTACAACAAATTATCCTTAGTCTTCAACAGGGAAAAATATGATAAAATACAATAGACAATAAGTTTTAGATCAACAACTGCAGCGGAAACAATAATTCATTAGAAGAGTTAAGTAGATAATGAAATCTACTATCATCTATGAATTTAAAAGTTCATCATCGATATTTTATCCCTGTAACATCAATCAATATACATCTTGAATTAAATAGTCATCTTTGCACTACAGGCCAAAAATATTAATCAGTCGGTCATATTCATCTCAACACATGTTCATCTTTGCACTACGGGCCAAAGATATTCATCAAGAAATCATTCATCTTTGCACTACAGGCCAAAGATATTCAGTAATATCATCATTTAGGACTGAGGATGATAAAAAATATTTAAAAAAAAACGAATCCAGTGAGACAAAAGAACAAATATTAAGGATTCGTACTTCGATTTATCCATGTTCAAAAATACTCCATAATAAACTATTGTGGAGCAGAATTCAAAAATAAATATCAAAACATAGATCCAATCAAAGATATGAATCATAACAAACAATCTTGGACACAGAAAATAAAATTTAATTTTTCTGTGAATAGTGTCGTAATTGTGAATAGTGTCGTATACGTGAATAGTACCGTATACGTGAATAGTAACTGACACTAAAAGATAGAAATTTCACACAAAAAAATCATCATGCTTCGTGAATAGTACACATGAATAGTAACTCGTGAATAGTAACTCATAAATAATAACACGTGAATAGTAACTCCGACATAAAAGATAAGAATTTCACAAGAACAATCTTACCAATATTCTGGTATAATGATATTGAAAGAAATAATATCATTTATAAAAAAAATAACATCTCTTACCTCAAAAGAGTAGTACTTTTGGATGGAATATCAGATATAACGTTGAAAGGAACTTGCACCGTATAGCAACACTCAAAGTATCAAAATACCCATAAGAATATGCTCGATAATATAGAGAGAGAAAACTTCAGTTTCTGGTGTGATTTTCAATTCTAACATAAGCACCCTATTTATAGAAAAATGCTTAGAACACCAAAGCAGAAAGTAAGAATATTCCACGACCAAACGAATATTCCCCGACAACAATGAATATTTTATAACCACTTGCTTATTTAAAATAATTGTGCATTTTACCTATAACTAACCACATTAATCAAATAAACCCTTACTATTTCAAAATAATAAATAAAGGAAATTCCATTTTATTTAAAAAAATTCGGGGTCTTACATTCTTGGCCTACCCCCAGAGCGTGAAATTGAATTTTGTATCGACCTTGAACCCGGTACAAAACCTATTTCCAAAGCCCCATATCGAATGGCTCCTATTGAACTTCAGAAGTTAAAGACCCAACTGCAGAAATTGTTAGACATCGGTTTCATTCGTCCTAGTACGTCTCCTTGGGGTTCTCCTGTTCTATTCGTGAAAAAGAAAGACGGGAGTATGCGACTTTGTATTGATTATCGGGAGTTGAATCATGTCACCATCAAAAATAGGTACCCATTGCCACGTATTGATGACCTGTTTGACCAGTTGCAAGGCGCCAAATTCTTTTCAAAGATTGATTATCAGGAGTTGAACCATGTCATTATCAAAAATAGATATCCATTTCCTCACATTGATAACATGTTTGACCAGTTACAAGGCGCCAAATTTTTTTCAAAGATTGATCTTCTTTCCGGATATCACCAATTGAAGATTAGAACCGACGACATTCCAAAGATGGCTTTCAGAACTCGGTACGAGCATTATGAATTCCTAGTCATGTCTTTTGGATTGATTAATGCTCCTGCTGCCTTCATGGATATGATGAACCGAGTATTCAACGAATATTTGGATCACTTTGTGGTCGTCTTTATTGATGACATCCTAATTTATTCCAAAAGCCGTGAAGATCATGAGCAACACTTGAGGCTGATACTTCAAAAGCTTCGTGAATATAAACTTTATGCCAAGTTAAAGAAATACGAGTTCTGGCTTGAGAAAGTAGCATTCCTTGGACACGTGGTATCAAGTCATGGAATATCTGTTAACCCAGCAAAGATTGAAGCTATTCAAATATGGGAGCAACCTAATTCAATGACCGAAGTATGTAACTTTCTCAGCTTAGCTGGTTATTATCGGAGATTCGTAGAAGGGTTTTCTCGAATCGATACTCCCTTAACTCAGCTGACTCGGAAAGATACAAAATTCGGTTGGAACGAGGAATATGAGAAGAGTTTTTAAGAACTCAAGAGGAGACTCATTTCAGCACCTGTTTTGATAATACCATCTGGTTCGGAGGGATTTGTCATCTACAGTGATGCTTCAGGCAAAGGGTTAGGATGTGTTCCCTTGCAATATGGGAAAGTCATAGCCTATGCCTCATGACAACTCAAAGAATATGAGAGGAATTATCCTACTCATGATCTAGAGTTGGCAGCAGTCATTTTTGCATTAAAGATTTGGAGGCATTACTTGTATGGGGATAAAGTGGAGATCTTTACGGATCATAAAAGCCTCAAATATTTCTTTACTCAAAAGGAACTCAACATGCGATAACGACGTTGGCTTGAACTATTGAAAGATTATGATCATACCATCCAATATCACCCTGAAAAAGCGAACATGGTAGCTGACGCATTGAGTAGAAGATCGTACGCGGGTACAAGTTTGATATTGTCAACGCAGAGGCCCATTTTGTATGACTTGCAAAGGATGGAGATAGAGATAAATACTCCAGGGACCCACGTGATGATGGCGAATATACGAGTAGAACTGACTTTAATCGATAAAGTTAAAGCTACTCAAGCTACAGACTTGGAGCTGATGCATATGAGGAAGAAAGTACAAGAAGGTGCTATGCCGGAAGCAAGAATCGATGAAGAAGGAATACTTCGAGTCAACTCCAGACTTTGTGTTCCTAACGATCCTGAGTTAAAGTACAAAATTATGATGGAGGCGCATAACACACCATTTGCAATCCATCTTGGGAGTACCAAAATGTATCATGATCTTCGACATACATTTTGGTGGAATAATATGAAGAGAGAGATAGCGCTGTTTATCTCAAGGTTTTTAACTTGTCAACGAGTTAAGGCAGAACATCAAGTATCAAAAGGTCCATTGCAACCACTTAAAATTTCAGAATGGAAGTGGGAGCACATTACCATGGATTTCGTTACTGGTCTTCTCAAGGTTTCTCAAGGCATAGATGCAATTTGGGTCATTGTTGATAGGTTGACCAAGTCTGCTCATTTCTTACCAATACGAAAAACTTATACACTTGAATGTCTTGCTCGTATGTACATAAACGAGATTGTTAGACTACATGGTATGACAGTATCCATAGTTTTTGATCGAGACCCAAGATTCACTTCATGATTTTGGGTTAGTTTACAAAAAGCTATGGGCACGGATTTATGATTTAGTTCAGCATATCATCCTCAGACAGATGGATCAGAGAGGACTATTCAAACTCTTGAAGATTTATTAAGACTCTGTGTTCTTGACTTCAAGGGAAGTTGGGATAAGTTCTTACCATTGGTGGAGTTTTCTTACAACAACAGTTATCAAACAAGTATTGGCATGACTCCATTCGAGGCGTTGTATGGAAGAAAGTGTCGTTCTCCAGTATGCTGAGATGAGGTGGGTGAAGCAATGTTGTTGGGACCGGAGTTGGTACGTATAACTACGGAAAAGATTCAAACGATCTGATAACGTATAAAAACCTCACAAGACCGACAAAAGAGTTATGTTGATCTTCATCGAAAGGACGTGAAATTCGATATTGGAGATCATGTGTTGTTACGTGTTGCTCCATGGAAAGGAGTTACGAGATTTGGAAAGAGAGAAAAGCTCAATCCTCGATTCATTGGCCCATTTTTAATTCTCGATCGAGTAGGGACTGTAGCCTATAGACTCGCTTTACCACCAAGTATGTCTCGTGTTCATAACGTTTTTCATATATACATGTTACGTAAATATGTGAAAGACCCGAACCACATTATTGAGTTAGAACCGGACGAAATAGCGGAAGATTTAACGTATAAAGAGGTTCTTGTTCAAATCTTGGATAAGAAGAAACATATTCTACGCTTCAAGGTTATACCTCAAGTCAAAGTTTTATGGAGGAACCACGATGTTGAGGAAATGACCTGGGAGTTAGAATCTGAAATAAAATCAAGGTATACTTACCTCTTCGACATACCAGATACATACCCTAATTTCGAGGGCAAAATTTTATAAGAAGGGGAGATTGTAAAACCCCAACTTTTATGAATAAAAATGAATTTTCTATAATTATCATTTTTTGAATATTATGAAATAAATTTGATATAATGTTATAGTTGTGGGTAATAGTTATAAATTTTATAAAGTACGTAAGTTGTTATATAATATTCGATTGGTCGGGAAATATTCGTTTTAACAGGGAATATTCGTACGATGGCACAATCATTGAAAAAACGACAAAAATATTTAATGAAAATAACGGCGGAAGTTTTATCGTTAACTGTTGAAACACCCGGTGTTAAAATTACAAGAATACGCGTGGTTGCATAGTAGCACACGGTATTGATTATTGATGCTTACGTGAGAAGTCACTCAGTTTTGTTCAATTATTGCTTCAGTAATTGTTGCATAGTATCTCACGTTAATTGATTCAATTATTGTCGATATTTTATATATTATTAAATCAATAATTGAGACGATGAAGTTATTAATATTATTATTTGTAATATTAACGATGTCTAAAAGTTCTACCAATGAGAGGTTTGGTCACCTAATTGCGCGCCAATAGGGAGAAATCTTTATTGGAAAGCCTCTTCTTTCCTGGGAACGACCTGGTCGATTAATAGTGTAAATTATAATAATGATGATAATTTTTTGTTTTATTAGTATTATTAATGTAATAAAACAAAAAAACTTTTTATATAAAACAGAATACATTTGTAAAGTTATTCGTTTTATTAGACTATAAATAGAATATATTATATTTTATTATGCATAGTGTTTTGTATAGTAAAATCTTTTTATATAAAACAGAATACTTTTATAAAGTTATTCGTTTTATTAGACTATAAATAGAATATATTATATTTTATTATACATAGTGTTTGTATAGTGCCTACATAGTATTTTGCATAATAGATTTTTTTATATAAAATAGAATACTTTTATAAAGTTATTCGTTTTATTAGATTATAAATAGAATATATTATATTTTATTTAAAAATATTTATTTTATTAGAATATTTATAGTAAACCAATCTGGACCGTCCGTTTAAAAGTAAATCAATCTGGACTGTTCAGGAATTAGTTACTATTCAGTCCATTCTCCTATAAATAGAAGCTCATTCCTTCATTATTTCTTACGAATTCACTGAAACTCTAGAGAGAGAAACTATAGAGAGAAAGAAGAAAAGTATTCTGCTACTTCACTACTCTTATATCCAGTTTCTTCTATATCAGGTAGGGGTATTATTTCTTTCGTATTCATGAAGAGAACTTCTGTTATATAATTTTTTTATTCTGTTGGAATAACCTGTATACGCGGTCTATCCTATACTTGATGAAATTCTTCCGTTATTCCATTCTTTATCATTATGTTGGAATAACCTGTCTATGCGAAGTACCGCATACATAGTAAAATTCTTCTGTTATTCCATTCTTTATTATTCTGTTGGAACATCATGTCTGTGCGTTTACGCATGACCTGGTTCCGTTATTTATTATTCTGTTGAAATATCCTGTTTGTGCGTTTACACATGACCTGATTCCGTTATTTATTATTCTGTTAGAATAACCTGTCTGTGCGGTCTATCACATGCCTGATAATTTCTTTTGTTATTTCATTCTTTATTATACTTAGTTGGTTAAAGTTTTGGCTTTTATACTCCATGAAATTAGTGAAATATCTTTGATATTTACGCTTCATTCAGTATCTTTTCATAAAAATATTCTTCTGAGCATTCTTGAATTTTACTCCACAAAGCAGTATCATGTTGACAATTTGGACGTTATTGGTTCTTGGATAAATTAATTCTTGAACTTGTTTTATTGAATTTTTATATCATTGTCATCATTCTCATGTTTATATTATGTTGAAAGTCATTTGTGGCTTGTAGTGCATAGATGGACTTGGTATGATTATGTTCAGAGATTATTCGGTATAATCATGATCATAATGTTACAAATGATGTGGCAAAAGTCCTCATTGGCCCGTAGTGCATTGATGGACAGTTGTTGACATGATCATGACCATTGACGAATACACGAATATCCTTGGCCCGTAGTGCATGGATAATTTGTGGTTGTGATACTAATGAATATCCTTGGCCGTAGTGCAGGGATGATGTGTATTATTTATTAAGTTGAGTCCCATCGATAAAAGTGATGAAAATTTTTTTAAATCATAGAAGATAGTATATTTTATTCTCTACTTGACTCTTTTAATGGATTGTTTATTCCGCTGCAGTTAAACTTGATATCTTTTGTATTTTATCAGTTTAACATTGTTGAAGGCTAATGATAATTTATTCTGCATTATCTTAGTCATAATATTTCTTACTAGGCTAGTTGAGCTCACCCTTTTCTTTCATTGTTCCCTTCAAGAAATGAGAATATAACTGGGACGAGTCGGGGAACGGAGTGACGGTGCAGATGATAGCATTAGTAGTCCTCACTATTCTGTTAAATAGTATGACAATAAATATAATGTGGACTTCTTTGAGTGTAGATATTGTCTAGATGACAATATTCTTATTAAAACTCTCAGCTATGTTTTTTCGTATTTTTACACGACCTTTGTATAATTAAGTTGTATTTGAATTTTGTACCATGTATTTGACGACTCAAGATAGGTGATATATACCTATTTTGAGGGCGTCACATCAATTATCAAACAACTTTTTTCATTCAAATTCAGCTCATTCAGATTAATTCAATTTTTATCAAACACTCCCTTACTCACATTTTTTCCGAGTCGAACCCAAATCGTTTGGTTCGATTTACAGTCTAATTGATAGAACCTCCGTCCTAGGATAAAAATGTGTATATTAAGAAAGATAATAAAATAATAAAATTGTTAATATTTAAATTATTATTTAATTATATAGTTTTGACTAGTAATAACTCTATAAATATGAATAAAAAAATATGATAATTAATACTAAAAGTATTATAAATAAATTATTATAAAAAATAAATTATTTAAAATAAGTAGATATTTTACCTGAAATTATTATTTTTATCTTATAAGAAAGCAAGTATTTAATTGGATGAGGATACTTCCTAAATAAACAAACATTTCAACTAACAAATTTTTTTTGTGGGACATTTCCCTGACTCTAGTCACCCTTAAATTTCTCATCCCAATATAGATATACAATTTTCACATCCAAACAGAAAATTGCAATTTCTCATTAGAATTATGATTTTTCAAAACTAAATACTCAAGCAATCACAACACATGAATAAGCAAAACCAAACTTCTTTTTATTATTCACATTTTGAAGACTTAACACCACCACAGGAAAAAGTTGGTTATTACTGATACGAAAATAAAAAGACAAACAAACAACTTTTGCTGAAATATAAAAAACTTGTTAATTAACATTCTTAAAAATCACCACCACGAAGACGCAACACAAGGTGAAGGGTAGATTCCTTCTGGATATTATAATCAGCCAGCGTCCTCCCGTCTTCCAGCTGTTTTCCGGCGAAGATCAACCTCTGCTGGTCTGGCGGAATCCCTTCCTTGTCCTGAATTTTCGCCTTCACGTTGTCAATCGTATCCGAACTCTCCACCTCCAAGGTAATCGTCTTTCCGGTTAGGGTTTTCACGAAAATCTGCATCCCTCCCCTCAACCTCAGCACAAGGTGAAGGGTCGATTCCTTCTGAATGTTATAATCGGCGAGGGTCCGCCCGTCCTCGAGCTGTTTTCCGGCGAAAATCAGCCTCTGCTGGTCCGGCGGAATTCCTTCCTTGTCCTGGATCTTGGCCTTAACGTTGTCGATCGTGTCGGAACTCTCCACCTCCAAGGTGATGGTTTTTCCGGTGAGAGTTTTCACGAAGATCTGCATACCGCCCCGGAGACGGAGGACGAGGTGGAGAGTGGACTCCTTCTGGATGTTGTAGTCGGCTAGGGTTCTGCCGTCTTCCAGTTGTTTTCCGGCGAAGATTAGACGCTGCTGGTCTGGCGGGATTCCTTCCTTGTCCTGGATTTTGGCCTTGACATTATCGATTGTGTCGGAGCTTTCTACCTCCAAGGTAATGGTCTTGCCGGTGAGGGTTTTCACGAAGATCTGCATCTGTAATTTTCAATATAAAAAATATTATCGATTTGAATAAAAACTATAATTTGACCTACAAAATTCAGAAATTAAAGAAATGAAAAAGATTAAATTACCTTGATAGGAAATTTGTTGCTAGGGATTTTGTTTGCTGTGAGATTGAGAGATGAATTGGGGGTTTATTTATAGGATAAAGTATGGAGAGAGAAAGAGGTAATCTAATTCGTCACGGGCACGGCTATGGAAACTTGTTTTGACGGAAATTACTACTTGATGCATTTTCTGATGATATGACACGTGTACGGTTGAGTTGGCATGCATTAGCTACACGGCAATCTTTGGAATAAGGAATCCTAGGTGACGTTAGCTTGTATGTAGGCGTTGGGTTTTCTTAACGGGCGTTCACGAGTATTGGTATATTCATCCTTTCTTGTTTTCTTTTAAAAAATTTCATTTATAAATACTGCCTCGCCGCGACGCCGTCCCATATTATATTATTAAATGTTCTATTTTTTTTTAAGATATTTCAAAATAAAAATTTTATTTTTATATTAATAATTATATTTATTCTATTCTTTCTTTCTCTTATACCCTCATAATATATTTAATATATAAATATTTTTTATCGTCTCATATTTCATATATATTCATACACCTTCGTATTTAAATATGGACATAAATTTGTTTATTATAGTAACAATTTTTATAAATATTACAAATAGTAAATTATTTATATTTCATGTTAATATTTTTTTTAACATATTCTATGTTTACCCTTATAAAGACTAAAAATATTAAGTTTCTTTAAATGCTTAGTAATTGGATTGAAATATATTAAGGATGTACTTTTTCAGTACAATTTTTACATTCTTTATATAATAAAAAAGGAAATTAATATTTTCATAAGTTAGGTTGTGTTTGTTTACCATTTTTTACCTTTGAAAACTTTTTATCTTTTTCGCTCAAACCTAAATACTTGTCTGTCGGGATCGGAGAGAGGAACATCTAAACTATTTATTACAGTAATACCCTCACACATTTAAAAAAATTATCTCATTTGTCTTTCTTCTTCTTTCTTACCTTCTGATGAAAGCTCCGACTAGATCATTCGGCTAGATTGACTCATGTCTCTTCTATAAGCATAAAGCTTGCTAAGAATATAGAAGGAACTGATTTGTTTATCCACGTAGAAACTAGAAACTGATTTGTTTTTTTTATATAGATACAGACACCAGGGCTTAGTATAAATTCGGAGTATGTTACAAGTAATTTGACATTCCTTATTGTAAGTCCAGAACCTAGATACAACAAAGCCAAAGGAAGAATCCTACTCCCTAGACCAGTTAAATTGAGAATAAGGAAAAGATGCCAAATATTTTGGAGGAGATTGATCAATAAATAATAAATTACATTTGATATCTAAACGAGAAAGTACAATGTCATAGAGTTATTAAATGAGAGATGTGCTCACACACAGGTGTTAGCATGATAAACATTGTTGGACCCTCCATCTAACAGCTTAAGCTCTTAGATGAGTTGGTTACTTAACAACAGGGCACACAAATACACAATATATATAACAATTTCAACCAAACGAACATAAATTGATGTTGGATAGAGTTGGTTACTTAACAACAGGGCACACAAATACACAATATATATAACAATTTCAACCAAAAGAATATAAATTGATGTTGGATATAGCAGAAAGACTTAAGACTACCTTTATTTTATTCTAAAAAGTAATGTTACTCAGATGCTTCCGCATACATCACTAGAGTAATGTCTTACAAGTGTTTGTATTAAGGACATATCACCCCTCAAATTGAAGTAGCATACGTGGAAAAAAATGTTGTATACCTTAATGTGTTCAAGATGAAGTCACTCAAAGCCACTGGTTGTACTCATCCATTCGAATTATGTAGGATTTGCCTCCATGATTGTAGTTGGAAAGATAGAAAAATTGGTCAATAAAATTATCCATTTCGTATCATTAATATGGAAAATAAAGAAAATCAAGTTCATCATGAGAAGAAAAAAATACTGAATAGCAACACTACAAGAAAAATGTTTATTTCTAACAGAATATTCCATCGGCAGTAGGCCTATTCCGTCAAAAATAGCTTATTTAAGAGGGAATAATCCGTCAGAAATACCGTCGAATATACACGCATCGAGAATAAGTCCGTCAAAAATTTCGTCCATACCAGCTATTTTCGACCGATCATTTTTGACTGAAATTCCGTCGTACATACTCTATTTTTGAGGGACTAGTTACGACTGAATGATTTCGTCGAATATAAATAGGAATATGTACGACTGAAATTTTGGCATACATAAGATATTTCCGACGGACTATTTCCGACTTAATTATTCTGTCGGACATAAATGGGGACTATTATCGACTAAAATTTCGTCGGAAATATGTTATTTTTGAGGGAAAATATATCGAGTGTTGGGTCGCGTCGGGATGATGAGCTGAGACTATGGGTCGCGTCTCAGGATGCCCTTACTAGCAGTACTGGCATATATTGAGTGTTGGGTCTGCCGAGGATACCCGCATATACACTTCCTAGAGGTAATATTTTTTATGTTTCACGAAAATATTCGAAATTATCACATTATATAAATTATTATTAGTAATCGAATTTGTATATGTTTATAATTATAGGCTCCAGTCAACGCCAGCATCCGAGAGCACATGTCGGACCATCTCATACGGGCACTGGCTTGGATGACGATATCTTTCGGCGGCTGATAGGTTCCGTACCGATCCGGTCTTTCGGCGTCAGCAGTTGCCTTCCAGTTCTCGTCTTCATTAGATTGCTCAGGATATTATAGCATGGGCCTCCGCGAAGAGTACGGGATTACCATGGGAGCAATTCGACGCTTGGAGAGCCGAGATGCTCCAGATGGTGATTACCCTCTTGGAGGAGGCTTTTCGTACTCCCCCGTCTACTCATGTATTATTATTGTTTATGTTTTTTTCAATTAAGGCTAGCTTGTTAATTCTCTCTCTCTCTCTCTCACACACACAAACACACACATACATATATATATATATATATATATATATATATATATATATATATATACACGGACTAATGACTTATATTTTTGATTTTATCAACAGGGTGGCGATGGCGAGCAGACTGGTGATGACGAGCAGGCGCACGACGCTGATTTTCATACACTAGAGTAGTGTCGTTCACTTCCGTCCGATGATGATACTTTAATTACTAGTTTATAGTTCATTTGTATTCATGTTACTGTAGAACATTTGTATATATTGTAGTGTCTAATTGCGTCTGTATAAGTATTGTAGAACATTTGTATATATTGTAGTGTCTAATTGCGTCTGTATAAGTATTGTAAATTATATTGTTTATCATTTATGGAACATTAGCTTATATTTGAAATTGGTTAGCTCAGTAGTGTTGATGATAATGAGTTGAAGATTATGTTTTGGTGGATATTTGAATGTGAATGTATGTGAATGATAATGAGTACGTTGAAGATTATGTTTTGGTGGATATTATGTTTTAGTGTTACGTTGAATATTTGAATGTGAATTACAGGTTTATATTACTGTGTATTGGGTTGTGACAGGTTACAGGTACATAAATGGGTTTAAACACCTGGAAACTGAACTTTTCAAAAATGCATTAAAAAAATACAGTTAAGTCCGACGTAATAAGGTATTTCCGACGGACTTTCCGTCGGATTTAATAATCACCCATTTTTTTAATAAATATTGGTATATTTTAATTTTCAGTCGGAAATAAGTTAATTCCGAGGGAATATATCCGTCGGACATAAGGTATCTCCGACGAAAATTTCATCAGAGTTAATAATTAGCCATTTTCAATAAATATTGGTTTGTTTTAATTTTCAGTCAGAAATAAGTTACTTTTGAGGGAATAGATCCGTCGGAAATAAGGTCTATTATACTTGACGGAAAGTTTCATCCTACTTATTCGGTCGTAGATATATTATGTTCGACGAAATTTCATCGGAGATAAATTCGTCGATGATAAAATAGATCTGACAAATTTTGTGACGGATCTTATATTCGACGCGTATATATACGACTGAATTTCTGACGGAATTTTTCGTCGGACATAACCTATTTTCGACTGAATAGGCTTAATTCCGAGGGAAAATTTCGTCGAAATTAAGCTTTTTTCTTGTAGTGGGATAATCTATCTTTAACGGAATATCCATCGAAAATAAGGTGTTTCGTCGAAAATAAGGTAATTTTTTAATGATTTTTTTTTGAAAATTTGATTCCCAAGTGTTTAAACCCAATTTTTTTGTACCTACAACCTGTTTCAGCCCAATAACAATAATATCACATTCCAATCATTTATATATCGCTAAAACCTGTATATATCATCTGACCAATAATCATCAACTATATAAGCTAACAATGACATATATGTAAGCTAACAAATTACAAATGATCTACTAAGTACAAATTATCTACTAATTATAAATGATCTACAATTACATATGTGTAAACTAGCAATAATTGACTAAGTACAAATGATCTACAATTACATATATGTAAACTAATAATGATCGTCTACAATAATAAGTACAAAAGATCGACAAATGACTCTATAAACTAGTATAAGGATCATCATCGGATGTAGGTGGACGACGATGATGCTCTGGTGTATGAAAATCAGCATCGTCGTCCCCCCACTCGCCATAACCATCGCCATCGCCATCGTTATAACCATCTTCAGTCCCCTTTCCATCGCCACCCTGTTGATAGAATTAAAAATAAAGATCATTAGTCCGTATATATGTGAGAATTAAAAAGATATTGTTAAATGAAAATAACATAAATATGTAGAATACTTGAGTAGGCGGGGGCTGACGAAAAGCTTGCTCTAGGAGGGTAACCACCATCCGGAGCATCTCTCCGCTCAACGCGTCAAACTGCTCCTGAGGTAAGCCCATACTCTGTGCGGAGGCCGCAGCTAGAACCTCCTGAACGAGCTGGCGAAGACGAGTTCTGCTAGGCAATTACCGACGAAGAAAAATTAGATCAGTCTGGAACCTATCCGACACCGTCGCGATCATCCTTTGGAATAACTTATCGTCCAAGCCAGCGCCCGTATGAGATGGTCCAATAGGTGCTCTCCGACGCTGGCAATGGCTAGATCCTACGAATATATATATATATAACATGGCTATCGTCAATAATTTTTAAGTTATGAGAATTCCATGAAACATAAAGAATTAATATTATTACCTCTAGGTAGTGAATATGCGGGTATCCTCGACAGGCCAACCCTCCTGCCGGTACTACTAGTAGGGGGATTCTGAGACTCGACCCATAGTCTCAGTTCTTCATCTTGAGATAATTCAATCTGAAGAGTGGGGAAAGTGGAATCTAATGGCTCAGAACCCCCCTAGCAGCCTCCAACTCAGCTATACATTGGTCTGAATCTTCTAAAATCGGTCCTGTAATTTATATTGTATACGTGAGTTAATTATATCAGTTTATTTTATTTTGTGAATATTGAGATTACTAAAAAGTCAAAGTAGTTTTACCCTTATAGCTAATGCTTCCTAAGATAAAACATGCTCTCATTATGCGTGTGGGCCCTATCCCAGAACTCTAACATGGTCGGAGCTCTACCCAAGGTCCTCATCAAGGCCTAATAGATGCAGTCATAAAACAATTATTAATTATTATTCGTGCTAGAATTTGATAAGTTATTTCTAAATACATTACGGTTACTGTGAGATCTCGAATTTTATGAAATAAAAGTATTCAATTTTTTTATTTTGGTAAATAGTTAAATTGATAAAAGTTTAAAGTTGTGGGTGATATTTACAAATTTTGCAAAGTAAGCAAGTGATTATATAATATTCGATTGGTCGGGAAATATTCGTTTTAATAGAAAATATTCATACGACGACACAATCATTGGGGGACCCCACAACGGAAGTATTATCGTAATTAGAAAACAACATAATTATCTTTTATAAAAATAATGACGAAAGTTTTACCGTTAAACTGTTGAACTACCCGGTAGTAAAAGTACAGTAATATGCGTGGTTGCATAGTAGCACACGGTATTGATTATTGATGCTTACGTGAGAAGTCACTTAGTTATACTCAATTATTACTACAGTAATTGCTGCATCATATCTCTCATATTATTGATTCAATTATTGTCACAGTATCATCTACACAATATTTTATATTATTAAATCAATAATTGAGATGACAAAGTTATTCATATTATTATTTATAATATTGACAATGACTAGAAGTTCTGTCAAGGAGAGGTTTGGTCACCTAATTACGCGTCAATAAGGAGAAATTCTTATCGGAAAGCCCCCTCTTTCCTGGGAACGACCTGGTTGTTAAATATTGTGAGTTATAATATTAATGATGAATAAGTTCGTGTAGATTAAAGATAAAATTGATAATTTCATTGTGTTGGGATTATTAGTGTTACTGAAAATCGACATCTATTCTGATAATAATTGATGTCTAGGGGTTATATTAACCAATCGGGCAATTAATCAGATAAATGAGCAATTAATTACTATTAATTCACATGCTTATAACTATGTGTTCACATGTGTGTACTATTGATTCACATGTATGTACTATTAGGGGAGGTGGTGCAAGATTGATAATACTTGCATGACTAAATTAAAAATGGAGGTATAGATGGAGGTACTATACTCTAATTCGTATTTTCACATGTATAGAACTATTGATTCACATGATTGAACTATTGATTCACATGATATAATATTAGGGGAGGTCGTGCGGGACTAAATTAAAAATGAAGGAAAAGATGAAGGTATTGTACTGTAATATTTCGAGCCCCAAAACGTGCAATTATCGAAACTATATTTTCCTATAAATAGAAGCTCATTCTTTCTTCATTCTCACCAATTCACTAAGACTCGCAAGAGCACTTATAGAGAGAGAAGCTATAGGGAGAAAGAAAAAGAATAGTCTGCTACTTCACTACTCTAGTATCCAGTCTTCTTCTGAGGTAAGGGGTATTATTTATTTCACATTCTTAAGATATATTATTTTTTGTATTCGTATGAATATTTTTTTCGTTCAATATTCATAAAGAATATTATCTTTGTTCAATATTCGTAGGAATATTGTCTTCATTAAATATTCGTTGGAATATTATCTTCGTTAATTATTCGTTGGAATATTATTTCCGTTCAAGGGATGTTATTTTTGTTCAATATTAGCTAGAAATAATATTTTCTTCCATACTCTGTAGTATGTAAGTAATATTATTTCGTTTCAGATTTTGAATTCTATACTCATTTTATTGAAGTTTTGGCTTCTATACTCCATGAAATTAGTAGAATATCCTTGATATTTGTGCTTCATCTGGTATCTTTTTATGGAAATAGTATTATGAGCTTTCTTGATAATTATTGATCTTTTCATGATAGAATACTATTCACGAGTTAATATTTACGGGTTACTATTCACTCAAATATTATTCACTCGGGTATTCGGGGACTTTTCATGCCGGAGTACTATTCATAAGTTACTATTCACGGGTTACTATTCACTCTAGAATTATTCACTCAGGTATTTGGGACACTTTTTATGCTGTGGTACTATTCACGAGGTACTATTCCCAAAGTACTATTCACATGGTACTATTCACGAGGTACTATTCACCCAAAAAATATATTTCTTTTCTGTCCCAAATTATTTTTGGTACATGAATATTATTCTTGAATTTTACTCCACAAAGAAGTATCATGTTGACAATTTGGATATTTTTAAACTCTGGATAAATTTAAAGTCTTTAATATTTATCCTTGATTTCGTTTGATTAATGCTTATATCATTGTCATCATCCTCATGCTTATATTGTGATGAAAGTCATCTTTTGCTTACGTGCATAGATGGACTGTTGATTATTGGTTTTACAGTTGTATATTTTTGGCTTACGTGCAAAGATGGACTGTTGATTATTGATTTTATAGTTGTATATCTTTGGCCTACGTGCAAAGATGGACATGTGTATGACATGATCATAACCACTGGTGATAATAATGAATATCCTTGGCCCGTAGTGCATGGATAATTCGATGATGTGATTGGCAGGATCATGACCATTAGTTAACAGTTGAATGTCTTTAGCCGTAGTGCACTGACAGACAATTGATTGCTATTAGGAGAGGTGGTGCAAGTTTTATAATACTTACAGGACTAAATTAAAAATAAAAGAAAAGAGAAATGTATTATACTGTAATATTCTGAGCCCCAAAACGTGCAATTATTGAAACTATATTTTTCTATAAATAGAAGCTCATTTCTTCATTATTTTTCACCAATTCACTAAATCTATAGAACAATTATTATAGAGAGAAATTATAGAGAGAAAGAAGAAGAGAAGTCTGCTACCTCACTATTCCAGTATCCAATTTTCTTCTAAGGTAAGGGATATCATTATTGTGGTAAGGGGTATTATTCTTTTGTATTCATGAAGAGAGTTATTTTCTTTCAATACTCGTAAGGGTTGTTATTCTATTCTTTATTATTATGTTGGAATAACCTGTCTATGTGAAGTACCGCATACATGGTGAAATTCTTCTATTATTCCATTCTTTATTATTCTGTTGGAATAACCTGTCTGTGCGGTCTATCGCATGCCTGGTGAATTCTGTTGTTATTCTATTCTTTATTATTCTGTTGTAATATCCTGTCTGTACGGATTACGCATGACCCGGTTCCACTCTTTATTAATCTGTTGGAATATCCTGTCTGTGCGGATTACACATGACCTGGTTCCATTCTTTATTATTCTATTAGAATGACCCGTCTGTGCGGATTATGCACGCCTGGTGAATTCTTCTGTTATTCCATTCTTTATTATTCTGTTAGAATAACCTGTCTATGTGGATTACCGCATGCATGGTGAATGATCCTTTGTATTCATTCCTTATTAAATTGTGGAAATGATCTGTCTACGTGGATTACCGCACGGCGGGTGAAAATCCATTTGCAGGTTCATATATTCTATTATACTCGTATGAGATATCATTTCTTTTGTACTCGTTATGGAATATCATTTTCTTTGGTATTTTTCTTTTACGAATTACTATTCATGGGTTACTATTCACCCGGTTACTATTCACTCTAGTATTATTCACTCAGGTATTCGGGGCACTTTTTATGTCAGAGTACTATTCATGAGTTACTATTCACGGGTTATTATTCACCCAAATATTATTCACTCGGGTATTTGGGGTAATTTTCATGTCGGGGTACTATTCACAATGTACTATTTACGAGGTACTATTCATAGGGTACTATTCATATGGTACTATTTACGATAAAAAATTGATTCTTTTCTGTCCAAATTATTTTTGGTACATGAATATTATTCTTAAATTTTACTCCACAAAGCAGTATCATGTTGACAATTTGGATATTTTTAAACTCTAGATAAATTTAAAGTCTTTAATATTTATCCTTGATTTCGTTTGATTAATACTTATATCATTGTCATCATCTTCATGCTTATATTTTGATGAAAGTCATCTTTGGCTTACGTGCATAGATGGACTGTTGATTATTGATTTTACAGTTGTATATCTTTGGCTTACGTGCAAAGATGGACTGTTGATTATTGGTTTTACAGTTGTACATCTTTGGTTTACATGCAAAGATGGACTGTTGATTATCGGTTTTACAGTTGTATATCTTTGACTTACGTGCAAAGATGAACTATTGATTGATGAGTATCTTTGGCTTATGTGTATAGATAAACTGTTGATTTGTATGATTATGGCCAAGGATCATTCGGTATAATCATGACCTGTAATATTACAGATGATGTGGTAAAAGTCCTCATTGTCCTGTAGTGCATTGATGGACAGTTGTTGGTAAAATTATAACCAGGGATTATTCGGTATAATCAAGACCATTGTTGAAAATACGAATATCCTTGGCCCGTAGTGCATGGATAATTCATGGTCATAATAATAATGAATATCCTTGGCCGTAGTGCAAGGATGATTCGATGATGTGAATTATTTATTAAGCCAAGTCTCAGTGATAAAATATTGATTATACACTTTTAATTCGTAAAAGATAGTAGATATCATGCTCTATTTGACTATTCTAAAATACAGTTGTATGTCTTTGTCCTGTAGTGCAAAGATAAATTTATTAGTATGATTATGAGCAGGAATTGTGATTTGGTATAACCATGATTTTTAATGTTTCAGGTGAAGATATGTGATGAAAATTATCTTCTTCATGGGTGTGAAGAGGAATTTAGAATCACAATTATGATTATGAGTTATTCATATGATTATGGACATGAATTGTTGATTGATGTTACAGGGATAAAACATTATTGGTGGACTTTTAACCTGGAAAAGATAATAAACCTGATGGTCTATTTGACTCTTCTAATGGATTGCTCGTTCCACTTGCAACTATGGTTGAAATTTTTTATCATCTACCATATGTTTTAAATCTCTGATTTATTACTGATGAAGGCTATTGATGATGTAAATTATCTTTAATCATGATATTCTTTACTGGGCTAGTTGTGCTCACCCTTTTTGCTTCACAATTCTTTTCAGATAATAAGAGTGTAGCTGGGTCGAGCGGGGGTAACAGGAGAATAGAACGGTGGTCTATAGCTGTTGAGGTTCTCCCTAAATAGTATGGAAATAATTTTATCGAGAAATTTAGATAAGTGTGTCGTATTGTATACGTCATTTGATATTTAATTTTGGTGAACCGAATAGGGTGAGGTGAACCCAACTTTTGAAGGGTGTTTTGCTATTATCATACAAGATATCTAATGACATACAACCTTGTCTTATCATAAGACAGAGTTGTGCACATCCACTTGCTGAGTATATCTACGAGCACTACCTATATGATCTTGGAGTTTGGTTGAAATATAATTTTCAATTGCAGACAGTGGAGATAGTTATATGTCAAGAGAAGACTCACCATTGGAAAGAATATGATAGTAATCTTCTTATTTTTCTTTGGGATCTATTGGGTCAACCAAGGATAATTCTGTGGACATATGATATCTATCATAACCTAGACACATGGCCTCCCACGTACGAAGGTTTTCTTGAGCACTTCCCAAAGATTTTAATTTCTAAGATAATTTTTTACTGCACTTTTATGTAAAGTACCATTTTAAGAATGTGGTCGAGGCATCATGAGATTTACATACATTTGTATTAAAACTCACAGTTTAACTGTGGTCGTATTCTGTACGACAGTTCAACAGTTGTATAAATGAAGTTTGTATTTGATTTTTATAGTATGATATCTAGCGACTCAGAATGGGTCGTGTGGACCTATTTTGGGGGCGTCACAAATGGTATCAGAGCTTAGGGATATGGTCGCTGGCGTAAATAAGAGTCTACAACTAGGAGGGGAGAGACGAGTTATATACTTCGCTAATGTGTGACTTACCTAAGCTAAAATTATTTACTTGATAAGTTGACAAATTTTGATATGTCAATTAACCTTTGTTTTGAAGATATATTCTAGAATGATATTTGAAATACAGGAGATGAACAATGGGAAAATCATGATACATAGGAAATAACCGGGAAGGTACAATCCGAAAAGAAAACAAGTTATTCTCATCTCTTTGAACTACTAGGTACGTAAATTTCGAGGGCAAAATTTCATAAGGAATGGAGATTATGAGACCCCGAATTTTATGAAATGAAAGTATTCAATTTTATTATAATTATTCTATTTAGTAAATGGTTAAATTGATAAAAGTTTAAAGTAAATGGTGATATTTGAAAATTTTACAAAGTAAACAAGTTGTCATAAAATAATTGGTGATAAAAAGTATAGTAATACGTGTGGTTGCATAGTAACACACGGTATTGTACAGTATCTTTGATTATTGATACTTACGTGAGAAGTCACTCAGTTATGCTCAATTATTACAGTAATCGTTGCATCATATCTCTCATATTATTGATTCAATTATTGTCACAGTTTCATCTGTATAATATGTTATATTATTAAATCAATAATTGAGATGGCAAAGTTATTCATATTATTATTTGCAATATTGACAATATCTAGAAGTTCTGTCAAGGAGAGGTTTGGTCACCTAATTGCGCGCCAATAAGAAGAAATCCTTATCGGAAAGCCCATCTTTCCTGAGAATGACCTGGTTGTAAAATATTGTGAGTTATAATATTAATGATGAATAAGTTCATGTTGATTAAAGATGAAATTGATAGTTCCATTGTGTTGGGATTATTAGTGTTAGTGGAAATCGACATTTATTTTGATAATAATTGATGTCTGGAAGTTACACTGACCAATCGGGTAATTAATCGGATAAATGAGTAATTAATTGCTATTAATTCACATGGTTATAAGTATTTGGTCACATGTGTGTACTATTGATTCGCATTCATGTACTATTAGGGGAGGTGGTGCAAGATTGATAATACTTGCATGACTAAGTTAAAAATGGAGGTATAGATGGAGGTACTATACTGTAATTCGTATTTTCACATGTTTAGAACTATTGGGTAACATGATTTACTATTAATTCACATGATTTACTATTAGGGGAGGTGATGCAAGTTTGATAATACTTACAGGACTAAATTAAAAATAAAATAAAAGAGAAAGGTATTATACTATAATATTTTGAGTCCCAAAACGTGCAATTATCGAAACTATATTTTTCTATAAATAGAAGTTCATTCCTTCATTATTTTTCACCAATTCACTAAAGCTATAGAGAAATTATTATAGAGAGAAATTATAGAGAGAAAGAAGAAGAGAAATCTGCTACCTCACTATTCCAGTATTCAGTTTTCTTCTAAGGTAAGGGATATCATTATTGTGGTAAGGGGTATTATTCTTTCGTATTCATGAAGAGATTTATTTTCATGCCGGGGTACTATTCCCAAAGTACTATTCACAGGGTACTATTCACAGGGTATTATTCACCCGAAAATATATTTCTTTTTTGTCCCAAATTATTTTTGTTACATGAATATTATTCTTGAATTTTACTCCACAAAGCAGTATCATGTTAATAATTTGGATATTTTTAAACTCTGAATAAATTTAAAGTCTTTAATATTTATCCTTGATTTCGTTTGATCAATGCTTATATCATTGTCATCATCCTCATGCTTATATTGTGATGAAAGTCATCTTTTGCTTACGTGCATAGATGGACTGTTGATTATTGGTTTTACAGTTGTATATTTTTGGCTTACGTGTAAAGATGGACTGTTGATTATTGATTTTATAGTTGTATATCTTTGGCTTACGTGCAAGAAAAAACTGTTAATTTACATGATTATAAATATGAATTGTGGATTTAACTATAATCTTTGGTGGTTTAGGTGAAGACAGGTGATGATAGTTTCTTTTTGTCTTTGGTATAACAAAGAATTGTTGTTGAGTATTACAGGAATGAAATATTAACGATGGACTTTTAATCTAGAAGAGATAGTAGACATTATGTTATACTTGACTCTTCTAATGGATTACTTATTCTGGTCCTGTTAAACTTGATGTTTATTGTATTTTATCAGTTTAACACTGTTGAAGGCTAATGATAATTTATTCTGCATTATCTTAGTCATAATATTTCTTACTAGGCTAGTTGAGCTCACCCTTTTGCTTTCATTTACTCTTCAGGAAATGAGAATATAGCTGGGACTAGTCGGGGAATGGAGTGACGGTCCAGAATAAGTGGCTTTAGTAGTCCTCACTATTTTATGAAATAGTGTGATAATAATTGTAATGAGGACTTCATTGAGTGTGGATATTATCTAGAAGACAATATTCTTGTTTAAATTCTCAGCTATATTTTGTCGTATTTTTGCACGACAGTTGTATAATTAAGTTTGTAGTTGATTTCTGTACCATGTATCTGGTGACTCAAGATGGATGATGTATACCTGTTTTGGGGGCGTCACAGTTATCGTCTTCTCCTCCTCAAAATATTACAAGCCAGTCTTGTGTACTATGCGGAGCTTGGCCCGGTTCTTCTTTGCCTGCTCAGACTTCTTCTTGAAATCTTCAGCCTCTCAGTGCGCACACATAGCCTTCCATGCGTGATCGGAGACTATGCGGGGCTGGTGAACTATGATGGTGGTCCCGGGCTGGTCATCAACTTCCCGGGCTGTGTGACACCCCCAAAATAGGGGTACATCACCCATTTTGAGTCGTCAATAACATGGTATAGAAAGAACTATAACTTTATTAATACAACACAAAAACTGTGAGTTTAAATACAAATATTGCCATCTAGACAATATTCACACCTAAATAAGTCGTCATTACAATTATTGGTATATTATTTTATAAAAATTGTGAGGACTACTAAAACAACTCTCTAGAACCATCATTCCACACCCCGACTAGAACTCGCTACATTCTCGCCTACTGAGAAGAAAAATGGAACAAAAAGGAAAAGGGTGAGCTCAACTAGCCCAGTAAAGAATATTATGACTAAGATAATATAGAACAAATAATCGTTAGTCTTCAACAGGGAAAATCTGATAAAATACAATAGACAACAAATTTCAGATCAATATTCGCAGCGGAAATAATAATTCATAGATGAGTCACGTAGAGAATGAAATCTACTATAATCTATGAATTTAAAAGTCCATCATCATTATTTTATTCCTCTAACATCAATCAATATTCATCTTGAATCAAATATTCATCTTTGCACTACAGGCCAAAGATATTCATCAGTTGGTCATGTTCATCTCAACACCTGTTCATCTTTGCACTACGGGTCAAAGATATTCATCAGAAAATCATTAATCTTTGCACTACAGGCCAAAGATATTCAGTAATATCATCATTTAGGACTGAGGATGATGAAAAATATTTTAAAGAAAACGAATCCAGTGAAACAAAAGAACAAATATTAAAGATTCGTATTTTAAACAATCTGAGTTCAAAAATACTTCATAAATAATCATAGTGAAGTAAAATTCAAGAATGATCAAAATATGGATACAATCAAAGCTAGTATCCATAATAGATATTTTGGACAAAAAACTAAAATTTTATTTTTCTGTGAATAGTGCCGTAAACGTGAATAGTAACCCCAACACTAAAAGACAAGAATTTTACAAGAAAAATCTTACCAATAATCCGGCATAATGATATTAAAAGAAATAATATCATTTGTAAAAAAATAACATCCCTTATCTCGAAAGAATAGTACATCTGGCTGGACTACTGGATATAGTGATGAAGGAATTTGCACCGTATAACAACACTCAAAGTATCAAAATACTCACAAGAATACACTCGATAATATAGAGAGAGAAAGAGAGAGAAAACTTTAGTTTCTGGTGTGATTTTCAATTCTAACCTAAGCACCCTATTTATAGGAAAATGCTTAGAACACCAAAGCAGAAAATTTAATAAATATTATTATTATTTTTCCAAAACCTCCTACGCACACTAATTGAGTTCAAACATCAGTCACCCACTCAATAAAAGTAAGAAAAACATTTTTCATAAATAAAATATTTTAAACTTCACAAATTAATTATTCCGGAACTTCGGAACTTCAATAATTCATAGAAAATAGCCATTTTATCAGAAAATTCAAATCTTATGTCCATTCCATAGGAAATTTAATTCTCTACAACTTTGCAGAAGAAAGTTTTTTCAAATTCCAAGCAGAAATTGACCAAAATCCACAAATGGGCGATTTTACAGGCTATAATCAAATTTCAGTCAAGAAATGGGGTCCGCCGACACACAAAATATGTGTTTATCATTTAATGCAACAAAAATACTCTTTCTCTTCATATACTCATATATCCCACATTCATTATAAAAATATCACCATTATTATATTATTAAAATATAATAATATATTTAAATGAATTATTTTATTGAAAAAGATAAAATATAAAATTTTAACAATTGTCACATTAAAAATTTTCTCCATCTATATCCACATAAAATGAATATTTTCCTTATCATATAAATCAATAATTAATTATTCACAAATAATATTACAGAATCACAATACTGGAAACCAGGTTGTTCTCAGGAAAGAGGGGGCTTTCCAATAAGGATTTCTCATTACTGGCACGCAATTAGGTGACCAAACCTCTCCTTAGACAGAACTTTCTAGACATTGTCAATAATGTTATCTAATAATATTATTCAAATAATATGAATTGTTGATATGATAATAAAAATACTGTGTAGTGACAATTATTGAAACAACAATAATATAAAATATCAACGTAGCAATTATTGAATCAATAAAATAAAATATTAAACTGTAACTACTGTAACAATTATTAAGTAGTGCCTTCTTATGTAAGAATCAATAATTGGTGTAATACCGTGTGCTACTGTGTTTTAACCACCGGGTATTTTAACAGTATTAACGGTAACAACTACGCCGTTATTTATATACAACTTATATTTGTTGTTTTCTTCATCCAATCGCTTTTCTTTATGGGGCCCACACAAGGCTGCGCCGTCGTACTAATATTCCCCGACAGTAAGAATATTCCACGACTAAACGAATATTCTCCGACAACAATGAATATTTTATAACCACTTACTTATTTGAAATATTTGCGCATTTTACCCATAACTAACCACATTAATCAAATCAACCCTTACTATTTCAAAATAATAAATAGAGGAAGTTTAATTTCATTTATAATAAGTTGGGGTCTTACAACCTCCCCTCCTTATGAAATTTCTTCCTCGAAATTGACGTATGTACCTGGTGTTTCGAAAAGGTGAGGATACCTCGCTTTCATTTCCGTTTCCAACTCCCAGTTCTTTTCCTCAATAGCATGGTTCCTCCAAAAAACTTTAACTTGTGGTATGACCTTTGTTCGTAAGACATGCTCCTTCCTATCCAAGATCTTGACAGGTACCTCCTCGTACGTTAAGCCTTCGGCTATCTCATCTGGTTCTAACTCAATAACGTGGTTCGGGTCTTTCATATATTTACGAAGCACAGATATATGAAAAACATTATGAACACGAGACATACTTGGAGGTAACGCGAGTCTATAGGCTACATTTCCTACTCGGTCAAGAATCTGAAATGTACCAATAAATCATGGATTGAGCTTTCCTCTCTTCCCAAATCTTGTAACTCCCTTCCATGGGGCAACACGCAACAATACATGATCCCCAATACTAAATTTCACATCCTTTCGATGAAGATCCGCATAACTCTTGTGTCGATCTTGTGCCGTTTGTATACGTTGTTGAATCATTTGGATCTTTTCTGTAGTAATACGTACCAACTCTGGTCCCAACAATGTTGCTTCACCCACCTCATCCCATTATACTGGAGAGCGACACTTTCTTCCATACAATGCTTCGAATGGAGCTACTACCCCTATACTTGGCTGATAACTGTTGTTGTAGGAGAATTTCACCAATGGTAAATACTTATCCCAACTCCCTTTGAAGTCTAGGACACAGAGTCTTAATATATCTTCAAGAGTTTGAATAGTCCTCTCTGATTGTCCGTCCGTTTGAGGATGGTATGCCGAACTGAATTGTAAATTCGTGCCCATATCTTTTTGCAAACTAACCCAAAATCATGAAGTGAATCTTGGGTCACGATCCAAAACTATGGATACTGGCATGCCATGTAATCTCACAATCTCATTTACATACATATGAGCAAGACGTTCAATAGAATAAGTCTCCCATATCGGCAAAAAATGAGCAGACTTGGTTAATCTATCAATAATAACCCAAATAGCATTTATACCGTGGGAAGACCCGTAAATAAATCCATGGTAATGTGTTCCCACTTCCATTTTGGAATCTCAAGTGGTTGCAACGGACCCTTAGGTACTTGATGATCGCCTTTACACGTTGACAAGTTAAACACCTCGAGATAAACTTTGCAATCTCTCTCTTCATATTGTTCCACCAAAATGTATGTCGAAGATCACGATACATTTTGGTACTTTCAGGATGGATTGAAAACGGTGTATTGTGTACTTCCATCATGATCTTATACTTCAAGTCAGAGTCGTTAGGAACACAAAGTCTGGAGTGTACTCGAAGTATTCCTTCTTCATCGATTCTTGCTTCTAGAATAGCACCTTCTTGTACTTTCTTCTTTAAACGCATTAGCTTCGGGTCTGTGGCTTGAGCAACTTTAACTTTATTAATTAAAGTTGGTTCTATGCGTATACTTGACATCATCGCACTCGTTCCTGCATATGATCTTCTACTCAATGCGTCAGCTACCACGTTTGCTTTTCCAGAATGGTATTGAATGGTGTCGTCATAATCTTTCAACAGCTCGAGCCAATGTCGTTGCCGCATGTTGAGTTCCTTTTGGGTGAAGAAATATTTGAGGCTTTTATGGTCTGAATATATCTCCACTTTCTCCCCATATAGATAGTGCATCCAGATCTTTAGCCCGAAAACGACTGCTGCCAACTTTAGATCATGAGTAGGATAATTCCTCTCATACTCTTTAAGTTATCGCGAGGCATAGTCTATGACTTTCTCATGTTGCATGAGAACACACCCTAAACCTTTGCCCGAAGCATCGCTGTAAATAACAAATCCATCTGAACTAGATGGTATTGTCAGAACAGGTGCCGAAATAAGTCTCCTCTTAAGCTCTTGAAAACTCTTTTCGCATTCCTCGCTCCATACGAATTTTGTATCTTTTCGAGTCAATTGAGTTAACGGTGTAGCGATTCGTGGATTCAAGAAAATCCTTCCACGAATCTCTGATAATATCCAGCTAGGCCCAGAAAGCTATGTACTTTGGTTAACGTATTTGGTTGCTCCCAACTTTGTATTGCTTCTATCTTCACCAGGTCAACAGATACTCCATGTTTTGATACCACGTGCCCAAGGAATGCTATTTTCTCAAGCCAGAACTCACATTTCTTTAACTTAGCATATAACTTGTTTTCACGAAGCCGTTGGAGTACCAGTTTCAAATGGTGATCATGATCTTCACGACTTTTGGAATATATGAGGATGTCATCAATAAAGACAACAACGAACTGATCCAAATATTCCTTGAATATTCGGTTCATCATATCCATGAAAGCCGCAGGAGCATTAGTCAATCCAAAAGACATGACTAAGAATTCATAATGCCTGTACCGAGTTCTGAAGGTAGTCTTTGGAATATCCTCAGTTCTAATCTTCAGCTGATGATATCCAGAACGAAGATCGATCTTTGAAAAGAATTGTGCTCCTTGGCAACTGGTCAAACAGGTCATCAATACGAGGTAACATATACCTATTCTTGATGGTGACATGGTTCAATTCTTGATAGTTAATACAAAGTTGCATACTCTCGTCTTTCTTCTTTACAAATAAAACAGGAGCACCCCAAGGAGATGTACTAGGGACGAATGAAACCGAATGTCCAACAATTCTTGTAGTTGGACTTTTAACTCTAGAAGTTCAATAGGAGCCATTCGATATGGGGTTTTAGAAATGGGCTTTGTACCAGGTTCAAGATCAATAAAGAATTCAACTTCACGTTCTGGGGGTAGACCAGGAAGTTCTTCAGGAAATACGTCAGGAAATTTACTAACAACATGAATATTATTCAAATCTGACGTATTTTTATTCAAATCCATAACACTGTGCTAAGAAAGCTTGACATTCGTTTTTCAATAAATGAATAGCTTTATGACTTGATATGACAGTGATTGATTTTAGTGGTTTAGTTGCTTGAATTCGTACAACGGGTTGGTTAGGAATATGAAAACTAACAACCTTACGAAAACAATCAATTTTGGCATGATGAGTAATTAACCAATCAATCCCTAAAATCACATCAAAAGCAAGTATCTTTAAAGAGATAAGGTCAACAGGTAATGTGATGGTGCCAACTTGGATCAAACAAGATTTATAAACAGTGGATGTGATGAAAGTTTCTCCTAACGGAGTCTCCACAGATAAATCAAAGTTTAATTTCTTCGGAGTTAAGTTCAAATGTTGAGCACAAGCAGGAGAGATAAATGAATGGGTAGCACCGGTATCTAGTAATGTATAAAGTTTACAAGAATTTATGATTATCTTACCCATGATCACCTCTCTTGGGTTCCTCGCATTTTGACCAGTTACGACAAACGCTTTTCTAGGAACCGTTGACTTTGACTTTTCTGGGACAGCCTTTTGAGAGTCACCATCCCCGCTGGACTTGGTTTCGCTATCGTACAATCTATAGCGGTATGTCCTTCTTTTCTATAATTATAACATACCTTGAACTGTTGTGGGCAGTTTGGGCTCATATGTCCCTCTTTTCCACTATTTATAACATATAACCGGTGGTCGTTCTCCTCCCTTAGAACCAGTTGCTGCTGGCGCTGACATCTTCACATGGTCGTTGTTGAATCTCCTCGTTTTAAAATCTCCTCCTGACTCGCTTCTTTTATTCTCATGGCCTATGATTACCACCAGAGTGATTGCCGCTTTTGTCCGTATTTTTCTTTCTCTGATGGTTATCATTGTTCTGATGACTGCTGTCACCAGTATGATCCTAGTTGTAGTCTCTCGGTTGAACGTACTCGTTATCTCGCTCTAATAATTGAGCCCTATTGACAAAATCTGAATAAGATAGAAAATTTATGAGAAATGAGATATTGACGTATGCCGAGTTTCAAACCTCTCAGAAACATCCGCGTCATACGTTCCTCATTATCCACCAAATGAGGTGCAAACCTGGATAACTCTGCAAACTTCGCCTCGTACTTGGACACCATCATGTTATTTTGTTCCAATCTAATAAACTCTACTTCCTTCATATGACGAATACTTTCAGGAAAGTACTTGTCATTGAACAATTTTTGAAACGTTTCCCACGACATGCTGAGTGCAGCTGGATGGGTACGCTTCACAGATTCCCACCAGTAATCTGCCTCATTACGGAACATAAAGGTGGCGAATGAAATCTTCTGTTCCTCCGTGCATCCCAAGACATCGAATATCTTGGTGATTTGTTTGACCCATGTTTCTGCCTTAATCGGATCTGGCTTTCCCCAGAATTCTGGTGGTCCCAACTCTTAGAACTGTTTGGACTGTGACAAATCGTGCGCTGTTATCATTTCCACCTGTATTTTGTGTACGAGTCTCCCTCGTCTGATTTTGCATGAACTGTAAAAAGCTTCTAAACATTCCGTCGTTCATCATCTACTCAATGGTGTTGTTCACAGGAGGAACATTGTCAGCCTGTTGCACGTTCTCCTCGTTAGTGAGTAAAGGAGTCTCCAGGGTCTCATTTACTCCACTATTAACATTCTCAGTCGACATTCTCAAATACTGCCATAAAATAAGGGTTAATTAAAGAAATCAACATATCACATAATATCCTTATATACTGACCAACCAACAAATAAGCTTATGTAAGACACACTAGCGAAGATTTTACTCATCTCTCCCCTCCTAGTTCTATTCCCCGATCTCCGCCAGAGATCATATCCCTAAGCTTTGATACCAACTGTGACGCCCCCAAAATAGTTATACATCACCCATTTTGAGTCATCAATAACATGGTACAGAAACAACTATAACTTTATTAATACAACATAAAAACTGTGAGTTTAAATACAAATATTGCCATCTAGACAATATTCACACCCAAATAAGTCGTCATTACAATTATTGGTACATTATTTTACAAAAATGGTGAGGACTACTAAAACAACTCTCTAGAACCATCATTCCACACCTCGACTAGAACTCGCTACATTCTCGCCTCCTGAGAATAAAAATGGAACAAAAAGGAAAAGGGTGAGCTCAACTAGCTCAGTAAAGAATATTATGACTAAGATAATATAGAACAAATAATCGTTAGTCTTCAACAGGGAAAATTCTGATAAAATACAACAGACAACAAATTTCAGATCAATATTCGCAGCAGAAATAATAATTCATAGATGAGTCACGTAGAGAATGAAATCTACTATAATCTATGAATTTAAAAGTCCATCATCATTATTTTATTCCTCTAACATCAATCAATATTCATCTTGAATCAAATATTCATCTTTGCACTACAGGCCAAAGATAGTCATCAGTTGGTCATGTTCATCTCAACACCTGTTCATCTTTGCATTACGGGTCAAAGATATTCATCAGAAAATCATTAATCTTTGCACTACATGCCAAAGATATTCAGTAATATCATCATTTAGGACTGAGGATGATGAAAAATATTTTAAAGAAAACGAATCCAGTGAAACAAAAGAACAAATATTAAGGATTCGTACTTTAAACAATCTGAGTTCAAAAATACTTCATAAATAATCATAGTAAAGTAAAATTCAAGAATGATCAAAACATGGATACAATCAAAGCTAGTATCCATAATAGATATTTTGTATAAAAACTAAAATTTAATTTTTCTGTTAATAGTGCCGTATTCGTGAATAGTGCCGTATATGTGAATAGTAACCCCGACTCTAATAGATAAGAATTTCACAAGAAAAATCTTACCAATAATCCGGCATAATGATATTAAAAGAAATAATATCATTTGTAAAAAAAAATAGCATCCCTTACCTCGAAAGAATAGTACATCTGGCTAAACTACTGGATATAGTGATGAAGGAATTTGCATCGTATAGCAACACTCAAAGTATCAAAATACTCACAAGAATACGCTCGATAATATAGAGAGAGAAAGAGAGAGAAAACTTTAGTTTCTAGTGTGATTTTCAATTCTAACCTAAGCACCCTATTTATAGGAAAATGCTTAGAACACCAAAGCAGAAAATTTAATAATAATAATTATTATTATTCCAAAACCTCCTACGCACACTAATTGAGTTCAAACATCAGCCACCCACTCAATAAAAGTAAGAAAAACGTTTTTCACAAATAAAATATTTTAAACTTCACAAATTAATTATTCCAGAACTTTGGAACTTCAATAATTCATAGAAAATGGCCCTTTTATAAAAAAAATTCAAATCTTATGTCCATTCCATAGGAAATTTAATTCTCTACAACTTTGCAGAAGAAAGTTTTTTCAAATTCCAAGCAAAAATTGACCAAAATCCACAAATGGGTGATTTTACAGGCTATAATCAAATTTCAGTCAAGAAATGGGATCCGCCGACACACAAAATATGTGTTTATCATTTAATGCAACAAAAATACTCTTTCTCTTCATATACTCATATATCCCACATTCATTGTAAAAATATCACCATTATTATATTATTAAAATATAATAATATATTTAAATGAATTATTTTATTGAAAAAGATAAAATATCAAATTTTAACAATTGTCACATTAAAAATTTTCTCCATCTATATCCACATAAAATGAATATTTTCCTTATCATATAAATCAATAACTAATTATTCACAAATAGTATTACAGAATTACAATACTGGCAACTAGGCTGTTCCCAGGAAAGAGAGGGCTTTCCAATAAGGATTTCTCCTTACTGACGCGCAATTAGGCGACCAAACCTTCCTTAGACAGAACTTTTTAGACATTTCCAATAATGTTATCTAATAATATTATTCAAATAATATGAATTATTGATCTGATAATGAAAATACTGTGTAGTGACAATTATTGAAACAACAATAATATAAAATATCAACGTAGCAATTATTGAATCAATAAAATAAAATATTGAACATGTAACTACTGTAACAATTATTAAGTAGTGCCTTCTTACGTAAGAATTAATAATTGGTGTAATACCGTGTGCTACTGTGTTTTAACCACTGGGTATTTTAACAGTATTAACGGTAACAACTATGCCGTTATTTATAAACAATTTATATTTGTCATTTTCTTCATCCAATTGCTTTTCGTTATGGGGCCCACACAAGGTTGCGCCGTCGTACGAATATTCCCCGATAGTAAGAATATTCCACGACCAAACGAATATTCTCCGACAACAATGAATATTTTATAACCACTTACTTATTTGAAATTTTTGCGCATTTTACCCATAACTAACCACATTAATTAAATCAACCCTTACTATTTCAAAATAATAAATAGAGGAATTTTAATTTTCATTTATAATAAGTTGGGGTCTTACAGGCTACCCATCGTCGCAACTTATACAGCCAGCCGGAGTAACAGTGACATGTCCAATAATCACTACATCACCGGCTGTCTTAAGAACATTCGGGTCATGCGTTCTTCGTTATCCACCAAGTAGGGCGCAAATCGGGATAGCTCGACAAATTTGGCCTCGTATTACGAGACATTCATATCATTCTGTTCTAATTTAATAAATTCCACTTCCTTCATGTGGAGAATGCTTTTCGAAAAATACTTGTCATTAAACAGTTCTTGAAACTCTGCCCAAGACATTTCGAGTGCTGAGTGATGTGTAGGCTTCACTGATTCCCACCAGTGATTTTCCTCTCTTCGAAACATAAAGGTGGCAAAAGGAACTTTTTTTATCATCAGTGCAACATAGTACATCAAATATCTTCGTCATTTGTTTGAGCCACGCCTCTGACTTGAATGGGTCCGGCTTTTCATGAAATTCTGGTGGTCCTAACTCCTTGAACTGCTTGGTAGTGACCATTCAAAAGTTAACTGTGTTTCTACCGGTATTATGAGCAGTAGTTTCTTTCGCATGGTTCTACAAAAAATTGCATAAAGTTCCTAAAAAATCATCATTCCTCATATTGTTAGCAACATGATTTTCTGAGTTTGCAGTAATATTATTTGTAGCTTCCTGATTCTCAGCCACAATTGTCTCATAATTCATTTCTTCACTTTTATATGTCATTCTGAAATATGACCACAAAACAAAGGTTAGTTAAAGAGTATAATATGTCACTTTTTGTCTCTATAACCGAGCCAACTAATTGAACAACAAAATTAGCTTAGGTAGGACACGCTAGCGAAATGATTTTACTCGTCTCTCTCCTTCTAGTTCTAATTCTAAATCTCCATCAGAAATCATATCCCTAAGCTCTAATATCAACTGTGACGCCCCCAAAATAGGTCCACACAACTCATTCTGAGTCGTCAACGACATACTACATAATTCAAATAAAAATTAACCTATTTACAACTATTAAAATGTTGTACGAAATACGACGACATATAAACTGTGAGTTTCATGACAAACATTATAACGTATATAATACGACAATATCCACACTCAAATTAAGTACTTATTACAATTATTGTCATACTATTTTACAACATAGTGAGTACTACTATAGTAACTATCTTAAGCTCGAACCATTACTCTACTCCCAGACTAGTTCCAACTACACTCTCATTTCCTGAGAAGAACAATGGAACAAAAAGGGTGAGCTCAACTAGCCTAGTAAATAATACCATGACTAAGATAATGAAGAATAAATTATCTTTAGCCTTCAACAATGATAAATCAAATAAAATATAATAGACAACAAGTTTTAGATCAACCACTGAACGGAACAAGCAATCCATTAGAAGAGTCAAGTAGATAATGATGTTTACTATCATCTATGATTTAAAAATTCATCATTAATATTTTATACATGTAACACAAATCAACATTTCTTGTTCATAATTATGCAAATCAACAGTTTATCTTTGCACTACGGACCAAAGATATTCATTTGTATCACCAGTGGTCATGATTATGCTAAACAACAGTCCATCTTTGCACTACGGGCCAAAAAGAACTTTCACCACAAGCCTTTATCTGTAACACCAAAGGCCATGATTATACAAATACCAAATTTTTGGTCATAATCATACCAATCAACAGTTCATCTTTGCACTACGATTCAAAGATAACTTTTCACCATAATTTAAGTGTGAGGATGATGACAATTAGGGGTGTTCATCGGTAAAAAACTGGACAAGACTGAACCATATCGAATACCGATAGTAACCAATTTTATGTACCGATACCGGTACCGGTTGGATCGATATACCGAACCGGTTGGACTGGTATACCGAATTGGCGGTACCGGTTCGGTACCAATTTTTATCGAAAATTAATATAATTATTTTTTTATTATTATTTTATTGTTTTAATACTATTATTATTATTATTTTTATTATTATAATCATTGATTTATTATTATTATTATTATTATTATTATTATTAATAAAAAAATTAAAAAACCGGTATATACCGGTCTGGTTCGATAAAACCGAACCATAAAAACGCCGGATCGAAATCGGTACCGAAAAACGGGTATATACCGATTTTTTTGTACCGTATCGAACCGGTTCTTTTTTATACCGAACCGACCGGTTAGGTCCATTCCAAAAAATCAGAAAACTAAAAAAACTGGTAAATTTGAACACCGCTAATGACAATGATATAAAAGATGAATAGAAATAATAAGAATAAGAAGATCAAGAATAAACATTAGAGATTTAATTTATCCAGAGTCCAAGAATGTCTAAATTGTCATCATGATGATCAAAACGTGGATTCAAATTCAAGAATGATATTTAAGATTCATATTTCAAAGATAATTTGGACAAAAAAGCTAGACTTCGTCATGAATAGTACTCTGTCGTGAATATAGTACTCTGTCGTGAATAGTACTCCGGTATAAATAGTATTTCGACATGAATAATACTTTAGCATGAATAGATTAAAATTTAATAATATTCAAGTGAAATGATATTAGATGAAACGTAAAACTCAAGAAATTTCTAATCATTTCAGGAATTATAAAAGCAATACTTATCATAGTAAGTTTAGATTTAGGAATATGAAATGAAATAATATCAATTACATAATATAGAGTATGAAAGAAAATGATATCCCTTATGAGTATTGAAAGAAAATAATATCTTTTACCTTAATAGTAGACTAGATCTGATTGGTATAAATCAAATTATCCTGAGGAAATCTTGTACTATTAGCTACACTCAAAGTATCGCTATACTCTCAATATTATACTCACAATATTTAGAAAAGTTTTTGTATTGTGATAGTGTGGGTCATAGTTGCTCATTCGAACAACCTATTTATAATGCAATGGAGGGAGAAGGTTTGAAAAAGTTTGGCAGATAATTAGGCTAGTTTTAAAAATATTTGTGGCCACCAACCAACTACTTTGTTCTCATGCACCAACCATTCAATTTCCACCAATCAAGTGGCCTCCATGTTTTTCACTAACTAATAATGCAATAATTCTTCTTAATTACGCATTAAAAATAATCTCCATAATTTACTCATAGTTCCATAAAAAATAATACTTTATATCCTATCATTGAAAGTTTCTTCCTATTTTGGGCCATAGAGAAAAATAATAATAATAATCAAACTACTGTTGTAGGATGCTCTTGAGGTCCTTTCATTTTAGAAAATGGCAAGATGATTAATCAGAAATGCAATAAAAAATGTTATTCTTTGAACATGTGCGCATTAAATATTTTTAACCAGCACATTTTCAATCTTTCAATAATTTTTCACCATTAATATTATAGATTTGCAATATTGACAACCAGATCATTCACAGGAAAAAAGGGTTTTCCGATAAGAATTTCTCCTTACTGGCGCACAATTAGATAATCTAACCTATTTTCTCGATAGAACTTTCTAGACATTGCCAATAATGTTAAATAATATTATTTTTTCAATAATATAAGTTATTTTGTTATGACAATTATTAATTTAATAATGTGAAATAATGTTCAATTGTTACTGTGACAATTATTGAGTCAATAATATGAAATACTATGCAATTATCACTGTGTCTAATTTAATTTATGACTATTATTTTAAAAACTTTTAAAATGTTAAATTGGTAAATGATCAAATGAACAATTAAACGTATAGATGAACAAATAAAATAGGAGGAGTCGACTAGTAGATGCTGAAAATTATTTCCTACCTCCAAATATTTTTTCCAAAATTCTTCACCAACCTTTCATGTGATTGGTTGGTTGAATAATGTTGGGTGAGGGAGGGGCCATGTTGCCTAATTGATTTTGGCTTAGCATTTTCCATCAGCCATAGTAGTCTTCACACTCCCTCCCGTAGGAATAATTTGGGGAAAAAATAAAAGAAAGAAAGAAGAAGAAGAGAGAGAGAGAGAGAGAAAGAAAGAGAAAAGAGAAGAGCCATCAACTCTCTCCTTCATTACATCCTTCCATAGCCAATCTTCAGCAAAAGAAAAGAGAGAAAAGAGAGAAGAGAAAGAAGGGCAGAAAGGAAGAAAGAAGAAGAGGAAACCATGGAAGCATGAAGGAAGAATAAGAACTCAAAAGGTAAAACAAAAAAATTTCATCTCTTTAACTTTCCTAAGAGTTTGATTTGTTGAAAGTCGGGTTATAGGGGATCATGATGGATCCAAAGTAATAAGAAAGTATATGATAAAGATTTTATGTTTAATCCATGTCATAATAAAATTTAAGATAAAAAAGTTAGGACTTTTTTGAGGATGAATAAACGTTATTTTGAGGACTTAAATCAAACTTGTAAAAGTGTTGATAATTGATTTATGTGTAATATCCAAGGAGGAGAATCTATAGATTAAGAAGTTATGGAAATATTCCAATTTGAACGGACTAAAAATGATTTAAATCAAAGTAGTGGTGAAAGTTTTCGCAAAACATATTAAATGATGAAAAACTTAGTCTTGGGGGACTTTTGAGCCAAATTTCGGAATAATTAATGAATCTAAAAAATTATGAAATCATGGGGGTTTTGTAGAGCATGTTACAATCTTTCCATAGCCTCAAAGACGGACTAATTCTGACTTAAAATGAAGAAGTTATGAAGATTTGAAGTATGTGCGTCAAAAGTTACAAAATCTGGAAAATTGGAGTTAAGTGTCAAGGGTCGAGCGCCTAGGCGCTAGGCTCGGCGTTTAAACTCTGTTCTTGGGTGCCTAGGCGCTTTTCCAAGGCCAAATTTGGGCGCCTAGGCGCTAATCAAGTGTTAAGCCAAAATCTGTCCGGACATCCTTTAGTAAATTGGGCATAACATTTTCATACGAACTCCGATTGAGGTGATTTAGGATGATTCGGAAGGATAATGAGTAGACCTAAAAGTTTCATTCTTTATGTTTTGATATTTAAGGTCGGTATCAAGGCCTAAATTGGCTATTTTAGGGACTGGTGTGAATTCAGAGGCAATCAGAGGACGTCGGGCATGCACGTATGCAACGTGCAATATTTTCGACGATAAAGGATGTTGTTCTAAGTTGTAAAACATGAACATTATTAAATATAATGATATTATGCTATAAATAAAGACAACTTAAATTAATAATGAATTATTAGTTGGTGTATATGTTATTCGAGATAATTATGATTTGATGTTGATCCTTTTAATAGAATTTAAATTGTTTATAAGTAAGGTATTGATTTGATTCTTACGTAAGAAGTCACTCGGTATTTATTACAACAATTACCGCAGTAGTTATTACACAGTGACTCATATTATTTGATATGATATAATTAAATCAGTTGGCAGTATTGAGAGTCTATGTTAATAATTGTGAATAATGGTTCAAAGATTGAAAAGGGTGTTGATTAAAGATAAGTATGATATACATATATTTGTTCAATTAATTTTTTTTACAAAAGTAAGTTTGGCAGGACTTGCTGACACTCTAATTTTTTCTAAAGTAGTATGGACCACAACTCTATTATTGAACAAATTTTATTAAAACGTGTACAAGTTGGTTTAATTTTTTCTGCGGGACTATACACTCCACTACCATTATTATATACCTCATTTGGTTATTTTGTCAAAGCAGGCGTGCTAGTTGTTTACTAAATTTTTAGTATAAATAGGTTGCTCGGTTGATTAACTAAACACACACGATCACTACACTAAAAATATAGAATTCTTTTACTTCAATATTGAGAGTATAATATTGTGAGTATTTCTATTGAGTGTAATATTACTCCAAGTGTAGATAAGGAATGCAAGCATTGTTTAAGATGATCAATTTCACAGAAAGCATAATCAAGTCACATGCTAAGGTAAGGGATATTATTATTGTGGTGAGAAGGTATCATTTTTATGGTAAAAGGAATATCATTTTCTTTCATACTCCATGTTATGGTAAGATATTATTATTCGTTTATTCAGTTTATCATTAAATGGTGAAAAGTCCTGCTGAAAGGATTAGAATATCCTTAATAGTTTGTGATTCATCTATTATTATGTTATCAATTTGGACTCTTGATAATTAAGTTGAAAATCACTAAGATCTATGTTATCTTATTATTCTGATGATTTATGTTTATTCATTATATATATCATTGTCATCATTATCATGCTTATATTGTGTTGAAAGTCATATATGACCAGTAGTGCATAGATGGACTTGGTATGATTATGACCAGTGATTATTCAGTATAATCATGACCGTAATGTTACAAATGATGCGATAAAAGTCATCTTTGGCCCGTAGTGCATAGATGAACTTGGTATGATGATTATTCGGTATAATCATGACCGTAATATTACAAATGATGTGGTAAAAGTCATCTTTGGCCCGTAGTGCATAGATGGACTTGGTATGATTATGACCAGGGATTATTCGGTATAATTATGACCGTAATTGAAAACACGAATATCCTTGGCCCGTAGTGCATGGATAATTCGTGGTCGTGATACTATTAAGCTGAGTCTCAGCATTATTGGTTTTACAGTTGTATATCTTTGGCCTGTAATGCAAAGATGGGCTATTGGTGATTGGTTTTACAGTTGTATATCTTTGTCCTGTATTGCAAAGACAGGCTGTTGATTATTGATTTTACAGTTGTATATCTTTAGCCTGTAGTGCAAAGATGGGTTGTTGGTTATTGGTTTTACAGTTGTGCATGTAGTGCAAAGTTGGACTGTTGATTTACTTGATTATAAATATGAATTGTGATTTAATTATAATCTGTGGTGGTTTAGGTGAAGACAGGTGATGAGAGTTCTCTTTGTCTTGGGTATAACAAAGAACTGTTGATGAGTATTACAAGAATGAAATATGAACGATGGACTTTTAATCTAGGAGAGATAGTAGACATTATGTTCTACATGATTCTTCTAATGGATTGTTGATTCCGCTGCTATTATGGTTGGAAACTTTTTTCTACCATATGTTCTAAATATCTGAATTATTATTGATGAAGGCTATTGATAATTTAATTATCTTAAGTCATGATATTCTTTACTAGGCTATTTGTGCTCACCCTTTTACTTCACCACCCCTTTCACGTAATAAAAGTGTAGCTGGGACTAGCAGAGAGAACATGAGTATAAAGTGGTGATACGAATTAGTCACAAGCCTAATCAAATTATGAAACGGTGTGGCATAATAATTGTACTGAGAACTTAAAATGTGTGTGACATGTTTTATACATCATTTGATATTTAATTTTGGTGAACAACAATAGGGTGAGGCGAATCAGAATTTGGAAGCGTCAAAGGTGTACTCCATTAGAATGTAAAGAACAAAAATCTTCTCGTGTCCCTTCAGGGACTTGATATAATTGCTGCTGTACTTTATATGGCATTGTAATAATTTAAATATGAATATTTTTGTATTATATACGTAACATTATTTGTATTAAAACTCATAGTATATGAGTCATTGTATTTTGCACGACAGTTGTATAAATGGAGCTGTAAGTAGTGTATTTTTTGGCGACCCAAGATGGGTGATGTATTCCTATTTTGGGGGTGTCACAGCAATACCATGTGCTACTGTAGAATACCGTGTACTAATGTAGAATAACACATATTATTTTATTTTTATCACCGATTGTAAACAGTTAACGGTAAAAGTTCTGACTTCAATTTTAAAAAAAACTTATTTCTGTCGCTTTCTATATTCGACAGTTATTCCATTGTGAGGCCCACCAATGATTAGTTATTTCGGCGTCGTCGTACTTTACCGAATATAATATTTCTCGACAAAACGAATATTCTCCGACAAAACGAATATTCCCTGACAAAATTGTTTATCTGATAATTCACATATATCACATTTAACTATAATATTATATTAAATTAACACCTTACTATTTAAAATAATATTTAAAATAAATTAAATATTATTCATAAAAAATTGATGTCTTACATCTCTTACCTTTCTATCTTTTTTTTCTATTTAAAAATTGTTCCCAAACACATATTAAAAGAGGATTGAAACTCTTATCTAATCCAAATTTAGAAATGAGTTTGAAGTTTTTGACTATATTAGAAAGAGAGTGGGTAGGGAATAATTATTTGATTAAATTATGATTTTAGTAGCATCGCATGATAATAAAATTATGGAGACGGCTTTTACTGTACTATTGTTAATAAAATTAAAAATGACTCTTTTTATGAGAGAAGTTTTAATTTATTAGAAAAAAAATTCTTTAAACAAATTTTTAATATCTCTTAGAGTATGTCTTGCAAAAAAAATTCAATCAAATTATAAAATGAAGTAAGAATTAAGAATGACTCACTTTAATTTATTTTATCTTATCGCATAGATTTTCACGTTGGTCACAATTCATTTTAAATAATATATATATATATATAGTCCGCCTCTCCAACGAACTGAAATGAGCGAACTAAGAACGAACCGGCTATAGGGACAGTTTTTTCCATCGCTATAGCATAGAAAGCCAGTTTTTTAAGCTATAGCGACGAAAAAAATCGTCGCTATAGCCAGTTCGATCTTAGTTCACTGCCTCCAGTTCGTTGTAGAGAGCCGGGCTATATATATATATATTGTGACGCCCCCAAAATAGGTATATATCACCCATCTTGAGTCACCAAATACATGGTACAAAAATCAAATACAACTTAATAATACAGCTGTCGTGTAAAATACGACAAAACGTAAACTGAGAGTTTTAATAAGAATATTGTCATCAAGACAATATCCACACTCAAAAGAGTCTTCATTACATTTATTTTCAAACTATTTAACAGAATAGTGAGGACTACTAATACTATCATCTGGACCGTCACTCCGTTCCCTGACTAGTCTCGGCTACGTTCTCATTTCCTGAAGAGAACAATGAAAGTAAAAGGGTGAGCTCAACTAGCCCAGTAAAAAATATTCTGACTAAGATAATGCAGAATAAATTATCGTTAGCCTTCAACAGTGTTAAACTGATACAATATAACAAACATCAAGTTTAACTGCAGCGGAACAAGCAGTCCATTAAAAGAGTCAAGTAGAGAATAATGTCTACTATCTTTTATGATTTAAAAGGTTTTTCATCACTTTTATCGCTGAGACTCGGCTTAATAATAATCCACATCTTCCCTGCACTACGGCCAAGGATATTCATTAGTATCACAACCATAAATTATTCATGCACTACGGGCCAAGGATATTCGTATATTCATCAATGGTGATGATCATGCCAACAACTGTCCATCAATGTACTACGGGCCAATGAGGACTTTTATCACATCATTTGTAACATTACGGTCATGATTATACCGATTAATCCCACTAATATTTCCATGAAAAGATACTGGATGAAGCGCAAATATCAAGGATATTCCACTAATTTTATGGAGTATAGAAGTCAAAACTTTAACCAACTGAGTATAATAAAGAATGGAATAACAAAAGAAATCACCAGGCATGCGATAGACCGCACAGATAGGTTATTCCAACAGAATAATAAATAATGGAACCAGTTCATGCGTAAACGCACAGACGGGATATTCCAACAGAATAATAAATAACGGAACCAGGTTAGGAAAAATTTGCACCGACAGGATGTTCCAACAGAATAATAAATAACGGAACCAGGTCATTTGTAAACGCACAGACATGATGTTCCAACAGAATAATAAAGAATGGAATAACAGAAGAATTTCACCATGTATGTGGTACTTCGCATAGACAGATTATTCCAACATAATGATAAAGAATGGAATAACAGAAGAATTTCACCAAGTATAGGGTAGACCGTGTATACATGTTATTCCAACAGAATAAAAAAATAGAATAACAGAAGTTCTCTTCATGAATACGAAAGAAATAATACCCCTTACCTGATATAGAAGAAACTGGATATAAGAGTAGTGAAGTAGCAGAATACTTTTCTTCTTTCTCTCTATAGTTTCTCTCTCTAGCGTTTCAGTGAATTTGTAAGAAATAATAAAGGAATGAGCTTCTATTTATAGGAGAATGGAAGGATACTATTTGAAAAATAAATCACGGATGCAACAGAAACAATTCACAAGCTGAAATTATTCAATTCACGGACGTCTTACGATGGATTAATTTTCAAAGCAATAATCAGCTACAAACCAAAAATATAATATATATATATATATATATATATATATATATATATATATATATATATATATATATATATATAAACCAACAAAACAAATCAACTTCCATTATTCTTAAATAATATAAACACTCCCTCCCCCATACGTAATTCACATAAACTCATCAAATTCATCATATACCCACCAAATGTCACTTTCATCATATATATATATATATATATATATATATATATATATATATATATATATATATATATATATATATACCAATTCCCTTCATAACAAGGCAAACTACTCATCCCCCATTTTCTTATCCCACCCCATACACACGCATAACACACTTTCTCTCACCATTTCCCACTTTCAATATTATATATATCTTATATAATCTCTACACCACACACATAATCTATACATATAATACCCACCACTCACATTTCTTACTTTCCCACCAACATGTCCACATCCACACACATGTTACTAAATTATATATATATATATATATATATATATATATATATATATATATATATATATATATATCAATTACCTTCCTAGGAAGACAACTCTCCCCTCCCCCCCACCCCCAACCCCACCCCCACCCCCAATTTTACTCCCGAACCATATATATATAAAATAAAGCTGAGATAATTTTCTACCGATTATTTTAAAAAATGGGTAAATGGGGTCCATATAATAACATCAAATACATCATAAAAATCTTCTCAATATTTTTAACAACATTTATCATCATTATTATAATTTATAATATTAATCGACCAGGTCGTTCCTAGGAAAGAGGAGGGCTTTCCAATAAAGATTTCTCCCTATTGGCGCGCAAGTGACCAAACCTCTCCTTGGCAGAACTTCTAGACATCGTTAATATTACAAATAATAATATTAATAACTCTGTCATCTCAATTATTGATTTAATAATATATAAAATATTGACAATAATTGAATCAAATAACGTGAGATACTATGCAACAATTAATGAAGCAATAATTGAACAAAACTGAGTGACTTCTCACGTAAGCATCAATAATCGATACCGTGTGGAACTATGCAATCACACGTATTACTGTACTTTTACTACCGAGTAGTTCAACAGTTTTAACTGTAAAACTTCCGCCATTATTTTCATAAAAATATTTTTGTCGTTTTCTCGATCCGACAATAATTCCGTTGTGTGGTCCACCAATGATTGTGCCGTCATACGAATATTCCCTGTTAAAACGAATATTTTCCGACCAGTCGAATATTATATAACAACTTGCGTACTTTGAAAAATTTATAAATATTACCCACAACTATAATATTATATCAAATTCATTCCATAATATGTAAAAATGATATTTATAGAAAAATCACCTGTATTAAAAAGTTGGGGTCTTACATATATTCTATTTCTTAAAAGGATCTAAATGAATCTCTTATAATTTGAGTAACAAAATAAAGAGCCAAATTATAGAATTTTGTTCATTTTTGTTATCATAATATATCTTTCCCCTCAAGATAAATATTGTAACTCTATGTTTTCAAATATATTAAAAAGATGGTATACATTTTTTAAGCTATCTTTATTTATAATGATTTAAAACTTTTTATATTTTAGAAATTTACAGTGAATGCCTACTATCTCAAATACCGTTAAGTAAACATATTATACATTGAAATATACACTTTTTTATCATTCGTACTCAAATATTTAAACGCTTCCATCCCGCTACCTCAAGTACCGTTAAGTAAGCATAACTGACTATTTTGGTCAATTTGTTCACTGAAAAATGGATCAGTTATACTTACTTAACGGTACTTGAGGTAGCGGGATGAAAGCGTTTAAACATTGGGGTTCAAATGGTAAAAGGATGTATATTTCGGGGTTGAATATGCAATTAACCCTATTAACAATAATAATGTGAAGAAAGTGTGATATTAGAAATTAAATTTAAGTTACTATTCGTATATTTTGGTAAAAGATAGGTTAATAAAAGAAAATAGATACTATAAAACATGAGATAGACTAAAATATTAATGTGGATATTTATCTTAAGACGAAGAGAGTATTATATAATTCGATTAATATATTACTTCCTTGTTCTCAAAAAATAAAAGATTAACTTACTAAAAATATAAAATAAAGACAATATTTTAAAGATTTTTTTAAAATGCCGTAATTGTAAATCCCCACCTTGACATGTACTACATAGAAAATCAATTCTATACGGACATATTACAAATTAGTATTTTTACACCTTCTAATAAGATATAGCTAGACTTGTACATTGTATTTTAAGAAAAAATCAAGGAATTTTTATTTTTTAACTGATTGTGCAATATTATTTATGGTGGTAAAATCTATTTAATTAATTTTACACAATCAAAACCCCTTAATTTTCTCTTAGAATTGACAAGTTTCTATTAATAGTATTTTCAATTCTGACATCGTTTTGGACGAACGTGGTGGATAAAGACGATTTAAAAAAATATTATTAAAATAGTGGATATATTGTGATTTGATCACGTTTGTTATATTTGATATGAGAGTTGTTTTTTGAAAATTAGGATTGGATCATCTGATATATTAATTAGTTGGAGATGTGAACATGACTGTATAAAAATAGAATTGTGTGTCAATTTAGAAGGGATTGAAAAGAGAAATATGATCTCGAATTTTAGAGTATCATGGATAGAATAACGTACATAAAAAGTAACGTACAAAAATATAATTTAAAATAACAAAGAAATCATGCTAATACTCGGACTTTAACCACACTGCATGCTAATTAAAAACACTTGCATATATCACAAAATAAAATTTGAAAAATACGAATTAATTAAGATAACCCCCCTGTAACACTTCCATTGAAGATCTCAATCATATCACCACTACCAACATGGTGCCACCTGAAAGACCTATCATCATCCATCACATTTTGTTTGTAGATGAAGAAATACCCTTCTGGAGGAAGATGAAAATGAAGAATCTCTTGTAACCTCTGAAGTTCTTTCCTTAAATCCCCCACATTATCAGAACCATTCATTTCAACTGGGATCTTCTTTGTTCCACATTGTGTCAACACAATTAACTTCAATTTCTTGGAATTAATGGTACCTCCGGATGACATTGCCGTCGTCTGTGGTGGTTTAATCACGACATCAATCTCGGAATTACCAGTAATTTCATAGTAGCGTAGCGATTGATTATCATGCAATTCATTTCCATGCAAATATAGTGACAACCGGGAATTTGTCATACTTTCGACCTCATTAATCTTCTCTTTTAACTGCAAAATTGTATCGTCTACCTCCATTTCAACTTGTTTTTTGGACGACGTTGGCATCCTCAAAATAAGGAGAATTTTGGTCGCCGCCGCCGCCGGTGATTCTTCAATTTTTCCGGGATTTTCCGGAGGAGCTATAATGAGTTGAATACGCGAGTTATGTAGAAGTTCACAATTTTCCACATTGCCATCGTCTTCTAGGGGCAGTCCTTTGAAAATTAGGGTTTGTCTGGCTATAGGTATCCCTTGGTATTTTTGTACTTTTTCTTTAATCTCAAGGACAGAATCGAAAAAACCTATTTCAATGGAGAATGATTTCCCTGTCCGGGTTTCGAAAAACACATCCATTTGAAATCAATGCATGCAGTTTGGGTTTTAGTAGTGTTTGAATATAATTTGATAAGATAAAAGAAAATTTTGAAGATTTACCATGGAAGTACGTACGTACTCTCTTTTAATTGCATTTTGAGAATCGAGTACTATTGCTCTGAATCGTGATATGAAAAATTAAACTCCTCGTGCATCCCACCACCAGTGATTCGTACCCGTTTTTGTTCCGCGTTGCTCATAAAATGCTATGAAAAAAATTTAATTGTAGAGATCAATGTACAAATCATAAGGATGCATGGTTTTGTAATTTTTTTTTTAAAAAACTTTCAAATATATATAGACCTAGTAAATGTAAGAGAGCAGAAATCAAGTGAATATCTCCTCCTTTATTCACTCCTTAATTTATATTAGAATTTATGGAATAAAAGATCATGTGGACTGGTGTGAATGAAAAAGGGAGCTGGAGAAGGCAAACGAGTAGTGCATGGTTGTAATTGTAACAGTACACGGTTTTATTTCAACTGTTACCCGATTTGCATGGCTCCTAGTAATTTTGCATTATTTCAAATTAATAAATGAGATAATCAACGTCATCTAATTTAAACGTTTTTAGCTAATTTTATGGGGAGGTTTTCAAACTTAATTTACGTTATTATTGTTTGATACTTACCAATTATGTATATACTACTTACCATATAACTGTCAAATTTAGAAGATGCACTTTATTTTGCAAAGAAGTTGAAATGAAATTTAGGTAACTACTGTTTTTCTCGAGACCGTCTATATGGATTAATACCTTGAATTTTTTTTATTTTGGAGATTGTCTTCTTAAATTTTTTAATTAGGGGATTAAATTTTTAATTTTTTTTCTTATTACGTCTAATCGATAGTACAACGTCAGAAATTGATGACATGGCAGCGACACATCCCTAAAAAAAATACTTGTGTAATATTGAATCTCATTTTAATATGTATTCCATTAATTTTTTATACTAAAAAGGGTAAATATAATACCATTATTAAAATTTTAAAGTAAATTTAATAACAATTTTACGTCTTGATCATTTATCTTGGAGTTTTGCTACTGTGTTGTGTATTGAAAAATTTTCTATCAAGATTGAAGATGATCATGTTACATTTCTTTTTAAAAAAATTATCATTAATATTTATTCACATAACTATATAATAATAAAAAAATTAATACATAATCGCAAGATCTTGATATTTGCTATTTGTTTGTAAGAAATATCCTGATATTTGCTATTTATTTGTAAGAACACAGTATTGTAAAGGTGTTCGATGGTGATGTAATGGCCCAAAAAATTCTATATAATATTCAGTTAATATACTATTAAATTTTAAATATAATTTTTTATACCTAATTGATGTGGCATTAATTTATTTATTGTTAATTAACTTATATATCTCAGGACCTTATATAGTAAAGGGAGGAGATTGAGTTTTCCTTAATATAATGATATTTCAATATCAAGAATGAAAAAAAAAAAGCCAACAACGCTTAATTAAGAGAGATTCTTGATATAAAGGTATCTATGTATTCAAAGAATTAATTATATTAAGATATAATTAAAAGTGTTATTTAATAACAAATAAAAAAATGGGGTACTATCATGAATTATTTAGAATTTATGAAACCATCATTTTTAAATAACGTATGTTCTAATTATGTTTGTTAGCAAAAGTACAAGTGATAAATGTTATTAAACCTTAAAGGAAATTATATATATATATTTATATGTACTTATCTTGTAGAAAATAATCTGTCAAGGCTAGTACCTGGTACTATGTCCTTAAGACAATTACGCCCTCCTTATGGTGCTCAGAGTTGATAGCACTTGTCTCCTAGGATACAATGACTTCGTATATCTTAGTAGCACTACAAAAGGTATACACAACGAACCAAAAAAATGCTCTAACTCTCTCTCAAATATACTAAGAAACTGATGAATAAACTATATGCTAGAATGCTTTAGAAGACTAGAATGCTTGAGAAATGGATGGAGATGAAGGTTGCCCCCTCCTATTTATTTATAGGAGGGTTGGTGACCCTTTGGATGGGCACATCACCCCTGAAAAGGCATGGGGTGCCTCTTGAAGAGGTATTATTTGTATCTATTGGTCAAAATGACGTAGTTTTGACCATTTACAGAATAGGCGCATCTATTCGGCTTATTAAAACGACGTAGTTTAAGTGTTAGTAGAACCAAAACTACGTAGTTTTAGGCTTAGAAGAAAAGGCGCGACAAAAACGACGTAGTTTAGGGCCGCCCGTTCAACCTTACAGATACCGCTTCCTCAAAATGACACAGTTTTGATAATATAATAAATACAGCTTCAAAATGACACAGTTTTGATAATAGAATTAAACAAATAAATTTTAATTAAAAAATTTAAATAAATTTTGTCTAAAAAATTATATACAGGACCCAGACCCAGACCCACGACCCACGACCCTCATGCCACGAGCTCGAGCCAGGCCAGGCTAGGCCGGCCGGACGGCAGCGACGCGCGCCTGTGGGTTCGAACCTAGCCTTGACTAGGTCCTCTCCCTTCCACAAAAGTGGGGTGCCCCTTAGGGCCCAAACCCAAGAGCACTTTCCTTGTATATAAACATAAAAACTTTAATTCTTAACCTATGCGGGACTTAGTTTTTCCCATATGTATTTATTATCTTTCAAGTATGATCTTTTACTCTTTGGATTTGAGCTTCCAAATACTTAATTTAATCTACTCATGGAGTAAAACACATTATTATATGAAATCATTAAAATTAATTAATGACACCCACGTTAATTTAGGCTCAAATTCCAATAATCCCCCACATGAATGATATTGACTGTGCCAACCTTATGCAAATGTTATGCAGACTCTGAGAAAGAGAGAGAGAGAGAGAATTAGAAATCATCTGTATCGAGAGAGGTAGCTTTTGGCTTTGAACCTTCCCTTGTGAAAACTATCGGGTTTACTGGTTGTCTAGTGAACGTGATGTCTTGAACTGTCCAATCATTTGTATAAATTGAGACAATAGTAATTCACACAGAATTTGTCTAGATATTATTTGGTTCTCATGATTTTGTTCATTTTGTCCGCCAACAATCCTGGATTTATGAGTGCTTTAGAGAAGTATAGCCTTATCATTCTCATAGAATTGGCCCAGTTCACACTCACATAGGTAATTCTTAATAAGAGTATCATGTCATACTCCACATGTTTATCAAGATTTAAGAATAATTAAAAGCATAGTTTATCCTGTAACAGCTGCAGGTATCACTATCTCGTATCATAGGAATGAGCAGAAGAAATTAATTTCTCCATAGTGATTTGGTTGAATCATTCACAATTTAGTTATCCCTTTGAACCTAGATCTTGGGATCTCCAGTCAACTAGGTTGGGTTTCCATCATGACGATCCTTGTTTATAGGCTTTAAATCCATTTCCCTCGAAGTTATTTATACTTGCTCTCTAGTCAAACCTTTAGTCAATAGATCCGCTATATTTTCTTTCAACTTTATGTACTCAATAGACATAATGTCATTAGAGAGCAATTGTTTTATGGTATTATGTCTACGAAGAATATGTCTAGACTTACCATTATACATATGACTCTGTGCCCTTCCAATTGCTGATTGACTATCACAATGGATACAAATAGGCGGCACAGGTTTAGGCCACATAGGAATATCTTCTAAAAAGTTACGAAGCCATTTAGCTTCTTCTTTAGCCTTATCCAATGCAATAAACTCAGATTCCATTGTTGATCGAGCAATGCATGTTTGTTTAGAAGATTTCCATGATACTGCTCCTCCACCTAGTGTAAATATAAAACCACTAGAAAATTTAGAGTCTTTTGTATCCGATATCCAATTTGCATCACAGTATCCTTCAAGTACTGCTGGATATCTTGAGTAGTACAATACACAATTTTGAGTATATTTTAAATACCTTAAAACCACTATAATCGCTTTCCAGTGATCTTGTCCTCGATTGCTTTATAAATCTACTCAATTTATTGACAGCTTGTGCTATGTCAGGTCATGTACAATTCATTAAGTACATAAGACTTCCAATTATTTGTGCATATTCAGGTTTTGATATAATCTCTCCTTTATTTTTCGACAAGTGTAGATTTATATCTACCGGTGTTTCCACAGGATTACAATCATATTGATAAAACTTCCTGAGTATTTTCTCAATATAGTGTGATTGTGATAACACTAATCCATTCGATGTTTTAGAAATCTTAATTCCTAATATTACATCGGCAACACCCATGTCTTTCATTTCAAACATATTATTTAACATTCTTTTAGTAGTTTTAATGATATCATTATTACTACCCATAATGAGCATATCATCTATATAAAGATAAATAATAACATACCCATTCTTAGTGTCCTTGACATACACACATTTGTCACACTCATTTATTTTGAAACCATTTGATAACATTGCATTATCAAATTTTTTATGCCATTGTTTAGGTGTTTGTTTTAATTCATAAAGAGACTTTACAAGCCGACAAACTTTCTTTTCTTGTCCTGGAACAATAAATCCTTCTGGTTGTTCCATGTAGATTTCTTCTTCTAAATCTCCATTCAAGAAAGCTGTTTTTACATCCATTTGATGTATTTCTAAATTATATATAGCTGCAATGGCTATTAACATCCTAATCGAGGATATTCTTGTCACAAGAGAATAAGTATCAAAATAATCTAAACCCTCCTTTTGCATGTATCCTTTGATTACAAGTCTTGCTTTATATTTGTCTATAGATCCATCTGCTTTCATTTTCTTCTTGAATATCCACTTATATCCAAGAGGTTTAGAGCCTGGTGGAAGATCTACTAATTTCCACGTATGATTATGCAAAATGGATTCTACTTCACTATTTATAGCCTCTTTCCAATATGGAGCTTCAGGACTCGATATTGCTTCTTTATAGGTTTGAGGCTCATTTTTTAACAAATAGGTTAGAAAATTCGGACCAAAAGATTTGATGTTCTGGCACGTTTACTACGTCTAGGTTCATCAATATCTTCTAAACCATGATTACTGTCATTAACAACATCATGAGTTCTTTTATTTGAACTTGTTTCTTGTTTGTTAGAACTTGGCTCTTGTTCATTTTTATTAGGAAATACTGTTTCAAAGAATTCAGCAACTTTTGACTCAATAATCATATTTTCATGTATTTTCTCTATTTTTGATTTATTAACCAAAAATCTATAAGCACTGCTATTATTAGCATAACCTATGAATATACAATCTATTGTTTTTGGTCCTATTTTCACCTTTTTTGGTGGAGGAACCATTACTTTTGCTAAACACCCCCACACTTTTAAGTGTTTATAAGACGACTTACGTCCTTTCCATAATTAATAGGGTGTAATATTAGATTTCTTTTGAGGTATTCGGTTGAGAATATAATTTGCTGAAAGAATTGCTTCCCCCCCATTAATTCTGAGGTAGCCCAGAACTTAATAACAATGCATTCATCATTTCTTTTAAAGTTCTATTCTTTCTTTCTGCAACACCATTTTGTTGTGGTGAATAAGGTACAGTTGTTTGGTGTATTATACCATGTTGTGAACAAATTTCAACAAATGGAAATTCATATTCCCCACCTCTATAACTTCTAACTATCTTGATCTTTTTATCAAGTTGATTCTCAACCTCATTTTTGTAATGTTTAAACATTTCCAAAGCCTCATCTTTACTTCTCAATAAGTAAACATAACAATATCTTGTACAATCATCTATAAAAGTGATAAAGTATTTCTTACCTCCTATTGTCTATATATACTTTAAATCACAAATATCAGTATGAATTAATTCAAGAGGTTCTGTACTTCTTTCAATTGATTTAAAATAAGATTTTTTAGGTTTTGCCTCAACACAAATTTCACATTTTTGATTAGAGTTAATCTCAAATTTTGGCAAACATTCCATATTAATTAATCTACGTATAGTATTATAATTAACATGTCCTAATCTACCATGCCATAAATTAGATGACTCAATCATATAAGCAGAAGATGTAATTTTATTAATATTGGAAGGTACAACAGTCATTACATTCATTTTGAAGAGCCCATTGCTCATATAACCCTTCCCTACATACATCCCATTTTTAGTTAATACAAATTTGTCTGATACAAAGACTAGTTTAAATCCCTTTTGACTAAGAAGGGATCCTGACACTAAATTTTTCCTAATATCAGGCACATAGAGCACGTTGTTGAGGGTGAGTTCCTTGCCAGATGTCATCTTCAAAATCACCTTTCCTTGTCCAGCTATCTTTGATGAAGAAGAATTTCCTATGTATAGATGTTCTCCATTCTCAATTTCTTGATATATGGAGAACATCTTCTTGACGGAACACACCGGTTGCTCCAATATCCACCCGCCATTCTCTTGGATTCTCAACCATATTTATTTCTTAAACACCTGCTGAAAGGTTCATTTCCGAAACATCTTGAAGAAGACTATCCACTTCCGTTACATTGGCTTGTGCAAACTTCTTGTTCTGGTCTTTGCATTTTCGACAATCTTTTGCCCTATGTCCGGGCTTATCACAGATGTAGCACTTGCCTTGGAACTTTTTATTTGTTCCTTGTTGAGGCACATTACCAGAGAATTTTCTCTTTTTGGACTTCAGACCTTGTTCCACCATGTTGGCTTTATACTCCACAAACGTCCTTCCTGTTTTCTTTTCAGAGGCACGATTGTCCTCTTCTATCCTTAATCTTACGATTAAGTCTTCAAGTTTCATCCCTTTGCGTTTATGCTTGAGATAATTTTTAAAATCTTTCCACATAGGTGGTATTTTTTCTATAATAGCAGCAACTTGGAAAGATTCACTTAGAGACATACCTTCTGCATGTATTTCATGCAGGATTACCTGTAATTCTTGGACTTGGTTGATGACTGCCTTGGCATCCACCATCTTGTAGTCCAAAAACTTGCCAACTACGAATTTCTTCGTGCCAGCATCTTCTGTTTTATACTTTTTATCCAAGAAATCCCATAATTCTCTTGTTGTTTTGAGAGAACTATACACATTGTATAATGTGTTATCCAATCCATTAAGGATATAATTTCGGCACAAAAAATCTGCATGTTTCCATGCATCTATTGCGACAACAACTTACCGGTCTGTTTCATCTTCTTTGAGCACAGGGGGATCTTCGTGAAGAAACCTCGCCAAGTTCAAAGTTGTGAGATAAAACAACATCTTTTGTTGCCATCTTTTAAATTATGTTCCATTGAACTTTTCTGGTTTTTCACCATGGTTCACAGGAATATTTGGTATAGAAGGTGTAGAAGAAGAACCAATTATAGTAACAAAATTGGTATCCATATTTCTTACAAATATATATATATATATATATATATATATATATATATTAATTGTCTTAAGATTGTTATTAAACCTTAAAGGAAATTATATATTTATTTATATGAACTTATCTTATAGAAAATAATCTGTCAAGGCTAGTACTTGGTACTATATCCTTAAGACAATTATGCCATCTGTATGGTGCTCAGAGTTGATATCACTTGTCTCCCAGGATACAATGACTTCGTATACCTTAGCAGCACTACAAAAGGTATACACATCGAATCAAAAGAAATGTTCTAACTCTCTCTTAAATATACTAAGGAAACTGATGAAGAAACTATATGCTAGAATGCTTTAGAAGACTAGAATGCTTGAGAAATGGATGGAAATGAAGGTTTCCCCCTCCTATCTATTTATAGGAGAGTTGGTGACCCTTTGGATGGGCACATCACCCCTGAAAAGGCATGGGGTGCCTCTTGAAGAGGTATTATTTGTATTTGTTGGTCAAAACGACATAGTTTTGACCATTTACAAAATAGGCGCATCTATTCGGTTTATTAAAATGACATAGTTTAAGTGTTAGTAGAACCAAAACTACGTAGTTTTAGGCTTAGAAGAAAAGGTGCAACAAAAAAGACGTAGTTTAGGGCTGCCCGTTCAACCTTACAGATACCGCTTCCTCAAAACGACACAGTTTTGATAATACCGCTTCTCAAAATGACACAGTTTTGATAATATAATAAATACAGCTTAAAAACGACATAGTTTTGATAATAGAATTAAATAAATAAATTTTAATTAAAAAATTTAAATAAATTTTTTCTAAAAAATTATATACATTACCCAGACCCACGACCCTCGTGCCACGAGCCCGAACCAGGCCAGACAGATGGCGGCGGCGCGCGCATTTGGGTTCGAACCTAGCCTTGGCTAGGTCCTTTTCATTCCACAAAAGTGGGGTGCCCCTTGGGGCCCAAACCCAAGAGCACTTTCCTTGTATATAAACATATAAAAACTTTGATTCTTAACCTATGTGGGACTTAGTTTGTCCACATATATTTATTATCTTTCAAGTATGATCTTTGGGAGTTAATATCTCATTCATTACTCTATGGATTTGAGCTTCCAAATACTTAATTTAATTTACTCATGGAGTAGAACATATTAATATATGGAATCATTAAAATTTATCAATGACACCCACATTAATTTAGGCTCAAATTCCAACAATAAATACAATTTAGAATTTGGCCATAATAACTTTTTCCATGTATGTTTGCAAACCTTAGTTATTTTATTAAAGTATAAGCTGAGTAGATTAAACCCAAATTTAAAACTAGTCACTGCCTTACTCCAAGCCCTATCCAACAGATTAAATAATGTGCAAAAAGGAGACTGTTTGTGGGCCCAAATCAAAGCAATGCCCAACCTTTTCACAGTCCAATCCGGCAACCCATAGTGAAGAAAAAGGGAGCTATTTAGTTCAAGTTTCATAGATCAGTTAGTTGGCTTCAATTAGCAGCTAACTCACTTGACAAATAGTTAGCAAGATTGGTTGACCTCTAGAATACCTAATTTAACTGTTAGGAAGCTAAATCACTGTACGAGCCAAGTATGTCAGGCAAGGGTCAAAGTAACTGCTAACAAAGGTAGACTACTATGAGCCTTACGGAGGCCAATATAGGTTGTTGTATAGGGGCCAGATAAGGAGCTGCATAGGAGCCAAGGGGGAGTGCATCAACTGAGAAAACTAGGGGCAACTGACTTAGACTGTCAGAGTAATGTGGTTGCAGCTATATAGAGCCATGATGGCTAGCTTCATTTTTAGCTACATATAGCCATACAATGCACCTTAAGTTCAGTTGGTACACCACCTTATTGAGCACCCAGAGCTTTAACAGATATAGAGTGTGGGAGAAAAGGGCTCGACTGGAAAAAAGGGAAAAAGTAGGAAGCAATTAGCTATTATACTCTAACAGCCCAATAAAGGTATACTAATTCAAACCTATCCCATTCTTTTTCTATTCCATTTTGATAGTGTTAATGGATTGTTAATGGTCGAATAGCTGTTATATTGTTGGTACATTAATTCGTGGACTGCTATATTAATTTTAGGATCTATGATGACTGCCTAATGGTTAAATTGGTTGTGATTGTTATTCTTGTTGTTGTACCTAGTTAAAAAAAGATTCAATGACGATCTAAGGCCATAAGGCTGGAGTCAAGTTGCTAGGAATTTTTGTGTTATATGTGTGACGCCCCCAAAATAGGTATACATCACCTATTCTGAGTCGCCAAAAATATGGTACAGAATACAAATACAATCTTTAATATACAACAAAAGAGCTGTGAGTTTTAATACAAATATTATCTTCTAGACAATATCCACTCTCAGAATAAGTCCTCATTACATTTATTGCCACATTATTTAACAGAATAGTGAGGACTACTAATACTATCATCTAGACCGTCACTCCGTTCCCCAACTAGTCCTGGCTACTGTTCTCATTTCTTGAAGAGAACAGTGAAAGAAAGGGTGAGCTCAACTAGCCCAGTAAGAAATATTATGACTAAGCTAATGCATGATAAATTATCATTAGCCTTCAATAATGTTAAACTGATAAAATACAATAGACATCAAGTTTAACTGCAGCGGAACAAGCAATTCATTAAAAGATCCAAGTAGAGAATAAAATCTATTATATGTTATGATTTAAAAAGGTTTTTCATTCACTTTATATCGCTGAGACTCAGCTTAATAAATAATTCACATCATCCCTGCACTACGGCCAAGGATATTCATTAGGGTCACGACCACAAATTATCCATATACTACGGGCCAAGGATATTCGTGTATTCATCAATGGTCATGATCATGCCAACACCTGTCCATCAATGCACTACGGGCCAATGAGGACTTTTACCACATCATTTGTAACATTACGGTCATGATTATACCGAATAATCCCTGGTCATAATCATACCAAGTCCATCTATGCACAACAGGCCACAAATGACTTTCAACGTAATATAAGCATGAGGATGATGACAATAATATAAGAATTCAATAAAACAAGTTCAAGAATTAATTTATCCAAAATTCAATAGCGTCCAAATTGTCAACATGATACTGCTTTGTAGAGTAAAATTTAAGAATGCTTAGAGGAATATTTTCATAAAAAGATATTAGATGAAGCGCAAATATCAAAGATATTCCACTAATTTCATGGAGTATAAAAGTCAAAACTTTAACCAACTGAATATAATAAAGAATGGAATAACAAAAGAAATCACCAGGCCTGCGATAAACCGCACAGGCAGGTTATTCCAACAGAATAATAAATAACAGAACTAGGTCCGGCGTAAAACGCACAAACAGGATATTCCAACAGAATAATAAAGACGGAACCAGGTCCGACGTAAAATGCACAGACAGGATATTCCAACAGAATAATAAAGACGGAACCAGGTCCGACGTAAAACACACAGACAGGATTTTCCAACAGAATAATAAATAATGGAATAACAGAAGAATTTCACCAAGTATAGGGTAGCCCGCATATACAGGTTATTCAAACAGAATAATAAATAATGGAATAACAGAAGAATTTTACCAAGTATACGGTACTTCGCATAGACAGGTTATTCCAACATAATAATAAAGAATGGAATAACAGAAGTTCTCTTCATGAAGACGGAAGAAAGAAATAATACCCCTTACCGTAAAAGAAGAGTATTCTGATTGGTAGGGCGATGATATTCTTGAAGAAAATTTGCACTACGCTCAAAGCTTCTTAAAACTCAAAAGAAATACGCTCAAGATTATAGAAGAAGAATTCTCTGATTCTGGTGGGATTTTTAATTCTAACTAAAAATCCTATTAATAGGAGAATAGAAGGATACTATTTGAGTTTAGAAAATTAAAGACGCACAATATTATTATTTTTTTTCTTTTCACGAACGCTTAACAATTCGTCTGATAATTCACGGGTTGATTCTCACTACTACAAAACAGTAAATAGACAACGCAGAAAAAACGTTGTGGTTTCAGTCAGAAAAACGTCGTGGTTAAGGGTGTTGTCTATTTAACACCCTTACACAACGTTTTTAAAACGTTGTGGTTAAGCACAATACACAACGTTTTTTTAGGAAAAAACATTGTAGATTTGTTTTCAAAAAATTAGCATATGCTTAAAAGCATTGTAGAAGGTATGATTTCACAACGTTTTTTTGTTAAAAATGTTGTTGTTTAGTACAAAAGACAACGTTTTTAACCAATTTATACAACATTTTTAAAATGTTGTAGATAAAGTAAAAAAAAGAAAAAAAATATTGTTGTTCACCTATATTACCAATGCACCTGCAATATGCTAACGCCGTGATATATAACTAAAAAGTCTAAATTCTCATTTAAATTTCAAGCCAAAATGTATCAAGCATTCAAAATACATCCCAATAATACCATTCATTTATAGTTTCAAATGACTATATCCAAAACCAAAAAACTACTGGCGTATTCTCCCAAACTATTCACTTTTTTTACACCCCGTGTATTCTCCCAAAATATGCCAGTAACTTTTGCTCTAGCACTAGCCATGGATGGCAGTAACTTTTGCTCTAGCACTAATAAATTCTTGAGAGAAGGTTAACCTGCCTCTGTTGCTTCTGCTACACTGCTTCTGTTGCTTCTGCTACACTGCTTCTGTTGCTGCGACACTGCTTCTGTTGCTGTGACACACTTCTTGCTGCTGTTTGCAGCGAAGTGTTACTGCCAAACATTTATAAACTGTTATAACATTTATAAACATTTTGTTATCACAGATGCAAACAGATGATGCCTACCTGAATATCAAACTTGACTACAAGCCTGTTATTAAATGGACAAATGTTGCAGTGACAGTCCCACAAACTACCAGCAATAACCTGTAAATAAATCTCCTCCTCAGTCGACCATCCAAACATTTTCTCACTACCCGGCAAGCAAGCTTATTTGTGATAACATCCCATAATCCATCACTCGCTAGTATCAAGAATTCATCCCTATCATTTCTTTTGCTCACTGTCACCTCTGGTTGAGCTATTACATATGGTTTCAGGTACTGATCCCCTGTATATATAGCAATTCAAAATTCTAGTTATCTCATTCAGACATTTAATTAAGTATTAAGTTATCTCATTAAGTGTTGGATCGGCATACCTATTGATCTTGAAGTAGCAAGTACTCCTAACACCCGTTGCCCATTCCAGTTGATGACTCTTCCACCGGAAACTTCAATTCTCTCCAACTCATCTGGTTTGTCAGGCTGTGCACAAAAAAGGGGTTGGGTTAATAAATCATCTAGAAATGCAACAAAAGAAAGTTAAATATTTTTTGTCTAATTGAAAAGATATACTACACCCATCCTCACAAATTAGACTAAAATGGCCAGAGTAGTATATTTTTTCCCATCAAATTAAAGAAAGTCGACATTTTTATCAGATAGCGAGAACAAAATAAATAAATAAAAGGATTGGATTTAATATAAAATTAGTACTCTCGGCAGTTTATTTCATACTAACAGCATATATGACTAACAAACATCAAGACTCGAGAGGCATCAAACGTACAACAAATGAATGCATATTAATCCTCCTTCCAGTTAAACTAAAATTCAGATTCCCAAAACTCACCTAGTAGATACTCCATATTTAATTAAAACGTTTTGCCTCCATGCATCAATCAGAAATATTGACAGAGTATGTAATAACATATATCGAGTCCACAACAGTTCTATATCCTCTTGTATTAAGATCAAGTAAAAAGCTAGTAATTGAACTCCCCTTAGAAAGCAGTTCAGCCACCTAAGGAAAAGCAAGGAATTTAATAAGCACAATGTGTTTAATAAATAGACAACAATTCAGACCATGACAAATTACTGCCACTGCTTGCAGTCTCCCAACATCATTCAATTCAACATCCAGGTATCCCTGATTTTTGGCATAAAATCGAAAGAGGCATATAAATACACTCAACTGGGGATGGTATACAAATTATAGCAGTTAGCATGCTGCATAGACAACAAAATATCAGCTATATCAATATCACCAAAATGTGACTGAAATGATTTGTATGTTACAACATGTTTGGTTACAGAAATATAAGACATTCTCAAAGAAACAACTTTGATCAGTAACTATGTGAAATATATGTTGTACAATAATAAAATCTATTCTTTATAGCATATATAGTTGCACTATAAAAGGTTACTTACATTAACAATGGCAACTGATTGTTTTATTTTTTATTTATTTTTGAGAAGTACATCCACAGTAGCAAGTGCTAGTTTAGAAGTGATTCAAATACGATAAGTACATCCACAGTAGCTGATCACACTAAACTTCTGCTTCATTTGCATTTGCACTTGGAACCTCATTTTCACTTGATATCTCCTCTAGAGATTTCCCTGCATCTGCCTTGGCTTTGTCTTTGTTCTGAGCCAAATATAAGAACCCAAAAGCACCCACTATTGCTCATAGCTTTCTTGATGCAGCCGATATGTCACGGCAAGTTGACCTCAATCTGGTCGGGAAGATCTCAGCAGAGACAACAAAAGTGGTGGCATTGGGTCCGAAATTTGCAAAAAAGAATGTCAGTGAGTACATATAACAACAAATCCAATTCGTCGAACATAAGGTTCTAACTAAATGATCAAGAAACAAATGAACTTGCATAACAACATTGCAGACCCATGTATATGTTGCAGACCATATATCAGAAAACAAGAAAATAAGATTCTCAAAACTTTACATGTTCATGCAGTCAAAAATATGAAGGATAGGTAGTAATGCGAACCAAACATACATAAATAAGAAACACCAACTTTTCATACCTGAGCAGCAACAGTGTGTGAATGGGTAATGGGTCAATTGGTGAAACTAATGGCTACCTCACAGGTGAAACATTTGTTGTTTCATCCACTACAAGAAAATACTCTAGCCCTACCTCACAGGTGAAACAATTGTTATTTCATCCACTATTCATCATTGTAAGCTAAAAGATAAGAGTTGCTCTTCAGTAAGAGATGTACATTTGTGTCAAACAATAACCTATTCTAAGTTCAATTTCTTTCAACTAAATCTGCAGGCATGTTAAGATCAAAAAGGGCACCTCCAAATCCTCCTATTCTAGATCGCTTCCGTGAAGAGCAGCCGCTTTGATCAGAACTCCCAGAACACGATGGCCAATCAGATTCCATTGTGCATCCTACAAATATGACACACTAGAAGAGTCGGTAATAAGCTTAATTAATATGCCATACCAATAAGAGTAACTTGTGAATAACTAGTCAGCAGAACACAAATAATACCTTCTCTAGTACTTTCTCCATAACAGCGTGATTTTTTGCAACTATTGTAAGTGTTCCGTCACTTACAGACATCCGCGCACCTGGTGAGAACTTACAACAATTACTTAGATCCAGTTACAAGGTTTTTTCAGCACAGAAAATTTTCTTCAACAATTGAGTACATACTTGAATGATGAACATTGAACAACATAATTATAAAACTAACAACCAATATTTCTTTGTTGTTCTATCTAAAAAATAAGTAACAACTACACAGCATTCACATATCTTCAGTATCTAATCAAGTTCAGTGTGCTCAAAAATTAATTGGTGCAACATAGAAGATAATGTTTCAATGATTTAAAAACTACCACAATACTGAAAAGAGTGAGCTAATTTCAAATAATGAATGGTTAAATAAATTCATTAAGCAAATATCCTCTGAGACAAAACTAACCATCTCAACAGCAGTCTATGAGTATCAGAGATTTAAGATCATTCCTAAAGTCAGTGACCATAAATAACCAAGCATATCCCTCAAAGGTTCAAACAGAGACTTTTACTGCAATACCATAAGCTGCATAAACACCAGCACATCAAGGCTTACATGGATTATCCAAAGCACAGGAAACACATTCTAAAGCATTTATAAAAATGAAACCTTAACCTCCATATTCTCTTTTATTTGAAAAAATGAAAGCATTGCCTCCCACGTCACATATGTTTCATCCAATTACAAAGCAGAACTTGAAAAGATAATGAATAGAAAGAGTGAAGAATTAGCTAAGGGTCAAAAGGTTCTTTTAACCCCCAAAACTCACAACAGTCATTCATGTGCATCTGCAACACACATTTAGATGCTTTGCAGCCAACGTAAACAAACTAAAATCACGCAATCTCACCAAACAATTCTTCAAACCCCGTCTAAAAACAACTAATTAATAAACATCTTCATATAAATACACTAACAAACAAATAGAATACAAGTTGAAAATGATGAGAAAAAACCTCATCTTCACTATTTTCCACAATCTCTTTGATTCTCAAAACTATAGTTTGGGCCTGGTTTTAGAAGTGGGAAATGAGGTCCAGAGGGCAGTCGTGCCGACAGTGACCCCCCACATGACGGCCGCCTGAAACGAACAACTGACCGATCTTCATCTAGCAGCTTCCGCACCTGTGGAGGGCCCAAACTAAACTTTTTAGCAGCCACCAGAAGACCATTAAGAAGGGATTTAGGAATCGAAGGATTTGATTCAAGAATACTCATAGAGGTAAGGGTTTTACCATCGTTCGAATCGGCTTCTGGCGCCAGAGATTGGGTACCGATTTTGGGGTTTCTTCTCAGAGCATGAAACATAGAGGCGACGACGAGATCCTCCTTCCCTTTGAACTAGGTGACGAGATCGGGATGGATTTGGGAGTGAGAGAGAAGAGAGGCAAGGGTTTTGGGCTAAGAGAAAGTGATGGCATTTTATTTTAATTGCAAATTCACTTTATCATTTTTTGAAGCTCCGTGTTTTTGTTGATACATAACTTTTTATAAAAAAAAATGTTATCTAGTTAAAATTAAAAAATACCCTTTTTAAATAGATAATGTTTTTTTATATATATCTACAACGTTTTGTTAAAAAACGTTGTGGAAAAAAATACCACAACGTTTTTTATAAAAACGTTGTCTTTTAAGCGTTGTCTATTTAGTACTTTGTACCGGTGTCTGTTGATCATCAAATGCCTAGCAATTCAACTGATACCATAATGATCAAATAAAACAAACTTATTATAATATATATATAACACATGCCTTTGAAAATCTTACTCCACCCGTGACAACATCAATCCCCCACCCTCCAAAGTCACTTTCATTAAGAATATATATATATATATATATATATATATATATATATTATAAATGTTAACATGCCACATACGGCATCTATATATATAATCTATATATATAATATAATCACACTTGCACACACCCACACGGCACACACATAAATTATATATATATATATATATATATATATATATATATATATATATATATATATATATATATACTTTATAAATTCTTAACGATTATTTTGAAAAATGAGTAAGCGGGGGTCCGAAATAAACCAAACCTACAACAAATACTTCATAAAAATCTCTTTAACATTTTTAACAACACTTATCATCATTATTATAATTCACAATATTAATCGACAAAGTCGTTCCCAGGAAAGACGGGACTTTCCAATAAAGATTTCTCCCTATTGGCGCGCAATTAGGTGACCAAACCTCTCGTTGACAGAACTTCTAGGCATCGTTAATATTACAAATAATAATATTAATAACCTTATCGTCTCAATTATTGATTTAATAATATATAAAATATTGACAATAATTGAATCAAATAACGTGAGATACTATGCAACAATTACTGTAGCAATAATTGAACAAAACTGAGTGACTTCTCACGTAAGCATCAATAATCAATACAGTGTGCTACTATGCAACCACGCGTATTACTGTTCTTTTACTACCGAGTAGTTCAACATTATTAACGTTAAAACTTCCGCCGTTATTTTCATAAAAATATTTTTGTCGTTTTCTTAATCCAACAATAATTCCGTTGTGGGGTCCACCAATGATTGCGCCGTTGTACGAATATTCCCTATTAAAACTAATATTCCCCGACCAATCGAATATAATACAACAACTTGCATACTTTGCATAATTTATAAATATTACCCACAACTATAATATTATATCAAATTCATTCCATAATATGTAAAAATGATATTTATAGAAAAATCATCTTTATTAAAAAAAATGGGGTCTTACAACCTCCCCTTCTTATGAAATTTCGCCCTCGAAATTAGGGTACGTACCTAGTATGTCAAAAAGGTAAGGATATCTTGATTTCATTTCAGATTCTAACTCCCAGGTCATTTCCTTAACATCGTGGTTTCTCCACAAAACTTTGACTTGAGGTATAACCTTGGAACGTAAAATATGCTCTTTCTTATCCAAGATTTGAACAGGAACCTCTTCATACGTCAAACCTTCCATCATTTTGTCCGGTTCTAACTCAACAATGTGGTTCGGGTCTTCCACATATTTACGTAACATGGATATGTGAAAAACGTTATGAACACGAGACATACTTAGCGGAAAAGTGAGTCTATACGCCACAGTTCCTACTCGATCGAGGATTAAAAATGGGCCAATGAATCGAGGATTGAGCTTTCCTCTCTTTCCAAATCTCGTAACTCCTTTCCATGGAGCAACACGTAACAAAACATGATCTCCAATATCGAATTCCACGTCCTTTCGATGAAGATCAGCATAACTCTTTGTCGAACTTGTGAGGTTTTTATATGTTGTCGGATCGTTTGAATCTTTTCCGTAGTCATACATACCAATTTCGGTCCCAACAACATTGCTTCACCCACCTCATCCCAGCATACTAGAGAACGACACTTTCTTCCATACAACGCTTCGAATGGACCCATGTTAATACTTGTTTGATAACTGTTGTTGTAGGAAAACTCCACCAATGGTAAGAACTTGTCCCAACTTCCCTTGAAGTCAAGGACACAGAGTCTTAATAAATCTTCAAGAGTTTGAATAGTCCTCTCTGATTGTCCATCCGTCTGAGGATGATATGCCAAACTAAATCATAAATCCGTGCCCATAGCTTTTTGTAAACTAACCCAAAATCGTGAAGTGAATCTTGGGCCTCGATCAAAAACTATGGATACTGGCATACCATGCAGTCTTACAATCTCATTTATGTACATACGAGCAAGATGTTCAAGTGTATAAGTTTCTCGTATTGGTAAGAAATGAGCAGACTTGGTCAATCTATCAACAATGACCCAAATTGCATCCATACCTTGAGAAACATTGGGAAGACCAGTAACGAAATCCATGGTAATGTGCTCTCACTTCCATTCTGGAATTTCAAGTGGTTGCAATGGACCTTTTGGTACTTGATGCCCTGCTTTGACTCATTGATAAGTTAGACACCTTGAAATAAACAGCGCTATCTCTCTCTTCATATTGCCCCACCAAAATGTATGTCGAAGATCATGATACATTTCAGTACTCCAAAGATGGTTTGCAAACGGTGTGTTGTGCGCCTCCATCATGATTTTATACTTTAAATCAAGGTCGTTAGGAACACAATGTCTGGAGTTGACTCGAAGTATTCCTTCTTCATCGATTCTTGCTTTCGGCATAGCACCTTCTTGTACTTTCTTCCTCATATGCATCAGCTCCAGGTCTGTAGCTTGAGCAGCTTTAACTTTATCGATTAAAGTCGATTCTACTCGTATATTTGACATCATCACGTGGGTCCCTGGAGTCTTTATCTCTATCTCCATCCTTTGCAAGTCATACAAAATGGGCCTCTACGTTGACAATATCTCACTTGTACCCGCATATGATCTTCTACTCAATGCGTCAGCTACCACGTTCGCTTTTCCAAGATGGTATTGAATGGTATGCTCATAATATTTCAATAGTTCAAGCCAAAGTCACTGTCGTATGTTGCGTTTATTTTGAGTGAAGAAATATTTGAGGCTTTTATGATCCGTAAAGATCTCCACTTTCTCCCCATACAAGTAATGCCTCCAAATTATTAGTGCAAAAACAACATCTGCCAACTCTAGATCATGAGTAGGATAATTCCTCTCATATTCTTTGAGTTGTCGAGAAGCATAGGCTATGACATTCCCATGTTGCATGAGAACACATCCTAACCCTTTGCCCGAAGCATCACTGTAGATGACAAATCACTCCGAGCCAGATGGTATTATCAGAACAGGTGCTGAAATGAGTCTCCTCTTGAGTTCTTGAAAACACTTCTCACATTCCTTGTTCCAACCAAATTTTTTATCTTTCCGAGTCAACTGAGTTAATGGAGTAGCGATTCGAGAAAACCCTTCTACGAATCTCCGATAATAACCAGCTAAGCCGAGAAAGCTACGTATTCGGTCACTGATTTAGGTTGCTCCCAGTTTTGAATAGCTTCAATCTTTGTTGGGTCAACAGATATTCCATGACTTGATACTATGTGCCCAAGGAATGCTACCTCCTCAAGCCAGAACTCTCATTTCTTCAACTTGGCATAAAGCTTATATTCACAAAAGCTTTTGGAGTATCAGCCTCAAGTGTTGCTCATGATCTACACGGCTTTTGGAATAAATAAGGATGTCATCAATAAAGACGACCACAAAGTGATCCAAATATTACTTGAATACTCGGTTCATCATATCCATGAAGGCAGAAGGAGCATTAGTCACTCCAAAAGACATGACTAGGAATTCATAATGCACGTACCGAGTTCTGAAAGCCGTCTTTGGAATGTCATCAGTTCTAATCTTCAATTGGTGATATCCGAAACAAAGATCAATCTTTGAAAAACAATTGGTGCCTTGCAACTGGTCAAACAGGTCATCAATACGTGGCAATGAGTACCTATTTTTGATGGTGACATGATTCAACTCCCGATAATCAATACAAATTCGCATACTCCCATCTTTCTTCTTCACGAATAGAATAGGAGCACCCCAAGGAGAAGTACTAGGACGAATAAAGCCAATGTCTAACAATTCTTGCAGATGGGTCTTTAACTCCTGAAGTTCAATATGAGCCATTCGATATGGGGCTTTGGAAATGGTTTTTGTACCGGGTTCAAGGTCGATACAAAATTCAATTTCATGCTCTGGGGGTAGGCCAGAAAGTTCTTCAGGAATACGCCAGGAAGTTCATTAACAATAGAAATATCATTCAAAACTGACGTATTTTTATTTAGATCCGTGACATGAGCTAAGAAAGCTTGACATCCGTTTTTTAATAAACGAATAGCTTTATGGCTTAAGATGACAGTGATTGATTTTAATGGTTTGGTTGCTTGAATTCGTATAATAGGTTGGTTAGGAATATGAAAGCTAACAACCTTACGAAAAACAATTAATTTTTGCATGATGAGTAGTTAACCAATCAATCCCTAGAATCACATCAAATGCAAGTATATTCAAAGAAATAAGATCGATAGGTAACGTGCGGTTGCTGATTTGAACTAAACAAGACTTATAAACAGTGGATGTAACGAAGGTTTCTCCCAACGGGGTTTCAAAAGATAAGTCAAAGTCTAATTTCTTCGTAGTCAAATTTAAACGTTGAGCGCAAGTAGGAGAAATAAAGGATTGGGTTGAACCGGTATCAAATAAGGTATAAACTTCGCTAGAGTTTATGATAAGCTTACCCGTGATGACCTCGTTCGGGTTCCTTGCTTTCTGGGAGGTCACGACAAACGCTCTCCCTTGCACTACTGGCTTTGACTTTTCTAGGACGTCCTTTGGTGCCTCCATTCTAGTTGAACTTTTCTTTGGTGAACAACAAAATCGGGCTAGGTGACCTTCTCTTCCACAATTATAACATACTTTGAATGGAATCGCGTAGTTTGGACTAATGTGTCCCTCCCCTCCGCATTTGAAGCATATGATAGGTGGTCGTTCTCCTTCCTTAACAACGGGTGCTGGTGCTGACGTCTTTCCATCATTTTTGAATCTCCTCTTCTTGAAATTTCCATTCTTATTATTTTAGCCATGATTACCACCGAATTGGTTACCATTTTTGGCATGTTAATTCCCTCCACGCTTATTGTCACCGCTTCGATGACTGCTATCACTAGTATTATCATTTTGTCGGCTGCTCTCTTTTGGTTGGGTTGACTCATTATCGCACTCTAATAACTGAGCCCTATTAACAACATCTGAATACAAACACAGTTTATGAGAGATAAGATATTGACGTATCTCGGGTTTCAAACTGTCAGGAATAAGCATGTGAATGATATTCCTATTTAATATAATTTGATTCTGATATATATATATATATATATATATATATGAATGAATATGCAAGTATGCTTGCATTAAGAAAAGCTGTAAAGTCCCTTGATAGATAATAGAAACATATGTAAAAGGACTTAGAATGAATTGCTCAAATATGTTAGGTTGATCCTACATAAGTAAAACAACTTTGTAAAGTCCTTAAAAAGAAATGATGTACAAGGACTATTAATATAGAAAGATCAAGCATGTTAGGTTAATCTTATGATGTAATAGATAGTCTTGTTTGATAGTCGAGCACTACACCAGAAATCGTAGTCTACCAGGAGAGTCAAGAATAACTAGAGAGCTATCGAGGCAGAATCGTAGTCTGCAAGATAGTAGATCTCAGAGTTCGTAGACTGCCAGGAGAGATGAGGAAGGATCATAGTGTGTCGAGTAGTACTTCCTCGGAACCATAGTCTACTGAGGAAGTCATGTTCAGAATCGTAGAGACAGCCTACTGACGAGCCGACCGAGTATCTTGCAAAACCAAGTCAAGAATCGTAGACTACACTCAGAGTTGTAGAGTCTACTTATCATACTAATGGAAGAGATCGTACTCGAGCAAGATCAGATGAAGACAACAAGCACAACGAAAGAAATCATAGTGTCAAGATCTGATCTCAGTGTCGTAGTGTCTGCACAGCCAAAACAGAAACGTAGAGTGCGGAACTATGACCTCAACAGATGTGCTCACAATGCCAAAGCAAAATCGTAGAACAAATACGATTCTCAACAAATGAGCACTTCCTGAATATCCAAAGGAATGAAGCCTCTGGTTGGTAATGCAAAGATACATCTCACTTGAAGAAAGCCAGAGAGCACTCAATAAGTGGCATACAAGCAAAGAAGACCTAAGCCCCAACACAATCAGCATCAAGATTGATTTGTGAAGCCATTCGAGATGAAGTCTTCCACAAGATGATCATAAGAAGACTTTAGCAGCTGACTTAAGAAAGTTAGCATATGCAGTAGCTGTCAAGTAGAAAGATGACAACGATCTTGGAAGCAACCAAGATCGTAGTGTTTGCTAAACGCAGAAGGAACTGATGGAGTATACACTGAGACACTAGTCAGCCTCTGAAGAACAAGGCTAAAGTGATTAAGTATTGGGTCAGTCCATTGATGATAAGTGAACAGGAGATCACAAGGAGAAAGCGAGCTGGACACGCCACAAATCTGAAGTGTCTTGTTATTCAAAAGAGGCCAGAGCAAGGAATCGAGCCATCAGTATCTGAGAACAGTCGAGGTAAATAGAAGTGATGAAGCACTGCACAAAAAGAGGAAGAGGTGTTCTACCCTAAGGAACAAGTGAACACTCCTCAAGATCGTAGTGTTGTTTCTACAAGGTAACAAGACACTACGATCAAGTCCATGAAGACATACATCAGAATCGTAGAGTTCGAATAGCTGAAGACTGAAGCATTGGCAACGGTTCAATCTGAAGGGTAATATTCGGACAAGAGCTTATTGAGAGCATCGATGCAAGGACAACCTTTGATCGAGGAATCAGAAGGTTGAAATAAAGTCGTCGACCTGCCCAAGATATCAAAGTGACATATCTGACAAGGTTGGTGAAACAACAGACTGCAGTGTCAGGAAGTCAGAAAAAGATGTCATGTCACATCTGCAGTCTACACCAAATAACTCGAGATCTGTGAAGAAATTTGAATAGCTTTCAACGGCTACTTTCCAACGGGAAGATTGGGAAGCAGTATAAATCAACAAAGCTTCAAAGATCAAGATTTGCTGATGATTATATTGTTACAGAATCGTTGAGTTGGTGAATGCTATTGTTGACTCTACGAGTTCCACCAAAGATCAATAGAACAAGTCTCAGTGACAGTGAGACTACCAAGGTAGAAGTGAAGCAGTTTTGAAGAAGGACTCATAAAAATCAAAGCTTCACTTAATAAAGATGAGAATGCCACTAAAGATGGCAGCCAAGCTGAGAGCCGAAAAGGCCAAAAAGATAGCATTCAGAAAAGTGGCTGAGTATAAAGAAGATCAAGAGAGCCACTCTACAGATCACCAAGAGCCGAAAGTTGAAACTGAACAATGGCAGAACCATATCTGCAAAGTATTCAAGAAGGTTTCAGGGATTGCTAAGTGTCAGATGAAGACAACTAAAAGCACAGAGACTTAGCAAACCCAGATGGTGATGGTGCACAGCTGACATCAGATGAAGATAAGCTGAAGAGAGTAAAGATCAGTTGCACCAACGAAGATGTGGTCTGGACTCGAAGCTGAAAGAAAAGAGGATTACACTAAGCTTCTAAGTACAAAAGATGTTTAGAGCTTAATGACATCTTAGCAGCTCAGCACCAACAACAACACCAACTACAACAACAAGAAGCCAGGGCCTGAGGGGTCCTTGTCCGAAGGGACTAAATGAAGTTCCAAGCCTGCTGGGCTTGAAGAGTTCCTAGGGAACTAGAGAAGTTCCAAGGTTGCTGGCCTTGAAGAGTTCTTAGTGACCTAAAGTCCCAAGGCTGCTGGCCTTGAAGGAATCTTAGTGATTCAGGGTGCTGCCATTCCTTAGTGGAAATCCTGCTAGTTGAAAGCAGAAGAGTGGATTAGGAGCTTGAGTCTCTGAACCACTTAAAACCCCTTGTATCTTTTACTTTATGTCATTTACATTATGTACATTAACTGTTATAACTGCTATATATGTTTTAACTGTTTACCATTGAACTAACTATACGAACAATGTATGTATGATTATGATTATATCAATGAAGGGGATCTTTTACTTATTCCGCTGTGCTTGAAAAGATTCTTATGTTTGTCATTTGCTAAATTATTAGCAATACGAAATAAATCAAAAAAGTATTTGAAATCAAAAAGGATCTATTCAACCCCCCCCCCCTTCTAGATCTATTGTGCCTACTAGGAACTAACAATTGGTATCAGAGCAGGTTCTCATGCTATATTCAAAAGTTAATCGCTTTGAGTCTGATCCTAGGCATAAAAATTATTTTAAACTTAGTTTAGTAGTAAGTCACTGGTTGTATGCAGATGAGCTCACACGTTGGAAATATTGTGTACAGGTAAATGTGTATATACACCTGAAACTGCTTAGATTGGTCCATGTTCTTGATTGCCATATCAACAAGGCCAATCTTTGCTCGATATCAATCTTGTTGTCTAAAGACCAGGCTAGAAAGCTCAAGAGATATCAACAGAAAAGATTAAAACATCCACCAGCCTGAAAAGATGAAAAAGACATACATGCTAAGTAATGCTTATCCAAAGAATAGAGAAGAACTTCTCAACCATATGTCTGGTCAACCTGCAGCTGGATGTAAATCTTGTGAACTCAAGGATGTCAAAGAATTAGAGATGCTGACACTCTTTTAGCTTGTGTCTTCAAGACCACAACCGAGTAACTGAAGATCAACTGGAACAATTGGCTGTCAGAAGCAAATGAGAAAACATGCACATCAATGCCTAAACTCATTATATCTAAGATAAATGACTTTTATGAAACCAACATCAAAAAGGTACGGTTCCTCACTAATATAGATCTGAGCATCATATTTGTACCTTACTTATGAACTATAACAGTTTTCCTTCAAGTACTCATAATCTATCTAAAAAGGTGAAGAGAGAAAGTACACTGATGATAGAAACTCAAATGTCTATAAACTTTCTCTCCATCCAAGTTTTAGGTTGAAGATGACATCTTGAAAGAAATCTGAAATGGGTCATAAGAGCATCACAAGTTAAACTAATTTTATGTGAAGTAATCTTTGTTGATGGGCTAGTATGTATGTACAAACCTATGTTCTAAGAGCTTTATAACCCATAGAGTATGATCAGTCCTGCAAAAGTATCTTGATGATTTGTAGAAATTGATCACCTCCATGAATCAACCAGATACAAATAATTCGTAGAGTTGATTCTCACTTTGAGAACATTTAAACTTTGTGAACATAACCAAGAAAATGATGAAACCATCAAAGAAAAAGAGTGTTTTATTAAAATAGCAAATCTTATACACACTCACCTTCATGCATCTCAAAATGTATTATCTAAATGAGTTACATGCATGAATATGACAGTTGGTGATCAATATGATGATTATCAAAATATATGAAGAACAGGGGTTTAGAAAACAAACCTAGTAGGACCCACTTAACCATGTGTACCAAAAATAAAAATTTATAACCTGCAGGTACTTGGTCTATCTGACCACACTAAGGAATACTAAAGCAGAAGGCTTCATTCAAGAAAGATTCAACCAACAGAAGGCTTAAGATTGTTCAGAAATGATTCTGATAAAATTCCTATATGTCAAAGCATGTTCTTGAAGACCTGCTGAGCTAATCTGAATAAAGCTCACATGGCTACTGATCTTTGTAAAGAAGCAGGCCATTCAACAAAAGAAGAAAAGGGTCTTATATGCTCAATCATGCAATGCATGTCATAAGATAAGAATCATCAAGGAAGCTGACTACAGAGGATCATCAAGCATCAATCACGAGGAAGTCATTATGGGAGCAGAACTCAACAAGCACAAACTGACAAGGAACACTACGTTCGTAGTGCTGTCAAAGGATCGTAGAATGATCAACACTGAAAATGCTCATTTCTACGATACAAGAAGATTTAATGACTTCAGCTAGAATGAGATATGCATGGTTGCCTTCTGCTACATACGAAGAAGAAGAACTTAGGTCTCTCTGAGAAGACAGTATCAACTATGGGGGAGCAGTAATCTGCTAACAGTACAAAAGCTCTAAACCATCAGAGATATATTATGAAGCTGTGTACCAGCTACAAAGTCCCAAAACTTTGTGGCTGATGAACCAAATAAAGATCCATAGTCAGTAGGAACGTCTCAAAAATTACTACTGATAACCTTTCAGCCACCCAACTCAAAATCATGGAGTACCTACGATCAAACATCTGATTGTAATGCAAGAGCAGGAGGACACCACAATTGCAGCTAGTGTAGATGTCTAAAGTTGGAAGAGGGACTCCCCAACAGAAAAGGTAAAATGAGTTATCAGTGCAAATCACTTCTAAAGTATTTCATCTGGAAAGCGCCTCAGGGACAAACCTGACCCTTAGCTCACTCTAAAAGGTTAGCCCTTCCTGAGCTACCTTGACCCAGAAGGAATGCTTAGTAAAGCTCATCTCAAGGACCAAGTCAGTCAACGATTGTAGAATAGTTTTAAGAAAACTCAACGATCGTGATGCAATCTCAATGATCGTAGTGAAAACTCAATAATCGCAGAAGCAGACTCGACGATCGTAGACTTAACAAAAAGGCACTCTAGCTCATGAGGAGCTTGAAAGAACGAGACAATTGCTCTACCATTCTGAAGTATGAGGAGATTAGTTCAAATACAGTTTGGAAAGACATCTTGCAAAAGTAAATCAAAACTTAAGTACCCAAACTGGCTTGAGGTACATCAGTGGTTGAGCTATGCATTTTCAACATAAGTAAAAATGTCAAAACCATCCACTGCAACATCTTTCAGAAAATTGATCGTTGAGTCAACAAAGGAAAACGTAGTGTCAATAGTTATCATATCATGCTACTCTACAAACTCAAGAGGTCAAAGGTCAATCCACGTCAATCAAATGTCCACTCTTCTAAAAGAGACAGCTAACTAACAAGTTACTGGTGAGTTACAGCTCGTTACTGGGCATTGTGCAACCAATAACTAGTTGACACGTCATAGCGTATGCAGTGTAAGAAGGAACTGCCATAAAGACAAATTCAAAATCTGTAAACAGTTACCAAAATCCATTGAACCTCTCTTCCTCCCATTTTTAAACCCTAGAATTCTCTTCGAAGCCAAACCACTAAAATTTCCAGAGTTCAAATCACAATCAGCCATACTTCATAAATCTCCCTAAATCAATATCCATATTCCTCGAATCATTCAAATGGAAGATTGGAGAGTAGTCACTGACATTCAACTCGGAACCAAGTCATTAGAGAAATCCGAAAAGAAGTTTAGAGACATTCTTGAACTCGTGAAGAAACCTGGATTCTCAGAATGTCTTGAGGCAAGCACTCAAGTATACACTGAACTGGTTAAGGAATTCTACTCAAATGCATCCGTAAATGCCGGAACTCTTTTAACCAAGGTTAAAAGTCAGTCTCTAAAATTGAAATCATCCGATATCAACCAATGCCTAGATTTTCCTGACCTAGGACTGAAAAACCTTGATGAGATTGACATTGAGAAAGCAAAGGAGATTATGGGGTACCAAAGAAACCCTAGTCTGAAGAACATGAAGAAAAAGGAGTTTCCAGAGGAATTCGAGTTCCTTGCTGAGATAGTGGGAAAATATATACTGTGCAAAGACACTGCACACGACACTGTACTTGACCAGCAGTTGAAGATTATGTCCGCAATAGTTCTAAAGAAGCCAATCAATTTTGGAGCCATCTTGTTCGACCAAATATCCAAATGGATAGAAAAGGCTGAGTTGAAGAAATCTATAGACAAACCACTTACAAAAGTTTTTCATGGAAGACTGCTAAGCATAATGATGAAAAAGAAGCTAGGAAGCAAAATCAAGGATAATGAGGGAGAGCCCTTAAATGTTCACAAAGTAATGTCTCCACAACTGTTCATGAACTGGAACAAGAATCCCAATGAAAACAGGAGGCTGACTACTGGGAGCAGCAGCAAGGCCTCTGCAAAGAAGAGGAAAGCAAGAGATTTAAAAAGTTCTAAGTCTGGTGACTCTGAATTAGCAGAAATCACACCAGCTAGAAAGAAATCTAGAGGTGTGAAGAAAATCAAGTCTCCACCAAGAAGTCTCTCCACCAAAGACAAGGATAAAGAAGAAAAAGTCCTAACTGCTGAAACCACAAAGCGAAGAAGCAACAGGCTTCTTCAAGAGTCATTCAAAAAGAAAGCTAAAATGGTAAAAAGACAAGTTCCAGTTCCCCAAGGAAGCACATCTGACAAAGAAGTGGACGTAGAGTCAAAGGAAGAGAAGGGAACTGATAATCTCAAGACTGAGTCCCCTGAGAACGGATCCAATGATGAAGGTGAACATGGATCCATAAAAGAAGATGTAAACTCAGCTGATAAAGAAGAATATGTAGGCCCTATGGCCAACTCTCAGAATGCTCACTTTGAAGTTGAAGAAAAACTACAAAATGACCCATCTAAATGTTCAGATGAAAATGCTCCAACAAGATCTCATGATGGATCAAATAATGATGAGGTTGAAAAATAAATATCTGCCCCTGCTAATGATGAACATCAAGAAAGTTTGAATGCTGACTCAAAGATCTCAGAGTCTAAAGAAGAAGAAGTATCTGAAACTCCTATTGCTGAACTTCCAACCAGAAAAAAGAGCTACAGACTACTTGCTCAAATTACCTCCAAAAGGAAAAATGATCACTCCAATGCTGTTGTCGAATTGAGTGATGATGAGTCGGTATCACAGGAAGTAAGTGCTAAGGATGGATCCAATGATGAAGAAGATGAATCAAAGGAAGATCTTGCTGAAGAAGATTCTGGAAATGAAATACAGCAAGAAGAATTCATGGATGAATCTGATGAAAGGAGTAAGCAAAATTCAAGCTCAAAAAGGGAAGAAATGGAGAAAGATTTCAATTCTGTACATCAAGAATCTGATGAACTAGAATACTATCCTGTTCTCTCCCCATCCAGAATAAGCAGAAGAATTGTAGTAGAAGTCTTTGATGAGCCATCAGCAGAACCACCTGCAAGATGGATAAGTCAAGGAAATGAACAACTTCGAGTTGTAAGAATGACCACAGATGAAGTATTTCACAACTGGAAAAACATGGAATTAAACTGCACAACAATACTGTATGACTCTGAAGACCTTCTGATGAGATGGTTCTTCCCGTGGATGCCATGGTTGAAGGCACATACTAATGTTGATGAAAGCTACTTCAGTTGGTGATATTCCCAGTTTCCAAATCTAGAGCTGGTGTCACAAAACTTCCTAAGGGTAAAGAGTTTTGCTACAATGATGATCAAAGACCAGCCTCACTACAAAGTCTACAGACATGTTGGCAACCATTATATTCCCTACGATCATAGAATGGGCTCTGACGGAAGAAGAATCATGAGCAAGGACATAATCGTAGAGTCTTTTCCCTCTATTACTAAAAATGATAAAGATCAGGTTGAAGAGCTTCCCTATACTCATGCACAAATGTCTAACATGCCATCATCCTCCAACAACATTTGGCACTCAATGATTTTTCAGATTCTCAACACTTTCAAAAATCTGTCCATGAATGAAAATTGTAGAGTCCAATCTAATGTTCAACAAGAGATTGCCCAACTAGATGACCAAATTCCCACAAAGCAAGAGCTACTAAAGAATTCTGATGAGTTAGTCAAGAAGATGTCTATCATCACTGAAGAAGCAAAGGTGTTGAAAGAAACAAGAGATAATGCAGTTCAGAGCAGACTCCACGCCGTTGTGTCTGACATATCTCTTAAAGTCAAAGAGAGAGATCAAATCTATCTAAGGATCATGAATGAACAGAAGGAAGAAACTCTACGAGCACAAAAGGCAAATGAAGAGCAACTCAAAGTCCTCTCCGACAAGATTGACAACATGAATCAGTTCGTCTCCATGCAACTTGAGTTAAGCCAACAAGAACTCAAGATTGAAGTTGATAACTCCTCCTACATGATGGAGCGGCTTATGTCCAACATGGAGTAGCTCTCTCAAATGATTAATGACAAAAAGGTGGGGAAAAGAGGCATAGAAAGGGGAAGAAAAAGAGGCACTCTATAAAGAGCAAGGAGAGCAGGAGCAAACAAGTCAGGAAGACAAAGAAGGATAAAGCAGAAGAAAGAGATGGTTCATCAGGTGAGGGGAGCCTAAGGCTGAGGGGGAGCAAGGAGCCTGAACCAGGAAAAGAAGAAAGGAATATCTCCATATCCAGGGGGAGCAAGGGAGCAGGAACAAAGGAATCAAACAGATGAATAGCTGATCAACAGATATCCTGGAAGCATACATGGAACCAAAGAGGTACATCTCTAACTCGTTAGGTATGTTCTGGATCCAGGATGTAAAATGTCAATGTATTAAATTCTACATCATTTTAAATGACATTCATGATTATCTGTTTTAGAAATATAACTGCTCATTGTATATAAGATTCATTCATAACATGCATATGCACTTTTTGTTTTTGTCATAATCAAATAGGGGGAGATTGTCAGGAATAAGCATGTAAATGATATTCCTATTTACATATGATTTGATTATGATATATATATATATATATATATATATATATATATATATATATATATATATATATATATGAATGAATATGTAAATATGCTTGCATTAAAAAAAGCTGTAAAGTCCCTTGATAGATAATAGAAACATATGTACAAGGACTTAGAATGAATTGATCAAATGTGTTAGTTTGATCCTACATAAGTAAAACAGCTTTGTAAAGTCCTTAAAAAGAAATAATGTATAAGGACTATTAATATAAAGAGATAAAGCATGTTAGGTTGATCTTATGATGTAATAGATAGGCTTGTCTGATCGTCGAGCACTACACCAAAAATCGTAATCTGCCAGGAGAGTCAAGAATAACTAGAGAGCTATCAAGGCAGAATCATAGTCTGCAAAATAGTAGATCTCAGAGTTCGTAGACAGCCAGGAGAGACGAGGAAGGATCGTAGTTTATCGAGTAGTACTTCCTCAGAACCGTAGTCTACTGAGGAAGTCATGTTTAGAATCGTAGAGACAGCCTGCCTACAAGCCGACCGAGTATCTGCCAAAGCCAAGTCAAGAATCGTAGACTACACTCAGAGTTGTAGAGTCTACTTATCATACCAAAGGCAGAGATCGTAGTCGAGCAAGATCAGATAAAGACAACAAGCACAATGACAGAAATCGTAGTGTCAAGATTTGATCTCAGAGTCGTAGTGTCTGCACAACCAAAGCTGAATCGTAGAGTGCAAAACTAAGACCTCAACAGATATGCTCATAATGCCAAAGCAAAATCATAGAGCAAATATGATTCTCAACAAATGAACACTCCTTGAATATCCAAAGGAATGAAGCCTCTGGTTGGTAATGCAAAGATACATCTCACTTGAAGAAAGCCAGAAAACACTCAACGAGTGGCATACAAGCTAACAAAAGACCTAAGCACCAACCCATTCAGCATCAAGATTGAGTTATGAAGCCATTCGAGATGAAGTCTTCCACAAGATGATCATAAGAAGACTTCAGTAGCTGACTAAGGAAAGTCAGCATATGCAGTAGCTGTCAAGTAGAAAGATGACAACGATCTTGGAAGCAACCAAGATCGTAGTGTTTGCTAAACGCAGAAGGAACTGTTGGAGTACACACTGAGATACTAGTCAGCCTCTGAAGAACAAGGCTAAAATGATTAAGCATTGGGTCAGTCCATTAATGATAAGTGAATAGGAGATCACAAGGAGAAAGCGAGTTGGATACGCCACAAATCTGAAGTGTCTTGTTATTCAGAAGAGGCCAGAGCAAGGAATCGATCCATCAGTATCTGAGAACAGTCGAGGCAAACAGAAGTGATGAAGCACTGTACAAAAAGAGGAAGAGGTGTTCTACCCTAAGGAACAAGTGAACACTCCTCAAGATCGTAGTGTTGTTTCTACAAGGTAACAAGACACTACGATCAAGTCCATGAAGACATACATCAGAATCGTAGAGTTCGAATAGCTGAAGACTGAAGCATTGACAACGGTTCAATCTGAAGGTTAATATTCGGACAAGAGCTTATTGAGAGCATCTATGCAAGGACGACCTTTGATCGAGGAATCAGAAGGTTGAAATAAAGTCATCGACCTTCCCAAGATATCAAAGTGACATATCTGACAAGGTTGGTGAAACAACAGACTGCAGTGTCAGGAAGTCAGAAAAAGATGTCATGTCACATCTACAGTCTACACCAAATAACTCGAGATCTGTGAAGAAATTTGAATAGCTTTCAACGGCTACTTTCCAACGGGAAGATTGGGAAGCAGTATAAATCAACAGAGCTTCAAAGATCAAGAGTTGCTGATGATTATATTGTTATAGAATCGTTGAGTTGGTGAATGCTATTGTTGACTCTACGAGTTCCACCAAAGATCAATAGAATAAGTCTCAGTGACAGTGAGACTACCAAGGTAGAAGTGAAGCAGTTTTGAAGAAGGACTCATAAAAATCAAAGCTTCACTCAATAAAGATGAGAATGCCACTAAAGATGGCAGTCAAGCTGAGAGCCGAAAAGGCCAAAAAGATAGCATTCAGAAAAGTGGTTGAGTATAAAGAAGATCAAGAGAGCCACTCTACAGATCTCCAAGAGCCGAAAGTTGAAACTGAACAATGGCAGAACCATATCTGCAAAGTATTCAAGAAGGTTTCAGGGATTTCTAAGTGCCAGATGAAGACAACTAAGATCAGTTGCACCAACGAAGATGTGGTCTGGACTCGAAGCTGAAAACAAAGAGGATCACACTAAGCTGCTAAGTACAAAAGATGTTCAGAGCTTAATGACATCTTAGCAGCTCAGCACCACCAACAAAAACAACTACAACAACAAGAAGCCAGTGCCTGCGGGGTCCTTGTCTGAAGGGACTAAATGAAGTTCCAAGCCTGCTGGGCTTGACGAGTTCCTAGGGAACTAGAGAAGTTCCAAGGCTGCTGGCCTTGAAAAGTTCTTAGTGAATTGAAGTCCCAAATCTGCTGGCTTTGAAGGAATCTTTGTGATTCGGGGTGCTGCCCTTCCTTAGTGAAAATCCTGCTAGTTGAAAGTAGAAGAGGGGATTAGGAGCTTGAGTCTTTGAACCACTTAAAAGCCCTTGTGTCTTTTACTTTATGTCATTTACATTATGTACATTAACTGCTATAACTGCTTACCATTGAACTAACTCATATCCACTCTCAGAATAAGTCCTCATTACATTTATTGTCACACTATTTAACAGAATAGTGAGGACTACTAATACTATCATCTGGACCGTCACTCCGTTCCCCAACTAGTCCCGGCTACGTTCTCATTTCCTGAAGAGAACAGTGAAAGAAAGAGTGATCTCAACTAGCCCAGTAAGAAATATTATGACTAAGATACTGCAGGATAAATTATCATTAGCCTTCAATAATGTTAAATTAATAAAATACAATAGACATCAAGTTTAACTGTAGCGGAACAAGCAATCCATTAAAAGAGTCAAGTAGAGAATAAAATCTACTATATGTTATGATTTAAAACATTATTTCATCACTTTTTATCGTTGAGACTCAGTTTAATAAATAATCTACATCATCCCTGCACTGCGGCCAATGATATTCATTAGGGTCACGACCATAAATTATCCATGTAATACGGGCCAAGGATATTCGTGTATTCATCAATGGTCATGATCATGCCAACAACTGTCCATCAATGCACTACGGGCCAATGAGTACTTTTACCACATCATTTGTAACATTACGGTCATGATTATACCAAATAATCCCTGGTCATAATCATACCAAGTCCATCTATGCACAACAGGCCACAGATGACTTTCAACATAATATAAGCATGAGGATGATGGCAATGATATAAGAATTCAATAAAATAAGTTCAAGAATTAGTTTATCCAAAATTCAATAGCGTCCAAATTATTAACATGATAATGATTTGTAGAGTAAAATTCAAGAATGCTTAAAAGAATATTTCCATGAAAAGATACTGGATGAAGCGCAAATATCAAGAATATTCCACTAATTTCATGGAGTATAGAAGTCAAAACTTTAACCAACTGAATATAATAAAGAATAGAATAACAAAAGAAATCACCAGGCCTGCGATAGACCGCACAGGCAGGTTATTCCAACAAAATAATAAATAACGGAACCAGGTCCGGCGTAAAACGCACAGACAAGATATTCTAACAAAATAATAAAGACGGAACCAGGTCCGGCGTAAAACGTACAGACAGGATATTCCAACATAATAATAAAGACGGAACCAGGTCCAGCGTAAAACGCATAGACAGGATATTCCAACGGAATAATAAATAATGGAATAACAGAAGAATTTCACCAAGTATGCGGTACTTTACATAGACAGGTTATTCCAACATAATGATAAAGAATAGAATAACAAAAGTTCTCTTCATGAAGACGAAAGAAAGAAATAATACCCCTAACCGTAAAAAAAGAGTATTCCGACTGGTAGGGCAAGGATATTCTTGAAGAAAACTTATACTACGCTCAAAGCTTCTTAAAATTCAAAATAAATACGCTCAAGATTATAGAAGAAGAATTATCTGATTCTGGTGGAATTTTCAATTCTAACTAAGTATCTTATTTATAGGATAATAGAAGGATACTATTTGAGTTTAGAAAATTATGGACGCACAATATTATTATTATTTTTTCTTTTCACGTGCTTTAAACAATTCGTCTGATAATTCAAGGGTTTATTCTGTTAATCATCAAATGCCTAGCAATTCAACTGATACCATAATGATCAAATAAAACAAACTTATTATATAATATTTATATATATATATATAACACATGCCTTTGAAAATCTTACTCCACCCGTGACAACATCAATCCCCCACCCCCCAAAGGCACTTTCATTAAGAATATATATATATATATATATATATATACTTTATAACTTCTTAACGATTATTTTGAAAAATGAGTAAGCAGGGGTCCGAAATAAACCAAACCTACAACAAATACTTCATAAAAATCTCTTTAACATTTTTAACAACATTTATCATCATTATTATAATTCACAATATTAATCGATCAGGTCGTTCCTAGGAAAGAGGGGGGCTTTCCAATAAAGATTTCTCCCTATTGGCGCGTAATTAGGTGACCAAACCTCTCATTGACAGAACTTCTAGGCATCGTTAATATTGCAAATAATAATATTAATAACTTTGTCGTCTCAATTATTGATTTAATAATATATAAAATATCGACAATAATTGAATCAATTAACGTGAGATACTATGCAATAATTACTGTAGCGATAATTGAACAAAACTGAGTGACTTCTCACGTAAGCATCAATAATCAATACCGTGTGCTACTATGTAACCACGCGTATTACTGTACTTTTACTACCGAGTAGTTCAGCAGTATTAACGGTAAAACTTCCGCCATTATTTTCATAAAAATATTTTTGTCATTTTCTTAATCCGACAATAATTCTGTTGTGGGGTCCACCAATGATTGCGTCGTTGTACGAATATTCCCTGCTAAAATGAATATTTCCCGACCAATCGAATATAATACAACAACTTGCATACTTTGCATAATTTATAAATATTACCCATAACTATAATATTATATCAAATTCATTCCATAATATGTAAAAATGATATTTATAGAAAAATCATCTTTATTAAAAAAAATTGGGGTCTTACAATATGTATATATATGGACTGCACCTTACATGTTTGATAAAATGCCTAAGTATTGACTGTTATGGTATCAATGTATGCTAGCTGTAAATAGAGTCTAGTATCATGTCTACTTGCTTATATAGTAAAAGGAATACCTCAAGTATATGTTTATGCTTAAATATGACATGTTGTAATATAACTTACACGCTATGATAATTCTATATATGATGAAAAACAAAGTAACTTGGACTGATATTGAGATCTTGTATGATAACTGATTATACATGTTTCTAAAGAAATAATATATACATGGTACACAATGGGCTAAACATAGAAGGTTAAAATAGTGTAACATGTAAGACCCCAAATTTTTTTTAATAAAGATGATTTTTCTATAAATATCATTTTTGAATATTATGGAATGAATTTGATATAATGTTATAGTTGTGGGTAATATTTATAAATTTTGCGAAGTACGCAAGTTGTTATATAACATTCATTTGGTCGAAAAATATTCTTTTTGTCAGAAATATTCGTACGACGGCACAATTATTGGTGGACCCAACAACGGAAGTATTGTCGTAGTAAGAAAATGACAGAATTGTCTTTTTATAAAAATAACGGCGGAAGTGTTACCATTAAAACTATTGAACTACCCGGTAGTAAAAGTACAGTAATACGCGTGGTTGCATAGTACACACGGTATTGGTTATTGATGCTTATGTAAGAAGTCACTTAGTTATACTCAATTATTGCTACAGTAATTGCTGCATCATATCTCTAATATTATTGATTCGATTATTGTCAAAGTATCATCTGTATTATATGATATATTATTAAATCAATAATTGAGACGACAAAGTTATTCATATTATTAAATTGCAATATTTACAATGTCTAGAAGTTCTGTCAAGGAGAGGTTTGGTCACCTAATTGCGCGTCAATAGGGAGAAATTCTTATTGTAAAGCCCCCTCTTTCCTGGGAATAACCTGGTTGTTAAATATTGTGAGTTATAATATTAATGATGAATAAGTTCGTGTTGATTAAAGATGAATTTGATAGTTTCATTGTGTTAGGATTATTTGTGTTAGTAGAAATCGACATCTATTCTGATGATAATTGATTTTGGAGGTTATATTGTTCAATCAGGTATTTAAGACACTTTTCTTGTCTGAGTACTATTCACGAGTTACTATTCACGGGATACTATTCACCCGAACAATATATTTCTTTTCGGTCCAAATTATTTTTGGGTACAATATTATTCCATGAGGAGATGTGCTAATTTTTCAGACCGTTGGTTGAATTTATAATAGTAAATCAATATGGATCGCCGGTTTAAAGTTTTAATATTAAATCAATATGAATCGTTGGTTTAAATTTTAATAGTGAATCAGTATAGACCGTTGCTTTAAGTTTTAATAGTAAATCAATATGGACCGTCCGTTTAAAAGTAAATCAATCTGGACCGTTCATGAATTAGTTACTATTCAATCCATTCTTCTATAAATATAAGCTCATTCCTTCATTATTTCTTACAAATTCACTGAAACTCTAGAGAGAGAAATTATAGAGAGAAAGAAGAAGAGTTTTCTGCTACTTCACTACTTCGATATCCAGTTTCTTTAACGGTAAGGGGTATTATTTCTTTTGTATTCATGAAGAGAACTCCTGTTATTCCATTATTTATTATTCTGTTGGAATAACCTGTATACGCGGTCTACCCTATTCTTGGTGAAATTCTTCTATTATTCTATTATTTATTATTCTGTTGGAATAACCTGTATACGCGGGCTACCCTATACTTGGTAAAATTCTTCTATTATTCCAGTCTTTATTATTCTGTTGCAATATCATGTCTGTGCGTTTTACGTCGGACCTGGTTTTGTCTTTATTATTCTGTTGGAATATCATGTCTATACGTTTTATGCCGGACCTAATTTCGTCTTTATTATTCTGTTGGAATATCCTGTTTGTGCGTTTTACGCTGGACCTGGTTCCGTATTTATTATTCTATTAGAATAACCTGCCTGTGCAATCTATCACATGTCTGGTGATTTCTTTTGTTATTCCATTTCTATATTATACTCAGTTGGTTAAAGTTTTAACTTCTATACTCCATGAAATTAGTGGAATATCATTGATATTTGTGCTTCATCCAGTATCTTTTCATGGAAATATTCTTCTGAGCATTCTTCAATTTTACTCCACAAAGAAGTATCATGTTGACAATTTGGACGTTATTAGTTCCTGGATAAACTAATTCTTGAACTTGTTTTTTTGAATTCTTATATCATTGTCATCATCCTCATGTTTATATTTTTGAAAGTCATCTGTGGCCTATAGTGCATAGATGAACTTGGTATGATTATGACCAGGGATTATTCGGTATAATCAAGACCGTAATGTTACAAATGATGTGGTAAAAGTTCTCATTGGCCCGTAGTGAATTGATGGACAGTTGTTGGCATGATCATGACCATTGATGAATACACGAATATCCTTAGCCCATAGTGCATGGATAATTTGTGGTCATGACCCTAATGAATATCATTGGCCGTAGTACAGGGATGATGTGGATTATTTATTAAGCTGAGTCTCAGCGATAAAAGTGATGAAAAAATGTTTTAAATCATAAAAGATAGTAGATTTTATTCTCTACTTGACTCTTTTAATGGATTGCTTATTCCGCTGCAGTTAAACTTGATGTCTATTATATTTTATCAGTTTAACATTGTTGAAGGCTAATGATAATTTATCATGCATTATCTTAGTCATAATATTTCTTACTGGGCTAGTTATGTTCATCCTTTCTTTCACTGATCTCTTCAGGAAATGAGAACGAAGCAGGGACTAGTCGGGGAACGGAGTGATGGTCCAGAGAATAGCATTAGTAGTCCTCACTATTCTATGAAATAGTGTGTTAATAAATGTATTTAGGACTTATTTTGAGTGTGGATATTATCTAGATGACAATATTTGTATTAAAACTCACAGAATATGTTTTGTCGTATTTTACACGACTGTTGTATAATTAGTTTGTATTTGTATTTAGTACCATGTATCTGGCAACCCAAGATGGGTGATGTATACCTATTTTGGGGGCGTCACAGTTGGTATCAAAGCTTAGGGATATGATCCTGGCTAAGATGTGAGATAAGAACTAGGAGGGGAGAGACAGGGAATTCCTTCGCTAGTATGACATACCTAAGTTTATTTGTTATTTAATAGGTTGGTCAGAGTATAGGGATAATATGTGATATGTTAATTAACCCTTGTTTTGTGGCAGTTTTGAAAATGGCATCCGAGAATGTTGAGAACATCAATGGAGCACAGGAGACCATTGAGTCTCCACAGATCAATAATCAGGACAATGTGCATCAGGAAGGTGACAATCCTCATGCAAACAACAACACTGACTAAATGATGAACGACGGAATGTTCCGAGGCTTCATGCAACATCAAGTGAGAGCGGCTCCTATCCAAAATGCAGGTGGAAACACTGGTAACTCTCGGACGGTCACCGCCAAACAGTTCAAGGAGCTGGGACCACCGGAGTTTTTTGGATAGCCAAAACCACTTAAGACGGAGACGTGGATAAAGCAGATCTGCAAGATATTTGATGTCTTGGGATGCTCCGAGGAGCAAAAGTTTCCCTTTGCCACATTCATGTTGCTTGCAGAGGCAGATTACTGGTGGGAATATGTAAAACGTATTCAACCTGCCGCACTGAAGATAACTTGGGAGAAGTTCCAAGAATTTTTCAACGACAAGTACTTTCCCGAAAGTATTCGTCATATGAAAGAGGTAGAGTTCATCAAGTTGGAACAAAACAACATGACCGTGTCACAGTACGAAGCCAAGTTTGTCGAGTTGTCCCAGTTTGTGTCCCATTTAGTTGATAATGAGGAGAGAATGACGCGAATGTTTTTAAGAGGTTTGAAACCTGAGATACGTCAATATCTTATCTCTCATAAACTGTGTTTGTATTCAGATATTGTTAATAGGGCTCAGTTATTAGAGCGTGATAATGAGTCAACTTAACCAAAAGATAGCAGCCGGAAAAATGATAATACTAGTGAGAGCAATCAACAGAAGCGGTGACAACAAGCGTGGAGGGAATCAACAGGCCAGAAATGGTAACCACTTCGGTGGTAATCAGGACCAAAATAATAAGAATGGACATTTCAAGAAAAGGAGATTCAACAATAATGGAAAGACGTCAGCACCAGCACCCGTTGTTAAGGAAGGAGAACGACCACCTATCATATATATCAAATGCGGAGGGGAGGGACATATCAGGCCAAACTGCGTGTTGCCGTCCAAAGCATGTTATAATTATGGAAGAGGATGTCACCTAGCCCGATTTTGTTGTTTAACGAAGATAAGTTCAGCTAGGATGGAGGCACCAAAGGTCGTCCCAGAAAAGTTAAAACCGGTAGTGCAAGGGAGAGCCTTTGTCGTGACCTCCCAGAAAGTAAGGAACCCGAACGAGGTCATCACGGGTAAGCTTATCATAAACTCTGGCGAAGTATATACCTTATTTGATACCGGTTCTACCCGTTCTTTTATTTCTCCTACTTGCGCTCAACGTTTAATTTGACTCCAGAAAAATTAGACTTTGAATTATCTGTTGAAACTCCGTTAGGAGAAACCTTCATTACATCCACTGTTTATAAGTCTTTTTTGGTTCAAATCGGTACCCTCAGATTAACTGTCTATCTTATTTCATTGAAAATACTTGCATTTGATGTAATTCTAGGGATTGATTGGTTAACCACTTATCATGAAAAAATTGATTATTTTCGTAAGGTTGTTAGCTTTCATATTCCTAACCAACCTATTATGCGAATTCAAGCAACCAAACCATTAAAATCAATCACTGTCATCTCAAGCCATAAAGCTATTCGTTTATTAAAAAATGGATGTCAAGCTTTCTTAGCTCATGTCAGGGATCTAAACAAAAATACGTCAGTTTTGAATGATATTTCTATTGTTAATAAATTTCCTGACGTATTCCCTGAAGAACTTCCTGGCCTACCCCCAAAGCGTAAAATTGAATTTTGTATTGACCTTGAACCCGGTACAAAACCCATTTCCAAAGCCCCATATCGAATGACTCCTATTGAACTTTAGTAGTTAAAGACCCAACTGCAAGAATTGTTAGACATTGGCTTTATTCGTCCTAGTACTTCTCCTTGGGGTGCTCCTGTTATATTCGTGAAGAAAAAAGATGGGAGTATACGACTTTGTATTGATTATCAGGAGTTGAACCATGTCACTATCAAAAATAGATATCCATTGCCTAGCATTGATAACATGTTTGACCAGTTACAAGACGCCAAATTTTTTTCAAAGATTGATCTTCTTTCCGGATATCACCAATTGAAGATTAGAACCGATGACATTCCAAAGATGGCTTTCAGAACTCGGTACGAGTATTATGAATTCCTAGTCATGTCTTTTGGATTAACTAATGCTCCTGCTGTCTTCATAGATATGATGAACCGAGTATTCAAGGAATATTTGGATCACTTTGTGGTCGTCTTTATTGATGACATCCTTATTTATTCCAAAAGCCGTGAAGATCAATAGCAACACTTGAGGCTGATACTCCAAAAGCTTCGTGAATATAAGCTTTATGCCAAGTTGAAGAAATGCGAGTTCTGGCTTGAGGAAGTATCATTCCTTGGGCACGTAGTATCAATTCATGGAATATCTGTTGACCCGACAAAGATTGAAGCTATTCAAAGCTGGGAGCAACCTAAATCAGTGACCGAAGTACGTAGCTTTCTCGGCTTAGCTGGTTATTATCAGATATTCGTAGAAGGGTTTTCTCGAATCGCTACTCCATTAACTCAGCTGACTCAAAAAGATACAAAATTTGGTTGGAACGAGGAATGTGAGAAGAGTTTTCAAAAACTCAAGAGGAGACTCATTTCAGCACCTGTTCTGACAATACCATCTGGCTCGGAGGGATTTGTCATCTACAGTGATGCTTCGGGCAAAGGGTTAGGATGTGTTCTCATGCAACATGGGAAAGTCATAGCCTATGCCTCACGACAACTCAAAGAATATGAGAGGAATTATCCTACTCATGATCTAGAGTTGGCAGCAGTCATTTTTGCACTGAAGATTTGGAGGCATTACTTGTATGGGGAGAAAGTGGAGATCTTTACGGATCATAAAAGCCTCAAATATTTCTTTACTCAAAAGGAAATCAACATGTGACAATGACGTTGGCTTGAACTGTTGAAAGATTATGATCATACCATCTAATACCATCCTGAAAAAGCGAACGTGGTAGCTGACTCATTGAGTAGAAGATCATATGCGGGTACGAGTGCGATATTGACAACGCAAAGGCCCTTTTTGTGTGACTTGCAAAGATGGAGATAGAGTTAAAGACTCCAGGGACCCATGTGATGATGGTGAATATACGAGTAGAACCGACTTTAATTGATAAAGTTAAAGCTGCTTAAGCTACAAACCTGGAGCTGATGCGTATGAGGAAGAAAGTGCAAGAAGGTGTTATGTCGGAAGCAAGAATCGATGAAGAAGGAATACTTTGAGTCAACTCCAGACTTTGTGTTCCTAACGACTCTGATTTAAAGTATAGAATCATGATGGAGGCGCACAACACACCGTTTGTAATCCATCCTGAGAGTACCAAAATGTATCATGATCTTCGTCATACACTTTGGTGGAGCAATATGAAGAGAGAATAGTGTTGTTTATCTCAAGGTGTCTAACTTGTCAACGAGTTAAGGCGGAGCATCAAGTGCCAAAAGGTCCATTGCAACCACTTGAAATTCCAGAATGAAAGTATGAGCAGATTACCATGGATTTCGTTACTGGTCTTCCTAAGGTTTCTCAAGGCATAGATACGATTTGGGTCATTGTTGATAGATTGACCAAGTCTACTCATTTCTAACCAATACGAGAAACTTATACACTTGAACGTCTTGCTAGCATGTACATAAATGAGATTGTAAGATTGCATGGTATACCAGTATCTATAGTTTCTAATTGAGACCCAAGATTTTGGGTTAGTTTGCAAAAAGTTATGGGCATGGATTTATGATTTAGTTCAACATATCATCCTCAGACGGACGGACAATCAAGAGGACTATTCAAACTCTGGAAGATTTATTAAGACTCTGCGTCCTTGACTTCAAGGGAAGTTGGGACAAGTTCTTACCATTAGTGGAGTTTTCATATAACAACAGTTATTAAGCAAGTATTGGCATGGCTCCATTTGAGGCGTTGTATGGAAGAAAGTGTCATTCTCCAGTATGCTGGGATGAGGTGGGTGAAGCAACGTTGTTGGGACCGGAGTTGGTACGTATGACTACGAAAAGATTCAAACGATCCGACAACGTATAAAAACCTCACAAGATCGACAAAAGAGTTATGCTGATCTTCATCGAAAGGACGTGGAATTCGATATTGGAGATCATGTGTTGTTACGTGTTGCTCCATGGAAAGGAGTTACGAGATTTGGAAAGAGAGGAAAGTACAATCCTCGATTCATTGGCCCATTTTTAATCCTCGGTCGAGTAGGAACTGTGGCGTATAGACTCGCTTTACTGCCAAGTATGTCTCGTGTTCATAACGTTTTTCATATATTTATGTTATGTAAATATGTGAAAGAACTGAACCACATTATTGAGTTAAAATAGAACGAAATAGCGGAAGATTTGACGTATGAAGAGGTTCATGTTCAAATCTTAGATAAGAAGGAACATATTCTACGCTCCAAGGATATACCTCAAGTTAAAGTTTTGAGGAGAAACCAGGATGTTGAAGAAATGACCTGAGAGTTAGAATCTGAAATGAAATCAAGGTTTCCTTACCTCTTCGACATACCAGGTACGTACCCTAATTTCGAGGGAATTTCATAAGAAGGGGAGGTTGTAAGACCCCAACTTTTTTTAATAAAGATGATTTTCCTATAAATATCATTTTTGAATATTATGGAATGAATTTGATATAATGTTATAGTTGTGGGTAATATTTATAAATTTTGCGAAGTACGCAAGTTGTTATATAACATTCATTTGGTCGGGAAATATTCTTTTTGTCGGGAATATTCGTACGACGGCACAATTATTGGTGGACCCAACTACAGAAGTATTGTCGTAGTAAGAAAATGACAGAATTATCTTTTTATAAAAATAACGGCGGAAGTGTTACCATTAAAACTGTTCAACTACCCGGTAGTAAAAGTACAGTAATACGCGTGGTTGCATAGTAGCACACGGTATTGGTTATTGATGTTTACGTAAGAAGTCACTTAGTTATACTCAATTATTGCTACAATAATTGATGTATCATATCTCTCATATTATTGATTCGATTATTATCACTGTATCATCTGCATTATATGATATATTATTAAATCAATAATTGAGACTACAAAGTTATTCATATTATTAAATTGCAATATTTACAATGTCTAGAAGTTCTGTCAAATAGAGGTTTGGTCACCTAATTGCTCGTCAATAGGGAGAAATCCTTATTGGAAAGCCCCCTCTTTCCTGGGAACAACCTGATTGTTAAATATTGTGAGTTATAATATTAATGATGAATAAGTTCGTGTTGATTAAAGATGAATTTGATAGTTTCATTGTGTTAAGATTATTTGTGTTAGTAGAAATCGACATCTATTCCGATGATAATTGATGTCTGGAGGTTATATTGTTCAATTGGGTATTCGAGAAACTTTTTTGTGTCGGAGTACTATTCACGAGTTAATATTCACGAGTTATTATTCATGAGTTACTATTCACGGGATACTATTCACCCGAACAATATATTTCTTTTCGGTCCAAATTATTTTTGGGTACAATATTATTCCATGAGGAGATGTGCTAATTTTTCAGACCATTGGTTGAATTTATAATAGTAAATCAATATGGATCATTAGTTTAAAGTTTTAATAGTAAATTAATATGAATCGCTGGTTTAAAGTTTTAATAGTGAATTAGTATGGACCGTTGCATTAAGTTTTAATAGTAATTCAATATAGACCATCCGTTTAAAATTAAATCAATATGGACCGTTCATGAATTAGTTACTATTCAATCCATTCTTCTATAAATAGAAGCTCATTCCTTCATTATTTCTTACGAATTCACTGAAACTCTAGAGAGAGAAATTATAGAGAGAAAGAAGAAGAGTTTTCTGCTACTTCACTACTTCGATATCCAGTTTCTTTAACGGTAAGGGGTATTATTTCTTTTGTATTCATGAAGAGAACTCCTGTTATTCCATTATTTATTATTCTGTTGGAATAACCTGTATACGCGGTCTACCCTATACTTGGTGAAATTCTTTTGTTATTCCATTATTTATTATTCTGTTGGAATAACCTGTATACGCGGGCTACCCTATACTTGGTGAAAATTTTCTATTATTCCAGTCTTTATTATTCTGTTGCAATATCCTGTCTGTGCGTTTTACGCCGGACCTGGTTCTGTCTTTATTATTCTGTTGGAATATCATGTCTGTGCGTTTTACGTCGGACCTAGTTTCGTCTTTATTATTCTGTTGGAATATCCTGTCTGTGCATTTTACGCCGGACCTGGTTCCGTCTTTATTATTCTGTTGGAATATCCTGTTTATGCGTTTTACACTGGACCTGGTTCCGTATTTATTATTCTATTAGAATAACCTGTCTGTGCGATCTATCACATGCCTGGTGATTTCTTTTATTATTCCATTTCTTTATTATACTCAGTTGGTTTAAAGTTTTGACTTCTATACTCAATGAAATTAGTGGAATATCCTTGATATTTGCGCTTCATCCAGTATCTTTTCATGGAAATATTCTTCTGAGCATTCTTGAATTTTACTCTACAAAGAAGTATCATGTTGACAATTTGGATGTTATTAGTTCCTGGATAAACTAATTCTTGAACTTGTTTTATTGAATTCTTATATCATTGTCATCATCCTCATGTTTATATTTTTGAAAGTCATATGTGGCCTGTAGTGCATAGATGGACTTGGTATGATTATGACCAAGGATTATTCGGTATAATCATAACTGTAATGTTACAAATGATGTGGTAAAAGTCCTCATTGGCCCATAGTGCATTAATGGACAGTTGTTGGCATGATCATGACCATTGATGAATACACGAATATCCTTGGCACGTATTGCATGGATAATTTATAGTCATGACCCTAATGAATATCATTGGCCGTAGTGCATGGATGATGTGGATTATTTATTAAGTTGAGTCTCAACGATAAAAGTGATGAAAAAACGTTTTAAATCATAAAAGATAGTAGATTTTATTCTCTACTTGACTCTTTTAATGGATTATTTATTCCGCTGCAGTTAAACTTGATGTCTATTGTATTTTATCAGTTTAACATTGTTGAAGGCTAATGATAATTTATCATGCATTATCTTAGTCATAATATTTATTACTGGGCTAGTTGAGCTCACCCTTTCTTTCACTATTCTCTTCAGGAAATGAGAACGTAGCAGGGACTAGTCGGGGAACGGAGTAATGGTCCAGAGGATAGCATTAGTAGTCCTCACTATTCTATGAAATAGTGTGTTAATAAATTTTGTATTGAGGACTTATTTTGAGCGTGGATATTGTCTAGATGACAATATTTGTATTAAAACTCACAGCATATATTTTGTCGTATTTTACACGACTATTGTATAATTAGTTTGTATTTGTATTCAGTACCATGTATCTGACGACCCAAGATGAGTGATGTATACCTATTTTGGGGGCGTCACATAATAAGTAGCCTTTGCAGTCGATTAAAGAACCAAAACAGGGCACTTTAGGCCTATTGAATCAAAACAGACTCAACCACTATTTTGGTAAGCTTGTGTTCTAGCTTAATGACTGGGTTAAGGACTGATAAGGTGATTGGTTGTTCTGTGCCACCCGGATACAAACAATACATATTAAATGTAATGAAAATAGATAATCCATGTTTATATGTTGAATAATCCTTCTATCCTTGATCACCATGTTGTTAATCCATGCTTCTTAGTGGAATTTAAAGCCTATGGAAGACTGTTTTAAACAAAAATCTTAAAACCTTGCATCCTTGAGTTTCAAACCATGAATGGAGTGTATATATAGCAATTAAATGATGTGATAATGTTTATAATTAAAAACATAGGGACTGTTATGATAATTTAATGTTAAACCATACTCAAAATGCTATGAATAGCCTGTTTTTAGTATTAGAAAGATGACTGACTTTTACAAACATAAATAGAGATATAATTCCATGTTATAAGCATATTTTAAAGATTGCTTGAATGCTTAGAGCACTCACAACAGTTTTCTTATCTTTATCCCTACTCTACAATACTATTGGGTCATTCTGTAAAATAGAGATTTAATTTTTTTCACTATGTACCCAACATGTTCCTTATATTGATTCCTTAAATAATGAAATTTGAAATTTAAAAGTTCTAACAGTCAAAATATCAAATTAATAATAATCTTATAATTTATAAAAGAGAGTATAATTTATCAATTATATTCCACTATAAAATATTTTTTATTTTATTTTAAATTTTAAGTAATTTATGGAGTGAGTATTGAATGAATTGTAGTTCCAAGTATACATAAGATCAAAATTAAATTTTAAAAAGTTAATTTGTGATATTTTTAAATTTAAATTTAATATAATTCATTTAAATTTTGAAAATAATAAATTTTATAATTAATAATACTTTTATAATATTTATAATTATATTGACATAAATTAAATAAATTTATATCAATTTTAAATTTGAATACGTTTGAAATTAATTTTTTAAAAATAAATCAATATTAAGTTTATAATTTGAAAATGAAGTAGTAAAAAAATGTCAAGATGTGTATGATTGATGAATTGTCCACTTAAATGAGGGTGTGAAATGTCATTTTGTATATACAAAGAATGATCTTTTGACTCCCTCACACTAGGGAGTAAAATCCTATATAGGGATTAAAATAGAGTCAAATAAAGATATAAGAAAACTGTTGGATAATGATTTGTTGATGTATTCTTCAAAATTGAGGATAAAGAGTTGATTAGGTAAACTGTTGCATGTTAATGCTCTTAGATATCTAAACAAGCATAGCTTGGGACTGTTTGTAGTAAATAGCCAAAACTGTGAATAAAACTCTAGAAATGGGGGTTGTTTTTAGCAATGTTTGCAACTAAAGTTGTGAGGCAGTATGAAGTCTCTAAATAGTCCGTATATGTCATTTAGAAGTTTTTCCTTATGATAGTTAAGGTCTGCAAGGTGTGTTGTGCAAATTCATGCTTAAAAAATTAATGAAAATAAGCATTAAAGAGCAATGAACACCAAAATGAAGAACCGCCATACCTGGATCATATACACAAGTTTCAATAGTCATAATACGACATGAGAAAGCTACACAAACTAAAGGAACCAAGCCTAAACCATTTTGAGCATGAGACTTGTTCAAAAGCACATTTCAAAGCCAAAAGAGGACTGTTTTGTGCAATCCTTAGTACCTGACCTTAAGGGATTGTTATGAGATTATACAAAGTTGCTCATACATGCCAATAATGATTCCCAAACATGGCCATGACCAAAGCTAGCAAGAAAATCAATTTAAGATCTCTTTTTCAAGCCTAAAGTGAGCTTTGATAGGTCAACTAGATGATTAAATAAAGTGTGGTGATGTTAAAAGTATCCTTAAGTAATTTAAATACACATGCCTAGACTATCCTAGTGGCCAAAACTAGAAAAATTTAGAAAAAGTTCAAAAATAGTTTTGTAAAAAAAGTAAGAAAACTGCTAAGTTTGAGCCCTGTTTTGGGAAGCTTAATGGGCATGAACAAGAAACCTAAATCTTAATTAAAATACCTTCAAGTATGGTCTAGAATTAGGGCCAAGTGGTTAAGCTTTTGGCTTAACCAATAAGTTTAAACAAATCACCAAACTAGCATGGACAATCACCAAAACTGCAGTTTTCTGCAAATTTGTCTAAGTATGAAAATTTGAGATTTTTCTATTTTACTTGAAACTCAGCTTTGACACCTTAGACAAGTGAGTTAGAGGTATGTTAGGCTATTCCAAGTGTTGGAATGCTAAGCTATACAAGAACTTGAGAAGTTAGTGTGTAAAAGCTTGAAAAGGCTAGGTTTAGAGAGTCAAAACCCAATCTATGCTTAGTAAACCTAAAGGAATGCTAGAACTAGTCCTAACTAGATATAATTAAAGTGTTGGAATGAACCAAAGTAACTAGAAATGAAATTGGCAAGAATTGACCAAAACTAGTAAACTCAAAACTGTGAATAATGGCCTAGTTTGGGCATTAGTTTCAAGAAGCATAAAGAGGCTTACTTGGAAACCTAAATCAACACAAAAATACTTTGGTATGAGGTCTATAAAAATTCACAGATGATAGGTTCAAAAGACTATCATAGAAACTTCTAAAAATCCTCAAAAGTGCCTCAAAAATCATAACTTTGAGTTTTTTAAGTATATTTTTAAAAGTAAAGTTTAAGGATAATAAATGTCCTAACATGTCTAAATGAACTAATAAAAGTGTGTTATGGTCCAAGATCCATGACATGTCATGTTTGGGTGGAATCAAGTATGTTTTAACATATATTTGAACTATAAATGTGTAGGATGCTTATGTAAGCCAATTATAAGAAAAGTGCAATATATGTATATACTAAATTGTAAAAGTATGTAGTAAAGAGTTATATACCTATGTGTAACTAATTGTATCTTTAAATAAAAGACATATATGATGGTCTGATGATAGTAAGTAACATACATGTTAGTTATTAAAAATGTCTTTAATATCTATAGTTAAGTTATGTGTATTAATAAATATAGGCTATGCGCTAAGGGATAACTAAGTAAGCCAATACTGAATATGTGTAGGCTACTCAGTGGCAAAACACTTTCTTAAAAAGATTAGTCGATGCGAGAGGCAAGTTTCTAAATCTTACTCTTTGTTAAGCAAGTATTTTGGATTTATTCATATGTAGCAAGTTCTCTAAATTATGAATTGTCTCTCATTTACTTATGAATAATACAAGGTAGTATATCAAATCTTTCTCTCTTAAATAAGTTTATATTGCAGTATTTAACTCAAAAGCTATCTTTTCGAGTTGTTCAACTTATTTGTACTTTAATACTTCAAATTCAGTTATTTTGAGGATATTGAAAGAATGTCAATGCCATTATTTCGGTTGGACAACTGTTGAGATATATTGAGATTATCCATTCATGAAAATCTCATTTTTATGTTTTCCAAACCATTTTGTTGTGGTGCGGACTCTTGTATAATGTTGTGAACGAATAACCCTTTTATAGGGGCATATTGTACCGAACATATGATTCCGAAGGACATGTAATGTGTCATTAGACTGTTATGTTGTGCACAATATAGGATACTTAGGCTGATCCCCTAAAGTACAAGTCTAGGATATAGAACAGTTTCAATAACTGTTTGTATCCATGGATTGCAGTGTTAGTACTGTCAATTCTAGTACAGAGTTCAGTGGTCATTGACCTTACAGCATGCTAAAGTCTGATTTTCAGACTCAAAACTTTTAAAGAACTATCTTGTTCAGTATCCTTGCTAAACTTTTAATGCTAAAGTCTTGATTTATATCCTCTTTAAATATTTATGTTCCATTATATTCAACTGTTTATTTCCTTGCTGAGCAAGTTTTTGCTCACTCTTGCGTTGAATATAATGCTTTCAGTTAAAACTGAGAACGTTGGTACGTCCGAAAAAGATAAGAGAAAAGATAAAGTTATAAAATAAATATTTATTAAGCGCATGTGCTTATATGAACTTAAATAATTGATGTAACAAATACTTTTAATATTATATTTTGTAATCTTTTTGGTATTCAAGTCATGTAAAGGTCTAAAATCTGATATTTAAGTAAAATATTTATGTAATCTAAGACAAGTTTATGATAGTATGATTGGTTATGTTAGTATCGTGAGCACCAAACCTTAGTTAAAAATAACCCGGATTTAGTTAAAAATAACCCGGATTTGGGGCGTCACAGGTGATGTATTACTTGTATATCATAAATAAATGAACTTTGGCCAATTGACAAAAAAAAAATAGAAACCAGCACTATCATTTTAATTACAAATCCTCTTAACGTTCCCCATCCACAGGAAGAGATCACTAAAAAATGTCACAAGCATCGTTCATCTGGCTAACAGCAACTTCTTCTAGCAATAAATAAAAAAAAGCTTATCTCACGAGTCTTGGCATTTATATAGCTGCACTTGTCTTGGCCAAACTAGACCATAAACATCCTTCTTGTTATATCTTCGGTCCCAACACCAGGGAACATCTGTACGTCGAAGAAAGCTAAATTTAGCTACGAGCAGTAATAATAGAAGCTCAAGATAATCAGCGGAATAGAAGCTAAAGATAAGCAGGGGAGGGAATACGTAACCATCTGACGAGTAGCGTTGCGGAGGGAGCTCGTATGGCACGGGCAATTGGATCACTTCAGATGATTCTGTGTTTTTGTTTCCTTGCCATAGCAGGGTGACCAGTTTCGTTCTCTTTGCTTCAGAACCTTTTGACGAACTACAGTTATCCTGAAAATTGAAAATTATAAGAGAACCAGAGTTGTGGACCAACGGTGAATATTATTAACCTACTCAATAAATGGAACAATAGCTGTTACAGTACTTACCTCTGATCGGTTCCCGTTATCTGTGCAAGAAAAGCTACAACTGTGTTGTTTTGAAGGTAAAAACAGCACTCCCAGCTGAAATTGTGTACATAGTTTAACTGATTATATGGTGAAGTGTCGATTTTACTTATCAGCATCAACGATGATTCAAGTCAAATACCTCGTAAGAACGAATCATCAGCTGAGAATTGTTTTTCTGGAGTGCTCCCCAGGCAGCTTTGCTGAGGTTTGATGAAGTTAGCAAGAACCACCTGTAGGAAAGAATAGGTAAAACCACAACCACATATTAAACAGCCAGAAGTGGCATGCTTACAAGGGTGAGCTAGTAGCAAAGTCAATAATTTGAAATCTAAATAACAAGCATTTCTGAGATGGATTCTTACGCAAGGTTTTGGCTACTATAGCGGGCAAATGTCTTTATATGAGGCATCGCACGACTGAAACAATGAAAGGCTAATTGTCAGCATATCATTTACAAGTTAATAATCTTAGAGCTGCTTACTTTATGTATTAGGTGACACAGAGAAGGCTTAGCAATTCTGATTTGTAACACTACAATCCGACTAGCAGAAGAAATTGAAATTGAAAAATAAGACACCAAATATTATCAAATAAAGGGAATCAAGCACTTATTCAAGTGAACTAGAAAAAACTGCATCAAATATAAATCTGACATCAAGTTAAAATCCCTTCCATCCTTTCCGGTCCCTTCCCTTCTCATACTTTCCCTTCCCTCCCCATCCCTCCGAACTCACAAAGACAGTATAAAGGACTTCATTTTAAAGTCCTATAGACCCACTAGCAGTCCGGAGAAGACTTTTTTCTTTATTTTCTTCAGATTGAAATCACAGTTTCTCTTAGTTTAATTAAAGCATAAACTGAGCTAGACCATGGATCCGTCAGCTGGATCTTAGATCACGTATCACAGTTTCTTCAGATTTAAATTTTGCAAAGTAAGCAAGTGGTTATATAATATTCTATTGGTCGGGGAATATCCGTACGACGACACAATCATTGGTGGACCCCACAACGGAAGTATTTTCGTAGTAAGAAAACGACAGAATTATCTTTTTATAAAAATAACGGCGGAAGTGTTACTGTTAAAACTGTTGAACTATCCGGTAGTAAAAGTACAGTAATATGCGTGGTTTCATAGTAGCACACGGTATTGATTATTGATGCTTACATAAGAAGTCACTCAGTTATACTCAATTATTGCTACAGTAATTTTTAAATCATATCTCTCATATTATTGATTTGATTATTGTCACAGTATCATCTGCATAATATTTTATATATTATTAAATCAATAATTGAGATGACAAAGTTATTCATATTATTAAATTGAAATATTTACAATGTCTAGAAGTTCTGTCAAGGAGAGGTTTGGTCATCTAATTGCGCGCCAATAAGGAGAAATCCTTATCGGAAATCCCCCTCTTTCCTGGGAACGACCTGGTTGTTAAATATTATGAATTATAATATTAATGATGAATAAGTTCGTGTTGATTAAAGATGAATTTGATAGTTCCATTGTATTGGGATTATTAGTGTTAGTGGAAATCGATATCTATTTCGATGATAATTGATGTCTGGGGATTATATTGATAAATCGAGTAATTAATCAGATAAATGAGCAATTAATTGCTACTAATTCACATGTTTATATAACTATTTGTTCACATGTGTGTACTATTGAATCACATTCTTGTACTATTAGGGGAGTTGGTGTAAGATTGATAATACTTGCATGACTAAGTTAAAAATGGAGGTATAAATGGAGGTACTATACTGTAATTTGTATTTTCACATGATTATAACTATTGATTCACATGATTGAACTATTAATTCACATTATTTACTATTAAGGGAGGTGGTGCAAGTTTGATAATACTTGCAGGATTAAATTAAAAATGAAAAAAAAGTTCGAGGTATTGTACTGTAATATTTCGAGCCCCAAAACGTGCAATTATCAAAACTATATTTTCCTATAAATAGAAGCTCATTATTCCTTCATTTCTCACCAATTCACTAAAGTTATAGAGCAATTATTATAGAGAGAAAGAAGAAGAGAAATATGCTATCTCACTATTCCAATATCCAGTTTCATCTAAGGTAAGGGGTATTATTTCTTTCGTATTCATGAAGAGAGCTTTTGTTATTCCATTCTTTATTATTATGTTGAAATAACCTGTCTATGCGAAGTACCGCATACATGGTAAAATTCTTCTGTTATTCCATTCTTTATTATTATGTTGGAATAACCTGTCAATGCGAAGTACCGCATACATGGTGAAATTCTTTTGTTATTCCATTCTTTATTATTATGTTGGAATAACATGTCTATGCGAAGTACTGCATACATGGTGAAATTTTTCTGTTATTCCATTCTTTATTATTATGTTGGAATAACCTGTCTATGCGAAGTACCGCATACATGGTGTAATTCTTCTGTTATTCTATTCTTTATTATTCTGTTGGAATATCATGTCTGTGCAGATTATGCTAGACCTGGTTATATTCTTTATTATTATGTTGGAATATCCTGTCTGTGCGGTTTACACATGGCCTGGTTCCATTCTTTATTATTCTGTTGGAATATCCTATTTGTGCGGATTACGTTAGACATGGTTCCATTCTTTATTATTCTGTTGAGAATAACCTGTTTGTGCGGTCTATCGCATGCATGGTGAATTCTTCTGTTATTCCATTCTTTATTATTTAGTTGGAATAACCTGTCTATGTGGATTACCGCATGCATGGTGAATGATCCTTTGTATTCATATGAATAATATTTTTATTCAAAAGGGGTTTCTGCCAGGGGCAGTTTTGTAATTTTTCTTACCCTAAAAAATTCTGGAAAAATTTGAAATAATAATTTGATGAGTTTTCTAGATTGTGTCCAAAAATGGTGATTTTTGGATGTATAGATTAACAGTTATGGATTTTATGGGAAAAGACTATTTTAAAAGTAAACCCTTATAACTCTTTGTGGTTAACTCCAAAATTGGTAAAATTTTTATTGGGAGTACATGTATATAACAGGAGTATACCCTATAAATTTCAGAATTTTTGGATAAAAGTACAATTTATGATAAATGTCTAAATATTCGGCAGTTTTGGCCATATGAAAAATAGTAAATGAATTTTAAAAATTTTGAGAAAAATATATGTTCAATATGGGACTATATTCTGCTAAATCCCAGAAAAGAAATATTTTTGGGACTGATTTGGTATTTTTCATGAAAATGAACTAGTTATGAGTAAATGAGTTAAATATGTTATGTGAAGTTTTAGAATTGGTAAATAGAATTTTAGGGCTTGAAAATCCTATATAAGGTATATGCAGATTTTTGATGAGTGATTTGATCATTGGTGATGAAATCTTATGAGTATGATATTTTGAATGATTAAATGCATTATTTGGTAAATTGTAAACAATTAAATTAAATTGTTTATAAGTTTAAGAAGTGATTAAAATATTGTTATAATATTAATAATATTATATTATGGGTTATTTAAGTGATGGATAATATTTGGATAAATTTAAAGTTTTTAATATTTATCCTTATTTTCGTTTGATTAATGCTTATATTATTGTCGTCATCCTCGTGCTTATATTGTGATGAAAGTCATCTTTGGCTTACGTGCAGAGATGGACTTGGTATGATTATGACCAGGGATTATTCGGTATAATCACGACCGTAATGTAACGAATGATGTGATAAAAGCCCTCATTGGCCGGTAGTGCATTGATGGACAGTTTTTGATATGATTATGACCAGAGATTATTCGGTATAGTCATAACCATTGATGATTTAATGAATATCCTTGGCCCGTAGTTCAGGGATGATTCAATGATGTGGTTTATTTATTAATCTGAGTCTCAGCGATAAAGTTGATGAAAATCTTTTTAAATTATAGAAGATAGTAGATTTTATGCTCTACTTGACTCTTCTAATGGATTGCTTATTCCGCTGTAGTTATTGATCTAAAACTTGTTGCCTATTATATTCTGTCAGTTGTTATATTGTTAAAGGCTAAAGATAATTTATTCTGCATTATCTTAGTCATAATATTTCTTACTAGGCTAGTTGAGCTCACCCTTTCTTTCACTGTTCTCTTCAAAAAATGAGAACGTAGCCGGGACTAGTCGGGGAACGGAGTGACGGTCCAGAAGATAGCATTAATAGTCCTTACTATTCTGTTAAATAGTGTGATAATAAATATAATGAGGACTCCATTGAGTGTGGATATTGTCTAGATGACAATATTCTTATTAAAACTCTCAGTTTATATTTTGTTTTATTTTACACGACTATTGTATAATTAAGTTTTATTTGAATTTTGTACCATGTAAGTGGCGACCCAAGATGGGTGATGTATACCTGTTTTGGGGGCGTCACAGTGTCCCTATTGTAGTCAACCTTTCTCAGGTAAATAGCAAAGACACTTGGATTATACTTCTTTAAGATTTTCTTGCTCAAGTGGCAGCTCAAGCATTGTGGTACTTATATTTTTTGGCCTCTAGGTAAACATATGCTTGAATTTTAAAATAACTTATGATTTGGGGCTTCACGAGATCATTGTTTCTTTAAATAATATATTGAAAAAAATATAAGTCTAAAATATTAAATAGTTGTAATGACATCATTGAATATCTTCAAATTGAGTCTTTTGCTGCTACTTGGGATCATAAATTTTGCATCCTAACACCCATATGTACTTGTGTATTGACTACCTAAAAATTTTATCTGTTAGTATGATATTGCTTTAGTCCAAAGTTGGCAAGATGCATTAATAGAGAAATAGAGGAGAGAACAATGAATAATTCACATTTATCCAATAAATCTGTCTTTCAAATAGTCAGTTAAATATTTAAGAAAACCAAAAATTTATAGTCATACAAGCAAATATAAAGATAACTTCAAACACCCGGCTTGTCTTGGCCCAAAACTTTGTAGTGGTTTTGCTTATCATGATTGGTCATCATATTACATATTGCACACTTTCTCAATTGTTTACGACTTCCAGCCTCTTCGATCCCACTCTTTATTCTTGTATTTTTATGTGCACCTTTGTTTAGGAACAAATAGGATCTAATAACGGCTCATCTTGAATGGACTCATCATCATCTACTCGAATTTCTGGCACGCTATTTACATTAATTTCATCAGGGTCAAACTTCTCAACGATGGGTTGATTGTCAATGCACAACTGTACCACGTGCTTAAAACCATTAATTGAGCATGATCCCATAGAAACTAATCGTAGGAGCAGTGTCACCAAATAATTGTACCGTATCGTCTGAGATTCCTCGTAGTTGGACATTTCAGTCAAAATCTTTGGTAGTTTAGCATTCACTTTGTTACCATCTCTACACTAGCGACTTAAAATGTATTTATTCGGTATCTGTATAGTACTTTTTGCAATCATATGCCTTATAATGTGTCCACAAAACATATCGGAATGTTTAAATTTTTGACAATTACATTTTATATCTCCATTTTAAACATTACTGACAATAGTAAAGTACCTATTGGATTCTTCGATGTCGTTTGTCTTGTACACTGCGTACGACTTCGTATCCGATGTTGAAGTTTCTTCATTATGTACTTGTGAGATTTTAAAATCTCAATCTAAAAGCGTCTAAACATCTTCTTTGTATAAAAAGTAACTCCATGCGTTTCCAACTGTGATTCGAGACTCATAGTTCTAGTCCGATGACATATTGTATATTCAACTTATCTTTGTCTCATTACCTTCTTCTCAATGGCTTTTTCTGAGTTTACGATGAATTCCTTTATCCTCGTTGTCGCATTGACATACTCATCGAATAAACTGCTCATTCCCTCACTCCTGGATGTAGTCGGCATTCCCGCTGAAAAAAAATTCGTTGTGTACTCCATTATCCATTTGTGTTTAACCTCATAGAGTGATTGTAGCCAATCATGGTCATGCAGTTCGTAATCTGTCATCATCTTTTCCCATCGCTCCTCAAATTCCGTAACAGTCAATGATATATACACACACTAGTTAAAATAATGTTTAAATGTTGGGTACGCGTCATACAATGTATGCAATTTCTCTGGAAATTTGTTACTAATATGCCATGTGAAAAGTGCATGGTGTGTTTTAGGAAGAACCCTAGCAATGGCATTGGTCATGACTTTGTCCTGATCAGTTATAATGGTAATCGGTGCCTTATTGTTTATTGCATGAAGCCAAGTCTCAAAGACCTATACAAAAGTATCCTCTGTTTCATCCTGTATCAGTACAAAACCAAACAAGACAGAATGGTAATGATGATTTACCCCTGTGAACAGAACAAAAGGCATGTAATACTTATTCGTTCAATAAGTTGTATCAAATGTCACTACATCCCCAAAATTTTTGTAAGCTATCATTGATCGGTAATCTATCCAAAAAATGCATGTGATACGATGATCTTCATCTCGTAAAAAAATAGAGGATTTTCCGCTGAAAGTTTTTTGAGATACTGCAGTGCTGTTTGGGCATCGTTAGAATCTATCGTGTCACGTCTTAAATCTCGGACAACATTCCAAATATCCTTATCACTGAAACCAACATTTTCCCCCCTCCTCCTATTTTACTAAAAACCTTCATCATTTTACTTGGCCCAACTCCAGCGCTGTTTAAAGTTTCGATCAAAGTTCGAGCAACAGGAGTTATATTTTTCCATGTTTGAATGAAAATTTTCTTGCTCGGAGTAACCAAAACATGATTGTGAGTCAACTCAATATTTTGAAACTTTCCATGTATCTTCTTTTTGTAGATGAACAACAGATATTCTAGCTTTGCACATCATGTGACCTACTGAATCCCTTTTTCTTTTGACCTTACTACCCTTAGCTTCATCAACCTCCTGTTTATTTCTATCAGTTTTCTTGCTTTGGTACACGTAAAAAGTCTGTTGGACAAATTGTTAGAGCGGGCATGTTTATGACTTCCTCCCGCTTTTATTTCAAATCCTCTACTTCGTGCATAGTTTCTATAAAATTCTTCCGCCTCTTAGATAGTAGAAAAAATCTAACCCTCGTATGGACCTTTTGAATCGTTAATATGCGATGAATCTTTTTGTGGAACGAAAAAATTTCACAAATGAGACTATTTTATTGTGAAATAGAAAGAAATAAAATTCATCAAATATAAATTTCAAAAAATAAATCATTTCATTCTTATATATAAGATCAATTTTAACTTTTGAATGTTAATTTTTGATATTTTTAAACTCAAAATTAATGTAATTCATTAAAAATATGACGCCCCCAAAATAGGTATACATCACCCATTCTGAGTCGTCAAAAATATGGTACATAACTTAAATACAAACTTAATTTATACAACTACTTAGTGTCGTGCAGAATATGACAAAACATAAGCTGTGAGTTTTAATACAAATATTATCTTCTAGACAATATCCAAACTCAAAATCAACCCTCATTACAATTATTATCACACTATTTCATAGAATAGTGAGGACTACTAAAGCAACCATCTGGACCATCACTCAATTCCCTGACTAGTCCTAGCTATATTCTTATTTCTTGAAGAGAACAATGAAAGAAAAAGGGTGAGCTCAACTAGCCCAATAAATAATATTATGACTAAGATAATGCAGAATAAATTATTGTTAGCCTTCAATAGTATAACAACTGATAGAATACAGTAGACAACAAGTTTTAGATTAACAACTGCAACGAAAATAACAATCCATTAGAAGAGTCAAGTAGAGCATGATATCTACTATCTTCTATGATTTAAAAGTTTACCATCAATTTTATCAGCTGAGACTCAGCTTAATAAATAATCCACATCACAGAATTATCTATGCACTACGGGCTAATGATATTTATTAGTATCACAATCACGAATTATCCATGCACTACGGGCCAAGGATATTCGTGTTTTCACCAATGGTCATGATCATGCCAAACAACAATTCATCTTTGCACCATTGGCCGAAGAGAACGTATGGTTATGATCATACCAACATCTGTCCATCAGTGCACTACGGGCCAATGAGGACTTTTACCACATCATTTGTAACATTATAGGTCATGATTACACCAAATAATACCTGGTCATAATCATACCAATCAACAGTTCATCTTTGCATCCTTGGTCGAAGATGACTTTCATCACAATATAAGCGTGAGGATGATGACAATGATATAAGAATTTAATTAAACAAATTTAAGGATAAATATTAAAGACTTTAAATTTATCCAGAGTTTAAAAATATTCAAATTGTCAACATGATACTGCCTTGTAGAGTAAAATTCAAGAATAATATTCACGTATCAAAAATAATTTGGACAAAAAAGAATCAATTTTTCATCGTGAATAGTACCCCGGGTGAATAGTACCCAAGTGAATAGTACTTCATGAATAGTACCTCCGTGAATAGTACTTTATGAATAGTGTCGTACATATGAGTAGTATCGTACGTATGAATAGTGTCGTACGTATGAATAGTGCCGTATAAAGAATAATACCCATGAATAGTACTCCGATATGAAAAGCTTAAAATTTAACAAGAATGTTCAGAAAAATATCTGTGTGAAACGATACTAGATGAAGCCAAAATTTTAAGGATATTCTACTAATTTCACGGAGTATAGAAGCAATACTTTAACAAATTAAAATGAGTGTAGAATTAGGAATACAAAATGAAATAATATTAATTAAATACTACAGAGAATGAAAGAAAATATTATTTCTTACGAATATTGAACAAAAATAACATTACTTACAACCGTTGAATGAAAATAATATTCCTTACGAATATTGAACGAAGATAACATTCCTTATGAATATTAAACGAAGATAATATTTCTTGCGAATATTGAACGAAATAAAATTTCTTACGAATACGAAAAATAATATTGCAAGCGAATATAAAATAAATAATTCCCCTTACCTCAAAAGAGAGCAATTTTGACTGGTATAACGAATATATTTTTGAAGAAAACTTTCACTATTTTCTACACTCAAAGCTTTCTTAAACTCAAAAGAAATACACACAATATTATAGAATAAGAATTCTCTGATTCTGGTGTGATTTTCAATTCTAAACTGAGCATCCTATTTATAAGAGAATGGCTGGGTACTATTTGAATTTAAAAATCACGGGTGCACAGAGAATTCTTTCACGGGCGAAATTGAAATTTTCTGATTTTACTATGCAAATACTATGTAGATACTATGCATAATAAAATATAATATATTCTATTTTTCATAAAAAATTAAACTTATAATATATATATATATATATATATATATATATATATATATATATATATATATATATAACTAAACTGAGATAACTTCTATCGACAATTTTGAAAAATGGATAAGTGGGGGTCCAAATAATAAGCAAAATTTATAAGAAATACTTAATAAAAATCCCTTCAATATTTTTAACACATTTATTCATCAATAATATAACTTGCAATATTAACAACCAGATCATTCCCAAGAAAGAGGGGGCTTTTCGATAAGGATTTCTTCCTATTGGCGCGCAATTAGGTGCCCAAACCTCTTTTCTCGACAGAACTTTCTAGACATTATCAATAATACAAATAATAATAATAATAATAATAATAACTTTGTCGTATCAATTATTGATTTAATAATATAAATTATTGTGACAATAATTGAATCAATAACTTGAGATACTATGCAGCAATTACTGTGACAATAATTGAACAAAATTGAATGACTTTTCACGTAAGCATCAATAATCAATACCGTGTGCTACTATGCAAACACGCGTATTACTATACTTTTATCACCGGGTATTTCAACAGTTAACGGTAAAATTTTCGCCGTAATTTTTATAAAAGGATATTTTTGTCGTTTTCTAACTCTGATAATAATTCCGTTATGGGTCCACCAAAGATTGTGTCGTCGTACGAATTTTTCCTGATAAAACGAATATTCTCCGACCAATCGAATATTTTATAACAACTTGCTTACTTTGTAAAATTTATAAATATTACCCACAACTATAATATTATATATGTCAAATCCACACCATAATATTAAAAAAATATTTTGAAAAAATTAAATCTTTATTCATAAAATTTGGGGTCTTACAAAAAATTACAAAATAATAAAAATTTTAATTAGTAATAATTTTTAGATAATTTATAAATAAAATTAAATAAGTTTCTTTTAATATCTTAAATTGACTTAAAAAATCATTACTAATCTCATATTTTATAACCCATGGAGAACATAAAATTTATTTTTAAAAATTTCATATTTTAAATTTATTAAAAAATTTTTGAGAGGGGAACTGTAAGACCCCAACTTTTTATTAATAAAATTGAATTTCCTCTATTTTTATCTTGAAATAATAAGATGTTAATTTGATATAATGCTTTGGTTATGGGTGACATGTATAAATTTTATAAAATAAGCAAGTGGTTATAAAATATTCATTGTTGTCGTGGAATATTCGTTTGGTCGTGAAATATTCGTACGACGGCACAGCCATTTGTGGGCCCCATAACGAAAAATAGTCGGATGAAAAAATGACAAGTTTGAATTTTTATAAATAACGGCGTAGTTGTTACCGTTAACATTGTTGGAATACCAGGTGATTAAAATACAGTAATACGCGTGATTGCACAGTAGCACACGGTATTGCACAGTATTTTTGGAATATTGATTCTTACGTAAGAAGACAATACTCAATAATTATTACAGTAATTACTGTTCAATATTTTATTTTATTGATTCAATAATTGCTACGATTAATATTTTATATTATTGTTGTTTCAATAATTGTCACTGAACAGTACTTCTATTATCAGATCAATAATTTATATTATTTGAATAATATTATTAGATAGCTTTATTGGCAATGTCTAAGGAAATTCTGTCTATAAAAGGGATTTGGCCACCTAATTGCGCGCCAGTATGGAGAAATTCCTATCGGAAAGCCCCCTGGGAACGACCTAGTTGTCATTATTGTGATTTTGTAATAGTATTTATGAATAATTAATTATTGATTTATATGATAAGGGTATATTTATTTTATGTGAATATAAATAAAAAAAATTAATGCTGAGGTGTTTTATCAGTATTTTATTAGAATAGAGGTGTTGAAAATCATCCGTATGTGGATTTTGGTCATTTTTGTTTTAGAATTTGAAAAAACTTTCTTCTACAAAGTTGTAGAGAATTAAATTTCCTATAGAATGGACATAAAATTCGTATTTTTATGATAAAGAGCTATTTATTATGAATTATTGAAGTTTTAAAATAAATACTTTTAATTAAAAACATGGGTGGGGCCCACTTTTGTTTTTGATGGAAAAATGCTAAATTTATTGGGCCCCACTGGTGGTGTGCTGAATTTGGTCAAGAAGGTGTGCGTAGAAATTTTTTAAAGAATATTAATATTTTATTAATTTAGTTTGTTTTGGCGTTCTGGCATTTTTCTTTAAATATGGTGCTTAGTTAGAATTGAAAATTACACCAAAATCTAAAATTTTTCTCTATAATATCGAGTATATTTTGTGAGTATTTAGATACTTTGAGAGTTACTATTCAGTGCAAGTTTTCTTTAGCATTATATCTGATATTTCAGCCAGAAGTACTATTCTTTTGAGGTAAGGGATGTTATTTTCTTCGTAAATGATGTTATTCTTTCAATATCATTATACCAAAATATTGATATGAATTTTATTATAAAATTTTTATCTTTTCGTGTCAGGGTTACTATTTACGTATACGACACTATTTACAGAAAAATTAAATTTTCTTTTCTTTGTCCGAGTTGTCTATTATGGTTACTATCTTTGATTGTATCTATATTTTGATCTCCATTCTTGAATTTTGCTCCATAATTAATTATTATGGAGTATTTTTGAACTTGAATAAACTAAAGTATGAATCCCTAATATTTGATCTTTTATCTTACTGGATTCGTTTTCTTTAAGATATTTTTCATCATCCTCAGTCCTAAATGGTGATATAACTGAATATCTTTGGCCTGTAGTGCAAAGATGAATGACCAACTGATGAATATATTTGGCCTGTTGTACAAAAGTGAATATTTGATTCAAGATATATATTGATTGATGTTACTGAGATAAAATATTGATGATGGACTTTTAAATCATAGAAGGTATTAGATTTCATTCTCTATTTAACTCTTCTAATGAATAATTATTTTCGCTGCGAATATTGATCTAAAACTTGTTGTCCATTATATGTTATCTGATTTATTGAAGGCTAACGATAATTTATTCTACATTATCTTGGTCATAATATTCTTTACGGGGCTAGTTGAGCACATCCTTTTCTTTTTTGTTCTATTTTTCTTCTCAGGAGGTGGGAATATAGCGGGAACTAGTCGGGGTGTGGAGTGATGTTTCAAGTCAGTTGTTTTAGCAATCCTCACTATTTTATAAAATAGTGTATCAATAATTGTAATGAAAACTTATTTGAGTGCGGATATTGTCTAGAAGATAATATTTGTATTTAAACTCACAGTATATATGTTGTCGTATTTTGTACGACAATTGTAATAATAAAGTTGTAGTTATTTTCTATATCATGTATTTGACAACTTAAAATAAGTTATGTATACCTATTTTGGAGACGTCACAGAAACTTTACCTAAATATCCCTATATTAACAAAAAAAATTATTATACAAAAATAAGAACCCCCCTTCCCCCTTTGCCTTGGTTTGAATCCACTCCTTATTGTTAACATTATTCATTCATGTATTTACTATTCCTTCTGTTCTATATCACATTTTAGATAATTTTTTTTTAATTATTTATCGTTTTATATAATTTAGGAAAATTAATTATAATTTTTTTAAAATTATCCTTCACGAAAAAATATTACAAATGAAAGAGAGAGAATATGAGATAAATATGATAATTACGAGAATTTAAAAGTATTATAGATAATTAATATTATATTTAATATTCTATAATTATTTTTTTAATTTTTATATACAACTCTAAAAGATCATATATATATATATCTATCTAATAAAATACAAATAATTTTAAATTTCCCGCTCACTCAATAAATCATCTGGGCCGTCCAAAGTTTGAGATAAATCCCACCGTTCATACATCTATCTAATAAAATACATCAATCTATCTTATAATCTAATAATAATTTAATAAAATACAAATGACTTTAAATTTCCCGCTCACTCAATAAATTATTTTGGTCGTTCAAAGTTTGAGATAAATTATATTGTCTATACAGTGTCGGAGGCACGAGACCCAGCTAGTATATATATATTATGGGACGAAATAAATATTATAATGAAGTAATAATCCCTCGACTATGCCAAGTTTCACGATAATTTTTCTATTGCGCAATTTTTTGAATTAAATGATTAATGTTTTACGATTGAGACGGGACATCACTTGAGATAATGGAGTGTATATTTAATTTCAGTTCAGATGATGTGTCAATATAATTTTGAGACTTAAATATATTTTCGTTCGATGGTGGAAATGCATGCGACGTATCATTTTTGGCTTGGCTAACCTCTATTAATTAACACGTACGGACCACATGTATTACCTTGACTTGACTAGACATCGTTTGGGAGTAATGTTGGACTTGACCCTTGGCCCCATTTATTGTGTACCTCCAACTTTTCCACTTAGGAGTGATGTAAATATAAGTATGCTGATTTATATAATAACTAGCGATAACATGTGCCTAAAGGCACGACGTAACAAAAAATTAAATTAAAATTTAAAAAATATTATATTATCTAAAGGCAAATACCACCACAATAATTAATACATACTCAATCATCAATACATATCCAACTACCAAAACATCGAGCTAGTCTGTACTAATTTCAAGAAATTTCGACAAAATTTCCTTTAAAAATAAATATCCAGAAAATTCTAAACCTGTCTACAAAACTTACAATCATCAATATATATTTAAACCACCAAAAAAACCATCATTCAATACCCAAAAATCATCATAACCATGTATAATTAGTTAACCTTACAAAAGATGGAACAAGAAAAATACAAACGTGCAGAAAATAGAGAAACAACATGTTGCATAAGACCCATTATTTTACAGCTTATATCAAGTATTCTTTAATGTATACCTGAAAATATTTGAAATATAAAATTTATCAAAATATGTGAGTCAAAATAAAACAATTGTAAATTTGAAACATAAGAACCCTTACTTTACCCTGAATTATCTAAAAAATAAATGAATTATTGCTATGCTACATTTAGGACCAAAAATTTGATTAAATAGCAAAACACTGATGAGTGATGACGTATAAATGAATTATTGCTATGATACATTTAGGACCAAGTACTCAAGTAGAAACTATATAAATAAGGCAACAAACCCTTTCTATCCTCCTTAGATTTGCGTCCCAAGCTGCAAGTTCTTTCTCTTTTTTCTTCGGATCCTGCAAAATTAGAAATAGCAATGTCATTACATTCATGGCATCCAATGGTATATCCACAATTGCATCTTGTTTTTGGCCAAAACCCAGGGTATTAACAACCATTTGAGGAATGCGTGACTTTGATTCAGGAGCAGCATTCCCATTCTGCAACAAATACCAATATGTATAGAAAACATTTAAAAAACATATACAAAGATAAGTAAATAATATCCAAATTGCATCCCAAAACTATCTCAAGTCATAAATGATTATATAAAGTCATCTAGAAAATCGATCGAGGCATTTCTAGGACTGGTGTGCAGTAATAACGCATTTAATTATAGTAATAAATTTTAATTAGGAGATTGGATTTAATTAGATCTTAGTTAGAAGATTATTTGCTTTTTATAGTATGAGTGTTCTGATACAAAGAGTGTAATGTTTATTATTTCTCAAATTATTGAATATATTGATTTGAGATTAAAACTTCATGCTTTTGTGTGTTTCTCTAGCAATTCTCAGTGGGGATAGATACACTTGTTCATTCTTTTCACCTTGCCCTACATCTCATACTCCATGATTGAAGATAGACTCCGACATTGTAAATACTCAACACATATGTCGTTGAACCAATTGGAAAACCATACTCGTCGACACTATCTGCAATCCCCACCTATCATCTACATGTAAAGATCTCACCATCGATGGCACCATCTTCTCCAAATTTAGTGCCACATGCGTTCCAAAACATCATCATCTTCCAACACCACTATTGATTCTACCACTACTGTGAAAAGCCAAAACCTACTAATTAGTGTTCTTTGATGATTTGTGTGAAAAACTCCACAATAGTACACATTTTTATCGTTATGCGTGTTACTTTTATTTTTGAAACTATAGATGGATCAAGATCCTTGGAAAATTAGAAAAGAGGAAAAAAATAACATTGAGGAAATAAAACCCTCTCTGTGTGTGTGTTAAAAAATTGAACAAGCATGGAGGATGACAGTGGTGTGGAGAAGCAATGCTAGGTAGTGGCGGCAGCGCAAACATGAAAGAGGATGGCTCGAATCTATTGAGGAAGATAGCTGATAGGAAAGTTTCATGAATTAATGATTTTCATTTTTTACTTGCAAATTCAAAGTTGAATATGCTTCAGGCGTCTTGAAAGACAACATCTGCTTTCCCCTACACCACATGCACAACTCAAGTCAATAAATAATACATATATCTATATAAAAAATAAATAAAAACAATGCGATTAGCCGATTACAATATGCATTTGTTTAAGATGTATATGTAAAGTTTGAAAGTACTATCAGGTTTTCACGACAACCTTCGTTTAGTTATTCAAATAAAAAAAATCATAGTTTATTCCATTCACTTGGAGGCAATGGAAGTACTCAAGCGAAATGCTAACGAATTGACATAAATTAAATTAAATTAAATTTTAGCCAGTAAACCCCACATCTTCTATGAATTAGCTGCTAAGAACATAATACAAAAGTTCCACTTGCAATTACATAATTCCAAGATAGTAATTCTCTTAGAAAGTCCCCCAAAATTCTGTATTGAAGAAAATATGATGGTGTGACGCCCCCAAAATTAGGTATACATCACCCATCTTGAGTCGTCAGATACATTGTACAGAATTCAAATACAACTTACTAATACCACTGTCGTGTATAATACGACAAAATACAACTGTGAGTTTGAATACAATAATTATCCACTAGAGATCATACAAACTCAAAAGGAGTCCTCAATACAATTATTGTCACACTATTTAACAGAATAATGAGGACTACTAATATTATTCTCTGGTCCATCACTCCGTTCCCCGACTCGTCCCAGCTATATTCTCATTTCCTGAAGAGAACAGTGAAAGAAAGGGTGAGCTCAACTAGCCCAGTAAGAAATATTATGACTAAGATAATGCATAATAAATTATCATTAGCCTTCAACAGTGTTAAACTGATAAAATACAATAACCATCAAGTTTAACTGCAGCGGAACCAGCAATCCATTAAAAGAGTCAAGTAGAAAATAAAAACTACTATCTTTTATGATTTAAAAGGTTTTTCATCATCGTTATAGCTGAGACTCAGCTTAATAAATATTCCACATCATCGAATCACCCCCGCACTACGGCCAAGGATATTCTTTAGTATCACGACCACAATTATTCATGCACTACGGCCAAGAATATTTGTGTATTCATTAGTGGTCATGATCATGCCAACAACTGTCCATCAATGCACTACGGGCCAATGAGGATTTTTAATTTTTACATCATTTGTAATATTACGGTCATGATTACACCGAAAAATCCCTGGTCATAATCATACCAAGTCCATCCATGCTCTACAGGCCACAGATGACTTTCAAAAATATAAATAAGAGGATGATGACAATGATATAAGAATTCAATAAAACAAGTTCAAGAATTATTTTATCTAGGAATTATTAACGTTCAAATTGTCAACACGATACTGTTTTGTGGTGTAAAATTCAAGAATGCTCAGAAGAATATTTCCATGAAAAGATACTGGATGTAACGCAAATATCAAGGATATTCCACTAATTTCATGGAGTATAGAAGTCAAAATTTTATCTAACTGAGTATAATAAAGAATGGAATAACAAAAGAAATCATCATGCATGCGATAGACCGCACAGACAAGTTATTCCAGCAGAATAATAATAACGGAACCAGGTCAGGTGAAATTCACACCGACAGGATGTTCCAACAGAATAATAAATAACGGAACCAGGTCCGACGTAAAACGCACAGACAGGATATTCCAACAGAATAATAAAGAATGACACCAGGTCCGGCGTAAAATACACAGACAGGATGTTCCAACAGAATAGTAATAAAGAGGGAACCAGGTCCGGCGTATAGCACAGACAGGATATTCCGACAGAAATATAAAGACAGAATAGTAAATGGATGTCACCAAGTATAGGGTATTCCGCGTATACAGGTTATTCCAACAAAATAATAATGAATGGAATAACATAAGGATTTCACCAAGTATAGGGTACACCACGTATACAAGTCATGTATAGAGTATGCCACTTTTACAGGTTATTCCAACAGAATAACAAAGAATGGAATAACATAAGTTCTCTTCAAGAAGAAAGAATAACACCCCTTACTTTATTTAGGAGATTGAATACTGCAGTAGTGTAGTAACCGAATACTCTTCTTCTTTCTCTCTTATTCTCTCTATACTTTCTCTCTCTATAACTTGAGCGAATTCGTGAAAAATAATGAAGCCCTAGGCCTCTATTTATAGAAGATTTATTACTATTTACGAAAGTATTTACTATTTACGAAGGTAATTACTATTGACGAAGATAATTACTATTGACGAAGGTAATTACTATTTACGAAGGTAATTACTATTTACGAAGGTAATTACTATTTATGAAAGAGACTCTTAGATAATGACATATGGCCCCCCATAAATAATTAAACTTATCACAAACGTCTAATAATAGACTCTTTATATACATCAAAGATTGAATAAAAATTACCAGAAATCATTTTATTTTTTAATCAACACATATTTAATCTTTTAACAATTATTAATCATTTATAACTTGTCGTCTCAATTATTGTTTAGATAATATAACATATTATACAGATGATATTGTGACAATAATTGAATCAATAATATAAGAGATATGATGCAGCAATTACTGTAGCAATAATTGAGTATAGTTGAGTGACTTCTCACGTAAGCATCAATAATCCATACCGTGTGCTACTATGCAACAACGCGTATTACTGTACTTTTACTACCGAGTAGTTCAACAGTTTTAACGGTAACACCTCCGCCGTTATTTCATAGAAAGATAATTTTGTCGTTTTCTAACTACAATAATACTTCCGTTGTGGGGTCCACCAATGATTGTGCCGTCGTACGAATATTTCCCGACAAAAAGAATATTCCCCGACCAAACGAATATTTTATAACAACTTGCGTACTTTGCAAAATTTATAAATATTACCCACAACTATATATTTTATCAAATTTATTCCATAATATTCAAAAATAATAATTATGAAAATTCATCTTTATTTATAAAAACTGGGGTCTTACAGATGGTGTAGTAATCCAATTTAAAATAAGATTAATGATAACCTTTTTGCTGGTAGAGGACACACACAAACAAAAAAAAAACACATTTTACCAAAAGATTGCAATCAATCTACCTTAATTGATTTCAAGTTAATCTTCTACTGGGTTTTGCATTTGCAATAACCTATCTTTTTTTACATACCAAAAGAGGTACTTATTTCTCCCCCTTATAAGTTCACAAGTGAACCCACTGAATATTAACTTCTAATTCAACAAATATATGTGGGTACATAGTCACATAAATCATTAAAAATCAGCCTGACAAATTAAAAAATTAAAATAAAATTCAGCCAAACAATTAAAGTAAATCAGTTCAACACCAAACAGAATAAAACTAAAAGGGGTATCATATCATAGCCAAAACATGAGAGAGAGAGGAACCTCTAGTCCGTAGATTTTGACAAATGGGTCGCTGCTGCTGTCTTTGTTTACTTTATTATCTTGGGAATTTTTGCATTTATGGTTCACAAAACTCATATTTTCTATCTGGGAACAATAAATGGGTATTTTTGGAGAGAGAAAACGTAGGAAAAGGGACTGGCGCTCTGTAGTTGCTACCTTCCAGCTTCTTTATACAGGGATTTAGAAGGGGCAATGTATTGAACATATTTATTCACCAAAAAATTACTTTTTATTAATTGTTAATAATATAAATCTAGTATTTTTTTATATTGAAATTTATAACAAATTATTATGAATGAGGTTGTGACAATTTATTTTTATTTTTTTTGCTAAATGTTATGACAATTTTTAAGTTCAATTTGAACATAAAAGACAGTTATTCCCATAATTAAAATAAGATGCCTTCAATATCATACCCTAAAACAAAGGAGTAACTATATTTATGAAAACTAAAAATTTTAAAGTGTTTGGTTTCGGTGTTTTGGTATTTGGTATTCTCAGGTTATATTGTGCAACATTTAGCTGATAATACTGAAAATAAGAAAAATACCTAGAAGAAGAATTTGAAACCATCATAACTAAATCTCCTTCAGATAAACCAAGAGCACTCAGTCTCTCAGTATTCCTTATCTCCTTCCCGTTGTACAACAGTTGTTGTCGCTGCTAGTGGCACTTGCGTCTGCGTATTACATAAAACAAACACTGTAAATCTGCATACTTACATAAAAAATACAGTCACAACTCATAAAAAATATAGAGAACTTTCCTCTTCCCATATTTCCCATCTATACGCTCTTATTGTAACCGTGAGAATTCGATGTATGGTTTGCCTGAAAAAATTATCAGAAGAATGATTTTAATTGGTTCCTGCTGTATGTAGTGGGTGGTTTAAGGTCACTTTGAGATTTCTTGCAATGAATAAAGCAATAATAAAGTAAGCCACAAGTGATGGACCAATCATCCCATGGTCTAAAGAAATAGTCTTGTCCAGTTGTCCTGCAAACAAAAATAAATAAATGTCACTGTCAAACTGCACATTCTAGGAAGAAACATGAAAATGCAATCTAGAAGATAAGGTATAGGAAGCACCGCTTAAATTGATAAATTCTGCAAAACTATCAGTCTGTTGTCCTGTGCCTGGTATCAGGACTCTACTCTGGAGCCTGGACTATAATGCAGAATTGAATATTCCGCGAAGCTTATGGCAAGTAGCATATATTCCACGTATAGATAAATATTATATATGGCCAATATATATTACTTCATTTCTAGTGGGTTACCACTTTTCACTACAAATTATCTTTCACCTAACCTTTTCACACTTTCGGGTTAAATGTGTTTTTATTACCGTACTTTAGATCAACTCACTGAACTTTAGTTTTCTAACAAAAATTTGAATTTCCGTCACGAGCATTAATTATTTTAACCGGGGAGTGACGTGTCAACGCTAGGTTTATTGAATAAACCCATGAATACCAATATCGATTACTGAACCGATTAACCGGTCCGATACCAGTTTCTCTCTCATATTCTACTGGTTTTTTCACTGTTAATCGATAATCCAAAAGTTCCAACATCCCAATTCTATGTGGAAAAATAATCACCAAAAGAAAAATAAACAAAAAAAGAATTCAGATATTTACTTCATGTTTAGCCTGTTGGTCCCTCTGAGTTTCTTAATTAATCTTTAGAATTGGCAATTTCAAACGAAGCTTCCTTCAAGTAAAGGGAATATTGTCCCTCGTATACAAATAATTAAAAGAAAGAGAGACTTTTCCCACCCCATCTAAAACAAAGAAAAGAAAATTAATGAGAATTTTAACTGATTCTCACCAAATGAACAGAACCCATTTTTTCTTTTAGTGGGAAATAATCCCATAACAAAAAATCTATAGATTTTGTGTAAGAAACAGAGCTCCCAGATTAACAAAATATACTAACTTGGAAATGGTAAAGTGAGTAAAACCCATATCTCGAAGTGATTTATACTTCTAAATTGAGAAACTTCATCAAAGATTAAACAAAGGAAACACAAAGTAAAAGTCTAACTGAAGTATCAAACAGGAAGAACCCAATAAGAAATCAAAGATAAACAAGTAAAACCTGCTAAGAGTAAATTTCATGAAAATTTATAGATAAAATGTTTTGTTTCCGAGCAAATTTTAGATACAAATTTAGAAGAAATTGGGTTTTGAGGGGCTTTACCATTTCGGCCGAGGAGAGAGGCCATTGTCGTTGCAGGCAGTAGAAGCCATTGGTGAAGTTGTTGAGCTTCTTTCTTCTCCTTCTTCGAAAGGGTATACATAAACAAAGAGGTGCAATTTTGGAGGAGAGGGTTTTGAAGCGAGACTTGGTAGTGCAGAGGGTTTTGATTTGGGCCTTTTTTTTTTATTTTATTTGTGAAATGAAATCTGACCCTTAAGATTAAGTTTGATGAAATCTGAGCCGTTTTTTGTTGAAGCCCCCAAATTGATTTGAGATCGTTGGATGTTGAACTCTTGGGATTTGAGCCGCTCTATTTTATTATATAGATTTCAGGATTTTTTTGAATATTTTAATAGTATCAAGTAATTTTCACACTTTATAAGTCAAAATACAAACTTAATTTATATATAAAAAAATAGTTTACAAGTAAAGGAAAAAGTCTCACAATAAGAGGATAAATATAAAAGAATTAAAACTGCAATCTAATGGTTAAAGGGTCTCAATCAGAGAAAAAATATAAAAAAATTAAACTTACAATCTAATTGTAATGATTAAGAGTAGTTCTACACGGACAGGTTATTTAGACAGAAAAATTGGACACAATCAGTTCTTCTACGGCCATTGGTGAATTTTTTTTTTTTAATGACACCCAAATAATTAATATAATTTACTGAAACTCGAATTTTTATAAAATTCAATGATTTTACAAAAATACACTGTACAATCTTATTTTTTTATATATATCCAAATGACACATAAATCAGTGTATTTTGTAAAACTAGATTTTAGCCAAATTACTTGTGCTTTAAAACTAGATTTTCTTTCTTTTTTTGGTTGTTTGTAAAATAAGTATATTAATTGAACCCACAACCAATATCTTGTACGTAGATATTTACTAAAATCTAAGTACAAGAATCAAATAAAATAGGTGTACCTCTGAATGAATAAATTGATTGCGTAACTAATAATTTAATATCATGATATTGTCTTTGGTATACATGTAGCTATAAGCTTAAAATTGTGGGATGTGGGTTCCTACAATTAATTTACACGAATTTGGCGCTAAATGATTCTATGTGATGGAAATATGGTACGTACGTCGGCCAGAACAACTCAACAGTTGGCCATTAACAACCAAAAAGGGCTGCTCCTAGCTGTTGATATATATACCTCACATGAATGCTTGAGGTATTTAAATTTGGGACCTATTTATAGTTTCAGATAACGCAATTATTTCTTAGTCTTATACCGACTGATAGTAAAGTCTTACGTTGAAATACAAGGATAAAGATTAAGGATATATGTGTTCTAATGGACCATAGACCTAATAGGTTAATCTTTTAAGTCAATATCTGGTTTCAGATGAGTATATATTTGCTGAATATATATTCTCAGTAGACTAATGTTCCTATAAACGTACAGGTCGAGTCTTGTATGAGAAAATAATTACTTTCTAGTAATTTGTCTGGTTGACATTATAATTTGTAACAAAATAGGCTTAAAACTTTCCCATGAGGCAAAATTCTGTTAAGAATGCAGTTTTTTTCAAGTGCTAACACTCATTCATACTTCAAGAAAGCACACTGGAAATTGTTTTAGCCTTCAACATAAACAGTTCAATGAATTAATGCATGTGTTATTCCCTCCGCTATAAAATAAGAAATATATTTCTTTTTTATTTCGTTTTAAAATTAAATATATATTTTTATTTTAAAATTATAAATTTATAAAGTGATAATCCTTTTAATTTGTTATTATTTGAGAATATAAAATTATCTTTAATACGTTATTGTATCTTTAAAAAATATTAATTGCCATGAACTTTGATTCATTAATAGAGAGGGTTTTCCTGACCTAGCTATTAAAGTTTAAAGCCCACATTTTTGGTCCCTATTCTTCTCTTCTCCGAAAAGCTCATTTAACCTACCACTTATAGTAGGTAGGTTGCCGACCTGAAATTTAACCTCACCCTGCTTGGAAAATGAGGTTTGATGTTGCCTTCAAGGAAACTATGGTTGCATAATTAGAGCATTAATTAATACTTTGAAAACTCAGAATACTTTATTCAAAATAACATTAACTAATTCATTAATATTCTTCGGTAACATCTCATGAAATACAATTGACATCAACTTTTGCATGAATACATGACAGTCGTGATTTTTGAATCCAGTAATTTTCAACTGCTCAACCTTAGTACAACGAGATATGTTAGAAGTATATCCATCTAGGAGCTTCAATGCACTAAGCCACTTGCAAATATTTTCAACCTGTTGCTTGGTAAGACAAAATGGAGCTTTTGGTTTTGAGTTGTTAGGTCGGAGCTACAATTCCCGCATGATATTCATTTCCTTAAAGTCTTACATGCTTTATCATTATTTTTTGTTTTACCACACGTATCTAGTACGGTGTAAAACAAGTTCTTGAATATATTCTTTTCTGTATGCATGATATCTATACAATGACGAAGTGCTAGTGTGACCCAGTATGACAACTCAAACCAAATCAACGAGTGTGTCCAGTTATAACTTTTCCCGTATCCTATTGCCTCAACTTACCATGCTCTTTCCCAGGCGGTGGAAATGTCATATCATTTAGCCAGCCCAATAGGCGGCCCGACAAGCGACCAACAACCCCCTTCTTCTCTGTCTTTCTGTTGAACTGTATAGATATCTTTCTATAATTGTGCTTAATAGGCAAGAATCTACGAGCAGTTCCAAAGAAAAACTAGTTTTTCGGCCATGACGTAGTTGAGTGCCTTGCACATCCCCCATACAAACTAGGCATAAAAATTTACTATGAGTCGACGAACCACTAGTCATCCCAAGTGCCGGAAAGTCAGTGATAGTCCACAACAAGGCTGCCTTCATTACACAATTCTGCCCGATAGATTTATCAAAAGTCTGAACACCTGTTTCACACAACATCTTAAGTTCATCGTCTAATGGCCTAAGGTACACGTTGATATCTTTTGTAGGACTCTTCTCCCCCGGTATAAGTAGAGTCAAGAAAAGATAAGGATCCACTACCAAAAAAATGGTCATTTTGTGATGGCCAAAATCCATCACAAAAAGTAGGAAAACCATCATGAAAGGTTTATGTGATGGCTTTAAGCATCACAATGGTCGTCTTGTATACGCCCATCGTGAAAGGTTTTACGTGATGGTTTTGACAATCACGCAAATGCTTAGTGCTTTTGTAATGATTAATACAATTACATTAACACGTAATCTATTGTGATTGTCAAAGTCATCACAAAAAAAAAACAAGACTTTAAGGATCAAATATAAGAACGTAAATCTCTATTTACGTATAATTTATTTCACTCTATTAATTGTATCTATATTAATTGTATCAAATGATACTTATAGGATTCGAACCCTCTCCCATTGCAAACTAAATAACGAGTATTACCACTACACCAAAGTCCACATCATGATTATAATTTTAAAATAAAATATAAAAGAAAACATATGTGAGTTGACTTACTAAACAAAATTACTTACATATAAGATTTGGTGATTGCATTGGCAGTCACAAATACTCTATGATGATGGTAGAATTAGTCATCACTAAGAGTCATCATATATTTTATTGTTTTGTGATGGCTTAAAAATTCCATCACAAAATACCTTCTTTTTATAATTGCAAATATAAGTCGTCACAAAAATCTATCTTTTTTAATGATTGTCATGACCGTCATAAAATATTGTTTTGATTATTTCTTACATTAAAGTATTAGTGATAGTTAAAACGCAATCACGAAAAGGGTATATCTATAAGTGATGACTTAGTGCGTCACAAAAAGAAAATTTAATTTGCGTGAAAAAATTGGTGTGATTGACATGACCATCACAATTATAATACATTGATGGCAAGATTAGTCATCACTAAGAGCCATCATATATACTATTATTTTGTGATTGCTTAAAAAATCCATCACAAATTACTATCTTTTGTGATTGTTTTTAAAAACTGTCACAAAATTCCGTCACGTATTCTTATTTTTCTAGTAGTGATCCCTCATGCACATTGACGATGGAAGATTATAAGCTACTATAATCACTGGCCAAACAGAGTAAGGCTGACTAAAATTATTAAATGGATAAAAGCCATCTGTAGCCACACCAAGCCTGACATTTCTAAATTTGTCGAAAAATTATGGAAAATTGGCATCAAAATTTTTTCATGCATCTCCATCTGCTGGGTGAGTCAGCAGACCAGTCACGATATCCCTTGTTCTATGCCAACTCATATGATGAGCAGTGTGCGTAGACATGAATAGCCGCTGCAGCCTCGGCGCAAGAGGAAAGTACCGTAAAATCTTCTTTGGAATATGTTACTCCTTCCCCCCACGTTTTGTGATCATTGTACCGAGGCGAGTTGTAGATATCACACTATATCTTAATTATCTTTGTTCTCCCCATAATATAACATGCAATCCTGCTCACAAGCATTGATCTTCTCATACCCGAGATTCAATCCCTTAACCATCTTCTTCACTTCATAGTAATTCGCGGGCAGAATATTATTCCTAGATAAGAACTCGCTGAAAATATCAAGTAAATCATTGAATCCTCTCTCACTGTAGTCATGCTCATTCTTGAAATGAAAAAGATTCGTAACTACAGAAAGCCTGGTGTGCTTGTCATTTCCAGGATACAATGGGGCACCCGATTCAGATAGTAACTTGTAGAAGGCAACTGACTGAATTATTATTGGCTTTTGCTGAGCACTGCTTGAATGCATGCTCGTTTTCAGCCCTAGTCAATATTGGTAGGGACCATACACATCAACCAACTATCTACACGACATCATAGTTATCTAATTGCGAATCCCCATGAACAGATTGGTTTACAGTACTGTCTGTCCGTTCTCTAATTAAACCCATCTGATTCCCCGTGATGAATCCATACCGAATACCCATCCACAAACCCATGTGACTATAAGTCAAATTTAACTTCATCGAAAGTCTTCCATATCATGTTTTTACACTTGAGACACGGACATCTCATCTTTTCGTTTGGATCATCAACATGTTCTATTGCTTTGTTCGTAAAATTGGGCACCCCATCACGGTACACATCAACTAATCCCCTTCCATAATCTGTATCCTACGGTACATCCAACTCCGGTCAGCTGACATTTTTAATTGAAGAAAATACCCAATTAGATCAAGAATAGTCATGAATGTGGTCTATGCATGAATTTAGTGTACCTAGTATATATCTCCACTCTACAGGGGTTAGACTTCTATTCCGTTCCTGGATGTGTCTCCTCACTAGTGCCAATCTTGAGCATGTTTCTTCTATTTTAAGAAAATTTCAGCAGTACTTTCCCATGGTCTCTAAGTACACGAAATAGACCAAGGCAACTTAGTCTAAGTATGCACTCGGAGAACATGTAGAGACACCAGCTGAAAAATTCTCAAAAGTTTATAAAAACGTACCTTGTGAATTGGCACCGGCCTAAAGTGAGAGATATAACATCCAGTAACAGTTTCAAATTGGGGACTATTCGACATTCATTCCTAATGAGTGAATGTCAAACGAGTTTCTAAGCTCCTACCTATATATACTACATGCACAAGTATATATTGAGTTTATTGAAGATTGTGACAAACTAAGCAAATAATACTTTGTTTATTTTTTCAATAATAAACTAAGTAAATGTTACTCAGTTTATTGTATTTTATTTTAAAACCTTAAATACGGAGACTACTTATTCAGTTTATTTTAATTGTAGAAAACTAAGCAAATGCTACTTAGTTTATTATTTTATTTTATGGTAATTTATTTCGATTATGTTAATTTATTTTATTAGCTTTGATTTTATTTTTTCAAAATATTTTAAATGTAATTGTGGAAAACTAAGCAAACGCTACTTAGTTTATTTTTCTAATAATAAACTAAGTAAACGTTACTCAGTTTATGATAATTATTTTATTTTAATTTTAGATTTTATTTTAATTTATTTTGTAGTATATTATATTAAATAGTTTTGTAAATTTATTTTATTTTATTAAATTTAATTTATTAAAATAATTTTATTTTATTTTATTTTGTATTATATTAGATTATATAGTTTATAAAATTTATTTATTTTATTAAATTAAATTAAATTTATTTTATTTTATTCAAATCAATTTATTTTATTCTAATTTATTTTTATTTTTAATTTAATTTTATTATGTATTATATTTTATAATTTATTAAATTTATTTTATTTATTAAATTAAACTTATTTTAATCTATTTAATTTAATTTTTATAATTTTTTATTATATTATATTATATTAATTATTAATTTTTTATTAAATTAAATTAAATTTAGTTTATGCTATTAAATTAAATTAAATTTATGTTATGTTATGTTATTAAATTAAATTTATGTTATGTTATGAAATTATTTTATTTTAATAATTTATTATTTTATTTTTTAATTATCTAATTTTAATTTTTTTTATTAAAATTAATTTAATTTATTAAAGTAAAGTAAGTAAATTAAATTTATTTTTTTATTATTTGTTATTTTATTTTATTTTTCACTATATTATATTATATATATTTCTAATATTAATTAATTTTTTTTATTAAATTTAACTTTTTGTTTCATATTAAATTATTTTATATTAATTTATTTATTTTAATAATAATAAACTAAGTAAATGGCTTAGTTTATTTTACTATTGAAAAATTAATTAAATAACATATAAATACATCTTGGGTCCATAAATTTGGCAAGTGAATAATTCTGACAAAAATTCTGTCAAGGAATTTCATCAAAAATAACAAATATGACATTTTTAATACCAATCATTCAACCAACAACTGCACATTATATTATATAAGGTAACTAATGACAAACAATACATGACTAAAAAAAAATACATAACCTGTCATTGCACAAAACAATACATGACTAACAATACATTAATTCATAAGTTGTCATTGCACAAAAATATCAGCCTAACAATATCATTCTCACTTTCATGACTAATAAAAATATTTAATTCAATACATGACTAACAATAATATCAGCCTCACTTTCAAATTATGTACATGAATAAGCTATCATTGCACAAATAAGATTAATTTAGGCAATAACATAAGCTGTTAATCAAACCGATATATCAAATTATATGCTATATATGCGAATTAAGGAACAAAATTGAGGAAAAATCCTTGCTGCCAATCACAAATTATGCCAATAAATTAAATAAATTTAAAAAACTACATACGTGCATTTAACAAACAAATTAACTTACGAAAGATAACATTTATTCTCGACGGAACTTCTGTCAATGTTAATCAAAATTTCGTCGACCTTATTACTTGCGTTGACGGAAAACCGTCAAATTACTTAAATGTGAGAATTTAATTATACAAGCTGCTGCATGTGCAGCAAGTTGAACTAAACAGCTCAGCTGATACTATCAAGTAAACGTGCGTGGAGCCCGTGCAATAAATAGCACATACGTAGATAGATTTGATTTACTTTTGGAATAATTATACTAGGTAGGTCACATCTTGAAATATGGTCATCCGATGTACGTGGCATTTTGTGTGGTAAATATGCATGAAGAATAATTGGTTCATAATGACGACCCTCTATCTCAACAAGTTGATTTGAATTTTAATATATATATATATACATACACGTGTATGGTAGAAAATATATGTACCAGTATCGTCTCCAAATTAAGTTGTAAAGTTCTCATCCACAACGAAATAATATGATTAAATATTACAAATAATGTTTCCTTTTTTAGTTTTTTTAGCTATATTCGATTGAAATTTAATATTTTTTTTGACAAAAATAAATCCAAGAACTCATATATTTAAAATTTTATGAGTATTTTTTTTACGATTAAGCTGTTAGAGTCTGATCAAACAAAGTTTCCAACCATCCCTTCTCTTTCTCAATTTTCGATTCCATAAAAGTTGTTCTAAACTTAACATCAATTAAACCTATAAAAATGATGAGTTACAGACAACTTAAAATTTAAATATCTCTTTTTAAATGTTATTTTATATTGAGTTAAAGTCACACATCGATTAAGTTAGATTTAATATCAATTAATTTTAAGTTAGATATTTCAACAGTTATAACCACTTGTCCACATCAAATTCCCTAGCTAGTTAAACGATGGACCTTGAACATATATGATATTAAAGTTTTTTTTAACATTCCTTAGCTCACCTACCCTTATTTTGTTATGATATTCATGTATTTGGAAAGGCGTATATACATATCTCCCCCTCCCCCCCTCCCCCCTCTAGTAATCATGTACGCCAGCACGTGTGTATATATATATATATATATATATATATATATATATATATCTTTAGTAAAATACTAATTCATGCGATGTTTTGATCCTAGGGTTTAAACATATGCTTGAAAAAGAAAAAAAGAAGAAGAGTTGCTTAACCCATCTAGCTCTAATCTCCTCTCTTCCAAATCCTAAACATGGAATCATCATGTGATCCACCATTTCAAGATACATACAAAGCTCTCTTTGAGTACTACTCAACTGACGCGGAAGTTAAAAAGAAGCCGCAAGATGAAGGGATTGTGGAGGAGTGTGAGCTTCCATTGATTGATCTTAGCATGTTAAGCCAAGGAGAATTGCAGAGAGAAAATTGCAAGAGAGAGATAGCCAAGGCTTCACAAGAGTGGGGTTTCTTTCAAGTAGTAAACCATGGGATTTCTAATGAGATTTTAGAAAGGATAAGAAATGAACAAGTCAATGTATTCAAGAAGCCATTTCATGAGAAGAATTTGTATTTCCCTGCGGGTACTTATCGTTGGGGAACACCTTCAGCTACTTGCCTCCAGCAGTTCTCATGGTCAGAAGCTTTTCATGTACCATTGAATGATATTTTGAGCTTTGGTGGTCACACTAGCCTCAGGTAATTAGTTTAATTTCTAGCCATTCTCTTCTTTATTTATTAATCACTCACAAATTAACTCATTGATTTATCATTTATGTTATAAAATTAAGATACCAACAAGAAATTAATCCATAACAATTAAGAATTTAAAATTAATCTATTACGATTCTAAACCTAATCTCCGATAGCTCTCCATAACATTAATTCTATCCTTAGAGAAGAACACCTATAACATATTGAAAATAATAATATTGTGTACCATATTTGAAATTCGTAACGAATGCAGCGGAATTGATTTCTTCTAATTGAACAAGATACTTCTCTCTTGATGTCCTAGATGATGACTTAATGAGAAACCCTCAATAACCTTTTGGTTTTCTGAAATCCTTAAGCTGAGTGCAGGATTAAGGGAGATGACATAGTTCCTTATTTATATTACTCCGAATTAGTAACCTAGTGAGCCTACTTAATTATTACAAGTCCAAGAATTACTTATATTAGCCCCACTAGTCAATTCATAATAGACTTAATTTGATTCTATGTCATACGTAATTAGACCAATGGATTAAGCTGATTTTATATAACATCAATTTAATATTATCAGATCAAGGTAGAAAAAAGATATGTAAATGTAACGAAGGTTATAAAAATTAGGGTAAACATCTAAAACTAAATAAACTTACATCGACTCAAGTATAACTACTTTTTCAAACGATTTAGTACGTATTTCTTTTATTCATCTGTATGTTCATTAACGTAGGATGAGCTTCATTTCAAGAGTATATTTGAAATTGCTTAAAAAAATGTGATTATTGATTTTGATTATTGCTATTAATTATGATCGGTTTTAAAAAAGTAGTTTATGTGTGCTAAATAAACATTACTTAAACTAGTAAAAAGTGAAAAGTGTTTGGTATAATTTTTTTGTTAATCATTTATTTCAAGTATAAATTACTAAAAAGGAATGTTTTGAAAAGTAAAGATGGGTAATAAATAGAGTTACTAAAATAAATATATAGGTATAGATTAGTGATACACTTGCTCAAACCTCATTATTAGATTTAACAAATAATCATAAACTCTAAATTAAAATTTCTGATTATTTTCATAAAAAATAATTATAAATAATTTCAAAATTAAATTACTAAACATTTTTTAATTCTTAAAATTAATTAAAAATAAAATTAACTGTTTATAAATAATCTCAAACACCCTTTAAAAAACTAATATACTGCGCATGCGTACAAGTTGAATTTAAGTCAGAACCATTTAACAATTCAATAAGAATTAGTTGTATTTATATAGCGCAAAGTATTCATTTGTTTTACAGATATAACTCATTCTTATTGAATTGATAAAAGAGCAATTGAATTACGTCTTCAATATTGATACCATGCGTGCGAATATGTGTGTGTGTGTGTGTATATATATATATATATATATATATATATATATATATATATATATATATATATATTCGTATTAGGGTAGGATTTATATGATGTATGTTGGAGACGGCGGCTAGTTATCCTCTTCAAATTAAAGTGTACAAGTTTGTAGGGTAGGGGCGGCTAGCTATCATCTTTTGGTAATAATTGGATTATGATTCCGAGCAATTTATTTAGGGCTGTTAAGTAAGAATAACTTGCATTTATATAATTAGAGAATTATAATTATTTATTACCTATATTATAAAAGTCACCGGAAATGTAACTCTTTATTATACTAATACGAGATATGTTCAATAAAATTGCCTAAAACAAAATATTGAAAATCTAAATACGTAATAATCAATATGTGTTTGGTTCACACGTAAAGATATTTATAGAGAATACTAATAAAACAAAATATCTCTGTAATAATCAGTCTCTGTGTCTGGTCTACACGTAAAGAAATTTATATAGTCAATATGAAATGTAAGTCTTTATATACTAATACATGCATCTATATTCTATAAATTGCCTAAAACAAAATATTGAAAATCTAAATTCGTAATAATCAACCTATGTGTCTGGATCAATATTCATAGTCAATATCAATAAAATAAAATATTTGAAATTTAAATTCGTAATAATCAATCTGTGTGTCTGGTCCACACGTAAAGATATTCTATTTATAGAGTCAATATCAATGTCACTCCGTTGCTTTAAGTATTTTTGTAATGTAAAAAATAAATAAGGAATCTTAGGATGGATAAGAATTTATACCAAAGTGTTTTTTTTTGTTACAAATGTGAAAGTTAGACATTGAAAGCAAGATACTATCCAAATTAACACCAACTTGGTGATTTGATATTTTTCCAGCATTTTGGGAATTGACCATAATGTTTGTGTCATGTCAAGTGGAATATTAGAATGAAATATAAAGTAATTGAGTTTAGTAGTACTATTCATGTATTCTATAAGAAAGCCTATTAATTATACAGTCAAATATAAGTAAACTTTCTTTCTCCCGGCCCCATTCATCTATATATCAATCTATTTCTCTTCCAGAAGATCCCCTTCTCACACAGCCTTTCTTATTTTCTTTTCTTTACGTTTCTTTTTTGTTTTATTTTTTGTTCAGTCTCATTAGGGCATTCTTACAAAATTTGAAGCATTAAAATGAAGAAAATATAGTAGAATATAATCAAGAGAATTCATGTTTTTATTCATGTAAAAACTTAATTGTAAATATATAAGTTGCTACATTATACCTAGCGACAATATAAATAACATGAGCATGGCGGATGCAAAATTTTCGGCAAGGGTGAACGCTATTTTAAATAAAGTAAAAATAATAATAATAAAATTTATCAAATACAAATTTCTATTAAAAATACATAAAAGACAGTACAATGGTACGACAACCTTTTCCGTCGTTCTCTTCTTTAGTTCTTCTCTCATGTCTCTCGTTTTTTTATCTGCATTTTAGTGTTTGAGTAAGACTATGAACACAAATAGTATAAAAAAGAGAGAAAATAAAGAGCGAGACCTATCGTCAAATGTTTTAGACATTTTTATTGGTAAATAATATATATGTCCTACTTTTTGTGTACAATTTATGTCCGTGTTGCCTGTTGTTATAAGTTAAAATATTTTTTTATAGGGCACCATTTACTATATTACCCCTATATACTAATAAAGATTTTCAAAAATCAAGGGTGGACATTTGCCTCCCCTTACTAATATGTACATTCGCGCCTGAACATGGGACAAGAGATGACATAGATAGTCGGACAGGGAGTCCAATTCTACTATCTCATTTGCTATCCCATTTTTATGTATTGTTACTTAATTATTATCTATTTATCTACAACTTTATAATTGAATAAAAATTATGTGAGAGCAATATATGAGATTGCTGGAGACTCCTTCAACCATGGAAAATAAGGTCATCACAAAAGTTGGTAAATAATTTATATATAGTACCACCTTAATACTAAATGAGAGTATATGAAAATGTTTTGTATTTGATATTCTTTCTAACTCAATTTAACAATAACTCAGCTCAACAATGGAACAATTTGCTACAACAGTTTCTGATCTAGCACAAAAGTTGGCTGAAATTTTGGCCGAGAAGATGGATCATAAGTCGACTTTCTTCAAAGAAAATTGTTTGCCTAGCACTTGTTATCTTCGACTGAACAGATATCCACCATGTCCAATATCTGCTGAAGCATTCGGGTTGGTGCCACACACTGATAGCGACTTCCTCACAATATTGTATCAAGATCAGGTTGGAGGATTGCAACTAGTGAAAGATGGGAAATGGATCACGGTTAAACCTAATCAAGAAGCCCTAATTATCAACATTGGTGACCTTTTTCAGGTATTTTTTCTTTTTATTTTTACAAGTTTTTGTATGTATTTTGTATTCAGCCCTAATCTACCATGCATTTTACACGTTGATTTAATTACATATTGCACACTCATAATACGTAATATGTTGTTTAAATTGTTGTATGCCATTGCAGGCATGGAGCAACGATGTTTATAAGAGCGTTGAACATCGGGTTGTTACCAATAAGTTGGTGGAGAGATTCTCTACTGCGTATTTCTTATGTCCATCATATGAAACTCTGATACAGAGTTGTGTGGAGACTTCAGTGTACAGAAAGTTCAGCTTTAAAGAATTTAGACAACAAGTTCAAAATGATGTAGATAAACTGGGTTACAAAATAGGCCTTCCTAGGTTTATTGCATGAAGCAACTATACTAATTATTTGTCAATTAAACATCATTACATTTTGTAAAAATTGAATAACAAATAGTGTATGATTATATATGTTAGTAAACTAAGGCCTGGTTATATGGACTACTCTCTGGTCCTAAATAATTTTTGTGGTCATCTTGCATGGTCACACGATTTTAGTAGAGAAAAAGTTATGCATTATATATATTAATCATAAATGTACTCTCTCTCTTTCACCATATTATTACCTAGTTTACAACATCTTTATCATTGTCTCTCTCTCTTTCTCTCTCTCTCTCTCTCTAATATATATATACACTTTTGATCAGCAAAATTGTTTTTAATATTATCACCCAAATAATACAAAGAGTGGCAAATCCAAAGGATTTGGATTGGGTCACAAAAATTTGAATTACAATACTTTCAAAATAGAAAACCAGAAATAACTAACACCATCTCTATGATATATATGTAACAATATTATCACAAAGAACTTTCTTTTTATAGTAAACCTTGAATTAATTGCTTCCCAACACGATAACAGTATCATCAATAGTAACAAGACTGATAAACGGAGATGACAGTATATGATCGGAGATAGGATTCCTGGAATGATTCTGGGTTAAGTCACCTTTCCAAATCATAGGAAGAAGAATGAAAATTAGAAGCCAAAGAAGCCATTGATAGAAGAAGAATAATTTGAGAATATTAGATGAAAATAGATTGTGTCTAGATCAGGCTTGGGCTATGATGATTTTTAAAGAAAGTTCTTGGAATGCAGACATGTTATTAAGGTGTCTGGATTGTGGTTCTGGATTGGTAGGCAGAAGATGTGCAGCGAAAGATGAAAAAATGGATCATAAACAGTTAGGCATTGTAACTTTGATACCATAACAAAACTGATAAACGTTGGTATTTTATCTATTATATATACTAAATCACAGTACATGGTACAATAAGTTGACCTCTGTCATTTTAAATAATTAACACCTGTCCATCCTAATTAATGCTCTTACTTACCCTTTACACAAACATTAAAATATGAGACTGTAAAAAACTTAAATCCATTTCCCAAATTCCTCTAAATCTGGGATCATATATTCAAAAATAGCAACTAAATTAATTTCATATTCATTCAAATTCTTTCAAACGGCGAAGAAGACTCAACCCCCAAAGGATAAACATCCTGTAGATTGCTATCCCAACTGTTTAGGCCTTGGGGATGGAGTTCCCGTGATGGCTGAAGCTGAATTATACGTGTATGTTCACACTGCCCAGTCCAAGCCTCCTCTCTGAGTCTCTGTTCTCCTTCTCTTTCTTCTACCCAAACATAAGAAAACATCTTTTTTATATTATAGCACAGTGAGGAATAAAGGTAAGAAAATCAGAGCTAGCTTTTCCATTTAATGGTTCTTGTTTCAGTGCCCGAATCAAAGCCGAGAGCCCCCTTCATGATGGTATATATATATATATCTTCTCTGTGTTGATGTTCCAAGTTGTTGAAATTTAAGTGCATTAATTAATCTTGAATTTAGTGTAATCAAAGAATTGGATCTTCTTAGCTAAACCCCACGTCTTGATTTCTTTCCTTTTCTTTCTCTCCCCCCCCCCTCCCACTCCCCCTCCCCCTCCCCCTCCCCCTCGGTTATATTTGGGCTTTTCATTTTACTGGAGTGAAATGGTAAAATGTTTAGAATTATATTTGTTTTTCTGATTTTATAATTTGTTGGTTGTATCCAAAAATTGGTTATAGTACATACATGCCCAAGCTTGCTGATCTAACCTAATAATTTTGTGAACGATGTGAACATCAAACTATTTGATTTTGGGAAAATTGAACTGATTTATTTCTTATTATGGTAAAATATTTTACAAGCTCAATTTTGGTTAGGGATGGAGTTAATAGTGAAACTTCTGTTTTTGGTCCCATATTGGTATGGAATTTATTAAAGATAGAAAGTGACACAATTGTGTGTAAAATCATTTAAAGTTACTTCCTAGCTTGAATAATCTGGATATATTTTTTCATCGTGGCCTTAGCCATAATTTGTAATGTAATGATAGTTCAGGTTACATAAGAGATCTTCACAACTCGTGTATTAATTTAATTGGGAATATATAAACCATTTGTCCCTTATGAATCTATTCTCTTTGTTGTTGTTGCTGCTGCCATAAGCTACAGATAGATATCTACTTCTTAGTTACTCAAAAAGAATATCTGCTTCTTTTGCATTTCTGCTTAGGGCCTTTTGATGTGCCTCTGGAGAATAGTTCTCCTACCACACAAATTTTCACTAGGAAGCATAATCTCTCAAATAGTGTAAAAACTTTTGTTGCTACTGAGATAGTTGATGGAAAGGCGGTAATAACTTTTTAACGAGCATTTTTTCTTAAATTTTTAGACAAACATAGCTATAAGTTTCTGGTAGTTTGTTTAAACTTTTTTACCTTTAAGAACCACTTTTATTTATAGGTTAATGCAGTTGATGGAATGAAACTTTATGAAGAACTCTTGGATGGCTTTGAAATTTCCAATCTGGTTACATTGGTTAATGATTTGAGAACTGCTGGGAGAAGAGGACAGTTTCAAGGCAAGTTCACAAATATTCTCTCTATTTATGACGAAAAAGTAACTAGCCATTTTGTTTCTATGCTATTCCTGCTTGTATTTTGTTTTTGATTTGTGTTTGCAGATGCATGTGATTCATAGATGTGGTAACTATTAAATATAACAATTTCTCTCTCCCTATCTCCCTTTTTCCCTCTATGTGAATAGGAAACTTCATTTTGCATAATGCTTAATTAATGTAGGTTATACTCATGCTGTATAAGAAGGAAGGTTCTAAGTTCCAATTTTAGCACCATATATTAGTGCTTCTGTGCTTTAAGGTTTTGATTGCTTGCATGTAAATGCCCTTAATTTTTTAAATGCTGGTTAACATGAAGCAAGACAAACATTTGTTATCTCAAAAAGACCCATGCAGGGGCATAGAAGAGAGATGATTCAATTGGGCCTTTCCGTAGCAGATGCACCTCTTGAAGATGAAACCATTGCTGGGACCTCCAAAGGCATGTTCAATTATTTTTTTAAAAAAATTCTCTGTGATATTAAAATAATTATTTTTTAATTGTGTTTCTTTGAAAATGAAATATAATTGAACTTCTTATTAGCCTATTACATGTGTTGAAATATTATCTGTCCATTCATTTTTTAATTTATTTGATCATATATGTCTCAATGTTAACCTTAACATAGATTGGTTTGTTTTATTGAATTATTATGTCATTGTCATCATCCTCGTGTTTATATTATGTTCAAAGTCATCTATAGCCTGTAGTGCATAGATGGACTTGGTATGATTATGACCAGGGATTATTCGGTATAATCATGACCGTAATGTTACAAATGATGTGGAAAAAGTTCTCATTGGCCCGTTGTGCATTGATGGACAGTTTTTGGTATGACTATGGCTATAGATTCTCTTCGGCCAAGGGTACAAAGATGAATTATTTTATGGCATGATCAGGACCGTTGATGAAAACATGATTATCTTTAGCCCGTAGTGCATGGATAATTCGTGGTCGTGATACTAAAGAATATCCTTGGCCTGTAGTGCAGGGATGATTTGATGATGTGAATTATTTATTAAGCTGAGTTTCAGCGATAAAAGTGATGAAAAAAATTTTAAATCATAAAAGATAGTAGATTTTATTCTCTACTTTACTCTTCTAATGGATTGCTTGTTCCGCTACCGTTAAACTTGATGTTTGTTATATTGTATCAGTTTAACACTGTTGAAGCCTAACGATAATTTATTCTGCATTATCTTAGCCATAATATTTCTTACTAGGCGAGTTGAGCTCACCCTTTTTGCTTTAATTGTTCTCTTCAGGAAATGAGAACGTAGCAGAGACTAGTCGGGGAACGGAGTGATGGTCCAAATGATAGCATTAGTAGTCCTCACTATTCTATAAAATAGTGTGATAATAAATGTAATAAGATTGAATTTGAGTGTGGATATTGTCTAGATGACAATATTCGTGTTAAAACTCTCAGATTATGTTTTGTCGTATTTTGAGTTTGAATACTGTCTAGAAGACAATATTTGTATTAAAACTCACACCTCATGTTGTATAATTAAGTTTGTATTTGAATTCTGTACCATGTATTTGGCGACTCAGAATAGGTGATGAATACCTATTTTGGGGGCGTTATAGTTGGTATCAAATATTAGGGATATGATCCCTGGCTGAGATGTGAGACAAGAACTAGGAGGGGAGAGACGTGGAATCCCTTCGCTAGTATGACCTACCTAAGTTTATTTGGTATTTAATTGGTCGGTCAGAGTATAGGGATAATATGTGATATGTTAATTAACCTTGTTTTGTGGCAGTATTTGAAAATGACATCCGAGAATGTTGAGAATAGCAATGGAGCATAGGAGACCCTTGAGTCTCCACATATCAATAATCAGGATAATGTGGATCAGGAAGGCGACAATCCTCAGGCAAACAACAACACTGACCAAATGATGAACGATGGAATGTTCAGAGGCTTTATGCAATTCATGCAACAACAAGTAAGAAAGACTTATGTTCAAAATATAGATGGAAATAGTGGTAACCCACGGTAGGTCACCGCTAAGCGGTTCAAGGAGCTGGGACCCCCAGAGTTTTTGGGAAAGCCAGAACTATTTAAGGCGGAGACGTGGTTAAAGCAGATCACCAAGATATTTGATATCTTGGGATGCTCAAAGGAGCAAAAAGTTTCATTCGCCACCTTTATGTTGCGTGAAGAAGCAGATCATTGGTGGGAATCTGTAAAACATACCCAGCCTGACGCACTCAAGATGTCTTGGGAGAAATTTCAAGAATTGTTCAACGACAAGTACTTTCCTGAAAGTATTCTTCACATGAAGGAGGTAGAATTTATCAAGCTGGAGCAAAACAATATGACCGTGTCTTAGTACAAGGCTAAGTTTGCGGAATTATCCCGGTTTGCATCCCATTTGGTTGATAATGAGGAGCGAATGACGCGAATGTTTCTAAGAGGTTTGAAACCCAATATACGTCAATACCTCATTTCTCACAAACTTTGTTTATATTCAGATGTTCTGAATAGGGCTCAGTTATTGGAGCACGATAATGAGTCAGCACAACCAAAAGGTAATAACCAACAACACGATAATAATTGTACCGGTGGAAACGGCCATCATAACAATGATAACCATTGTGGGGGAAATTATCATGCCAAGAATGGTAACCACTCCGGTGGTAATCATGGCCAAGATAATAGAAATGGAAATTTCAAGAAGAGAAGGTTCAATAATTATGGAAAGATAGCAACATCAGCACCAGTTTCAAAGGAAGAAGAATGACCACCGGTCGTATATTTCAAATGCGGATAGGAGGGACACATCCGTCCAAACTGTACGCAGCAATCCAAAGCGTGTTTCAATTACGGAAGAGAAGTTCACCTAGCTAGATTTTTTCGTGTAGTGAAGTCAAGTCCAGCTGGGATGGTGACGCCAAAGGATGTCCCAGACAAGTCAAAGTCGGTAGTTTAAGTGAGAGTGTTTGTTGAGGAACCCGAACGAAGTTGTCACGGGTAAAACGCTTACGAAGTCTATACCTTATTCGATACCGGTTCTACCCACTCTTGTATTTCACCTAGTTGTGTTCAATGTTTGAACTTGGCTATTGAGAAATTATACTTTGACTTATCTATTAAAACTCTGTTAAGAGAAACCTTCGTTACATCCATTATTTATAAATCTTGTTTGATTCAAATCAACACTTTCACGTTACCTGTCGATCTTATCTCTTTGAAAATACTTGCCTTTGATGTGATTTTTGGAATCGATTGGTTAACTACTCATCATGCTTTTTGTAAGTTTGTTAGCTTTTATATTCCTAACCAACCTGTTATACGAATTCAAGCAACCAAACCACTAAAGTCAATCACTGTTATATCAAGCCTTAAGTAGAGAGCCCTGATCTTTTCATTGTTGACTTCCTTGTGTGGAATGCATCGAAGCCAGACTATCTGTAGGGGACGTCGTGAATAACGGTGGCAAGTTGATAGGTATCAATGTGACGTGTTATCCAAGTCTTGGATGAGGGTCACATTTTTGAATGATATTTCTATCGTTAATAAATTTCTTGACGTATTTCTGAAGATTTCTTGGCCTACCCCAAGGCGTGAAATCGAATTTTATACTGACCCCAGTACAAAACCCCATTTCTAAAACCCTTAAATATTTATTCAACTAAAACAAACTTAACATGCACCAAAGACGTTGACTCGAGCTGTTGAAGATTACGATCGTACCATTTAATACCATCGTGGGAAAAGCGAACGTGGTAGCTGACGCATTGAGTAGAAGATCGTATGCGTTTATGAGTGTGAATATACGAACCTACGTGAAGATAACGAATATACGAGTAGAATTGACTTTAATCGATAAAGTTAAAGCCGCTCAAACTACACACCCGAAGCTGATGAATGTGAAAAAAGGTTCAAGAGGGCGTTATTCTAGAAGCAAGAATTGATGAAGAGAGAAAATGTCAACCCTCGATTTAATTGGTCCATTTGAAATCCTCGATTAAGTAGGAACTATGGCTTATAGAATCGTTTTACCGCCAAGTATGTCGCGTGTTCATAACGTTTTTAACGTATATATGTTACGTAAATATGTGGACGACCCGAACCACATTATGGATTTAGAACCGGTCGAGATAGCGGATAATTTAACATATGAAGATGTATATGTTAAAATCTTAGATAAGAAGGATCATATTCAACACTCAAAGGTTATATCTCAAGAGTTAGAATCTAACGAGGTATCCTCATCTGTTCGGCATACCAGGTACGTACGTAAATTTCGAGGGCAAAATTTCATAAGGAGGAGAGATTGTAAAATCTTAAATTTTATGAATAAAGATTTAAATTTCTCAAAATATTTTTTGAATATTATAGTGTGAATTTGAGATAATGTTATAGTTGTGGGTAGGGCTGAGCAAGTAACCAAATTAGAATCGAAACCGCACCAAAAACCGCATGAACCGCACCAATTAAAACCGCACCAACGGTTCCGGCGTATGTGGCGGTTTAGGTGGGTTGAATAACCAAATTTGCGGTTCCGGTTTGGTTACTAGTCAAAACCAAACCGCATAAAACCAAAACCGCACCATGTGTGTGTATGTATGTATTATCTCTAGTAAATTCTAAAGTTACTTTTCACTTGAACACGCTCAGAGAAAACCCCAGTCTTGCATTATCATTTTTTTCACCAATTGAAAGAAGATGTTAAAGGTTATAGAGTCAAAAATTAAGCAATTGGGTTTTGGAATTTTGAATTTATTTAATGCGTTATTGGAGGGGCTTATAGTTGAGGGGCTCGAGCACTTGATGCATTGGTTAATGTCAATGCTATAATTGTAATAGTCTAATAGATTATTTTTAGTCATACCTGTAATATATTTTATTCTATCTTCAGAATATACTTTTAATTTGTGGGAAATTGATAAACATTCTTGCTTGTTATCTAATATATGGTCTATGTTGTTTTATATAGAGCATATTTTAGTTTTAAAGCATGCTTGATATAATTCTCATTGTTGACTTTGTCACTAAGTCAATTGCTCGATGTAAGTTTTATGTTAAATTTTATTGAAGGCTTAAACGTCTTTGTTGTTTTAATTGGTTTTGGAACCGAAACCGCACCAATTAAAACCGCACCGCACACTTTAAAACCGCACCGCACCAATCACAAGCGGTTTCGGGTGCGGTTTTGAATTTTTCAAACTGTACCTAAGCGGTTTCGGGTGCGGTTTCGACTTTAAACCGCACCATGCTCACCCCTAGTTGTGGGTAGTATTTATAAATTATACAAAGTATGCAAGTATTTATATAATATTCGATTGGTCGGGGAATATTCATTTTAACAGGGAATATTCGTACGACGGCACAATCATTGGTGGACCCCGTAACAGAATTATTGTCAGATTAAAAAAATGATAAAAATATTTTTATAAAAATAACGGCGGAAGTTTTACAGTTAAAACTGTTGAACTACTCGGTAGTAAAAGTACAGTAATATGCGTGGTTGCATAGTAGCACACAATATTGATTATTGATGCTTACGTGAGAAGTCACTCAGTTTTGTTCAATTATTGCATCAGTAATTGTTGCATAATATCTCATATTATTTGATTCAATTATTGTCGATATTTTATATATTTTTAAATAAATAATTGAGATGACAGAGTTATTAATATTATTATTTACAATATTAATGATGTCTAGAAGTTCTGCCAAGGAGAGGTATGGTCACCTAATTGCGCGCCAATAGGGAGGAATCCTTATTGGAAAGACTCCTCTTTCCTGGGAACGACTTGGTCAATTAATAGTGTGAATTATAATAATGATGATGAATTTTTGTTTTATTAGTATTAGTAATGTAATAAAACAGAAAAACTTTTTATATAAAACAGAATACTTTTATAAATTTATTCGTTTTATTAGACTATAAATAGAATATATTATATTCTATTATGCATAATGTTTTGCATAGTAAAATCTTTTTATATAAAACAAAATACATTTATAAAGTTATTATTTTTTTTATTAGACAATAATTAGAATATATTATATTTTATTATGCATAGTATTTGCATAGTGCATGCATAGTGTTTGCATAGTAAAATCTTTTTATATAAAATAGAATACTTTTATAAAGTTATTCGTTTTATTAGATTATAAATAGAATATATTATATTTTATTTAAAAGATTTTGTTTTATTAGAATATTTTATAGTAAACCAATCTGGACCGTCCGTTTCAAAGTAAATCAATCTGGATCGTTCAGGAATTAGTTACTATTCAGTCTATTCTCCTATAAATAGAAGCTCATTCCTTCATTATTTCTTACAAATTCACTGAAAATCTAGAGAGACAAAGAAGAAAAGTATTCTGCTACTTCACTACTCCTCTTTCCAGTTTGTTCAAAGGTAAAGGATATTATTTGTTGTACTCGTAAGGTGTATTATTTCTTTTGTATTCATGAAGAGAACTTCTGTTATTCCATTCTTTATTATTCTGTTGGAATAAACTATATACGCGGGCTACCCTATACTTGGTGAAATTCTTCTGTTATTCCATTCTTTATCATTATATTGGAATAACCTGTCTATGCGAAGTACCGCATACATGGTGAAATTCTTCTGTTATTCCATTCTTTATTATTCTATTGGAACATCCTGTCGGTGCAATTGTCGCTTGACCTGGTTCCGTTATTTACTATTCTGTTGGAATATTTTGTCTGTGCGTTTACGCACCTGGTTCCGTTATTTATTATTCTGTTGGAACATCCTGTCGGTGCGAATTTCGCCTGACCTGGTTCCGTTATTTATTATTCTGTTGGAATATTCTGTCTGTGCGTTTATGTATGACCTGGTTCCATTGTTTATTATTCTATTGGAATAACCTGTCTGTGCGGTCTATCGCATGCCTGGTGATTTCTTTTGTTATTCCATTCGTTATTATACTCATTTGGTTAAAGTTTTGACTTCTATACTCAATGAAATTAGTGGAATATCCTTGATATTTGCGTTTCATCCAGTATCTTTTCATGGAAATATTCTTCTGAGCATTCTTGAATTTTACTCCACAAAGAAGTATAATGTTGACAATTTGGACGTTATTAGTTCCTGGATAAATTAATTCTTGAACTTGTTTGATTGATTTATTATGTCATTGTCATCATCCTCATGTTTATATTATGTTCAAAGTCATCTGTGGCCTGTAGTGCATAGATGGACTTGGTATGATTATGACCAGAGATTATTCGGTATAATCATGACCGTAATGTTACAAATGATGTGGAAAAAGTCCTTATTGGCCCGTAGTGCATTGATGGACAGTTTTTGGTATGAATATGGCTATGGATTCTCTTCGGCCAAGGGTACAAAGATGAATTATTTTATGGCAAGATCAGGACCGTTGATGAAAACATGATTATCTTTAGCCTGTAGTGCATGGATAATTCGTGGTCGTGATACTAAAGAATATCATTGGCCTGTAGTGCATGGATGATTTGATGATGTGGATTATTTATTAAGCTGAGTTTCAGCGATAAAAGTGATGAAAAACTTTTTAAATCATAAAAGATAGTAGATTTTATTTTCTACTTGACTCTTCTAATGGATTGTTTGTTCTGCTGCCGTTAAAATTGATGTTTGTTATATTGTATCAGCTTAACACTGTTGAAGGCTAACGATAATTTATTCTGCATTATCTTAGTCATAATATTTCTTACTGGACTAGTTGAGCTCACCCTTTTTGCTTTCATTGTTCTCTTCAAGAAATGAGAACGTAGCAGGGACTAGTCAGGGAAAGGAGTGACGGTCCAGATGATAGCATTAGTAGTCCTCACTATTCTATGAAAAAGTGTGATAATAAATATAATAAGATTGAATTTGAGTGTAGATATTGTCTAGATGATAATATTCATGTTAAAACACTCATGTTATGTTTTGTCGTATTTTGAGTTTGAATACTGTCTAGAAGACAATATTTGTATTAAAGCTCATAGCTCATGTTGAATAATACAGTTTGTATTTGAATTCTGTACCATGTATTTTGCGACTCAGAATAGGTGATGAATACTTATTTTGGAGGCGTCACAACAAGGTTAGGACTGGTTTATTGTAAGAGCATGATAGTCGAATAATGGAGTCCAAACTAATGTCAAATTGCTCATATAGTGGGGGAAATACTTCAATTATACTCTATGCTCTATCCTAACATGTTTGAATACATCTTGCAATCCATGATAACTTAATACTTGAGAAAAATAAAGTAAACTGGACTGAGATAACAAGCTCTATACTGACTGCTATTTGAAGTTTGACTTATAATGATCATGACTTGTTTCTAGTACGGTTATTATGCTATAACATGAAGTAATTATACCAACCCTTAAAAGTTAAAAATCGTGAAGTTTCAAGTTCCATTTCAATCAAAACAGGGTATTCTGGATCTGTTTCAAAATAGGTCAGACCAGCCCCATTCTTGAGCTTAAATGACTAACTTAAATGAAATGTTTATGGGTTATCAAGGCACACCATGTTTTAAACCATTTGGGGGTATGTGCTATGGTTATCAAAAAAATTGCATTAAGAGTTGGTACAAGCTTATGTGATGCCTAACCACACTATGTTGCTAAATAGGTTGTCAACCCATTTCTCTTGTGGAATTTAAAGCCTATAGAGGGCTGTTTTGGATAAGAAGCTTGAAGCCTTGCATCCTTGAATTTTAAGCCATGCATACAATGTATATAACAAATCATAATAATGTTAATGATTGAAGTCTTGGGGGCTGCTAGATCAGTTAGTGCTATATCATGCCTACTCGCTTATATAGAAAAAGGATTGCCTCAAGTATATGTTATGCTTAAATAGGAACTGTTTGATAACTCTATATATGAGGAAAACAAAGTAATTGAGACTGCTATTGAGGTCTTGTATCAAAACTGATTATACATGCTTTTAAATTGATCTTCATTATAATATATACATGGTATGCAATGGGCTAAACATGGAAAGTTAAAGTAGTATAACAAGTATCTTCTGCATTCAATTAAAGAACCAAAACATGACACTTTAGGCCTATTAAATCCAAACATACTCAGCCACTGTTTGATAACATGTATGCTAGCTAGAATGGGCTTGTGATGTACTGTTAAGGTGTAGACTGATTTTAACCATCCGGATATAAGCTATACATGTTAAATACTATGTAAACAATTAATACATGCTTATATGTGGCCTAATCATATTATCCTTGTTGACCATGTTGCTATACCATGTGCCCTTGTGGAAATATAAAGCCTATTATGGGCTGTTTTGAACTAAAGATAGAAATCATTCATTTTTGATGTTTTAAAACCATGAACATATAGTAAATAGTGGGTTCATGTTGTAATAATGCATATACTTGAATGTTTGGAACTGTTTTGGTGAAATGGTGTTAATTCATGCTTATAATGCTTAGATAAAGACATTTTTGGGTATTGAAAGATTGAGCTCAGTTTTCAAACATACTAGAGTATGTGCTTATGAGTTTACATGGTGATTTAAGGCTTATAGGAATGCTTAAAGACCATATGTGTTCTATTATGGACTGTTAGAGATTTGGTAGCCAAAACTGTGCCTATAAGGGACTATTATGGCCAATTTGTTTAACTAATGTTGTTAGACATTGAGGAGTACATACATTGCCTATACATAACATGTAAAAATAATTCCCTAAGTTAGTTAAGGTCTACAAGGTGTGTTGTACAATTTCATGCTTAAAAAGAAATGAAAATAAGCTTTAAAGAACAATAAACACTAAAACAATGAACCACCATACCTGGACCCCATACACAAGTTCCAATAGTCATAGTAAGACATAAGAAAGCTAAACAAACAAAAGGAACCAACTCTAAACCATCTTGAGCATGAGATTTGTTAAATGTCACATTTTAAAGCCAAAAATGGACTATTTTAGGGAATCCTTAGTACTTGACCTTAGGAGACTATTATGAGCTTATACAAAGTTGCTCATACATGCTAGTAATGATTTCAAGTCATGGCCATGGCTAAAGCTAACAAGAAAATCAATTTAAGCTCTCTTTTCAAGCCTAAAGTGAGCTTTAATAAGTCAAAATGAGTTAGAATGATTAAATAAAGTGTGGTGATACTAAAAGTAACCTTAAGTAACTTAAATATACATGCCTAGACTATCCTAGTGGCCAAAACTGGAAAAATTTAGAAAAAGTTCAAAAACAATTTTGTTAAAAAAAGTAAGAAAATGGCTAAGTTTGAGCCATGTTTTGGGAAGCTTAATGGGCATGAACAAGAAGCCTAAAAAATGATTAAAATACCTTGTATTATGGTCTAGAATTAGGGCTAAGTGGTTAAGCTTTTGGCTTAACCAAGGAGTCTAAATTAATCACCAAACTAGCATGAAAAATCACTAAAACTGCAGTTTTGCAAATTTATCTATGAAATTTTGAGATTTTTCTATTCTACTTAGAACTCGATTGGGACACCTTAGACAAGTGAGTTAGAGTTATTCTAGGCTATTCCAAGTGTTGGAATGCTAATAGATACAATAATTTGTGAAGTTAGTGTGTATAAGCTTGAAAAAGCTAGGTTTAAAAGGTCAAAACCCAATCTATGCTTGGTAAACCTAAAGGAATGCTAGAAATAGTCTTAACTAGATATAATTCAAGTGTTGGAATAAACTAAAGTGGCTAGAAATAAAATTGGCAAGAATTGACCAAAACTAGTGAACTCAAGAACACATGAACCCTTTATGTTCTAAATCCTGAATAAGATGTAAATGATAACTTTAAAGTCATTCCTATTGCATGATATAAGTATGTCAAACCCCATAAAAGTGAAAAATGACTAATGTGAAAATATGAATGAGGTATTTGAAAAATGTATACAATATCTCAAATATAGAAAATCTAAACTACAACCATGATAACTGAAATTACGTGTTTTGTTATCAATCCCACATACAATGTAGGTTGTGCAATGAATGCAAAAGTTGGTGTAATGGAAAAACCCCGGTACAGACAAGTTTCTCAGTTTATTTATGTAGACTTATAATTGCTAAATATAATTGTTAGCATGATTTATGTGTATAAGTATGTAATACCTATGAACTGAATTATTTGCTTTTTGAATGATGAAGGTCAAATTATGATTAATTATTTAATTGAGTCAGGGAACTCAATATATATGTGAAATGAATGACATGTACATGACATGTGTAGTATGTTATGATATGTATGTTGCTACCAGCAGGACATAAATGTGATAATGCATTTGTAATATGCTTGAACACCAAGAATATAAATGCATGAATTAAATGTGAAACCTATGTGCTACATGATGCATGATAGATTGTTAGACTTGTTGGGCCATCGTGCTCAATCTTGCTTAATATGCAGGTTAAAGCTATGATGTGATCTATCGTGATTAGGAGCACATGAAAAGAATACTAGTGATTTAATTGAGATTGTGTTGAATCATTTGATGGTATTTTCATGTGTAAATCACAAATGTGTAAATTTTTGAATTATTCGATAGATGAAGATTATTTATTCTAAAAAGGGGATATGCTTGAAAGAATGAATTATATATATATATATATATATATATATATATTCATATCTACCCAGGCTAAATAAATCATATAATAAATATGAATCTAGTATAAAGAAGATTTGTAAAAGTTGCGATTCAGGAAATGAATGAATGAAAAGAAAGGAAAAAAATTTATTCCGCATTTTTAGCTATTTTAACATTAAATAATATTTTAAAGCTAGAACATGATAATATTAACGCACAAGATCGGGAAGGAAAATAGTCCCCATTTTGGGTGCGTTACAGAAGTGATTGTTCGTTCATTTAGAGGGTTGCTTAACCTAGAACTTTGTTCAACAACTTAATGGCCCTCCTTCAGGATGTTGTCATCTGTTATCACTACTAGAAATTTGACCTATAGCGACGGTCGAGACGGAACCCTCTCTATAGGGTATATATAGCGACGGTCAGGACGGAACCCTCGTTATAGGGTATTATATAGCGATGGTCACGTATGCCCGTCGGTATAGATGGTTTTTTAATAAAAAAAACCCATTTTTCCTCGAATTATTTCACTTTTAGCCCAAATCATTTTCCTCCTCTCCACACCACGCCGAGATGGTGCTCTTGCAACATCTCCTCTACCCAGAACAAGGTTTAGCTCTGTTTCTCCTTCTTTCAAGCTAACAAATCTAGAGCCAAACTTGAAAAACTACTTTAAGAGAGAAAGGAGCCATGGACGGGGAAGATGGCAAACAACAAGCACATCTAGTGTTAGCCCACAAGCTATTCCTGCTAACTCAGCCCGATGTTGACGATATCGAGAAAGTTGGGCTCCGTGATGAAGTCTTAGCGGCCTTCGTAGCTGACGATATTATTTTCACAATTGTCTGTTCTGATTTATTGATTTGCACCTGTTTTGAATTCAGGGTTTTTGAAATTGTAATTTTTGGTTGCAGATATGGCCCCATTATACGAAACCCTAGCCTCGAGTTCCGTGCTGAAATTAGATCAAAAGATTCTCGATTCGATGCGTGCTAATATCGACGATGAGCCCAAGAAGCTCGACGAGAAGTGAGTATCTTTATGTATGTATATAATGCCTAAATTTAGTTTGTCTTTTTTTTTTTAAACTGAATTTGAATTGAATGGTGGGTTGATGATTTGAACTGTAGGTGTTACTTTATATGCTAGCTAATCTATTTTTTTGTTAAATTTTAATAAGAAATTAGTAATCTTTGTTCCTGGGATTTTGTTTATTTGTTTGTAATTTGGCAATTTTGTCCTGTTAAATTATTATGTTGTGTTGCACTTGAGCAAGTATTTAACCTTATGTTATTTTAATCACTAGATTATCTTCATAATCAGTGTGAAGCACCAATCATTCATTGAGATTTAAAGCCCAACAACGTTCTTCTTGACAATGACCTATGTGCCCACGTGGGTGATTTTGGCATGTCAAGGTTCCTTCCAGCTACCAAAGGCGAATTCAGTGATAATCAATCAAGTTTGAGTGGAATTAGAGGAACAGTTGGGTACGTGGCACCAGGTAATTATCAATTTATCAACGTAGATATATTGTATTTTTGGGTGTGACATTTACATTACTAAATGCACGTTGGAGCTCAGAAGGTTAGGTTCCTCTAGCAAAGAAAGATATATGTCCCAAAAAACTGAATGTGTAAGGAAGTTTTCTAGCCTGAAAGTCGCTACCTTATCTTACATATTTATTGATTTTATTGAATTGCAGAATATGGAATGGGTAGCGAGGTATCAACACAAGGGGATATGTATAGTTATGGAATCCTGTTACTAGAAATGTTTAGTGGTAAAAGACCTACCAGCAACTTATTTACGGGAAATTTTAATCTTCATAGATATGTTAAGATGGGTCTCCCAGATAGAGTGATGGAAATTGTTGATGCACAAATTGATAAGATCTGTAATCCAAGATTATATTGAAAGAAAAACAAACCAGAATATCTCGTTGTATATTTTTCTATCTGTACATTTTGTATATATATGAAGGCTAAACCAAAACTGATAAAAGACTAGAATTACATTTGTACTATATCCATCTGTACTATCTGTACTAGCACTAGGACAGCTGTACTATCCTTACTATTATACTATGACAACTGTGTTATATCTCCACGTGTAACATTGGTTTAACATTGCAGTAGCTTATGCTTTATTTCTTGTGTTGAATTTTGAAGCTGAATGTAATATTTTTCCGTGCCTTCAGCTGGATGGATTGGAAAGGATGATGTCTCCCCAATCTTTGGCAAACATGACCCTTACTATCATTTATCTGGAAGGGTAGGTGCCTCTACAATACATGAGCTCTTTCATCTAAATGATGTTGGTTCATTCAGTTTTACTGGATCTTTTGCAACATCTGTTCTAAAGGCAAGTAAGAATAATAATGCTTTCAGTAATTATTTCCAATTCTACCAAGATTAACATGTCCCTTCATACTGTTTACTTTGCAACTCGTAACTATTGTGTCTCATTTTGCCGCTGCTGTAATTCCATTAAGGCCGTCTACAAGGTGTTTAGATTTCACTGTTAACATATCCAAGATGCTTAGCGCATTGCTTCCACACAACACTTCCTTATAACCTTTACTTGCTCTTAGTTTACTATTTTAATTTGCACTGGCTCTCTTTTTATCTTTCATTTATATTACAGACATTTCATGATGTGTTGATTGAAGAAATTAAATTTGCATACAGCAAGAAATTCTTTTTCTTCCTGTATTTTCTTCAATGAGGCGGCTCATGCGGTACAATCTTGGATTTGTAGCTCTTGGGTCCCTCATAGTTTCGTTCATTGGGTCAATACAGTCTATACTCAAGTCAATTCGCTAGACTGAAAGTAGCTGATGTGAGGCCAGAGAATTGGTTTGGAAAAGTGGCATATTATATGTGTCAATATGTTCTTACATCTATTGGTTGGGCCATCAGACATGTAAACCGCAATGTTTACATCATGGTAAACTCATCTTTTTGTAACTTGTTTCTGTACTTTTAGATTGGACAATCAGTAAGAATTATGTAATTACAGATTATTTTTCAGAAATTTTTTCAGGCTTGCTGATGTTTACTTTTATGAATTTTGATGTACATATATTTCTTGTAGATTGCCATTATGGGTGAGTGTTTCTTCAATGCTTCTACAATTGCAAAACTTAATTAAAGCTACATTTTTCTTTTTCAGAGTATTTTGGAAACAGAGTGCCAAGCTTTCTCGAGTATTCTCATGATTTTCAGATTATATAGAATAAGCCATGAAAATTAATTTTTTTTTCTCTCCTGCCTCTCATAATAAGGTTTTGAATTTGTTATATCCTCTTTAAACTTTATTTTATTTTATTTTATTTTATTTTTTGATTTTATTTCATCTTCTAGTGAGTCAAATGTTTCCTTAATTTTCTATCAAAGTCTTATGTTAAAATTCCTTTTATGTTTCCTACAGGTTGACAAGACCAATTTACAAAGGAAGGTTGCAGAACTGGATGATATGGTTAAGAAACTGTTAAAATTCCTTTTATGTATGGACGTGGAACTGAAAGTATGGCAGTGGTCATACTGAGAAGAAATATGAAGGAGGGTTGATGGAACATTTGTATTGTGAAAGATTGTATTGTGAATGATTGTAATGTTGTAAAATATCTCTTCTTATATTGTAATGTTGTAGTGTGAATGATTTTAAATGATGAATATAATATTTTTTATATTTTATTTTATATTGTATTTGTGTTTGTTGAATTAATGTGCATTATTAATTTTTTTTAAATATAAAAAGGCTATAGCGACGGTCATCGACCGTAGCTATAGTGTTCTATAAAACACATCCCTATAGCGACGGTCACCGAGCGTCGCTATAGACATCTATAGCTACGGTCATGACCGTAGCAATAACTCTCAGAGACCGTTAGTAAAGAGCAAATACACGATTTTGCCATGACCTATAGCTAGGGTCGGTGACCGTCGCTATAGGTCAAAAGATCGTCGCTATAGGTTTTACCGACGGGTTCTATGGCGACGGTCGGCGACCGTCGCTAAAACCTTTAGCGACGGTCTTTTGGCCTATAGCGACGGTCGCCGACCGTCGCTATAGGCTGATTTTCAAGTAGTGTATGATGGAATAGTGAGGAATGTTTGCAGTAATTCAATTAAATTATTATTCGAGTATGGGACACAAATAGGAACTACGACCCATATATTTTTTGTTGTCGAGGAACCAGTTGCAGTATTAGGTGCAACTGTTATATTGAATCCTGCATACAAGGAAGTCCTTAAACTCTTCTCCTAATAGTCATTACTCATGGGCGATGATGAAGGTATTTGTTTTACATTATATATAACTTGAAGTTTCCATCTAATTGTGAAAATTTATCTTTAAGTAAGTGCACACTTTCATCTTTCTCCAATTTGTTGTATATATTTCGGAGATACTACTTTGTAGAGTCAAATTCAAGATTAATTAGGTTTATCGCAGATTCATATTATACTTTCATGGTAGATATTGTGAGAGAAAGTATTTTCTAATAAAATGCTAATATTTAGTTACAAAACATTCGAAATAAGTCAGTCTTAAGGATGTTGCAGTTGAGTTATTAATAGAGTATGTTCTTTCTTTAATTTATTTTAATTAAATCATTGTCATTCTTTTTTTTAAATAAATCGTTTTCATTTGAATATATAAACATATATCTTTCAGTATTTTATATAAACATGTTGACAATATTATATTCTGTGAACAAACAGATTGTGACTTCTCATTCACTATAGATTCAAGACTAGCACGATAAAGTTTCCCCCCAATACTCATTGAGAAGTGTAAAAGTTGGTTTGTCCCACCTCTTCATGAAATCGGGAAACATCCTCAATTTTAAAGCCCTATGACTTTCAGCTGTTACTCCCACTACTAGAAAATCGGCCTATAGCGACGGTCAATTGGCCAATAGAATACTGACACACATAGAGTCTCGACTGCGAGTCAGCACTCTATTGGCCAATTGACCAATTTATCCAAAAATAAACTTCATATTAACCACTTCCGAATGCAAGAAAGCGATGAGTAAGATAATATATGTGGTAACTAATTGAAGAAGAAGATGGGCAGTGCACAATATAATTTTACTTGTTAATAACTTAATTTATGTCATTATTATTCCTTCCACAAAAGAATCTGGTTTAATTAATTTTTTTAAACATATATTATTTTTTTAATTTGTTTTAATTTTGTTCAACAATTAACTTGTTTTAACTTTGTACTTAAAAGTATTTTAATTTATTGTTAATTATATTTAGAAGTATTTTAAATTGTAATTAATTGTGTTTAGAAGTTTTTAAATTTTTAATCAAGTCAAACCATATCTGAATATGTCGAACCACATAAATCCAATCGGGTTGCCGTCGGGACAGGTATTTTTGTCTATTTCAGCCTTGGGAGGGGGGACATTGTATGTAATTTGATAGTTTTTGCAGTGATTTGTAAATCTAATTATTTTGAGGACCGAATAATAAATTTAATGATACTTGGTATAACAGATGTGTATTTAGTTCATTATGTAAGTCTCTGTCTTAATTACTATTAACTTTACGCATGTATGTCAAATTATAACAACCAATGAGGAGTATGCTTCTAGGAAAACAAAAGCAAAAACAAAAAACAGAAAGAGAAAAAAGAACGAGGTGTACTAATCTTGTTTGTGGGTTAGCACAAATACAATTTTTATTTTAAACAATGCAACAAAAGTTATAAAACATATATGATGGTATATAATGTGATAACTTCACTTTATGAGTTTGATGTATCTCATGATGATATGCTCAAGAATGTTACTACTCTTACTGAGTTATGTCAAGGATTATTTGAAACAAAAAAATCAACGACATATCAAATGATTGATCGGTTAATTCGTCTTATTTTGACTTTGCCAGTTTCCACAACAATTACAGAGAGATCATTTTCAGCTATGAAATGTATCAAAACAATGTTGCACAACAAGATGGAGAATGACTTCTTAGCTAATAACATGATTGTCCACATCGAAAAGGAGTTGACTGAAAACTATGATGCAGACTCAATAATTATAAAATTTGCTTCTATTCAAGAGCGAAGAGTACAATTTGACTAAGTATGTTATTATGTCTTGGACGTACGTTCGTTATCAAGATTTTATTAATGTTATAGTGAATTAGTGATGATTTTGTTTATTATTCAATTAGCTACGTGATTTTATGACATATAAAATTATCTTAATATATGGTTTAATTTAAAAAGAAAATGTATATAGTGAACGTTCACAAAAAAAAATTTCTAGCCCACCTCAAATCATAATCCTAACTCCGCCCTTGTTAACATCAAATTATAACAACCAGTGAGGAGTATGCCCCTAGGAACTTTACGCATGTACATCAAAATATAACAACCAATGAGTATGCCCCTAGGAAAACAAAAACAAAACCAAAAAACAGAAAGAGAAAAAAGAACGAGGTGTATTAATCTTGTTTGTGGGTTAGCACAAATACAATATTTATTATAAACAATGCAACGAAAGTTATAAAACATATATGATGGTATATAATGTGATAACTTCACTTTAATCGGATTCTATTATGTTTTGATTGTAGTATAAAATGAATAATGTCTTTAAATTTATTGTCATGTAATTACTATTAAATAACAACTCAACAACTTTATAGTTAGGTAAACTTGAAAAAATGTCGATGAGATCTTAGTTTAGTGGTTAAAACTGAGGTACAATAACATTTAGGTTTCAGATTCAACTTAATTACTTAGGTGAGTTTATTTTTTTTCTTTGTGAAGTTTGTTTCTTATTTATATGAGGTTGTTTGGTTTTGAGTTTATTTTTTTTTTCTTTTAGTGAGGTTTGATTGGTTATTAATATTGTAATAGTGTGATGTTGTACTTGATTATGAAATTATATTGTATTCACAAAAAATACGGCTTTCAAAAAAAAAATAAACACGGGTAAATATATTTTTAACATTAATTAGTAAATTTTGTAGATGATACTCTTTTTGTGAAACAAAGAAGGTATATTATCTCCAAAACCTAGATTCTAGTACTATTAATTGAGAATATTGTCATCATCACTAGCTTCATAACACAACAGAATATGGTTAGAATGTAACATTCTAACATAAACATGATAGGTAGGTTATCATACCAACATGAACGGAATAAAAACATTTGAATCCATAAAAAAATAATGAACTCACAAAAAGCACAAAAGATAATAATCTTAATTAATGAATAAACGTAACTATTCAATTAAGATAAGGAAAATTATAAAAATAAACCAAAAGTTTGAACTACTTTAACAAGATTTTTCAAGCTTTAGACGCATAAATCATGGTTGAACGCTATTGGTCATGTAGGACTCATTGCTAGCTAGGTTCAATTTGATATATTATAGACTCTCAACTCTTTGTGGATCAAAAGTACGTTATATCACTATAAAAATGTACCAATCCAAAAGTTTATTCCAATTCGGACTCCTCCAAGGTATCACTTCCCCAGGGAAAGAGTGAAGTAAATCAGTAACATTGTTCCCATGCTTGACCTGTCACAAAAAGTATACACTGTCAAAATCACTAATTTACTTGCCTTGGATGGTTAATGTCCCATTTGTTTTGTTTTTTTATCTTGGCTTACTTATATGAACATTTATATGTACATGTTATTTAATAATTGATCCAATGAATGAAGTTGTTATCGACTATCAAAAAATAAAAAGAAACTGCATGTAAAAAATTGTTACTCCCTCCGTCCCAAATTAATTGCTCAATTTTGACCTTTTTAAGTCAAATTGACTATTTTTATAATTAATAATTAAGCATATATAAATATATTTCTAAAATTACAAAAATTGGGATTAGTAATAAATTGTATATACTTTCTTTTGGTTATAATCTCTTCACCTATATTTTAGCAAAAATAGTAAAAAGATTAAATTTAAAAATGGTCAATTTGACTTTAAAAAGAAAACTAAGCAATTAATTTGGGACGGAGGGAGTAAATGACAACTTACAAGGTGGCAAAGAAGAAAAGGATCCTTCTCGGGCCATTAATGGTCCAAAACGAAGAAGAGCGCTTGAAACTGTATCTTTTGCCCCAAAGTTTGCTTTCGGTGGTGGTGGTGGTGGAGGCATTTGCGGTGGAGGCCGGGGTTATGATGGTGATCTGGTGGTTGAATGGGTGGTAGGTGGTGGCCCCCACGGTCACTACTATGGGCTTTTCAAGCGTTCTACTCCCTACCAAAGCAGCTGCAATTTTAATAATACTATCCAAATTATATATCTATGCATATATATATATATATATATATATATATCTATGCATATATATATATATATATATATATATATATAAACTAAAATTAGCACCCAACCCATTGCCAATGTTTCTCATAATAGAAAAACATTTGCATGGATTATTGAAAAAAGAAAGAATGACGGTCATTATTTGTATTTTGTGCAACACTAAGTTACATAAAACACTTGTATCCATAAAATTAAAAAAAAAAAGAAGTTATATTAGCTCGGTCATTATTTTTAATTAATTTATATCAAAGGGTGCAAAAGCGAACTTTACCTATTTATAAAATGACAAACATGTATATGCATGTGCACATGAACATTTGTCTATATATGTAATTATGCATGTTCATTTTTGTCATTTACTTACTATCCTTGTTTTAAAATTAGGCACATATATATATATTTTAAATCAGAACAATTAAAGATAAAGTTTTAATTAATTTTATTATAAAGTGACCTAAAATTTATAATATGTTATTACATATATAAGTATATAAAGTATTATCATACGGCAACAATTAACCATATTTTTAACAAATTTGATTGAGAATATGTTGGAAATATATTGCTCTAAAAATGTGTATTTAGTTTTGAAACAAAGAGAATAGTTTTTAGAGTGCATCAAATTATATATTAGTCTCTTATTTGTGAAAATATTTTACCATTTTTTATTAACACATATATTGTAGGGATAACCTCTTCGTTAGTTTTTAAATTATACCTCAAATTATTTTTTTAACATATTTTGTCCTTAAACTTTATTATTTCTATAATCTTTGTCCAACCTTATAAAAATAGTGCAATTGAATGGTACTAAATATGAAAAATAATTATAGATTGATGACTAAACAAGAACAACCATCATAACTTGGAGACTAAATGTGAAAATGATATTACATCTTAATGACTAAAATAAAAGAAATATATAATTTAAAGACAAAATACACGGAACAAATAATTAGGGAACTAAATTTAAATGTTATTTATTTTATTTCTTTATTATTATTTTTTTCTGGGTATTACACCGCGAATTTGTATTTACACCGCGAATTTCTGGGTTCACTCTTTACTGGCGATCCGAATTTCCACCTTTGTGTTTAATGTTTGGAAGTCTGTAGAAGCCTTTAGATATGGGGTCAGACTTTGGATATGCGTGTTGATAGTTACTCCCTCCGTCCCAAATTAATTGCTCAATTTTGACCTTTTTAAGTCAAATTGACTATTTTTAGAATTAATAATTAAGCATATATAAATATATTTCTAAAATTATAAAATTTAAGATTAGTAATAAATTGTATATACTTTCTTTTGATTATAATCTCTTCACCTATATTTTAGCAAAAATAGTAAAAAGATTAGTTTTAAAAATGGTCAATTTGACTTTAAAAAGTCAAAACTGAGCAATTAATTTGGGACGGAGGGAGTATAATTCTTCTTCTAAAGTCTGTCAAACTCTACCATTTGATAGAAATCTAAAAAATCTATGACTTTTTGAATGCCAAAATACTTTTATAGACTTTGTTAAAATCTTAATTTAATACCACCTAACTTTTTAAAGACATTAAAAAAAGTTGTAATTGAATACCAGTAAATTTTTACTCTTTAAATGTCTTGATTGAATATAACCAAACTTTTAAAATATTTAAAAGTCTTTAAAAATCTTAATTGAATACCCCCTTTAAATTAAATGAATATGTTGATATGCTTATCTGAAATTATATATTGACTCAAAAGTTTAACTTTTTAGATCTATGTTCAATTAGAGTATATATGTCGTGGTACCTCAGCAGAATAGATATGCAAGATTAATTTGTTCTTTTGTGCGTAATTTGATGGTCACTCACCTCTTGGTGGCGATGAATTTGGGACAAGAATACTACCATCTCTGCCATTGTCACCAGTTGAATCCATCTTCTTCTCACAGTCTCTCGGTGACCCTTTTCTTGAATGGTTCCTCTGCAACTTCCCATAAAAAAAAATAATTACAAAAAAGAAAATTATTATTGTATATATTAAGTTCTTGTTTATTTATAACCAGCTTATTTCAAATCCAATTTACTTGAACTTAGTGTTTTAAACTCAACATAATATACTAAAATTGATATGGCGTGTTTGGTGCAAACAAACTAGTCGTTATCGTACTTTGCAAACGCTGGAATACGAATATATCTTAAGTTCTATAAAGCTTGAAAATTAGGCTAATACTTTAAGTAGAATTTGTTTTTAAAAAAGAAGGTAAAACTTAGTGGACATTAGATGATGATGATGATGATGGTGATTATATTTGTATTGCTTTTGGAAAGGTAAGAATTGGATAAACATAAGTACTATACTATTATGCTTTAAAGAAATTCTACACTTTGATTGTACTTACCAAAAAGTTTCAAGGAAGCTGTTACTTAATTCTGATCGTAAATGGAAAAAAGTTATTTTCTTTTGGTAGAAAATAAGCCAATTTAGAATAACTGAAATGAAAAGCAGAGCATAGAAGCTAAAAATGAAAACAAGAAACAGAGCATAAACAAGAAGAGAAAATTGGGAAGAACAAAAGAGATGGGGGAAAACTCACGGTGATTCTTGAATTTGGGATAGTATCGAATCCAGCAGTCCCTACCAAAGTAACTGCAAGTTTAATAATACTATCCAAATTATATATCTATGCATATATATATATATATATATATATATATATATATAAAACTAAATTTAGCACCCATTGCTAATGTTTCTCATTAAAAGAAAAACATGTGAATAGAGAAAGAGTAATTAATAGTCAATTAAACAATACAGTGCTAAAGAAAAATAATAGAGTAATTGAGAGAGAGGGAGGAAGAAGAGTAATTAATTAGCGGAACGGGTTTACCATGAAGTTAATTTCATGTAAGTTGGTCAATTAATCAATACAGTGCTAAGCCTGATACGAATAGATAGATCATCTTCCGCCTGAGTGTCGACATTGTATTGGTCAATTGACAAAAGTTAACTTTATCCTAACTACTCTCTTAATTATTAGAAGTATATGAGTAGTAATAAAATTTTAAACCAACATTAATTACCTAACATTAAAATTAATAAGATTTTTTAATATGTGTGATTATGTCTTAAATGACTTATATAATAAAAAGAAGGGAGTACATTAGAATCAAAGGCATAACATTATATATTATATAAATCGTTTTAGAAGAATTTTTTTTTCATAATATAAAAAAACCAATCATTAATTTCTTAAAGAAATAGAGTAATTGAGAAAGAGAAAGAGTAATTAATTAATGTACGAGTAATAATAAAATTTTAAATAAATATTAATTAATCTAATATTAGAATTAATGAAAATTTTTAATGTCTGATTATGTTTTAAACGACTTATATACGAAAAATGATACTCCATCCATTCCTAAATGTAGGTCGTTTTAGACTTTTTTGTTATTCCTAATTATTTGTCGTTTGTAGTTATCTAGGAGAATTGATCACTATTTTTCCCAAATTACCCCTTATTACTTCACCTAATTTTTTGAGCCATATTTATGATATAAGTGAGGTGAAGGGTATTATAGACAATTGATAGTATAATTAATGCTTTTCAATCATTTTTTTAATTTTTACGCACATGTCTAAAACGACCTGTATTAAGAAACGGAGGGAGTAGAATATTTATGATTTTAAAATAGATGTTTGAAGATTTTTATATAGCACGGGTGCATAAAGTGTGTGTATGTGTAAGTAATCTTCTAGAGGAGTTCCAAAGTTAATGCTAACAAACTAAAAACAAAACAAAAAAAAGTTAATGCTATTGGACCTTTTTGTTTTATTGATTTCCAAGGAGAGATGAAGAATGACAAACATGTATATATACACACACATGGGGATGGACACGTGTGTTTATATATGTATGTTCCAATTTTTTATCATTTATGCTCCATCATACTCTCCCTCTTTTAAAATTAGACATACTTATTTTAAATAGATAAAATTAAAGATAATTTCTAATTCTATTATAAAGTGACGTTAAATTTGTGTAATTAAAAATAAAAAACTAAAGAAATAAAAAAAATTCTTTTTGAATCCCATTATAGTGATCATAAATTCATCATAGTTCTATCCTATTAAAATTATTAAATCTCTCTTTTTCTATTTTTTTTTATTTTTGTTGCTAGAATTCCTTCTTTCAAGCTAATTAATCACATGAACCACAATATAAGGTTTTGAATATATAATATTATAATTTATAATTTATTTATAAAAGTAGCTAATTAGTTGACTAAAAACTTCAAAATCTGATTAATAGTCCCATAGTTCAGGAAAAATTAATATATATATATATATATATGTATCTAAAGTCATTAGACTCACAACTCAAAGGTTGACAAGAGTTGGAATAGGATGTTTTGAAATACTATAATTGGACAAAATAAATTTGAAAGAAGCACTCCAAGGGTCGATAAATAATTTTTTTTAATGATGTATTTCGACCACCTCTAAAAATGTTCTGGTTCCGCCACTGTATATTAACGGACCAGTCCGTTGAAGAACGTCCCTATATATATATAGACAATATGGCCGGCCATACACAGCTGCATATGTTTTATTTAAGCACTGTCTGTCAAAACTATGTCGTTTTGGCAGATTAGTTTTTGATTTTTGATTTAGGAGGAGAGAATTTTTTTTTTAAAAAAAACAAATATGTCAAAACAACGTATTTTTGATAGACTGTATACAAATAAAACATACAGTTGTGTATGACCATTATTCCTATATATATATATATAGAGAGAGAGAGAGAATAATTATGAGGAAGATACAAATTAAACAACGACATCCTTTCTTTTCTGTCAGCACAATTATTAAACAATTCTGTCTCTCTGTGTCTCTCATCTTACTCTCCCTCATTGTACCATATTCACCTTCTCTCTTTTCATTATCTCCACCGTAGACAAAATCCTCCCATGCTTCTCTCCCTTTCCTTTCCTGTCTCTTTATTTAGTAGAGAGTGATGAGAGTTCCTCGGCTAACAGCGACGTTGGAGTTTATTTTGAGTTTGAAATTGATTTTTTTAAAATCAATAATAATCTTACAATTCGAAAAAAAAAGAATATTTCTTGAACTACGTTTTGATGTAGTGGATTTGCTAAACTTAAGTATCTATAATAATTGAATCTCCATCTTCTTTTTTTGGAAACAAATGCTGCCTGGGAACGAAAATGGCATTTGTCTTGCTGTGCTAAGTTCTCTGTCACTAAATTAAATTAATAGATAGCCAAGATTAATTTCTTCTATAGTCCGTAATGTTGAAACTTGTAATTCATAACATAGAAGCTACTAAGAAAGGCTAGTGCGGAACGAGGGAGGACGCGCCAGGATTGGTTAACCTGCATGGGTGGCGCGGGGCGCCCCGGTCGGCGGACTAGAATACTATCTATTGTAAAACCCTATGTAACTGAAATCATTAATAAAACAACAAGCTGCCTGTGGAATACCTAACTTAGGCAACCACATAAATGTGTGTTAATTCTCTATTGTCGTGTGCATGTGTGTGATCCTAATTCTAGCACGTAATATAATGGTCACTCACCTCTTGGCGACGATGAATTTGGGACAAGACTACTACCATCTCTCTCATTCTCACCACTTGAATGCATCTTCTTCTCAAAGCCTCTGGACCCTTTTCTTGAATGGTTCCTCTGCAACTTCTCATCAATATATGTAATCAATATGCATATATTGATTACAAATAAAAAGTTATTATTATATATTATTAAGTACTTGTTCATCTACAAACCTCTTATTTCAATTCTATTTAACTCATAAACGCAACATTTCAGACTTAAACACTTGGCATTAAAATTGATACGGATTGGTTTGGTCCAAACAAAATAATCGTTTATTGTTACAAATGTTTATAAACTAACAACCCTAAGTTCTATAAACTCGGATATTTTTTATTTTTTTTTTGCTAATTCCGGGGTTGGGGTTGAACCCAAGACCTCTTGTTTTGCAAGAGGCCTGGGGTACCAATTGAGTCAAGGCCAGTTGGTTAAGCTCGAAATTAGGCTATACTTAAAGTAGAATTTGTTTAAAAGTTATGGTAAAAAACTTAATGGACATTAGATGATGATGATTACTATTATACCTGCATTACTTTTGTAAAGGTAAGAATTGGATAAAAATAAGTAATGTATTGTGATGCTTTAAAAGAAATTCTAAACTTTGATTGTACTTGCAATAAAATTTCAAGGAAATGTTACTTAATTGTGATCATAAATGGTTACAAATTATTTTCTTTTGATAAACAGAATGTAAAACAGAGCATAGAAGCCAAAATTGAACAAAAAACAGAGCATAGAAGCAAAACAGAGTAAAATTTGAATGGAATAAAAGAGAGGGGAACTCACAGTGATTCTTGAATTTGGGGTAGTATCGAATGGGTCCATGTCCACTGTGAAGCTATCAGATTTAATATTTGTGTATTGTAAATTACTGTTTATTTGATTGGAAACAGAGACTTTCTCTGTAGTGTCTATATTTCCCTGTAAAAAAGTTGAAAATGAAAATTTAAAGATAAACAAAATCATAAGAAGATAAAAATAAAATAAAATAGAACCAGAAACATAATGCTCACCAGCTTTAGATTTTGCGTCATTTGGCTCTGTTTTGGAGAGAAAATAAAAGGAAAAAAATGAAGAACAAAACAAGAAGGTGGTGGATCGAAATTTAGAGGGAGATAGTTTGTAATTTGTAGAGGAAGGGAGAGGCAGGGACGAAGCTACGTAGTAGGGAGTGGGGTCAATTGATCCCACTGAAAAAAAATTGTTTTCTAGTGTGCAATAAATTTAAAAAACTTTAAGAGTAATAATAAGTAAATTGATCTCATTAAAATTATATAAATTTTTTAATATACGATGTAAAATTGAAAATTTATTGTTTTCTCAATCAAATTTAAATCCCATATCACTTCTATCCCCTCTAAACATGTATATCTTTGTATAATATTCTTAAACTAAATATGAATCTAATTTATATTATGTTTCAAAATAATTAATAAATCAATTATTTATGAACAATTGTGATTAGAAAAGTTTATTATGACCAATAATTTGTATATATACATACATATACATATATGGTACTAGTTATTATATTGTCATTGAAATATAATAGAAGTCATGCTATATATTGTGACAAACTTACATCGAATTACAATTACAAAATTTATTAAAATATGACATTTGTAGAAATTATAGGAGGACCACAATTATTATTCATCTGTTTAAAAAGATTATTACTATTATTTGTCCACGACACTGGCAATCAAAAGGTGGACTCAAACATCCACAATATATATTATTTTTCATATAATATATATTTTATAAATGTGTGACCTAAAAATATAAAAATATCTCAAAAATTGGCCGGAGTACAGTGTCAAATTATTTATAGCCTAGTAATAATTTTGAAGTCATTGGCCAACAATTCTGACTTCGTCACTAGCCGAGAGAGGTGAGTCCACTAGCTTGCGTGCCTAAAAGGGCAAGCTCCACTATCAAAATAGACATATATATATACACCAAGCTCAATTAGTCAAATATTGAATGAACAAGTGCATGTAAAACACCAACACCCCCGTGAATGATAAGAAAAAGATTCATACGACTTCTTTTTTCTCCAATTGCTACAATTAATGGATAGAAAGTTTGGGTTGTTTTTGGGTAAAATGAAATTTTTGTTCAAGATAATGGAGAGAGAAATGTGGGAATTGTGATCATTTTTCATATATATGTAATGTTTTGAGTTAAGAGAAAGCCCTACTCAGTATGGGTGTAAATTAGGAGTGGAAACCGGTTCGGATTATTCAGTACCCGACTCGGATTATTCAGTACCCGACTCGGATTCTACCAGAAAATATGAACCGGGGCTCATATTCGGTAAGCATTCAAACCGAATATCGGTCATGCTCGTTAATTTTTGGGATTATAAGACTGGGCTCGAATATGTGCAACACATTGTTCGCTCGTTTTAGATTTCGAGCTTGCTTCAGTCATCTGATCCATACTCGATCTTTACTCGATGAACTCTACTCGTTTAGGGGTTCAATACTTTCTCGATCCTTAGTCTCTAATTTAGTTTTTCACAAGGAAGTGAAAAGGTTTAGTTGTTTACTTTTCTGATTTTTCTACGTACCCTCTTCATCTCTTTGCCTCGTTAGTCGCCTCTTCGTTTACTGCAGAGAAATTAAATGTTTCTAGGCTCGAGATTTGTAGGGGTGAGAACTGTTGACTGAATCATCCCATAAAAGAAGTCACATACATGAAAATTTAGTGATTCAAACTCAGAATCACAAAATCCTAATTTCCCAAAAGACGAACTGCAATTGATTAAGGTCAAGTGACTTTCAAGTGCAAGTCAACTCCTTCATATTTTCTTCTTCTATTTCACTTAGGTATTCTATAAATATGTATAGCTTTAATATTTCAGACTCAATTTCCGATTACTTCTATACCAAAAATCCTCAATCAAGAAAATTAAAACCATAATTTCTAGCTTTCAAGTTTCAATTGATCTTATTCAATGGAACACGTTAAAGCTTCTAGTATATACATATATGTTAATTGATTTATATATGTATAACTATAATATTTTATTGTGCATGCATATGCTATGAGTTATTTTTTATTATGATTATTTTTTTTGTTTCTTTGAGGTAACAACGAGATCATAAGCTTGATTGAAGATCCATTTGGACCATCTAAAGTGCCAATACCCGAATTGAAAATTAGATTCAAGTTACTGTTGGTTAATTCCTCAGGTTCTGGTGATTCTCAAATTGAAAATGCTACTGAGGTTGAGGTTGAAGCTAAGCATGAAAAAAACACTACTACAAAATAGTAAATAGACAACGCGGAAAAAACGTTGTGGTTTCATTCAGAAAAACGTCGTGGTTAAGGGTGTTGTCTATTTGACACCCTTACACAACGTTTTTAAAACGTTGTAGTTAAGTACAATACACAACGTTTTTAGGAAAAAAAACGTTGTAGATTTGTTTCCCAAAAATTATCAAATGCTTAAAAACGTTGTAGAAAGTATGATTCCACAACGTTTTCTGGATAAAAATGTTGTAGTTTAATATATCAGACAACGTTTAGGCATATTTACACAACATTTTTAAAATGTTGTAGATTAAAAAAAAAAGAAAAAAAATATTATGGTTCACCTACATTACCAATGCACCTACCAATAAAGAAAAGGTTACAACCAAACGACCTAAAATTATTATTGATCAAATAGAGTTTCAGAATTATAATTGTATTCAGGTGTGCTCAAACGTACAATTACAAATATTTGTCCACTTTTCTTCTATAGGACTACAAAACAATTACTCTTGCACAAAAATATCAATCTTGGGGGCTCTTATAATTCCCCTTTCAAACAAACAAACAAACAAACTGATTGTGCATGTGTAAACCTTTACCCAGTTCCAGATCCAGAGAGGCAAGACCCCGCCAACGATAAACACTTGTCCTTCTGCCTTTTGTACTTCGCGTAAAGAAGGAAGAAATAACCAAAATAATCAAAATCAATTGGGGACATTTTTGCCTGTTAGAAATGGAACCAAATCGTTAAAATGAAAAGCTTCTTATCTTGAGCAAAGCTTGAATAATTAAGATACCTGGTTCAACGCCCACAACACCCAGTACAAGTGTTAAGCTAGCATGTAACTATTTGTCTCAATATATAGAGCTTTCAGATATTTGTCAGATACCTGTTTGTTAGAAATAGCTTAATTCTGTATATGGCATATCTCTGTAAAAATGTACAGGAAGCTGAAGAAAGAATGCTAGCTTTTATTTGATAAGGTAACTGGTGTTGGTGCAAAGGAGATGGTGCAAGCACCAGGTTAATTTTTACTGACTACTGCCATGATCCACTTTAATTCGTCAATTCAGTACCAAAATTGGTATACCTAAAAAATCAGCTTGTGTATGAGGTAAAGCAAAGACAACATGTGCCAGACAATACATGGTAAAATTAAAAATATAAACACACACACACACACACACACTACATACACTGCTTATTGAGATAAATAAGCCAAAATGTGGAGAACTTGACATTTTTGACACCTTTCAATAACCAGATATTACCAATATGCACTGACATGTCAAAATTTAAAATACAATGAAAGCGAAACGAAGCACTTAATCTTAATTCTTACTGCGTGGAAGAAAATTCAAAAATTATTATTGATCAAATAAGATAATGTTTTGGCACATTATCTTATTGTACTGTCAAGGTCAAGTACTGTCTAGCATATATCCACCCTTTCCTATTTGCAATCAGGTGTAATTTTATTATTGATGAACTGTTTAGAGGTAACCAGGTGATTGCACAACTATCCAACAATATAATGAAACCATAATGTGAGTTCTAAACACACAACCTCATAGGATTAAGCACAACAAACAAAGAGACAATTCACAAAAAATTGTCACACCAGACTTCTAAAACCAGCAACTACTTCCTTAAAACACTTCACTTGCCAAGTGTTTTGTCAGAAATTTTCAAAGCAGAGGAGTCCTTATATAAATACTTACATCTGGACCAAGATTTCCAACATATACAGTAATATACTGAAGATTATTTTCTGGAGCATCATCATTAATTTTTTCTTGACCATCTTCTGCACAAGAAAGAAAAATGCAACAAATGTAAGGTTAAGATCAAATATTAAAACTAGAAAAGTTAAATTAAAAGACAAAGCTCTTGAATAACAGAAAATTCTTTGTTAAAGAAACACAAAGCTCCAGTAAAAGGGTTTCAATACAACCTGACCATGTAAAAACTAACCAATCAGGCATCTATAAGAAGCATATATATGAAGAAATATGTTGAAGACATTTCCCACCTCATTCATTATTAAAAAGTCAAAATAAATTGCTTCCTTTGAATAAATCTGAAACACCCATACTTATTGCACACCACTCCACCTGGCCTAGTCAATAAATTGCATTCCACCATAGACGTTTTCAAATCGCACTCCAACTGTAAATGCCATTACAACCGGTGGAACCTGCTTTGCCATTGCAGACGCTTCTACCAAACATTCCAACCCGTTAATAATCTGATACTGGGTGTTGGAAGAAACTGCGAGAAAAACTCCTACAAGTTGGAGTAGGCACCATATAATTAGAGGAACAACACAGATGGATTGCATAAAACGACTTCAAATATTAAAACCGCTGTAATGACTAGTGCCAATTTAAAGAAGATATACATCATTAACCACCTGTACTATGTGAGAGAACCAACAACTATAATGTCTATAATTAAAGTGGAAAGTGGAAATGCAATAGTTGCGCGTACTTCTATATTACAATGCATGTACATAGAAATCCTAGGCATTACGAGGACTGATCATGTTAGCCAGGAGTCAAGGACTGATCATGTGAGACTGGGAATAACACCCAACCACATGATCTTCTAATCCAGCTTCTAGATAGGCAACTCCACAGAAATGGACTCCAATACCAATATAATGCAAGCGCTCCACCATATTTGGTGAGGAGAATATTGCAGCAATAAGCTTGCATTAAACGGCAGCCTATGACATCATCTTGTGCAAATAACAATGAGTATTAAGTCAAATATTCTAAGTTACTTCTTTTCCAAACTAAAAATGTGAACAGCTACAAAGCTGGAAAATTTCAGATTATGAATCATCATATCAGATAACAACACAAGGTTAAGAATTTATTACTTAACTTTGACATCTTAATGAATGTGGGACCTAGTTATACCAACAAAAAAATTTCAATCAATGTTTCAGCTCATACATCTGTCAGTAAATATTCAATCAATGTTTCAGCTCATACACAACATGAAAGTCTGAGGTAAGCTATGTACAAGTTGCTCAACAAGCTAGTGGGAGAAGAGCTCATATGATAATAAACTAAAGTAAAGATCAAAATACAAGTAAACACTAGGAGCACAGCATGATAGTGCTCAAACACATACAAATAAACCCGTAAAATACAAACCAGCTTAATTCAACTAGATAAATTTTGAACTGGATAGAAAAATCTAAGAACTAAGTCAACCTTTTGAACCAGAACTATCATATTATGCTCCCTTCAAGCTCAAAACCAGCTTAATCCAACTTTTACCCAACAAGATTAAATACAAACCAGCTTAATTCAACTTTTACTTAATATGGTTAAATACCTAATGTTCAAATTAGCTTAATAATTTGCATACTAAATTATTCAAATTTAAACATGAATAATATACAAATTCAAAACCAATTTTTAAAAATAATTTAGGCTTACAATTTCTTTACTTTAAATCCAAACAAAATTAGAAAGACCATAGTTTTATCTTCACTGCACGTACAGTTCCCCCCCCTAACCCCCCACCCCAAAAAAAAAACTCTACAATAATCAAATACTACATATTATCAAGTAAAGTATTACCTTAATCCAAAATTTGGTGTAGAGCCGAGCGAAATCAGGTAAGCTTGATATCAAAATAACGGATCTGGAAAATTCATACGGTGCAACTTCAATAGAAGATCAAAGAGCAGTGACTGTTTCCATTTGCATCACTAAAATCGCAGCCCGAACCCAAAGGTTTCAACTACCCGAACCCTTAATTGTCTCCAGCTCCGGCGGTGGTTTTGTCATCTTCATCGGCGGTGTCCTTGTCAGAAACTTCTCTCGATCGGTTGGTTTGTACAATATCGACGCTTGAGCAGGTGGTCAGACCGAACCGGTGCTCAGCGTGCCGGAAGAGGGTCGAAAGGCAAGGAGAAAGGCAATCGCGAGGGAGAAGTTTTAGATCTCGCCTAGAGACTGGGAGCCCTAGCATAAGAGTGATACTTATTATTTAAGTTTTCACTTCAGCATCATTTTTTAAAGCTCCATGTTTTTCTTTATAGATAACGTTTTTAAAAAAAACGTTATCTAATTAAAACAAAAAAAATGCCCTTTTAAATAGATAACGTTTTTGCATATATATCTACAACGTTTTTTAAAAAAACGTTGTAGAAAAAAATACCACAACGTTTTTATAAAAAACGTTGTCTATTAAGTGTTGTCTATTAGGTACTTTGTACTGGTGAAAAGACCTCAAAAACATGAGGATTTTATTGTTGTGACATTAAGAGATGGAACCAAGAAGGTTAAGTGCAAGCATTGTGTTGCTACTTCACTACTCCGATATCAAGTTTCTTTGACGGTAATGGATATTATTTGTTGTACCCTTAAGGGGTATTATTTCTTTCTTATTCATGGAGAGAACTTCTGTTATTCCATTCTTTATTATTCTGTTGGAATAACCTATACTTGGTAACATTCTTCTAGCATTCCGTCTTTATTATTCTGTTGTAATATCCTGTCTGTGTGTTTTACACCGGACCTGGTTCTGTCTTTATTATTCTGTTGAAATATCCTGTCTGTGTGTTTTACACCGGACCTGGTTCCGTCTTTATTATTCTGTTGGAATATCCTGTATGTGTGTTTTACACCGGACCTGGTTCCGTCTTTATTATTTTGTTGGAATATCTTGTCTGTGTGTTTTACACCGGACCTGGTTCCGTCTTTATTATTTTGTTGGAATAACCTGTCTATGCGAAGTACCACATGCATGGTGATTTCTGTTGTTATTCCATTATTTATTATTCTGTTGGAACATCCTGTCGGTGTGAATTTCGCCTGACATGGTTCCGTTATTATTATTCTGTTGGAATAATCTGTCTATGCGAAGTACCGCATGCATGGTGATTTCTTTTGCTATTCCATTCTTTATTATACTCAGTTGGTTAAAGTTTTGACTTCTATACTCCATGAAATTAGTGGAATATCCTTGATATTTGCGCTTCATCTATTATCTTTTCATGGAAATATTCTTTTGAGCATTCTTGAATTTTACTCTACAAAGAAGTATCATGTTGACAATTTGGACGTTATTGGTTCCTGGACAAATTAATTCGTGAACTTATTTTATTGAATTCTTATATCATTGTCATCATCCTCATGTTTATATTTTTTAAAAGTCATCTGTGACCTGTAGTGCATAGCTGGACTTGATATGATTATGACCAGGGATTATTCGGTGTAATCATGACCGTAATGTTATAAATGATGTGGTAAAAAGTCCTCATTGGCCCGTAATGCATTGATGGACAGTTTTTGGTATGATTATGGCTATGGATTATCTTTGGCCAAGGGTGCAAAGATGAATTATTTTATGGCATGATAAGGACCGTTGATGAAAACACGATTATCTTTGGCCCGTTGTGCATGGATAATTCGTGGTCGTGATACTAAAGTATATCCTTGGCCTGTAGTGCAGGGATGATTTAATGATGTGGATTATTTATTGAGCAGAGTCTCAGCGATAAAAGTGATGAAAAACTTTTTAAATCATAAAAGATAGTAGATTTTATTCTATACTTGACTCTTTTAATGGATTGCTTGTTTCGCTGCAATTAAACTTGATGTCTATTGTATTTTATCAGTTTAACATTGTTGAAGACTAATGATAATTTATTCTGCATTATCTTAGTCATAATATTTCTTACTGGGCTAGTTGATCTCACATTTTCTTTCACTGTTCTCTTCAGGAAATGAGATTGTAGCCGGGACTAGTTGGGGAATGGAGTGACGGTCCAGATGATAGTATTAGTAGTCCTCACTATTCTGTTAAATAGTGTGACAATAAATATAATGAGGACTTATTCTGAGAGTGAATATTGTCTAGAAGACAATATTTGTATTAAAATTCACAGCTCTCTTGTTGTATAATTAAGATTGTATTTATATTCTGTACCATGTATTTGGCGTATTTTATTTTACGCACGAGTATTGAGTTGTTCAGAGTTGGTTAACAAAATGTATCATGTATGAAATAAGGTTTGATTGAGATTCGTTTAGCTAAGAAGTCGAGCACGATCTCGAATCGATCCTGAACAGTTTGAACTTTTCGAGCAAATATGATCTGAGTATCAATAGAAAATTACGATTTGAAGATGTTTGAGTAATTTATCAAATTTTAAATTTTGCTCATATTTGAATCATTTATATTTCGAGTTGAGCTCGAATCGAACTTTAAGTCGAGCGAGTACGAATCAAGCTCGAATTGTTTTGATTCATTTTACACCCTTAATCGCGAGTGCTTTGACCCTTTTGGATTGGTGAGGCTTTGGTTGAGTCGGAACCCTAAAATGTCATGACTGAAGGTATTATAGTTAGGAGTGACGTAATACTGATTTGACTTTGTGTCCCTACCTTCGGACCTCTCTGCATTGTGGGATAATACCATCCCTCCAAACAAGATCTTAAATCATTAGCCCAATATATAATATTTTTTTTGGATTATCTTATCTCGACAGGTTCATTTTTGACCATGACCGAAGGTATTATAGTTAATAACTTAATTCTTTAAATACATAATTTTTTTTTTCAATTTCTTTCTGTGAATGGGGTGTTGAACATTTTTTGTGTACTAGCCAGGTTTCTCGACTTTTGCAGTATGGGTCTACTTTGGAGAACTTTTATGATCAATTTGTGGCATAATCCAATTCTGGATTTAATTAATAGAATTTATTTTGCTGATCAAAAAGAGAAATAAGAACATGCCATTTACTTGTATGAGCTGTCCAAATAAACTGTTAATTTTACTATTTTAGATAACTTGGAATCGAGATCAGTTTATAATATATATTCCTCAAGTAACTACCATATTGTAATGTGCTCGTGTCTATGAGAAGTAACCTATACCCTCCAATCAAATTGTTGATTCCAAAGTTGTTACTAGAAGCAAACCTAAACCATCAAGTTAGGTGGTTTGTGGTTGGTAATTACTCCCTCTGTTCCTAAAAAATTATCGTTTAAGGTTAATGCAAACAGATTAAGAAATATAATTAATATCTAGCAAAAATACTATACTACCCTTGTTAATTGTCTCAACTACTTGGATTATAGCATTAAATTGAATAAGAATCATTGGGAAGGGAAGAAAACTTTAAATGGAAGAAAACTTTTAATAAGGGTAAAGTAAGGAAAAAATATCTAATGTGTATTGATAAACTCAAAACAACAATCTTTTTAGAACAAAAATTACTTCCTTAAACGACAATCTTTTAGGAACGGAGGGAGTAGTTGAATTATTTTCATCAACTTTAACAGTTTTAAGCCATGTATTTTTATTGTACGTTTCTACTTGACTTCGTGATTGATCTTTATGCGGCTTAACCCTCATATAAGCAGTCATAATGCAAAGATTTTAGTTATTACTAATTACTCTCTATTTCAAAAAAAAATCTCATCTATAGATTCTACAAAAATTAAGAATAATTTTTTGTTCCATATATGTTTACCCTAAAATAATAAATTTTTAATCTAATAGTCGTGACATAATAATAAAATTATGATGACAAAATTAAGGACATCGAGTCATTATATATTATTATAATAATTTTTATTTTTATTTTTTGTAACGAGGCTCTATTTGTGGAATAAAGAGAGTATTTTATTTATTTATTTTGATAAAGTGAAAAGTAATTTTCCATCCTGCATGTCTCAAGTTACCAAATTTCGAAATTTCCTGAATACTATGAATTATTATTGTGAAAAAGAGAGAAATATTTCTGAAGTATAATGATGTTTTCCTTCCGTATATGGAAAAGTAAAATACCAGCGAACCACATTATTAACTACATGGAAGGATGCCAAAAGGAAGATAACTAAAATCTACGAAAACTATTAATTAATAATGAAAGGAAGATAATATTTTTGTGTTGTTGGATAAGTATTCTCTTTGTAATCATGTTCATTAATTAATAATGAAAGGAAATGATATTTTCATAAGAAAATATCTATCTCAAATAATAGGAGAACAAATCGATCTTAATTAAAGGAATATTAAATTTGCACTTTTTGGTAAAGTATAAAACTTTTTAAAAATAGCAATTTTTATAATATAAAATAAACTCACTTAATATTGAAAAATATCCAATATGAATAGATTAAAACTTTTGAAGCACATCAATTTTAATTTTTCAAGCGTGAGCTTATCCATGTGTTACATTTGTGCGTGTAAATACACACAGACATACTCCCTCCATCCCATTATATTTGACGTTTTAGAGGGTTTTTTTTTCTTCAAAATATTTGACGTTTTACAAAATCAAGAATATTTTGCGTATTTGTTTCCTTTTCTACCCTTCCTTGTCCACCACCATTAATGACTATTTTCTCGGTTTTCAAAAAACAGTTCAAATTCTATTCTTTAATTAGGAGAGAAAATTAGGAGAGAGAATGTGAAATCAAGTTTGATGTTAATGAAGAATTAAATGAGATCAAAGTATTAATTAAGAGTAAAATAGTAAAACTACATCTATTCTTAATCTATGTGAAAATCTTTAAAGCGTCGGATATAATGAGATGGAGGGAGTATGTATTATTGTAGTTGTAGATAGAGATGGGAGTAATATATATATATATATATATATATATATATATATATATATATATATATATATATATATATATATATATATGTGTACAACAAATTAAGCTCAATTATTTAGAGGTAGTTTTATTGGACATATATAAGACATGCATATGCATGTGTAAATGTGTAATCATCCTTTTCAATAATGAAAGTCTCATCCAAATCATATTCATTAATTACTGCAAAGACATGTAGAAGAGGCTTCGGAAACTGAAGAAAGTAAGAAACATAATAGAACAACATCAGATTGACTGCATGCTTGTTCAATTGAGGAAATTAAAGACGCAGAATTTAAAGACGCAGAATTTGAAAGAGTTAAAAGGCTGCATGCTTTATATACTCAACAATGACCAAAAAGTATATCTCCACCTTGGCAGTTGGCCTGATCATATTTGTTCACTTTTTTATTTATTAAGCATCAATTTTGAAGATTAAAATTATGTAATAAAGTAGACCTTTATTCGGACAAAGCTCTTATTTCCGAAGACATTTATACATACTTATAGGAAAATTGTAAAAGACATTTACATATAACTATATTATCTTATTCTGTTTTTTTTAATTACACTAAAATAATTGCATGACTAAAAACTTTTCTTTGGAATTATTCTCATATTAATGAGTATATACTAAAACAAATAAATATATTTTGTATAGTATCCTCATGCATGCACATGGATGCATTCCCTTACATAGAATTATTTTGTATGATTGAATGCATGGTCATAGTTTTGTCCAAACTGTTGATTTTTTTTAAGTAATCATATCAGTTTTGTCCAAACTATTGATTGTTTTTTTTGCAAGTCATTATAGCAAACAAAAGGGGTATTGTTGATTTATTTAAGTCATCATATTAGTTTTGCCCAAATTATTGATTTTTTTTTCAAGTCATTATATCAAACAAACGGGGTTCTAAACATGATTAGATAGGTGACTATTAATATCAAGAAGCTTGGTGCCTATGGGTCGACATGTGTTATTTTTAATAGTACTCTAAAACTATAGGAAAAAAGTGCACAACAGTTTCTGGGGAAAAATTATCAGTTGAGAGAGTGAGATGCGGTTGGTCCGCATGCGGACAACTTTTAACGACGGACAAAACCGTCGCTAAATCTGTCGCCATAAAGTCTAAACCATTGCGATAACTCAAAACCGTCGTTATAGTCCGGCTCAGCCCCTATTGGTGATGGGTTTAATTATGGTTTTATCCGTCGCTAAAGGTGGTCCGCATACGGACCACCCGCATAGGAAGCGGAATATATATATATATATATATGAGGCCGGATCCTGTCCGGACTCCCGGACAGGTTTAAAATCCTGACCTTTTTTTTTTTTGCTTTTTTTTTGAAACAACTAAAAAAAATTATAGAATTGGAATTTTTACATAATATAGTGTTTTGGGCTTGATTTGGATGCCTATAACAAAACATGTCTGTACAGTCTGGGCAGACTGTACATACATTGGTTGGTGTAGATATTAAAAATACACCCAAAACACTGTATTATGGAAAATTTTCAGTCCAGGATGTTGATCAAGTCCAGGAGTCCGGACCTGATCAGTTTTATATATATATATATATATGTGTGTGTGTGTGTGTGTGTGTGTGTAGAGGATTAACTTAACATATTTTTTAAACTCAAAATTTATATAGATTCCTTTAGTTTGAATTAATTGACTCAATAATGATAATTATTGTAAATTATTTTAAAAATAATACTAATTTATTTTTGATGCAGAATGGTCCGAGACCAAAGAAACCGAACTATTGAATGATATGTTAATTGCTTTGAAATATCATGAACGAAAGGATTGTCAGAAAAGACGTAATCACCTTCGGCGTTAATCCATTCAGCTTCGGTAACATTTCCACCTTTGGCTTTGAGAAATAAAGCTTCGGGTTCAATCAGCTCCACCTTTCAGCTTCGATAAAAGAAGAGTGTCTTCGAAACCAGCAGATTACTAGTTAAATCTTTTAATTTTAATTTAAATAAATAACTATTATTAGTTGTTAGCTTGTTATTTGTTTCCGTAAAATTAGGAAGTTTGTTAGAATCTTTCTCAACTCCCTAGAAATATCGTATTCCCATATCCCTAAGAATATTCTAGAGTGACTTGGGCATAAAGTTTTGTCATCTATATATAAACTCGGCTTGTGGGTTTAGAGATATGAATTTTTGATATAAAACTTATCCATTAGAGAAATTTCTCTGTTTCTGGTGAATCTATTGCTTCTTTACCTGAAAAATCCATTGATTACCAACCCACAGGCTAATCATTAACCTGTCCGGCATCAGTTTGGTATCAAAGCTCAAAACATCTTTCTGGGAATATTCCATCGATTTTAATGGCTGGTGGTCGTGGTCGTGGTCGTAAAGGGCAGATTCCGGCTGAGGAAGCTCCACACCATGATCAAAATATCCAGGACATGATGATTGAAGATTTACAGAGGCAGGTTGTAGAGCTCACCTAGAGGTGCACAACAGGCCGGCCTGGCCTGGCCTGGCCTGGGCCTGCCAGGCCTTGGGCTTTGACCAGGCCAGGCCAGGCCGTTGACTTTTGGCCTTCAGGCCAGGCCAGGCCAGGCCTTGGTCTCTGGGCTGTGGCCTGGCTAGGCCTGCAGGCCAGGCCAGGCCAGGCCCAGACCAGGCCAGGCCAGACCAGGCCCAAAGCCTTGGCTGGTCTGGTCCTTTTTTTTAATGTTACATATTTAATATTAAAAATATAAATAATAAAATATAAATTAATAAATTTTGTAAAAATGATGCAAGATTTTTGAGATTTATTTTATTTTAACATTCTACTACACCAATATAAATTGAATGATTAGAACAAAAATAAATATATTCATCTTAAATTACAAAAAAAATGTAATTTAGATGTAACTTGAATATAAAACAAATTGATTTCTTAAATATATGTCTAATTGTCTACTATGCACTTCGTAGAAAATATTGTAGATTACTTAAATACTGTAGATTACACTTTTATTTTTTGAATATAAAGTTAGTTTTGATTTTATTTTCTTATAGTCCGTACTAGGATCGGTTGGACATATATTTTGTAAAGTTTAAACACACATACATCTTTTCATTTATGATCATTAAACTCTTACATGGTTATATCTCAAGAATTAATTCCAGTTAGTTTTCAAATTACTTTATGAAATTTTTATTTAAATTAGTACAACAGAATACCTAAAACATAACCAAAATCATAAATTCCCCCAAGAATTTAGCATATCCAAATTAATGAAGAACTTGAGTATTTACAAGAAACAACCTTATTATTAATATTTAATATTAAAAATTAGTTTATTGATGTATTAATTAATGTTAATATTTAACATTAAAGTAACAAAGAATATTACTAAAATTTTATTGTTAAATATTAGTACTTTAGTATTTACAATAAATTAACTTATTATTAATATTTAATCAACTAAGTAACTAACTTATTATTAATATTAAATATACTAACTAGTTATATTCATTGAATATGTATAGTAATTAAATATGTATAGTAATCAACTAAGTAACTAACTTATTATTAATATTAAATATACTAACTAGTTATGTATCAACAAGAAATCATGAATAAATAATTAAAATTTTAAATTTTATTGATGTATTAATTAAAACTAATGTATTATATTTATAAATTACAACAATGAATAAGTAAAAATTTATACTTTATTGATGAATAATTATAAATTTAAAGTTCAAAAATTACAAATAATTAGATAAAAAATCTTGTAAGGTCTCAGGCCAGGCCAGGCCTTATGTCAGGCCAGGCCAGGCCAGGCCAGGCCTCATGCCAGGCCAGGCCAGGCCAGGCCTTGCCAGGCCAGGCCAGACCCCAGGCCAGGCCCAAGGCCAGGCCAGGCCAGACTTTTTTGCAGGCCAGGCCAGGCCAGATTTTTATAAAAAAAAAGTGGCCTTTTCAAGCCTTCCGGGCCAGGCCTGACCGGGCCAGGCCTTGACCAGACCGGGCTTTGACCAGGCCGGGCCCAGGCCGGACCTAGGCCAGGCCGCGGGCCTCAGGCCTTTTGTGCACCTCTAAGCTCACCTAGCGCCTAACAGCGCAAAATCTGGGGCGTCGTGGACAGTTTTCGGAGGAGGAAGTCCCACATCCCGAACACGATGAAGAATCCTATGATCAAGCATCAAAAACCCCTACCACCATAGGAGGCAACCATGGGAGCGATGTTGCCATGAGGACCATCGCCGTAATCCGGGTTTCAGAATTGAGCTACCAGAATTCTCTGGTACCCTACACGCAGAAGGATTCATCGATTGGATGAACGAAGTAGAGCGTGTCTTTGATTATACGGAAGTATCCGATGATGTTAAGGTGAAATTGGTTTCCATAAAATTAAAAGGTCGAGCATCTTCTTGGTGGGAACAAATGAGGCGCTCGAGAGAGAGACAAGGAAAATCTAAAATTATCAAGTGGGAGAAGATGAAGAAGAAGCTGCAGAGTCACTTTCTTCCTTTTGGTTACACTCAGTCTCTATTTAAGAGGTTACATATGTTAAGACAAGGTACCCGATCCGTGGATGACTATACTGAGGAATTTTACCAATTGATAGCAAGGAATGATCTGTCATAAACTAAAGATCAACTGGTGGCGCGATACTTAGGAGGATTAAAACAGCAGTTGCAAAATGTCCTCGGTCTCCATTCATTTTGGACTGTTTCTGAAGTGTATCAGCAAGCTTGGGAAGAAGAGCAACAGCAGAACAACAAAATAATATCGAGGAGGAATCCCCTCAACAAACCGAACCCAATCCCAAAGTCTCGAACTACACCTCAACCTCCGGGTATTTTAAACCCCATCATCAAATGCTTTAGGTGTGGAGAACCAGGTCACAAATGTGAGAACCCAGATTTTATGAATAAATAATTAATTTTCTCGAAATAATTTTTTTTAATATTATGGTGTGAATTTGAGATAATATTATAGTTGTGGGTAGTATTTATAAATTTTGCAAAGAATGCAAGTTGTCATATTATATTTGATTGGTTAGGAAATATTCTTTTTATGGGGAAATATATGTACTACGGTACAATCATTGGTGGACCCCACAACGGAATTATTGTCGGATTGAGAAAACGACAAAAATATTTTATTGAAAATAACGACGGAAGTTTTACCGTTGATACTATTGAACTACTCGATAATAAAAGTACAGGAATACGTGTTGTTGCATAGTAGCATACGGTATTGATTATTGATATTTATGTGAGAAGTCACTCAGTTTGATTCAATTATTGTTGATTAATAATATGAATTATTATAACGATAATGACGTTTTGTTTTATTCGTATTATTAACGTAATAAAACAGAAACATCTTTTTATATAAAACAGAATACTTTATTAAAGTTATTCTATAAATAGAATATATTATATTTTATTATGCATAGTGTTGTATAGTATTTTGCATAGTGTTGTATAGTGTTTACATAGTAAAAATCTTTTTATATAAATAGAATATATTATATTTTATTTAAAAAAATTTTCTTTAAATATGAACCGTCAGATTAAAGTAAATCAATCTGGACCGTTCATGGATTAGTTACTATGCATTCCATTTTCTTATAAATAGAAGCTCATTCCTTCATTATTTTCTTACGAATTCACTGAACTCTAGAGAGAGAAACTATAGAGAGAGACTATAGAGATATAGAAGAAAAGTTTTCTGCTACTTCACTACTCTTATATCCAGTTCTTTTACGGTAAGGGGTGTTATTCTTTCTTCTTGAAGAGAACTTCTATTATTCCATTCTTTATTATTCTGTTGGAATAACCTGTAAAAGTGGCATACCCTATGCATGACCTGTATACGTGGCATACCCTATACTAGATGAAATCCTTATGTTATTCCATTCTTATTTATTCTGTTGGAATAACCTGTATACACGGAATACCCTATACTTGGTGACATTCTTTTATTATTTTGATATTGAGGTGGACTTTATATGTCTGAGCAGGTAAAGGTGTCAGTTATAGTGGTGGGTTGTAAGCTGGATTTGAGGGATGACCAACACTCAGTTAGTTTGGAGCAGGTGATGTCACCTTTAATGCAACAGTTTCAGGTAATTGAAACGTGTATCGAATGTTCGGCACTTAACCATAATCAGGTACAACTGAATTGCTTTTGTTTCAATGGGAATAAACATCTGATTAACTTTAATACTTTGTTGGGAACGAGAATGGGAATATTCAGGTACAGATGAAATGTAGGCATTCTGTTCATTCTTCCTTGCATGAAGTTTCATCACTGGATTTTGGTGCAAGCGAAGCCAACTGCTCGATAATACTTTAGTAGTTTCTTGTGTGTCATATTCTTTATAACTGCTAGGAGAACATGATTTTTAATTTTAGAAGGCAAATTTTTGATGCTGTGAAAAGTTGGTCGTAATAAATTTTGAGTTGGGTGAATTTTGGTTATTTGATTGCATTTATTTAGTGAAAAGTTATGGGGTCTTTGTTTTTCTAAAGTCTATTATTGTTTTGTTTCCTGATGAGTTATTTTCACAAAGCTGTTTTGTAAGCGAGATTCTGTGATATTTTCACAAATCTGTCTTGTGAGTTCTCTATACTAGTTTAGGATCATAGTCTGTTGCTAAAAGAGGTTTTTATTTTCTTTTCTTTTTTAATCTAAGTTCATCAGTTTCATCTTTTCTTATTCCCCGTCTTATTGAAATTAAATTTTGGTGTTTCTATTGCAGCATGAAGTTTACATGCTCAACCTTGATTTTCTCGAAGAAAATGATGACGAAGTAGATCTAACATGTCACACTTTATTCCTTCTAGTTCATTGTTATTCTTTTAGTTTTCTTATGTTAGTTAATAAATTTTGTAGGTATTATGGTCCTTGTGAGACTAAGATAAAATAACAAATTTTGTAGTTATTGTGACTCGAGTATTATGATCTATTTATATGAGAATTTTTGATTTTATTAGATCTTTATGCATTAGCTTATCAATTAGTCTGAAAAAAGTATGGCAATATTTATATTTATTTGAAAAATAAATTTAATATTTCTTATAGAGATTAATAATAATAATAAATATGAAATAAATGATTTAAAAATTAATTATAATTTTCAATGAATTTTGATTATTTAGCAATTATTTTTTTTTTAAAATTTATAATTTGTGAATGAATTTTTCTCTCACTAATTTAAAGAAAGATTCTCAATTTATAATTAGTGAAGGAAAATATTCTCTCGTTAAATAAATTTGTTCCTCACAATATATTATTTGTGATGGAATCAAGTTATTCACTAATTTCAAATAGTCCTTCTTAAAATATTATTTGTGAAGGAAACCAATCTTTCACTAAATAACAATATTCCATGACTAAATACAATTTGTGAAGGAACAAGTTATTCACAATATATCCTTCACAAAAAACATTTAGTTACTACTTAGCGAAGGATACCCAATTGCGAGGAGGTCTAATGCGAGCACTCGTGTGAAGGAAATATTCTTTCGCAATAAATTACTTATGAGTGATATAGGGCCTCCGGTGAAGGATTTGTCCTCACTAGAGACCATTTTTGGTGTAGTGACTTACGGTAAACAAAACGCATACTTTTTGAATTTATCGGTCAAAAATACCGACTAAGCCTGTAATCACATATGAAATCCCTAAAAGGAGTTAATATTCAGTAGTTCAGTCGTGTGGCCCTAAATTAACAAAATATCTAAATCAATTGTGACCTAGAGCTCACGATTTGAAGTTCTCCTGGTGCGACAAGGAGTGAATGATGTTATAGAATATAAGTAAGTACTTCTCAAATCACTTTGGCTGTAAAGTGGAGTGATATGTACTAAAATTTGTATTTTTTGATTTATGGGTCATTTTGTAGTTTAATGTGTTTTTTTTGTTGTAAAGTGTGGACATCATTAATTAGTTTTTTTGTCTATAAATCTGATTAGTGGACCCTTTTGATTTCATAAATAATATTTTATGTATTTTTCATTTGATAAATAATACTTTTTGTATTTTTCATTATTTATTATTTTTATGGATTTTTGTTGTAGCTGCTGTTGTTTACTTTGTGTATTTGGGGCTTTGTAGACAATAAAAAATAGACTAAAATCCACTTTGGACCCCAAACTTTGCACTCAAAATCGATTTGCACCCTAAACTAAATTTTAGGGTGCATTTAACCTAAAATTTAGTTTAAAGTTTAAACAGTAAAAGTCTCTCTTCTACTGTTAACTTTACACACGTCAAATTATAACAACCAATGAGGAGTATGATCATTTTGTGGGACTCAAATCCCAGAAGTTTCTTATTATAGTGGTCTATCTATTTTAACATCATTGTCATGCTTTATTTAATCATATTAAATACTAGTAATTGTTCGTGCCTAAATGTACGATATAACAAAAAATTAGATTAAAATTCGAAAATACTACATTATCTAAAAAAATTTTGCAACCTAAAATAACATACAATCAGATATAACAATTATCATAATTCATCAAACCTCCACAATAATTAATTTTCTTTAAAAATAGATATCCAAAAAAATCTAAACCTGTTTACAAAACTTAAAAATCGTCAATAATAATTTTTATAATTCACCACACCACCATAATAACAATTATAATAACATAATAACAATTATTATTATTATTATTATTATTATTATTATTATTATTATTATTATTATTACTATTACTATTATAGTTATAATAATTATTATTATTATTATTATTACTATTATAATAATAATAATTATTGTTATTAATATTAATATTATTATAATTACTATAATTATTTTATTATTATTACTATTAAAATTATTACTATAATTATTATTATTATTACTATTATAATTATAATTATTATTAGTGTTATTATTATTTTTATAACTATTATTATTATTATTATTATTATTATCATTATTGTTATTATTATTGTTATTTGATTTGGACGAAAAATTTTAGTGTGAGATGAAATGTGAGTATTTAGATTAAGTTAGAAGAATTGAGATTCAAAATGAGTTCTGTTTTATTATATAAATATTATAATTATTTTTATAATAATAATAATAATAATTATTATTAGTACTATAATAATAATAATAATAATAATAATAATAATTATTATTATTATTTGTTTGTGTGTGTGAAGAAGAGAGGAGGGAGAAAGATTTTGTGTGTGAACATAAGAGAGAGGAGGGTGTATGAGTGAATTTGATTTGGGCGGGAAGAAATATGAGCCTTTAGATTAAGTTGGAAGAATTAAGTTAGAATGAATCTGAATTGTTCTTGTGCTTTGTCAAATAAAAGATTCAAAATAGATTCTGTTTTATTATATAGATTATTCCTTTCAAGTTGCGCGTGAAACATATTTTGCTGCAACACATGTTGACAAGGGAAGATAAGGGTTACCTCGTTCAACTTTCGGTAATGGTTCTAATCCCCTATTAAATTGTTAAAAAATTGAAAACCACATTAACATTTGTTAAAATTTCTTGAAGCTGTAACATAAAAATATGCAAATTCAGTACTTCTTGTTGCATTTGACGTTATAATAACAGTTGTATTTACTATTTTGGTCATCCAAAACTTTTTTGTGGGTCAGCGCTAGCTGTGAAATGTTTTCTAAAATAAATCAATTTCTTAAAATTCAGATCAAGAGATATTAACTGGTGCTTGGCTGTGTGGGAGAGACCTGAACTCAAATGAAATGAAATTTGCCTCGTTGATCAAGAATTCAAGATCAAACAACAATCCGACGAGAAAAAAAGGTTGACTGTTAGATTTTTTTTTTTTTTGGTTTATAAAATTTGAAAAGAATTTCAAAGTCAAGTTAATTAGTGTGCTTTATTGTCTTAGTATGTTTTATTATCAAATTAAATTCTATATTGTTTGAGTTACAAAATTGATTTCCTTCCATGACAAGTTAAATTCTATATATATTGCACTACAATTTTTTTCTTGAATCATCTGTTCTAAAACTCAAGAAAAAGAAATGGATTGTTCATATCACTTTCTCTATTTGAGTGCATATTAAAAAGGACGAAATTGTTGAATTCTGGAGGGTATCCGCTGTGACCTTTTGCACCGGTGATATATAATATCTGAGGGATAAAAATTATCCTTAAGGGTTCGCACCCCTCAATTCATTTGTGCGATATCTTCTTAACTTTCTTTTGATTTTTATAGTAGTTTTCTAATTATTTTTTACAATCTCAAGGATAAATATGGATTGTGCTATGTTAACCGTAAGGCTATTCCCGATATCACAAAAATTGCGAATTTTTATGATTCTAATTTTAAGAGATGACAAACTAAGATTTTATTAGTCTTAGATATTGCAAAGGTTGATTTTGTTCTTACAAAACCGAAAGAAGGTAATTGTTTTGTTTGTGGTAACCCTGAACATCATGATGTGCGCGCAATGCAGACATAGGAGACGAATGACAAACTTGTTCCACCAAATGCAAATTTGGTTGAGGCGGATGTTATTGTTGCTATCGTTTTTAGAGGTTAACATGTTGGCACATGACAATAATTGAGTGGTAGACTCTAGTGCAACCAAGCACATTTGTGGCATTAAAAATGTATTTTCCTTCTATATATACACCATTGGGAGAAGGAGAGGAACAAATTTACATGAGAGATTCTACTCCTTCACCAATTTTGAGAAAAGGAAAAGACCTTATTAGGCTTACCTCCGCAAAAATCTTCTCATTGACAAACGTGCTTCATGTGCCAAACATCCGTCGGAACCTAGTGTTTGTGTCTTTTCTAGGTAAGGTGGGAATACAAGTTATTTTTGAGTCAGATAAAATTTTAATAACTAAAAATGGGGTATTTATGGGGAAAATGGTACAATAATAATGGGTTATTTTTACTTGATGTTTCTAATGTCTTGAATGAAAATACCAGTTCTTCCACTTATTTGTTTGAGTGTAATTCTTTGTGGCATGCTAGACTAGGTCATTTTAATTACTCATATACTCCCTCCGTCCCAAATTATCTGCTGTTCTAGAGCTCTACACAGATACCAATATGTATGATAAAAATACTAAAATACCCTTTGTGCATTGGAATCTTAAAAAAAACAAATATTTAAGAGAGAGAGAGAAACAATGATTAATTGAAGAGAGAAAGAGAGAGAAAGCAGCTATTAATTGAAGAGAGAGAGATAAACAAGGATTCATTGAAGAGATAGAGAGAGAGGAGTAAATGTGGATGTTTAAAAAAGAGGAGAGGCATGAATGAGAGTAATGATTATCAATAATTAGGCTAAAGGGGCAAATTTGGAAAACAAAGAAAAAAAATGCATTGGAATCTTAAAAAAGCAGATATTATGGGACAATTTTTTTTTGCTAAAACAGCAAATAATTTGGGACGGAGGGAGTATTAAACAAATGAAAGAAATATGCATTAATTCTTAAAATTATCTCAATTTCCGAACATGATAAATGTCACACTTGTGTTGAAGCTAAAATAATCAAGAAATCATGTAAACCTGTGTTAGAAAGAGAATCAGAATTATTTAGTCTTATTTATTCAAACTTGGGAGGCTTGAAATCAATTATGACAAGAGGTGATAAAAAAATATTATGCGACTTTTATTGATGATTTTTAAAGGTATACTAAGGTTTATTTGCTTAAAAATAAAAATGAAGCATTTGATATTTTGTTAAATATAAAGCTGAAGTTGAAAATAATTTGAATAGAAAAATTAAAAGGCATAGATCTGATAGAGGTGGTGACTATGAAACTTTAAATATTTTTTTGTGAAGAACATGGTACTGTGCATGAAACTACACCTCCTTATTCACCATAATCTAATGGTTATTGAAAAAAAATGAAACTTTAAAAGAAATGGTGTAGTTTCTTATACTTTCATTTCATAAAATTGAATACACCCACGTTGTAAGACCCCAAATTTTATGAAATGAAAGTATTCAATTTTCTTATAATTATTATTCTACATAGTAAATGGTTAAATTGATAAAAGATTAAAGTTAAGGGTGATATGTGAATTTTTTTTGCAAAGTAAGCACGTTGTCATAAAATATTCGATTGGTCGGGGAATATTCGTTTTATCAGGGAATATTCGTACGATGACATAATCATTGGTGAATCCCATAACAGAATTACTGTCGGAGTTAGAAAACGACAGAAATAACTATTTATAAAAATAACGGTAAAAGTTTTACCGTTAAACTGTTGAAATACCAAGTGATAAAAGTACAGTAATGCGCATGAATGCATTGTAGGACACGATATTGTCTAATATCATTGATTATTGATGCTTACGTGAGAAGTCACTCAGTTTTATTTAATTATTGCCATAGTAATTGATGCATAGTATCTCTCATATTATTGATTCAATTATTGTCACAGTATCATATGCACAATATTTTATATTATTAAATCAATAATTGAGACGACAAAATTATTCATATTATTATTTGTATTATTGACGATGTCTAGAAAGTTCTGTCGAGGAAAGGGGGTTGGTCACCTAATTGTGCGCCAATAGGGAGAAATCCTTATCGGAAAGCCTCCTCTTTCCTGGGAATGATCTAGTTGTTAATATTGTGAGTTATAATATTAATGATGAATAAGTTCGTGTTGATTAAAGATAAGAATAATAATTGATGATTGAAAGATGTTTGTTCATTTAGTTTTCTTTAATTCTTCTGTGACCCAACTACCCTCGAAGGAGGTAATTCAATGATTGGTTGGTTTTGTTATTATTGACCAAACGGGTAATTAATCGGATAAATGAGAATTTAATTTTTATTAGTTCACATGCAAATAACTATTTGATCATATGCATGGAACTATTGGTTCACATGCATGTACTATTAGGGGAGGTTGTGCAAGATTGATAATACTTGAAGAACTAAATTAAAAATAGAGGTAAAGATTAATGTACTAAACTGTAATAATTCGAGCTCCTAAATGTGCAGTTATCAAAACTATATTTTTCTATAAATAGAAGCTCATTTCTTCTTTCATTCTCACTAATTCACTAAGACTCACAAGAGCAACTATAGAGAGAGAAACTATAAAGAGGAAGTAGAAGAGTATTCTTCTACTTTTCTATTGCAGTATCCAGTCTTCTACTAAGGTAAGGGGTATTATTTATTTCATATTCGTTTAAGATATTATTTTTCGTATTTGTAATTTTTTTTTATCTTCGTTCAATATTCGTAAGGGATATTATTTTTGTTCAATATTCGTAAGAAATAATATTTTAATTCATACTCTGTAGTATATAAGTAATATTATTTCGTTTCAGATTTCGAATTCTACACTCATTTTGTTAAGTATTGCTTCTACACTCCTTAAAATTAGTAGAATATGCTTGAAATTTGCGCTTCATCGAGTATCGTTTCACAAGAATATTTTTCTGAACATTCATGTTAAATTTTAATTTTTTCCTACTAGAGTACTATTTATGGGTACTATTCATACGTACGATACTATTCATGCGTACGATATTATTCATACGTACGATACTATTCATACGTATGACACTATTCACGAAGTACTATTCACCCAAAAAATTGATTTCTTTTCTGTCCAAATTATTTTTGATACGTGAATATTATTTTTGAATTTTACTCCCTAAAGCAGTATCATGTTGATAATTTGGAAATTTTAAAACTCTGAATAAATTTAAAGTCTTTAATATTTATCCTTGATCTCGTTTGATTGAATTCTTATATCATTGTATTCATCATCATGCTTATATTGTAATAAAAGTCATCTTTGGCCCGTAGTGCATAGATAGACTGTTGATTGGTATGATTATGACCAGGAATTATTCAGTATAATCATGACCTGTAATGTTACAAGTGATGTGGATTATTTATTGAGTTGAGTCTCATCGACAGTTGTTGGTATGATCATGACCATGGGTTCTCTTTGGCTAAGGGTGCAAAGATGAATTGTTGTTTGACATGATCATGACCATTAGTGATTACATGAATATCCTTGGCCCGTAGTGCATGGATAATTCGTGGACGTGATACTAATGAATATCATTGCATGGATAATTCAGTGATGTGGATTATTTATTAAGCTGAGTCTCAGTAATAAAATTGATGATAAACTTTTTAAATCATAGAAGATAGTAGATATCATGCTCTACTTGAATCTTCTAATGTATTGCTTGTCCCGCTGCAGTTAAACTTGTTATTTATTATATTCTATCAGTTTAACACTATTGAAGGCTAACGATAATTTATTTTGCATTATCTTAGTCATAATATTCTTTACTGGGCTAGTTGAGCTCACCCTTTTCTTTTATTTTTCTCTTCAGGAAATGAGAATATAACTGGGATGAGTCAGAGAATGGAGTGATGGTCCAGGATAAGTGGCTATAGTAGTACTCAATATTCTATAAAATAGTGTGATAATAATTGTAATGAGGACTCCATTGAGTTTGGATATTGTCTAGAAGACAATAGTCATGTCAAAACTCTCAGCTACGTTTGTTGTATTATAAAAATGAAGTTTGTATTTAAGTTCTGTACCATGTATATGGCGACTTAGAATGGGTGATGTATACCTATTTTTTTGGGGGGGTCACACACGTCATTAAAAATCAGCAACCGTGGGCAGTCGTAGAAAATGGTCGATGTTCGTTTTTAATCTTATCAGAATCAGACAGTCGAGCAGATCAGGAAACAGAGGAAAGAAAGATAAAGAAGAGGGAGAAAAGGGAAGAGAGGGAGGTTGTCGCCGCCGACCAAACAAATCTTTTGTCCGACTTCCGAACAGATCATTTACCTAAAAGTCTTCAATCCCTTATTGTTTTTTGTTTCTACTTCCAATTTGGAGCTTTAGAGTTCTTCTCAGGTCTAAATTAATTCATATATTGGTATTTCTAATCGTGTATGTAATTTTTTTTGTGTACAATTATGTTTAAACATTATTTTTGATCAAAAATATTACATTTTTCTGCTATTTAAAATACTTTGATTCGACATTTTAGCATAGAGTAAGATTGGAGAAGTATAAACGAGATTTGTACTCGATACAGAAAGAATGAGAGAATTTAAAGGCTATTAGGAATCCAGGTGGAAAATTGAATGTTATTCTAGTAAGCGTGTATTTTACGGACTTTGCACTGCATTGTATAGTTTATTTGTGTTCTACAATATTCAAAACCCTAATTTGAATTTTAAATAGGGATTTGAATATAAATACAATTATAATTGTATTTCAGTATGATAAGTATGTGCAGTGTGTGAGTAATGTTAATTTTTGATCAGTTATAGCATAACATTAAAAAACCCTAATGTTAAATTGATAAACCCTAATATGAAATTCAAATAGGAATTTAAATACTAATACAATTATAATTTAAATTGTATTTAACAATGACATGTCGTTATATTTATGTGATTAAGGATAAGTGTTATTGGTTGTAAGCCTAATTATGAAAACCCTAACGATTATTTAGAAACCCTAATTATTAAGTTAGAAACCCTAATTCTAGACTTGGAAACCCTAAACCCTAATCGATAACCCTAAAAACTAATTTATAAGTCCTAATGGTGATTAGCAAATCCTAATACTATTTAGCAAACCCTTGCATTTACTTTATGCAAGAGATCTATAACTATGCAAGTATCTTAACCCTTGTATTTACTTTATGCAATGGATCTTTGTAAGCAAGTTTCTGAACTATATTTTTATTGTGCAAGTTTCTTAACTCTAATCTTTGTATTCATGCAATGGCTCTATGATTCAACAATTTTTCCTAATTCATTCATATTCATGTGCAAGTTCTCGAATTCTATTCGTTCATTAATTATAATTATTTCATTAATGTCTTCATTTGATCTATATATGATCAAGATTTATTATGTTCTTTATGAACTAAGTTTAGTTATGCAAGTGTCCTTTCTTGGATAAATTGATGTATTTGAACAAGTTTTTATACATACTATTAAATTTCAGTATGTATACCTGAATAAAGGACTAAGCTATTTGACTCGACTAGATATAGTTTGAAATGTATCGTTGAACATGATTGTTTATGATAGAGTCGTTCAACTGAATTGTTTTGATTCAGACATCAGAGTGAGTATTGTGGGCCCAAGTGTAAAATTAGGGTTCACATGACCTAATTGAATTAAATGTGCAATTAGGGTTCCACGGCCTCATTAAATGTGCAAATTAGCGTTCGCATAACCTAATAGAATGAAAACAAAAAAGTCAGAAATAAATGTGCTAGACCCGGGAGATGCCTCCACGTGTCCCGAGGCAGAAGACTCGTGGAGGCGGCTCGATTTGGGAATTGATTGAGGGATTGGATTGGTGGCTAGAAGGACAGGGCAACATGGGCATTATTCTAATGACTAAAGGGAATTTTTGGAATTTTCCTGAAAGCATGTGCCTCGCACATGACATACTTTCCAGAAGACCCTATAATACCCTTTTCATTCCATTGGGGAGGGGACTTCTCTTTAGACTGAAGACTTGGACTCTCGGAAGATCAAAGGACCCTTTTTGGTGACTTAAAGGCTCGGAGATTCCACCTAAAATCACTAAAAGAGGTTTAGACATTCTCTCAAGAAAGAAGGACTCAAGAAGGCTCTTGGAATCCCTACTACCCTAACACGGTTCCGAAATTCTAGGGGTTCTGCCACGCGTCGTTGAAGTAATCGCCCACCTGTCGTTCTCCCCTCTTCAATCAACCAATCAATTCTGTGCTCTTTCTGGATTTCTCTCCTCCTCAACCAACACGAAAACCTAACCCTAGCAAGGCACGATTTCCTTGCACTACTAGAAATTTGACCTATAACGACGACCTATAGCGACGGTCGGGACGGAACCCTCGCTATAGGGTGTATATAGCGACAGTCATCGTCTGGCCGTCGGTATAGATGGTTTTTTTAAGAAAAAACCCTCCCATTTTCTCCCAAATCATTTCACTTTTCCCCCAAATCATTTTCCTCCTCTCCACCCAGGACCACGCCGAGATGGTGCTCTTGCCTCTCTTCTCTCACTCCCTACCTCCACAACCATCAAAAATGGCCGTCGCTACTAGCCCCTGGTTTCGATTCAAACCCTTGAATTTGACATGGCCACCGACAGTCCAGACCCATTCTTCAACAAGTAATTAACCTCGCTCCTGTACATCCAAAACCCCCAATTAATTCATCTTCTTCTGGTATGTGTGCGGTATTGTAAGATTAATCTTGTTCGTAGTTAGAAGTAGTCGGTATGCACATAGGCACATATGCTGATTGTTGATATTGCTGAATGAGTTATTATGGTCATATTACATAATATGAATGATTTTTTCTATTCTTCGTTTTGTCTGGTTCATATCTTTAGACTAAACCAAATTGAAATTATAAAGGTACTTAACCAGGATAGCTAAACCGTCATAAACTAAATTCGTTATTTAGGGAATTTACCATGTATTTGAAATTATGTTTGTTTAATATATTAATATGTCAGTACTTTGTTCCTGCAGAAAATGATAGGTATAAAGGTAACCTCATATTATATGATTCTCCTATCTAGGAGCTTGAATCTGTGTGTGCTATATAAATTTCTATATTAAGAGTTTCACTATTGTTTACTTATGACATGTTCTTAATATTGATTTGTCTAAGGATCTAGTTACTTTTTATTTGATAGTTCCTATTACTGGTTCTTCCAGCTCTAAAAATTTGTTCTGCTAGAATGTTGTTAAAAATGATAGCTTAATTTAATACTTGTGGGTTGTAGTCCATCATTTGTTCAACCGGTAACTTCTTGACTGAACATTCAAAAATAATAGCTCAAGTTTTGTTATTACTGTGGCCTCGAGGAGTGATTAATTCTTACAAATTACACAAGTAGTTTATCCGTGAAGTGCGCTTTCATTCTTGGATTTCTTTGGGGGAACTGGCACTTGGTTAGGTTTATATTTTTTTTTTCCATGAGTTTTTTTGTAGATATGTTTAGGGGTGCTTTTCCTCTTTAGGCATGGATTTTTTTGGGATGTGCAGGGCGTAGTTCTTTTTTTTTCTTTTTTATTTTATAAATTCTGCCCCCTTGATGGTGTGAATGAAAAGCACTTCTAAAAAAATAAAGTACACTAGTATCACTAGTAATATGTCATCATCGGTGGTACTACAGTTAGAAAAATGCCTTGGTTTATGTACTATATAGCAGTTTAGTTTAAGGTCATTTTGGTATGGTGTGATAGGGACAAACATAGATGATATTGATTTAGTCTCAAGGTTGTTCAAACAGTATCTTTAAATTCTTGTTTATTAATATCATGCTTGTATATGCATATTTTCCACTAGTTAGTATGAACTTGAGCGTGAAAAGCTTGCTATGGAACTGGAAGAGGAGAGGAAATCACACAGAGAACGAGCTCCAAGCATTAGGGAGCAACAGGTAAAACTTGTCTGTCTCAATAGTCTCGTCAATTTAACAGTATGATAGAAACTCTTGCCTGATAGAAGTAGAAATTTCTGCGAGATGAAACATTATTATTTCTTCAACTCCATCTATCCTTTTGTAGTGTTTCTTAAACTGGCTATGTTAGCTATCTTAATCAATTTTTGTTCTTCACTGTGATTGATTACTGCTGAACTGAATTTCCCTTATCACAACTAAATGTGGTTTCAAAACCTTATCATGTTCCATTTCTCCATGCTTCCATGTACCATGTAACCATTTGTCTCCATAATCAGAAATGAAATAGAACCACCAGGCTTTAAATTAAATCAGGTTGTTAGTTAAATTGACTCAGTTTGTAAACTTTTGAAAAGGGAAAATACATACAAATTTAAAGGTTTGGCCTTATAAATGACGCAGAGGGAACCAAGTTCCCACTGCATCAATATATTAAGTAAAAACACTATATATATTTTCTCCAGTGCAGTTTGCTTGTTAAAAGCACTGAAGTCAAGATATTCATTTCCTTTCCACCATTTGACAGTTTTTGACTCGTGAAAAAATAGACCAATTAATTTAATCAAGCTTTCTATATTGTTTTTAATCTTTTGGGAACCAACATAATTGTCGTAAAGTTTTTCGTACTTTTATTTAACAATAAGAAATACAAGGCATATGTTTGTTTGATAAATGATTTTAATTTTCTATTTGTGAATAAGAGAATCTTTTTGGAACTTCTCAGAATGTGCTTAACTTAGTATGCTGTGATTGTTAATTATGACTAGCACACCTTTCCAAGTCCTTTACTGTGTAATTTGTTAATGCAAGTAAAGTAAGTACATCTCTTATCATTGATATTTCTATCAGATCGAGAGTTGGTCAGTTGAGAATTACGGAGAACAAGTACAGAGTCTTAAGAGACAATTGGAACTTGTTACAGAGGAAAGAGATGAACCCAAGGTTAGCATTAATGTTCTAATCAGTTCTCTTGTAATAATTCTAATCAATCTTTTAAATTTTTAATAAACTGTCAAAATGCCTAACATTACTTCAAATCCATCAATTAAAGATTCAAGTTACACTCAGAGTGCTGGATGATCTTTGTCTTTATGTTGCTGAATATATATTTTCAAAAATTATCAGTAGTTGCATTTTTATTCTTTTCCTTGCAAGTATATAGTTCATGCATGCAAAATAAAAATGTGAAAATAAAAGAAGGAGAACAAATCAAAGCAAGGATATATATATATATATATATATATATATATATATATATATATATATATATATATAAATATAAAATATAAAATATAAAATATTCTAAGTTACATTTTGCATTGTTCAAGAAGGCAAAATAACAAAGATGAAATAAATAGAGCAGAGAAAAGAATGAACTAATACTTCACACATGTAATTTGAATTGTATGGGATAGGGAGGACAAAAAGCTCTCCCAGTCCCTGTCCTATACAAAGGGACTAAATGGTACTATTTCTTTGGGCAATAGAGGGAGTATCTAAAATCAGTGAAGTTAATTTTTGATGTTAATGGAATTCTACAGAGACACCAAAAGGAACAAATGTTTGTTAACAATCGCTTAATGGAAGAGGTATCTGAACTTCAACAAGAGGCACTGCCAATCCGAGAAATACCTAGAAAGTTGTGCGAGTCTATGACAAATTGCAAAGATATATACAAGGATGTTGTGTCTACTTTTCAGGTGAAATATATGCATCGCGTTTGTTTCTCATTTCTCAACCTTACTGCCTATACAATTCATTTGTATAACATTTACAGTTTTAACTTATCTGATCCAAACAGAACTTTGTAGCTGATAAGAATTCCCCCACAGCAAAATTAGTCTCTACCACATGTGAGATTGGCACATGCCTTCTGTCAACTTTAGAAACCCATTTTTCAGTAGCTATGGATTGCCATGAAGCCTCCCAATGGAACAATCTCCCAATTCAAGAGATGGTCTTCTTCAAGCCTCCCAATGAAAATGAATCCCATCTTTTGATAGAAGAAAGAGATGGTCTTCTTCAAACTGTTTCTAGTTCATCTCAGAGACTTGCATTGGTTACTGACCAAAAAGAAAAGGTGTTGCAGGATTTGAACACTGAAATAAAGAGGAGGAAACATCTTGAAGAAGAGATCAAAGAGTTTAGTGCTGCTTTTCATGTCGACACAGATCACTCGTGTCTTTTCACAATGAATTCAAATCAAAAATTGAGAATTTGAAGGAACAAAATTCAATACCCAAATCTCTTGGTTATTGAAGGTTCGACGTATTTGCTTTAATGTTGATTTATTATCTTTAGTGTGTTGAGAATATTGAAGTTTGGTCGATGGTCTTAGTTTTGTACTGTAGTAAACATTTTTCTAATTTATACTTTACATTTTTATGCTATTTAAATTTAGGAGATACAGATGTTTTAGATGCCTTATACATACTAATTTAAATGATGTATATAATAACAGTTATAATAAATACTAATTTTAAATGATGTATATAATATTTTTTTTATATTTTATTTTATATTGTATTTGTGTTTGTTTAATAAATTTATATTATTAATTAATTTTTTTTAAATATAAAAAGGCTATAGCGACGGTCATCGACCGTAGCTATAGTGTTCTATAAAGCACATACCTATAGCGACGGTCGCCGAGCGTCGCTATAGACATCTATACACGATTTTGCCATGAACTATAGTTAGGGTCGGCGACCGTCGCTATAGGTCAAAAGACCGTCGCAATAGGCTTTACTGACTGGTTCTATGGTGACGGTCGGCGACCGTCGCTAAAACTTTTAGCAACGGTCTTTTGGCCTATAGCGACGGTCGTCGACCGTCGCTATAGGCTGATTTTCTAGTAGTGTTGCCCACACTTAATTGGCGACTCTGCTGGGAAGGTATAGAATTCGTGAAGGGTATGCCCACAACTCGAAGTGGGAGAACTACAGGAAGAGTTGCTTCACCAACAAATAGCATTACCTCACTGGATCCAGTTCCAAGGCAAGTAACTCAAGCATTCCAAGGCGCAAATCTAGATTTTGACCAACCACTTATTGAAGACACTTCGGAAGGGAGTTCAACATCACTATACATGGCCAATCAATAACAAACCAACGCAGGAAGGCAAGACAATGATGCAAGTGGAGAGCAAATGAATGTTGTGCAACTAGAGATGCTCAAAGCATTGAAGGAAGCACGGGAAGGACAAGGTATGATGATGGCCATGATGCTGGTGATGCAAAGGAAGCAAGAGGAGATGTGGAATTTCCTGCCAGCAATTGATGCATATCCCTACCTTCAAGGCCATGTTCCCAAATAGCTCGCAGGAAGAACAATCAGGAGTGGATGATAACAATAATGGCAGTAACAATAAAGAAAACCAGATTGTACTTCCATCAACGGAAAGTCAATCAGTTCCAATAATCAACTTGGAGGCCCAGAACAGTGGTGACGTGCCACAACCTAGGTTGAAAGCAAGCCAACCTAGACAAACATCATTCCAACTGCTCTCTCATCATTTTCACATGTGCAAATGCCAATCATTCCAAGCAATGTCCTAGCGAGGGAGCCAACAACTGCCACCAGTGCCAGCTGTGCACGATGCAAGTGTGCATCAACCAACCTCTTTACCTTACACACCACCGATACAACAATATATCACAACACCACAGAAAGTTTCACGCCACGAGCCAGTACATGACGAAGGATGATATGATCGACGTGATCAATCAACTTCGCAGGCAGACATCCCGAACCTCGGAGTTAGACTTTACTCCACCTTACCCAGCACACATTCAGAGGCAACCTTATCCAAAAGGGTATATTGAGCATCCCCTGCAGTTTCCAAAATATAACGGAGAGAAAGGAAATGCTAGGAAACATATTGTCAGGTTTGTAGAGTCAATGTCTCCGTGGCTCGGATATGCTGAAGTGAACAACCACAACTTGTTGATGCGGGAATTCAACAAGACTTTGACGGATAATGCCTTCAGTTGGTACTACAATTTGGAGAAGGGGTCAGTCCATGATTGGGATGACTTAAAATTATAATTTTTTAAGAAATTTTTTATATGCAAAAACAGGTGACTATTGTAGAGCTCATGAGGTTCAAGAAAAAGCCGAATGAGGAGCTATCAGATTATGTTGACAGGTTCAGGGCCCAAGCACAAAAGTGCGCAGAGCCAATTGAAGAAAAGAACTTAGTTAGCATATGCAACAATGGTGCTTTAGACGCCTTCAAGCCCCACCTCATTACCAAAGCTTGTGATTCATTTGCGACCCTCTCATCTTTTGCACAAGACTTGGGAGGAATCATGACATTACCCACCAACCATGAGATGGTTACATGGAAGGGAAAGAGGACAGCAGCTGTGGCTTTGGCGGATTCTCAGTCAAAACCACAAGGGGGCAAAAGAGAGAAGAATGAGAAATTTGAGCGAAGCAGAGAAAAGCATGGGGACAAGTATACCAGAATGCCAGTTCCGGAGGCTATCACATGCAGCGAGAAGGCATTCAGGAGCTTATATGAGCAATGGGTCGAGCACGGAGTGGTGAAACCTCCAAGGCCCCGGTTGGTTGTGACGGAAGAGAAGAAAAGAAGACCAGATTTCTGTGTATACCACCAATACGTGGGACACTCCACTATGGACTGTAACAGTCTGCGAAGGATATACCATGAGAAGCTGGCGGCCGGGGAGATTGAACTAGGAGAAGAAATGTGCAACACTATCACCTATGGTGCAGTCTCGGAAGTCAAGAACCCAAATACTGGCTCTACCATCGAAAGAACTCTGAACTACAGATGAATTAAAAATCCACCCAAGATGGTGGTCCACCAAAAATGGGGGTTTAAGTCCTCAAGAATATCCCTTCCAAGTAATTGGATGACCAAGGGAGGAGGCACAAGAATTGACGAATTAAAAAAAATTAAAATCCACCCAAGATGGTGGTCCACTCTAAATGGTGGTTAAGTCCTCGTAGACTGCACTTGTCAAAAAAAATTGGATGACCCAAGTGACAAGACACCTGATTTCAAGTCCTTGTAGACTGCACTTGCCAAGAAATTGGACGACCTAAGTGATGAGGCACCTAATTTCAAGTACTCGTAGACTGCACTTGCCAAGAAATTGGACGACCCAAGTGACGAGGCACCCAAGTGTTACACTTTATCATCAAAAGTGAATGGTGTTTGAGGCACCTGAGTATAAGCCCTCAACCCCAAAAGTTACACTTTATCTTTAAAAATGGCAAACGTTATGCTTTATTCGACAAAAGTAATAAAGTTGCATTTTATCTCTAAAAGTGGTGAACGTTATGCTTTCTTCGACAAAAGTAAGATTTATTATATGAAACGTTATGCTTTTCGTTAAAAGCAATTTGGTTATCAATAAATTTGTTAAACTTTCACTTATACTTGATTATTTCTTTTGATTTATAAAATAAAAAATAAAATAATAATAATAATAATAATAATAATAATAATAATAATAATAATAATAAAAAGTATAGATTCAAGTGTTAGTTTGCATGAAATATATGTACATGAATTTTCTGATATAGCAAATGGAAAAAACTACGAAAGTTCATGATCTAAAGGCCATGACATGTCGAATGGAAGAGAGGAATACCTAAAGCTTGGTCTTCGTGGCTATCAGATCTTCGGGACTATCAGGCCTTCGAGGCTATCAGGCCTTTGAGGCTATCAGGCCTTCGAGGCTATCAGACCTTAGAGGATATCATGCCTTCATGGACTTCTTGGTTCTTAATGACTTCTTGACTCTAAAGAAAAGAGAAATTTTAAGAGATGGTAAGAAAGATTAGATCGAAGATTTTCAAAATATCCTAGGAGAGCTCCTCTAAGGCTCACCCTTTTAGGGTTTGCTCCCCTAGAGGTTCCCTCTCCTAGGACTTTCATTTTTGAGGCTTGCAAAACATCAAGCCCCGCAAAGTGTTCAAACACTGGAATCAAGACTTCCACACTTACAATATTTTGTGCGCTTATCTCACCAAAGGCGTGACTCACGCGCAGGGGGAAAATGCTTACTGGTAGATTGGTAGATGACATAAACGTCCTCCAGAGTAGAGGTACATATTCCCCCAGGCAGTGACGAATGTGAAAGTAGAGGAGAACCATCGTGAGATCAATAAAGTAAGGGCGTGATGGTTCTATTGGATACATAGGTCTCTGTATAGTTGAACACAACAAAAGATGCCCGCACTCTTGAGTATATCCACGTAATCAGTGTTTCCAAGGATCTCATCAGTTCAATCTTGCTATCCTTGAAGGCGACCAGATGAATCAGACATGAAGCGAAGGGGAATAAAAGGGTATTCTTGTTTCTTTATGCATATGCGGGGAATGCGATAGGAATGGGGAAAGTCATCCCAACCTCCACAAGCCGCTGCATATAGAAACAAGCCTTTCTTCTCCGGTGGAGGAAGTGTTGTACGATCATAAGTCTAGACTCACTCTCAAAAGACGTCGGAAAGACTAAAAGAGGGGAGTCCTTCCCCAATCATTGAGAAACGGGGCCTCCTTGGTTGTTCCCAAGTCTGCAGAATGCTAAACATGGAGGGCCTGCAAGAAAAGAATATTCAGCATAAGGAATCTAAAGAGCAAGGAAATGAGGCATTTGAACTTGAAGTGCTCATCATGGAAAAGAGAAAAGTCTAAGATTTAAGCTTCAAAACACCTGAAAAGAAGGAAAAACAATGTCAGAAAGAGTTAGGAATCACAATTAGTTTTTGAAAGTTTTCAAAAAAAAACTTTAGATGATCAAAAGGCATCCTTCGGAGCCTTTTTTGGATTTATAATGGCCTACATTATGGCCATTGGAGATGAATTTTGTAGGGCTCGACGATATCTTCATTTTGATATATTATGGGCCCTAAAACTCTAGATGAGTCAAAAGTTATGATCAAAATAGTAACTACTCTTCCAAAAACTTCATTTTTTTTTCATTAAAACTTCATTTTTCCCATAGTGTTTGGCCATGTCGCCTTAGGCCACCTAGGGTTTGGCCATGTTGAATTCATAGGGCTCATTTCTAGCTTCGTTTTGATATATTATGGGCCCCAAGAATCCAAATGAGTCAAAAGTTCTGATCAAAATAGTAGCCGCTCCTCCAAAACATCATTTTTTTCATTTAAACTTCATTTTTCCCTTAGGGTTCGGGCATGTTTCCTTAGGCCACCTAGGGTTCCGCCTACATTAGCTTCGTAGGGCTCGTCGATATCTTCGTTTTGATATATTATGGGCCCCAAGACTCCAAATGAGTCAAAAGTTATGATCAAAATAGTAGTTGCTCCTCCTAAAACTTCATTTTTTTCATTTAAACTTCATTTTTCCCATAGGGTTCGGGCATGTTGCCTTAGGCCACCTACGGTTCGGCCATATTAGCTTCGTAGGGCTCGTCGATATCTTCGTGTTGATATATTATGGGCCCCTATACTCCAAATGAGTCAAAAGTTATGATCAAAATAGTAGTTGCTCCTCCAAAACTTCATTTCTTTCATTTAAACTTCATTTTTCCCATAGGGTTCGGCCATGTTGCCTTAGGCCACCTAGGGTTCGGCCATTTTGGCTTCGTAGGGCTTGTCGATATCTTTGTTTTGATATGTTATGGGCCCTAATACTCCAAATGAGTCAAAAGTTATGATCAAAATAGTAGTTGCTCCTCCAAAACTTCATTTTTTCATTCAAACTTCATTTTTCCATAGGGTTCGGCCATGTTGCCTTAGGCCACCTAGGGTTCGACCATGTTGGCTTTGTAGGGCTCCTCGCTAGCTTCGTTTTGATATATTATGGGCCCCAAAACTCCAAACGAGTCAAAAGTTATGATCAAAATAGTAACTGATCTTCCAAAACTCCATTTTTTTCATTTAAACTTCAATTTTCCCATAGGGTTTGGCCATGTTGGCTTCAACCCCCTAGGGTGATGCCATGTTGCCTTCGGCCCCCTAGTGTTCGGCCATGTTGACTTCGGCCACCTAGGGGTTGTTCCTTCATAACTCCTAGGTCCTGTTGCTCCACAAATCAACCGCTTGGAACGAGTGCTCCTTTGCCGCAAAAATTATAGCCTTTCTTTGATGAATTCCGAGGGAAAAAACCAAGATATGATCAAGGTGATGGGGCTCAGAAACAAAGAAAGGCTACAATTACCTGAAAAGACAAATAGATGAAGTAATCAAGAAGAATTCAAAGATAAAGAAGTTGGTTTGCTTTCTTTTATTCGGAACATAATTTCCGAACACGTGGCAAAAACATAACATAAATCAAGGCATACTACAAAAATAGCACATGGGTTCGTGGCTCCTAGTGATCATGAAGCAATCCTAATTGAAGTTTAAAATCCAACTATTGGACACATGCACACAAGCAGCTTTGATGGCTAGTAGCACCTAACAACTTTGATGGCTGTTAGTAGAATAACATGCATAGCTTCAATGAGTCTCTACTGCAATTCGGATGCATAGCTTCAATGGGTCTCTACTGCAATTTAGATGCAAGATATGTGGCCATGGATTATAAATATCGACTCTTTACTTCTCCAAAATAAAATAAGTAAAAAGTTTATTTTTCGAATAAAATAAAATAAGATTCCAGAATATTTTATTTTATTTCTAGAAAAAAAAATAAGATTTGATTTAATTTGATAATATATATATATATATATATATATATATATATATATATATATATAATCTTGTCAAGATCAAATAAAGAAAGATTTCATCTTATTTCCAAAATAAAATTAAGATTTGATCTTATTTCCAAAATAAAATTAAGATTTGATCCTATTTCCAAAATAAAATTTAGATTTGATTTTGTTTCCAAAATAAAATTAAGATTTTATTTTATTTTGTAAAAAGGAAAGATTTGGTTTATGGAAAGAAGGATTTTATTAAATTAAATTCTATTGGGTGATATTTGATTATGTTTTCTTGTTTCAATTTCCAGAAAAAATAAGGAAACAAATGTCCAAGCTATGGAAAGATTTTTCAGAAGATTTTTCAATATGTCCAAAGAAGAGCCTCGCTAGGTCTTGCCTTCCTAGGGTTTGGCTCCCTAGGGGTTCCCTCTTCTAGGACCATTGTCTTCAAGACCTGTAAAGTGAAGTCTCGCAAAATCGTTCAAAGGTTCGTAGTTTTCTTGCACGATCGTCTATTTGGAAATGCGACTCTCGTGCAGGAGGCAAATGTGGGCCCAAGTGTAAAATTAGGGTTCACATGAACTAATTGAATTAAATACAAAATTAGGGTTCCACGGCCTCATTAAATGTGCAAATTAGGGTTCGCATAACCTAATAGAATGAAGACAAAAAAGTCAGAAATAAATGTGCTAGACCTGGGAGAAGCCTCCACGTGTCCCGAGGCAGAAGACTCGTGGAGGCGGCTCGATTTGGGAATTGATTGAGGGATTGGATTGGTGGCTAGAAGGACAGGGCAACATGGGCATTAATTCTAATGACTAAAGGGCATTTCTGGAATTTTCCTGAAAGCATGTGCCTCGCACATGACTACTTTCCAGAAGACCCTATAAATACCCCTTCCATTCCTATTGGGGAGGGGACTTCTCTTCAGACTGAAGACTTGGACTCTCGGAAGATCAAATGACCCCTTTTGGTGACTTAAAGGCTCAGAGATTCCACTTAAAGCACTAAAAGGGGTTTAGATATTCTCTCAAGAACGAAGGACTCAAGAAGGCTCTTGGAATCCCTACTACCCTAACACGGTTCCGGGATTCTAGGGGTTCTGCCACGCGTCGTTGTATTAATCGTCCACCTGTCGTTCTCCCCTCTTCAATCAACCAATCAATTCTGTGCTCTTTGTGGATTTCTCTCCTCCTCAGCCAACACAAAACCCTAACCCTAGCAAGGCACAATTTCCTTGTCCACAAGTATGAACATTCGGCAATTGGAAAATTTTTATGCGCCAAAGGCGCTTATGATGAATGTATACGTCGTTCTAGCATGTAGTGTTGATCAATACAGGGCATAATGAGTTGATCACCCTCTGTGCCTTCAAGTCATGACGGTTTGTAGATGAATTTCAATACAAACCTTTTTAAAAATAGAAAATGAAAGTTCATGGTCTATTGACCGCTCAACATCTATAGTCAGTACGTAGTTTCAAAAATGTAAATGACTTGATATGATATCTAGTATTGTTTCAGTTTACTTCACAACTATTGATTCGTTGTAGAAGTATAGTTCAAAGAAAATATTTATTTCTTTCAGCTAATGTTTATTAATTGATATTACTTGCTGGGCAATCAAATGCTCATTTTTGCTATAAATTTAAATGTTTTCAATTAACTAAGCTTGATCGACCAGAAAGGTTCTAGCAAGGACAAAGGGAAGGGAAAACTGAAGGGATAAGTTGTAAAGTGTTAATTGTAATAACTGTAGCTATATATTATGATAATTTACTATTTATCATGTAATGAATTACTTAAAGGTTATCGAAACTGGGGAAGTAGACAATTTTGATATAATATTTTTAATTAATAAATATATTAAGTAGTTTGAATGAATTTTATCGTGGAGTAAGTACGAGTTTCAAATACCCAAAAAAGAGGTAGTTAGTTTAATTGTTTTATTTTATTTTTCCCAGTGCAGTACTCGTAGCCTCAAAACATCAGGAAAAAAGAAGAAGAAGGTAATACCTTTTGGAAAAATCTATGGCGTTCGAAATTTTAAATCCAGATTGCTTGGAAAGAATCACAATGTTCAGCAGTGTTGTATTGTACAATACTTTGATGTATTTCCCAGTAATCCAGATTTAAAATTTTGGTCCTTAAGCATTACTCATACTTTCTTACAGACCCATATTTACAAATATTTAGTTTTGTATAGATGACAATTATGCACTAATTTTAATATATATACTCCATCCATTCCAAAATTTATACTTTCCATCCATTAAAGGAAAATTATGACTAGCATCATATACTTTCTTTAAACAACAATAAGCTATGTTTATTCCTTTCTTCCTCTATGCAAAAGACTCTTGACCCTTTTGATGTCCCCTCATTCCCAAGCAACCTAGTAACACTTTTCCTAATATACATTCAAATTTGTATAAAGTACCAAAATTCTCAAATATCTCTATTCATACCATAACCAAAAAATCACCTTCTAATTCTATTTCTTACCTGAAAAATGACTACTAGAGATCACATACCAATTAGCACCACCCCGGACAACCGCCAGTTAAAGCGGCACCACACCGCCCGGTACTATGTCCACCGGGTGCAGGAAAGTCTAACCACAAGGATCTCAAAATTTATTTGTACCATTTTTCTTGGCATTTTATTTTTTTTAGGCATTATTGTATTTATTGTATATCTAAGTTTACGCCCACACCGGCCCAGGTTCTTCATCAATGAGTTCTCTATTCCGGCCTTGGCCCAGCCTAATGGGTTCGAGAATGCTGAACTGACCTACAATGTAACGGCCCGTAATTCAAACAATAATATTGGTATTTATTATGATGACATGCAGGTAACTGCTTTGTATGATGATCAAAAAATTGGTGGCCAGCCAGTATTATTTCCCTTTTATCAAGAGCCAAAAAATTCTACGGTGATTTTTGGTACGTTGAGTGGGACCACATTGACGGTGAATAATGGGCGTTGGATGCAATTCTTGGCTGATCGGACGCGAGGGAAGGTGATCTTTCGATTTGAAATAACCTCAACCATCCGATTTAAGATCTCCAAGTGGGATAGCAAGTGGCACAAGTTGCATGCGAATTGTGAAGCAGGCGTAGGAGCGGATGGCTTGATGATGGCAAGTTATAAAGAGCAGAGATGTCGCACTTATTTTACCTAATTGTGCTATATATGTCGAGTTGGCATTGTGTTATATGTGTTGAGTTAGCACTGTTATATATGTCGACTCGGCACTATAAGCCGACTAGACATGAATAACACATTTTAATTATTGTCTAGTTAGTAGACAATTAGCTCTGCATATAAATAATTTTCCGTATTGTAATATTGTGAATGCACTATAGTTTTTTCCCCTTGTTTACTTACTTCTTTGGTTTTAGTTTGCTTATGGGATTGAATTGAATTTGAAAAGGGGGTCATTTGTTGGGTTTATTGGTTAAGATTGATTAATGATAGACTCATTTCAACACAATTATTGGCAACAATTCAATGCTTAAGTTATTTCTTGTAAAATTTAAAGCTAATTTAAATAGAGAATAAAGAAACACAACTAAGCTTTTATATGTCTATTCCGTTTGGTACAAAATAAAATTTTTTCTCCAATTTGTAGAGAGTGACATCACAATCAACGCTTCGATACGAGTCGGATACAAGTGCTGATTCATGCCACGTTACTTAGCATGGCGATATACTAGATATAGTAACCTGACTTATGGAAGGATCTGTGCATGAAGACCGATGAATATGACGAAAAAACTTTCCCACAGAAAATGCAAGTTTGTTTGGTTTAGGGAGATCTAATGACTCACTTTCTAACAAAATTACCGGATGACATTGTTGGTCTATCAGCTGGATCTTCTTGGACACATAAAAGGCCAATCTGTATGAATCTTACAACTTCTGCCGTGGAGTCAACATGGATCCACAAATTCCAATTCTTTCCCTTCATTCCACAGCCGCCATGCCTGTCAATTCACATTTTACAATATAAACATTTCCAAGGAGATAAAGTTTAATTTATGTATTTTTAGCAATCCATGTATCTGAATTTCTTAGAACATCAGATTAATCTGGGGGGGGGGGGGAGAGAAGTATAAAAACTTACATAACAAGGAGGGTTTGAGCTTGTTCTGTGAGGACTCAGTGGCGAAACCAGAACATTTATAGCAGAGGGTCAAAATATATCAGTAAAAAAATTATTTATTAACGCTTGGAGTGCTTCTTTCGAATTCATTTTGTCCAATTATAATATTTCACAACATCATATTCCAATCATCGTCAACTTTTGAGTTGTAAGTCTAATGACTTTAAATACACACACACACACACACACACACACATATATATATATATATATTAATTTTTTTTCGAACTATGAGACTATTAATCAGACTTTGAAATTTTTAATCAACTGATTATCTATTTTTATAGATAAATTACAAATTATAATATTATATATTCAAAACCTTATATTGTGCTTCATGGGATTAATTAGCTTGAAAGAATGAATTTCAGCAACAAAAACTAAAAAAAAATAGAAGACATATTTAATAATCTTGATAGGATAGAACTATGGTAAACTTATGGTCACTATAGTAGGATTCAAAAAAAGTTATTTTATTTCTTTAGCTTTTTATTTTTAATTAGTTTTCAGAGAGAATTGTTACCACTTTTTTTTGCCTCTCTTTGATGATAAAGTAAAAAATAAAAAGCAAAGAGAAAAAGAAATACATAAAAAAAAGAAGGAAAAGGAAATCAAATAACCCCAGAAAATTCCAGGGTGGGGGGTCATATGACCCCCCTAGACCCTTCCTGGTTCCGCCCATGAACAGGCTGATCACCCTCCGTGCCAGTAAGTCAGCAGGTTTCCAGATGAATTTTTGTACAAACCTTTCCAAACTTAAAAATAAAATTTCATGGTCTAGTGGTTACTCAACATTTATAGTCAATACATAGTTTCAAATATGTAAACGATTTAACATGTTATTCAGAATTGTTTTAGTTTACTTCACAACTATTGATTCGCTGTAGAAATATACCTCAATGAAAATATTTATTTCTTTCAGCTGATGTTTATTAAATGTTATTACTTACTGAGAAATTGAATGCTCATTCTTGCTTTAAAATTAAATATTTTCAGCAAAACGAGATCGAACAGAAGGTTCCGACAAAGACAAGGGAAAGAGGCTGAATGAGTAGTTGGATAACGTTATTTGTGATAACCATAGTTTGGTATTGTGATAATATATTATCTATCGTATAATAATGAACTTAAAGGTTGTGGTGTAATTCAGTAAATACACACACCTAGAGGGCCGGTGAATAGGTGTTTACACTTAAAGTGATAGATAGTGACAACTTTTTGTAAAATTCTGCTACAGGATCAATTCAGACAGCTTGTACCTGTCTGTTTTGGTGTCTGGATTAGTGAATTTATAAACTGGTGTAAAACAGAACACAAAACTTTAAGCCATTAGAAAGTAAAAGTGCAGAAACGTAAAACACAAGGATTTTTACGTGGTTCAACCCCTATCCTCTATCTAGTGGCCTAATCCACGTCCAATCCCAACTAGGATTGGAGACTCTTTTTATTACTATTTAAAACTCAATACACAAATAACTCCCTGTTACAAAGAAGCCTCAAAACTGATGTTGGACACCTATGCCCCCGGTTTGCACCTCTGCAACATGTACACCATTGCACCTTTTCTCACCACTGAGACCCTTGAAGCCTTCTATGAACAGACTAGCTAAAACAGGAACCCTCAAGCAAAAACTATGCTTACTTTCAGTTTACAAGGAAAAGAAATTTCCAGCACAAAAGAATATACTGTATAAAAATATAAGGCTGGACTAAAACAATTTATAAGCTCTGATGTATTCTCGCAATTTGATTGCAGGTTGTTTTTTTTTCTTAACAGCTGAAGAGAGGAGATACATATATTGCAAGGAAGCACCGGCTATAACAAGAGATGGCTAAGATTTCTCAGTTCCGTTTGTAGCCTCTCCATAATTCCAGCAACTTTGAATCAACAGAAAGATGATAAGCAGATATGCACCAGTTATTTGATTTTGAAGAGCTGAAATCAAAGAGTGAAATTCTACACCCAATCAACTGAGTTAGACAATAGCAAAGGAGATAACTAAGGATGATAGCTTCAGTAAGACTCCTTTTCAAAATAAGATACCAAAATATTAATAACTAATGTGGGCTCCACTAAGCAAGACACACTCCTTAATTAACTTATTACCCACGAGCTATACTGATGAAACAGAGGAGCCAATTTGGCCTAGCATACCTTAAGGACCATAATATCTGTTATACCAACATACCTTAATAAGCTCCAAACTAAATCTTTCTTGATATCCTCCAAATCAAATCTTCCATAATATTAATTCAAATCTGAACTGATTTTGAACATATTCCAACTACCAATGGAAAGAAATCAGCAATAATAGTTCATGCAATACCCATATCTCATGCATATCAACTATAATATTATAACCCATAATTCATGCACATTTAATATAATAATACCTCATGAACCATGCACACTTAAATTGATCATCAATCAAAACATCATATACTTAAAAACTAACATTCTCCCCCTTTTTGATGATGACAATTTATGCACTACTTTAACCACATATGCTCCCCCTAAATTTATGCATATAAAATTTCCATAACAGATAGGGAAACAAATAACAAATATGAGACATATATAATATCTAAATAGATAAGCCCGTTCATCATATAAATATCATATCCCAAATAAAATAGTTAGAAACCAATAACATCATCAGTAGCATAGTCTAATATATCAAAAACAAAGCAATATCCAAAAGATGGCATATATCCATAGATATACCACAAATATAAACCACAGTTCCTCTTATCCCTTATACTTCTCCCCTATTGGCATTATCAAAAAGATGGGAGTCATGCAGCTGGATCTGTAGCAGGTTCATAGAGAACATCATCCAGTTTCTTGTCAAAATCTTTGATTGTAAGCACATAGTCGTTGTGATGGGAGATCAGCACTTCCATCCATCCGGAGACATAGTCAACCTTGGCGTTCAACTCTTGAAGTTGTTTGGAGACTGTTTGAAAGGCTAAGTCAAAACGAGTGCCCATATCATGGATGAGTCGAAAAAGAATAGAATTTTGATCAGTGGAAGGAGGAGGAAGATCAGTAGAATCTTGTACAGTAGAATTAGGAATAGGAGAAAAGTGTGGGGATGGTGGAGTTGAAGTAGGAACCTTCTCAACTTCCCAACATAATGTTCCAGTAGAATTCACAATTAATTTGGATTGAGACATGATATATTTATCAATCACATCAGAAACTTTGACGACATCTTCATTGACAAATGAAATACCAAAGTGGGCAAGAATTGTGGTAATAAGACCCCCATAAGGAAAACACTTCGTTTTATTTGTCAAACAACTCTCCATGTGCTTAATCATAAGCAACGCAAAATTAAACTGTGTTCCAGAGAGTATTAAGGCAGAGAGAATTAAATCTTGATATGTCATATTGGAACGACCCCCATTCCTAGGAACCAAATTTGCACGAATGAGTTTATGAATGACATTATTCAAGGGGGTAGTTTCCACTACAGTGGGTAAGCCAATAAATTCAACCGATGAACACTCTTTCACAATTCGTAACTGTTCAAGGACATTTAAATTTTCAAATTCTATGGGTCCCTTAAGGATAAAAGGACAGAATCCAGATCATGGAATATTAAGAATAGTGCCCAGAACAGTAAAATCAAAGACCAGTGTTTTATTTTTCACAAAAGTTTTTATAACATCATTGTTAACAGATATATTTCCAAAAAATTGTTTAATGAGAGTGGGATATGCAGATTTGGGTGGACTCAACATAACAGAGAGGTTCACTTTTTCAAATAAAGCTGTGACCCCAATTTGTTGGAATAGGGCATGATCAACTGATTTCCCAAACACAATCGTTTTATGGAGCATAATATCTTAAAATCGCAGAGCATAATGAGAGGAAGTAAAAATTAGGGGAGTACCATGTGTTTGAGAAGGCGAGGAAATCACATGGTCCGAGGAGGAGGAATCGGGGAAGAGGATGGGGTCGGTTGATTTTTTTTTTCGAACGATGCTTCAAAGATTATTTTGACAGAACCACCAAATCAGTCGATCGGGGTGTGAGAATCCGATTCGAGCACCATCGTGAGGAGTGAGGTGGGATACCCTTCGTGCTTGGAAGAAGCTTCTCGGCCTGGTGTTGACCACTTGTTTTAGCCATTGATACACTGTTGAAACCCTAGTTTTGGACAGGAAGGAGAGACGGCGAGGATGGAGAATACCAGTAGAGGAAATTTGAAGCAAAAATCCTCGTCTCAGAATAGGCAAAGGTGAGTGAAAGAGATGTATTCCCGCCCAAGCACTAACTGACATGAAAACCCACTAATACCCTTTCTCTTGTATTTTAATAGATAGTCACACACATTTTCACATATTGCATATGAACATGTAATGAAACTTTGACACTCAATAAAAATGGCATATATGACAATATAGATTTCTAGAAAATACATATATATATATATATATATATAATTTGTATTTTTAATTAATTTGTATATATATATTATTTTATTTTATTATTATTATTTTTTATTTTTTTTATTAAAAACCATAAAAATATGATAATTAAGCACAGACAGAGATTCCAAGTTCTCTTCTCAAGGTACAAAAACGTTCCTCACTTAAAGGTTTTGTAAAAATGTCAGCCAATTGATGTTTAGTAGGGACAAATACTAATTTAATTAACCATTTAGAAACATTATCTCTTAAAAAATGATGTCTCACTTCAATATGTTTAGTACAAGAATGAAGCATAGGATTTTTAGAGATATCAATAGCACTATTATTGTCACACATGATAGGCACATTTTCACATATCACATTAAAATCATGAAGAGTTTGAATCATCCATAAAATTTGAGAACAACAACTACCTGCCGCCAAATATTCACCTTCCGTAGTAGACAAGGCAACATATGTTTGTTTCTTGTTGTGCCAAGCTACAAGGCTTTGACCTAAAAATTCACACACACCACTTGTGCTTTTTTTATCAACTTGGCACCCTGCATAATATGCATCTGAGTATCCAATTAGTTCAAAACTTTGAGATATAGGATAGTATAAGCCTAAATTCATTATGCCAGCTAAGTATTTAAATATTCGTTTTACCGCTGTAAGATGAGATTCTTTTGGTTGAGCTTGAAATCTAGCACAAAGGCATACACTATATATAATATATGGTCTTGATGAAGTTAAGTATAGTAAACAACCAATCATACTTCGATACATTGTCACGTCAACATCATTACCTGTAGTATCTGTAGTAAGCTTGATAGTAGTACTCATTGGTGTTGACTTGGGTTTGGTATTTTCGAATTCAAATCTCTTCAATAGTTCCTTCACATACTTGGATTGGTGAATGTGAATCCCTTCATTTGATTATTTGATTTGAAGCCCTAAGAAATAATTTAATTCGTCTATAAGGCTCATATCAAACTCATTATGTATACATTGGGAAAATCACTCGCACAAAGAGTTAGTAGTAGCTCCAAATATGATATCATCCACATAAATTTGAACAATTAATAAGTCCTTATTTTTGGTTTTAGTAAAAAGAGTGGAATCAATTTTACCACGATTAAAACCATTGTCTAATAAAAACTTACTTAATCTTTCATATCAAGCTCTTGGAGCTTGTTTTAATCCATACAAAGCCTTTTTCAATTTAAACACATGGTGTGGATATTTTTCATGTTCAAATCTCGGAGGTTGCTTGACATACACTTTCTCATTTAAATAGCCATTTAAAAATGCACTTTTCACATCCATTTGACATAATTTAAATTTTCTAAAGCATGCATAGGCTAACAAAATTCGTATGGCTTCCAACCTTGCAACAGGGGCAAAAGTTTCTTTATAATCTATACCTTCTTGTTGATTATAGCCTTGAGCTACCAATCTAGCCTTATTCCTAGTAATTATTCCATTTTCATCAAGTTTATTTTTGAAAATCCATTTTGTACCAATTATAGAAACATTTTTAGGAGGTTTGACAAGATCCCATACCTGACACCTTTCGAATTGGTTTAATTCTTCCTGCATGGCAATAGACCAATTTTCATCTTGGATTGCTTCCTTGGCACTCTTTGGTTTTATTTGAGACAGGAATGCGGAGAATGCACAATAATTCCTTGTTTTCCTTCTTGTGTTCATCCAAGTGTCAGGATCACCTATGATCAAATTTGGTGGATGATTTCTCACTGTTCTAGATGGCATAGGAAGTCTTGTGGCAGTCATTTGCTCTTCAGGTTCAGGTTCTACTACATCAAGCTTTGCTTCAAACTGATCGTCTAATTCTTCTTCTAATGCAGACGGGTTAAGGTGTCTGACTGGAGGCGTCTGCATGTCTGAGTTTTCAACTGGGGCAGATGACTCAGTTTGCTTTCCACATTCGTCTGACTTTCCTTCTGATGCAGACGGCTGAGGCTGTTCAGACTGGGCTGTCTGTTTACTAATCAGAATGTCTTTTCCTGCAGAACTTTCATTTTCTTCTTTTGATAGAACACGGTTAGATTCATCAAAAACAACATGCACAGATTCTTCAACTTTAAATTTATCAAGATTATAAACCCTGTAAGCTTTACTATGCATCGAATAACCAAGAAAAATAGCTTCGGTTTATTTTGCATCAAATTTTCCAAGGTTACTATTAGTGTTTAGAATGAAACATTTAGCACCGAACACTTTAAAATAATTAATATTTGGAATCCTATTGTTAAGCAACTCATATGGTGTTTTCATTAGGATGGGTCTAATTAGTACTCTATTTAAAATGTAACATGCAGTACTTATAGCCTCTGCCCAAAAAATTTTAGGCAGTTTACTCTCATGTAGTAAAGTTCTTGCCGTTTCTTGAAGAGTACGATTTTTACGTTCTACCACACCATTTTGTTGAGGCGTTCTTGGTGCAGAAAACTCATGTGTAATTCCTTTCTCACTGTAATATGGTATAAAATCTTTTCCAAATTCACCACCGTGGTCACTCTGTATACCAATTAGCTTGAGGTTGTGTTTTGTTTCAACATTCTTTGTAAGCTTTTCAAATTCTGCAAAAGCTTGATCTTTAGTTTTCAAACATAAAACCCATGTAAATCTTGAAAAATCATCAACAATAACAAAGGCATAATGATTATTTCCTAGGCTAGCATATCTCTCGGGTCCAAATAAATCAAGATGCAATAATTGAAGAGGTAAAGAAGTTGATACCTGATTTTTGCTTGTAAAGGAATTTCTTGCTTGTTTACCTAACTAACATGCATCAGAAGTACCTGTATTTTCATATTTTAGCTTTGGTAAACCTTTAACAAGGTTATGTGTGACTAACTTGTTAATCAATTCTATATGCACATGCCCCAACCTTCGATGCCATAGAATGGTTTGATCTTGAACATCAGCTAAACAGATATCCTCATTTTGATTTTCAAAATTTATAGTATATATATTACCTTCTCTGTTAGCTACTAAAGGAACATTATGGGAAACATGTATAATAGCACATTTATCTTTTTCAAAAATAACTTTATGACCACTATCCATTAGTTGACTTATACTAATTAAATTATATTTTAACCCTTCAACATGATGGACATTGTCAATGTAAACCTTACCATTACCAATTTTACCTTTACCGATGATTTGGCATGTGGTGTCATCTCCAAAAGTAACCGTGCCTCCTTTCTTGGCAACAAGTGAAGTAAATTTAGTTTTATCACCCGTCATGTGTCTAGAACATCCACTGTTAAGTACCCATTTATGTGATGGTACTTTAGCTTTTAAGCATACCTACAAGGCAAAGAAGTAACTAATCATTTTGGTACCCAAATCTGTTTGGGTCCAGTTTTGTTAGTAGCAATCAACTCTCCTTTCTTTACCCAAACTTGTTTTATTTTAATTTTACTATAGTTTGTATCAAAATGTCCTTTTAAACCACATTTTCTGCAAGTAACATAAGGTGAGCAATAAAGAGGCTTGTTCCTTGGTTTGTTATTTATTACTCTAATTTTATTAGTCGTGCTTTTTATGTTTTTAACAGGATTATATCCAATTCCTTGTTTATCTAAGCTTGACCTTTGAGAACCCAACATTATATTTAAATTCTCTTCTCCTTGCACAAATTTTGCAAGATCCTTTTTCAAAGATATTATTTCTTCCTCATTGTTACTTTGCATGATTATTATTTTTCTATCATTAAAAGCATCTATACAAGTATCTCTTATTTTCAAGCTTTCTTTTAAATCATCATTTTCCTTTTTAAGGCTATTATTTTCTTCATTTAATTTGTTTGCACGATTATATAAAATTTTATTGGCAAAAAGCACTTTTTCACCACTGTGGTTATAGTGTTTTAAACAATTAGTCACTGTGCTTTTAAAATATTCAATTCGTCCACTGTACTTTTTAAAAATATTCAATCAGCACATTCCGTCCATTTTTCGTAACTGACGTTAACAAATCAGTTTCAATTTCTTACGTGTCTTTTTTGAAAAGAAAATAAAATTACGTGACACATGCTTAATCATCATCATCATCATCACCGTCCATCAGTTTCACGTCCCTTTTCCTCTCTCTCTCTTTCAGAATCGCTCCTTCACTAACCCCCAGTTATCCAAACCATCAATTATCATTATCATTATCATCAACTGTTAAAGCATCATCATCATCATCAAACCCTAAACCCTCATTTACCCTCAATTTTATTCAGGTGTGTCAATGACCCAAAGTGGTGCAGCCCTGGCTCCATTGTGGTCACAGCCACTAATTTCTTCCCTCCAAACACTTCCCTCCCTAATGATGCTGGGGGTTGGTGTAATCCTCCGCAACAACATTTTGATCTCTCCCAGCCTGTCTTCGAACAAATTGCTCAGTACACTGCTGGAATTGTTCCTGTCTCTTATCGAAGATAAACAATTAATTATATATACATTAATTCTCTCTCTCTCTCTCTCTCTCTCTCTCTCTCTATATATATATATATATATATATATATATATATATATATATATATATATATATATATATCCAGTCATTCATAATCACAGTTGGCTACGAATTTCTAAATATATGTTATTATTCATAGGGTGCCCTGCAAGAAGAGGGGAGGCATAAGATTCACCATAAATGGACACTCTTACTTTAACTTGGTGTTGATTATCGAGCGGTCCAAATTATCGAGCGTAGATATCTGGCGGTCTTCGTGTCTTGCCATTGTTTTGCTCTGAAAAATCTTTCTATAAAACAGAACCAAAAATGATTAGAGAAATATGGTGACAAAATTTTGATTTGGGATAAATCCTTTTATAAATTTTTTAAACATAAAAGTATTTTTATTTTTAAAATAAAACATACATATTTTAAATATTATAATATTAATTTTTATTAATATTATACATATTATAAATATTTAGGTAAAGAAAAAGAAAAAAAATTAAAACATAAAAATATTTTTATTTTTAAAAAATTTATAAGTATTTTAAAACATAAAAGTATTTTTATTTTTATTTTTAAAATAAAACATACATATTATAAATATTAAAATATTAATTTTTATTAATATTATACATATTATAAATATTTAGGTAAAGAAAAAGAAAAAAATTAAAACATAAAAATATTTTTATTTTTAAAAAATTTATAAGTATTTTAAAACATAAAAGTATTTTTATTTTTATTTTTAAAATAAAACATACATATTATAAAGATTATAATATTAATTTTTATTAATATTATACATATTATAAATATTTAGGTAAAGAAAAAGAAAGAAAATAAAATATTAAATATTTTTAAAACCACAGTGGGCCAATTGCATTTTTTTAAAAGTGCAGTGGCTCAATAGTATTAAGAATTTGGCTGACTAGGTTGTCACGTAGGAAATAATGATTTTTTAATATCTTTTTTCAATGCCACGTGTGTAATTTTTTAACGTCCGTCCAAGAAATTGGACGGAATGGACTGATTGAACATTTTTAAAAAGTACAGTGGGCTAATTAAATATTTTAAAAATACAGTGGTTAATTATTTAAAACACTATAACCACAGTGGTGAAAAAGTGCTTTTTGCCAAATTTTATTATAATTATCTAAATATCCAATTTTAGAATTCAACTGAGATACTTCACATGATGAGCAATCTTTAACTATTTCTTGTTTTTCCTCAATTAAAGTTTTTACTTCCTTCATTAAGTCATTTATCAAACTTTTTAAGTGAGCATTTTTCTCTTTCATACGAAGGTTTTCATTTTTTAAAACAAGATAGTCAGAAATAGTAATTTTGCCAACACTACTAAAAAAATGGTCATTTGTGATGGCGAAAATCCATCACAAAAAGTAGGAAAACCATCACAAAATATTTACGTGATGGCTTTAAGCATCACAACGGCCGTCTTGTATACGCCCATCATGAAAGGTGTTACGTGATGGTTTTGGCAATCACGCAAACGCTTAGTGTTTTTGTGATGATTAATACAATCACATTAACACGTAATCTATTGTGATTGTCAAAGTCATCACAAAAAAAAGACTAGTGATCAAATGTAAGAACGTGAATATCTATTTACGTATAATTTATTTCACTATATTAATTGTATCTATATTAATTGTATCAAATGATACTTGTAGGATTTGAACCCTCCCCTTATTTGCAAACTAAATAACGAGTATTACCACTACACCAAAGCCCAGATCATGATTATAATTTTAAAACAAAATATAAAAGGAAACATATGTGAGTTGATTTACTAAACAAAATTACTTTTACATAATATTTGGTGATTGCAATGGCACTCACAAATACTCTATAATAATGGTAATATTAGTCATCACTGAGAGCCATCATATATTTTATTATTTTGTGATGGCTTAAAAATGCCATCACAAAATACCTTCTTTTTGTAATTGCAAATAAAAGTCGTCATAAAAATCTAACTTTTTTAATGATTGTCACGGCCATCACAAAATATTATTTTTATTATTAATTATATTAAAATATTAGTGATAGCTTAATTGCAATCACGAAAAGGGTATATTTATAAGTGATGACTTAGTGCGTCACAAAAAAGAAAATTTATTTTGCGTGAAAAAATTGGTGTGATTGACATGACCATTACAATTATAATACATTGATGGCAAGATTAGTCATCACTAAGAGCCATCATATATACTATTATTTTGTGATTGCTTAAAAAGTTCATCACAAATTACTATATTTTGTGATTATTTTTAAAAATCGTCACAAAGTTCCGTCACGTATTCTTGTTTTTTCTAGTAGTGCAAGTTCAGGACTTACCTCAGATGTTTCCTCATTGTGTATTTCGGTGAAGCACAGTTGAGCAGTTTCTTCTTCTTGATCTTCATGATCAGATTCATCATCACTCCATGTCATTAGAGCCTTCCCTTTTGAACCATTTGCTTTGTTCTTTCTTTTTAGTTGGAAGCAATCTCTTTTGAAGTGTCCAGGCCTTCCACATTCGAAACAGGTTTCCTCTTGAGGCTTTTCCTTAAAATCTTTCTTGTTGTTGAAGGCTATTGTTGGTAATTTTGATTTATTCTTCTTTCGGATCAGCTCCCTCAATTTTTTGGTCATTAATGCTATTTCTTCATCTGAATCTTCATCATTGCCTTCTATGTAGCTTTCAGCTTGTAGATCCAAGGTCTTCTTCTTAGGTGCCTCATCTTCTTCATCATACAATTTTAGTTGGTTTTCAAACTCTTCAAGTTCTCCAAATAAGGTAAGAGTTTCCATTGTGCTGATTGTGGCCGAGTCTTGAAGTGTGGTAAACTTTGGTACGAATCGCTTTGACATGACTCTAAGAAGCTTTCGGTTGATTTCCTTTTGATCAATCTTTCGTCCAAGCATGCTTAGAGAATTCATTAGAGTAAGAAATCTTGCTTGGGCATCTCTAATTGATTCATTTTTCTCCAATTTGAATAGATCGTATTCGTGTATTAGCATGCTCAGCTTGACCTCCTTCACTTTAGTAGTACCCTCGTGGCTCATGATGACTGTGTCCCAAATTTCCTTAGCCGTAGTACAAGACGAGACCTTATCTATCTCCGACTGAACCATGCCACTTAAAAATGTATTCATGGCCTTGGAATTATAAGACATCATATACGATTCATTTGAGTCCATTTCCATTAGATTCTTTGACTTGTCATCATCATGTCGCGGAATGACTGGTCCATTTTCGACTACCCACCATTCCCATGGGTCACGTTTTAGATAAATCTTCTTCCTTAACTTCCAAAAATTGAAGTTCTCACTTCCGAGCAATGGCGGTGGCCTACTAGTGGACTGACCTTCTTGAAAGTTTAGGTGTGTCATAGGATCTTCCCCTACGACCTGCAATGATCAACATTAATAGAGCCTTGCTCTGATACCAAATGTAATTCAGTAAATACGCACACCTAGAGGGGGGGTGAATAGGTGTTTATACTTAAAGTGATAGACAGTGACAACTTTTTGTAAAATTATGCTACAGGATCAATTCAGAGAGCTTGTACATGTCTGTTTTGGTGTCTGGATTAGTGAATTTATAAACTGGTATAAAACAGAACACAGAACTTTAAGCCAACAGAAAGTAAAAGTGCAGAAACGTAAAACACCAGGATTTTTACGTGGTTCAGCCCCTATCCTCTATCTAGTGGCCTAATTCACGTCCAATCCCAACTAGGATTGGAGACTCTTTTTATTACTATTTAAAACTCAATACACAAATAACTCCCCTGTTACAAAGAAGCCTCAAAACTGATGTTGGACATCTATGCCCCCGGTTTGTACCTCTGCAACATGTACACCATTGCACCTTTTAACACCACTGAGACCCTTGAAGCCTTTTATGAACAGACTAGCTAAAATAGGAACCCTCAAGCAAAAACTATGCTTACTTTCAGTTTACAAGGAAAAGAAATTTCCAGCACAAAAGAATATACTGTATAAGAATATAAGGCTGGACTAAAACAATTTGTAAGCTCTGATGTATTCTCTTAATTTGATTGCAGGTTATTTTTTTTTCTTAAAAGCCGAAGAGAGGAGATATATATATTGCAAGGAAGCACCGGTTATAACAAGAGATGGCTAATATTTCTCAGTCCCGTTTGTAGCCTCTCCATAATTTCGACAACTTTGAATCAACAGAAAGATGATAAGCAGATATGCACCAATTATTTGATTTTGAAGAGCTGAAATCAAGGAGTGAAATTCTACACCCAATCAACTGAGTTAGACAATAGCAAAGGAGATAAATAAGGATGATAGCTTCAGTAGGACTCCTTTTCAAAATAAGATACCAAAATATCAATAACTAATATGGGCTCCACTAAGCAAGACACACTCCTTAATTAACTTATTACCCACGAGCTATGCTGATGAAACAGAGGAGCCAATTTGGCCTAACATACCTTAAGGACCATAATATCTGTTATACCAACATACCTTAATAAGCTCCAAACCAAATCTTTCTTGATATCCTCCAAATCAAATCTTCCATAATATTAATTCAAATCTGAACTGATTTTGAACATATTCCAACTACCAACGGAAAGAAATCAGCAATAATAGTTCATGCAATACCCATATCTCATGCATATCAACTATAATATTATAACCCATAATTCATGCACATATAATATAATAATACCTCATGAACCATGCACACTTAAATTGGTCATCAATCAAAACATCATACACTCAAAAACTAACATGTGGTACCTAAGGAATAGACAACTTTGATGTAATATTTTTATTTATTTAATATATCAAGTAGTTTAATGAATTGAATCGTAGAGCACCAAGTATGGGTTTCAAGTACCCGGGTTTGGGGGTGTAACATTCCAGAATTTTTTTAAAATTTTATATTAAATATTTATTGAAGTAATTACGTATTTTATGAATGTGTTTATTGTTGAATAAGTAATTGTTCAAGTATGATTCAATTTGGTTAACTATTTGTTAAATAAATAATTAAGGAGTTTAATTATTTTATGCTAATTTAATTTAATTATTAAGTTAGAGAGTTTTGATTAATTGAATTACTATTCTTTTTATTGGAATTTGTAATTAAAAAGGATGTGTTAGTTTATTAAATAAATTTATAATTATATAAAAAATTATAATTTTGGTGGTATTGATTTGTGTGATGTAGTAATTTAATAAACTGTTATTAAGATTAATTTAATTTAGTAAAGTGTGACCAATAACCTTTTATAAAGGAGTTATTAAAATAACTTAAAGGAGATTTAATTCAGTTTTGCCAAACAAGGCCTATTGCTTATTAAGTCTTTATTCTAATTGTGTTTTACCAAACAAGGCCTAAAGATTAAGTGGTTATTTGTTTTGTGACTAGCCAAACAAGCCTCATGGCTTTTAGTTTTCAAAACTTATATAACTGATATCAGTTATATCTATATTTATATTATATAATTAATATATATTATATCCTATATACGTTAGATATCTAGTACGTAGTTAGAGTTAGGGAGAAAAACAAAAACTCAGAGGAGGAAGAAGAAGAGAAGAAGAAAAGTGAGAGAATTCTAGAGAATTGGAAGTGAAGAGGAGAAAAGCTTGACAATCAAAGAGATAATATCATCATCTTCTTCAAGGTATCATCCTTCTCTTTTAGTTTTTAAAGGTTTAGTTTTTCTTTTCCCTAATTCTCTGTAAAATTCTTGTGTAAGGAAAAATTATTTGTTATGTATGTGATTTTATATGATAATCTAGTGTTGTTAAACTATTTTCTTAAGCTATAATTGAGAATAGTCCATGAATTTTTATTATGTATATGGTTGTGAAGAAAAACTATTTTACAGAGAGTTTTTGTGTATATATATTGTTTGGTTTAAGGTAGAAATTAAGGGTTTATTTGTTGTTTAGTTGATAAATTAATTATTGAATGTGGTAGAGTATGTATAAACTTTGATAAAGATACTTTGAATTAACTGTTTTGGTTGAAAAACAAAAATTACAGTGTTGATTTTCATTGAAAGTATCAAAAAGTGTTTTATCAAAAATAGTGGAATTGGATGTTTTAAATTCTTTGTTTATGTTGTTTTATAGGTAGAATCATGTTTAGAGTCTTTGAAATATGTTTATATGAAGTCTCTATATGATTTATGTGTTAATTAGACTGTTAGAAAGGAACTTGTAGGCCAAAATTGGCTTTGTTCATGTGATTTCTGTAGCTGTCTGTCGAAGTCTATAATTCGGCGCCGCAACGCGGCTGGGCAGTATAATTCTCACGCCGCAGTACCGGTGCCACGCCGCAGCGCAGCCTTGTAGCTTTGTTCTCCGTGCCGCAGCGTGACCCACAATGTAAACTGTGGCGCCGCGACGCAAGTTAGCAGGATGGTCTGACAATGTACTTTTTGTACATGAAATTTTAAGAAAAGTTATGTGATGATAGTAGGACTGTAAAATGTTGACTTTAGTATTTCTATACTATGAATAATTATATTATTAAAGATTAACTTGTGTTATAACTTGATTATGTGATTAAAAATCTAATTTTTAAATGATGAACGTACTTAGTTATGGTTGTAAAATGGTAATGGCTAACTATGTCATGATGACATATGTTTATAGGATATTGTGATTCGTATTGATTTGGTTTAACCTACGAGCAAGGCAAGTTCTCTAACTCTACTTTTATAATTGTGCAAGCGCTTAAATTTTCTTTGAGCAAGTTTTCTAAACTTTCTTTTTACATTGAGCAAGTTTTCTAATCATTTGTCTTGTCAATCAAACTATTGTTTTCAAATTCGATTACGGTATAATGATGTAAGTTATTCTTGAGCAAGTTATTCTTGTGTTTAACTTGTTGTTTAGCATGTAAATTTATATATTCTAATGTTGAACATTTTTATCGTTCTAATTGCTATGCATGCTTAGTATTCAACCCTAATTAACCTTGGCTTAGTGTTGTTCAAGCAAGGTGTTATAGTTATTCAAATTGTATGCTATTAGATTATTCCTAAATCATGACTTTAATTTACTATGATCGATTCAATCACGATTATTCTATAGTATAATGTTATTGGTTTTATTCAACTAATCCTTAGTTGATGATCGTTGAATTCCAAATTACCTTGAAAGCTTATCCAAACCAAACTTCCTTTGGTGCGGACTTGTACTCTAAATACTGAGATGAACAAATCTATTGTTATGAATAGGGGTTAACTTACGCCTAGTGCTAAAATGTTTGTGCACAATACATTGTACGAAGGGCTGATCCCCCTAAGTACGAGGTCCTTATAGTCTTATGACTGTTAAAGTTGGAGTTGAAAGATTACTTGCAACTGTGGACGTAGTTCATGGTCTTATGAACCTCAGTGATGTATATTCCATATTTTGGATTCCAGTTTCTGATTTTCATTATTAGAGTACTATTCAATCTTGATGAGCCTATTATTGGCAGTTATTATTGTTATACTCCTGTTGATTTCATATTATATCCAGTGAGCAATTGTTTTTCTCACTCTTGCATATTTATAAACTCATTGCAGCTAAAGAGGATAAGGTAGATGAACCTTCGTCTAGCAAAGGAAAGGGAAAAATGTGCAAGTGATGAAGACTTGTAATTTTTACTTAAGACTTTTATTATAATGATCTTAGACTTGGTTTTAATGAAGTTTATTTAATTTTTGCATTTGAATGATTGTAATTAAAGGTTAGATAACCTGGGAGATTTTATTATGTAACCCTTTAATGGGAAAGGTTTTATTTATCCAATTTTATTGTGATTGGGTAGTTAGATATGAATGTTTGATTAAGTGAACACCAGATCCTGTGGGAATGAACTACCTGAATTTGGGGGTGTCACGGGGGGCGTCACATATCAGATGAGCAAGGGTGCGAGATTGCTGAGCACGCGGGGGCCGCGGGAACTATATTTCCTTTACCCACCATCCATTTTAACTTGAAAGTAAATTGGTGATTTCAATTCAACACTAGAACAAGACCCTCCTTCTAGCCAATGTTAACGCCAAAATCTGCTTGCTCGTCAAATCACCAAATAAAGAACTTAAACCTACAAAGTGAACAAACAAACACACCAGAAAGCTTGATGGTCGGGGCCGCCGGGGGATAGCTCCGGTGTGAGAATAAGTACTAGCTAAAAAACGTCAACAATGCAAGTATGCAATTGTTCTAGTGAATAAGAGTAATAAGTGTATGAGTGTGTATGTGTACCTAGAACTAAATTATGGTTGTGTATTTATAGCTTAACCACACCACCTTAATTTACTACTCCCGTTCCCGAGTAGAAATATGAGTCCTATGTAAAGATTCCTTATAACTGTAAGTTCCATAACTGGATATGATTTGACTTCCTCAAAAATAGGAAATCAAATAGGATGTGGAATTCATAAATCAACTTGGACTGTAGACCCTCTAGAATATCAAACTCCTTACTGTCAATGTAAATATCCAACCACATGACGTGGGTTCCCCGAGCCCATCGGACCCATCAAATCACACTCTAACACATAGTATAATATATGATTAAAAGTGCTCGAATAAAGTGAGTCTCCAATACTAGTTAGTATTTGACGTGGACTAGGCTATTATTATAGAGTGTAATAGCTGAACCACGTAAAAAATCTTGGTGTTCATCTTATTACTTGCTTTACTTTATTTGCCTACAAAAGTTATTTAATTATATTGATAAATAAATTATGGATATTTTCATTAACTTAAGAAAATTTAGTGAGACTTAGTATTTTACAAGGATATAAATTCAAGCAAGTTACTTTCATTCAACAGTAAAATCAAAGACAGTAGGCTGTATTTATCCAGCAAACTGAATTCACTTATACAGTAGGCTGAATTCTGTAATTTGATTTAAAATAAAAATTGATCATAATTTGTTCCCACATTTATTTAACTCCCTTCTAAGTGTGTCTTATCTGAATTTCAACTTGTTAGAACGATTAAAAGTCCACAAAATTCTTTATCAGGATTATCTCAAATCTGTAGAACAACTAGAATATTATTATAATAGTACAATAAAAAAATGAGGAAAAGCTCAAGACTCCAATAATACATGAAAAGAACCAAAGAATTGAAAAGGAAATTACAGATAATATCTGTAACGAATTTCCAAATGCTTTCTGGGATCGAAAGAAACATATGATTAATATTCCATACGAAGAGAAATTCTCTGAGGATAATATTCATACAAAGGCTATACATTCTCAAAGGGATAGAGAAACTCTTGAGTATTGTAAAAAAGAAATTGATACTCTACTTCAAAAAGGTTTAATACAAAAAAGTTCCTCCCCATGGAGTTGTTCAGCTTTTTATGTTAATAAACATTCTGAAATTGAGAGAGGTACACCATGAATGGTGACAAATTATAAACCCCTCAATAAAGTTCTTAGATGGATTAGATATCCTATTCCTAATAAAAATGATTTATTAAAAAAGATTATTTGAAGCAAAAATATTTTCAAATTTTGATTTAAAATAAGGATATAAAATAACTTTCACTGTTCCGTTTGGTCAATATAAATGGAATGTTTTGCCCTTTGGCTATAAAAATGCACCTTCTGAATTTCAAAAAATTTATGAATGAGGTGTTTAATCCTTACACCACGTTTATAATACTCTATATCGATTATATATATTCTTATATTTTCCTATGATACAGACCAACATTTTAAACACCTAAATATTTTTATAAATGTTGTCTAGAAAAATGGATTGGCATTATCAGCCAAAAAGATGAATTTATTTCAAGCATAAAATTCGTCACAATGGAGTTGTGAACACACTAAGGTTGTTAAAAAAATTAAACAAAAAGCTAGATCTATTCCCTGTTTATGTCTTGCAAATCCTATATGAAAAAAAGATTGTTGAAACAGATGCCTCTAAATTAGGCTATGGAGGTATATTGAAACAATATAACCTTAATAAGTGAAAAAAAAGTTAGTAAGATATACTTCAGGTCGATGGAATTCTACAGAAAAGAATTATTTTACTATTAAAAAAGAAATAGTATCCGTCATCAAATGTATTTTCAAATTTCAAGATGATTTACTAAATCAAGAATTTACTTTGCGAATTGATTGTTCAGCCATCCAATATGTCTTAAAAGAAGATGTTAAAAACCTGGCTGCTTAATAACAATTTGCTAGATGAAAAGCTTTGTTAGTCATCTTTTATTTCAAAATTGAATATATAAAGGGAAATTAGTTATACTTTCTCCCTGATTATTTAACCCGTGAATTTCTACAAGGAAAACCATCTCTAAAAGAGGAGGTTCACCACATGGCCTAGGTAAATACACCTTTGGCTCCACAGTCTCTGGTCGGGGTAAATACACCTTTGGTCGGGGTAAATTTAATTTAATAAAAAAAATTAAATTTTAGAGTGTTTAATAAAAAATTTAAATTTTAGATTGAAAAATAATATCTTCATTCCATAATTACAGATACTTTTTGACTTTTTAAATTTAATTCACGAAATCCTAAAATTCAAAATTGATATGAAATTATTTAGTTTTAATACAACAAATATAACAATTGTTAATTAACTAACTATGAAACACTACTAATTATTATATATCTTTGTTGTTTTCAAAACATGAATGAACTTGTAACAATTTATGTTTTAGGATTTCACGAATTGACTTTAAAAAATCAAAATGTATATCTAATTTTGAAATTGAGATAGTATTAAATTCTTCGTAGTACATATCGTATACTACATTGGTCACTACAATACTACGTCTATCTGTTTTTCGTCTAGCGACTTAGCCTAATTCTTCTCACTAGTTCAACTTTAGAGAAAATTTGATAAGTTGTATTTTTTTTATTTATAATTTTACAAATTTAGAAATTGTTTGAGATTTTTAGTAATTACTTGGCGGGGTTTTTTTTTTTTTGCTTGTGAATTTTTGTAACTAATAAAAATGAGACTATTATACAACAATTTTAAGTAATGAAGTTTCGAAAAATATTACTACAAATAATATTTGGACAATATTTAGTTTTGTAATTTATTTTACTATATTTTTATGTTTTTTCAAGAATTTGTTTATTTTAAATTTGACATCACTGACCTAAAAGGCTAGACCCCCTGATAGCAGCCGAGGAGAACTGCCGGTACAGATATGGTACACAGGTAACTATCACAGCCAAATTCATCTGTGATTTATCCCCTGTTTCAGAAGTCAAAAATACACACTATTACTTCTACTTAGATCCCCTTGTCTAATCATTGAATAATTAACGCAGCAAAACGAGCAGTCAACTGAAGGAAAAGGAAAATTAGACATGAAGGCAATGAAATAAAAGGTACAGTGTCCTGTACATTTTAGATATTTGAATAATATCACAATCAACTGAGTATTATGGGTTCATTTTTAAAGCATTCATCAAGATCTAAAAGATTTCTTTATCTAGAAGATCTATTTGAGAAGTTGATTGTCACTAGAAAGTTGAAACCTACATGGAAAAGGAACAAAAGAGACTAAATTCAATGTATCTAAATTAGGGCACAAATCTATTTTCCCTATAAATAGATCTCTTGTTTTAGAAATAATTGTATTATTGTATTAGTTTAGGTTAGGAGTAGGAATAGATTAAATTACTTCTTCATTGTATGTTTGTTGGATGATCGTTAATTAAAGAGAGTTTTCTTATTTATTTTTAATCTTCTTCTGTTCTTTATTTCAGTAAGTTTATTTATTTTCATTTCTAGTTAATTTTTTTATATCTAGGATGAAGATGAAATTAAATAATTATTCATGATAATATTTTTCATCGCTTCTATTATTTATCCATTTAAGCTTTTATGTTTAATTGATTTTGTATTCATGTTTCGTTATTGAAATACCTTCGTTTTATAGTTCTTATGTGATTTTAAATTAATTAATAGATTTTGATCGATTATTGTTAAGATATGAGTTTTTCATAATCTATGTTTGCTCAAAGAAGTATTGAAAGACAATATTATTGTTGCACTTTTCCTGATATTTTGTATCTTAACTCTAAAAAAAATATTAGCTTAGTTTTTTTTGTTAGAAAACTAATTGTCTTATTCATGCATTCACTCACGTAGAGCACATCCTGTTTAGGTTTTTATTTTTTTTTAATATAAAATATGGTGATTGCTGGAGGATTGGGGTACGTCAAAATTTCTCCTTCTTTCGTAATTCAAATAATTTTAGGACATTTTATTTGTTTATAGTTTTTTTTGTCATTTTATATGTGCATTTTCATATTTAATCTAACATTAAGGTTCAAACTGTAACAAGATAAGGTGAGGATTCCATCACCCTTCATTAGCCCACAAACAGCCCAACTTGCATTTTTCATAACATTACCCTAATAAAATCAAATAGACGTTGACTCCTAGGACTCTCGAGCTCAATTAGGACAAAGAACTCCAAGAAGAGGCTAAATTTTAAATTTCAAAAGGCAAACACCTCAAGAATGTGTAGTTATTCAATTAGTCATCGTACCTATGGAGACTCACCTTTCTTACACTTACCTGGTTAGTAGTGTGATTAATTTTGAATTTGGTGGATCTTATGGTATAACTTGGAACAGTTAGGAGCTATCTAGATTTTATTTAGGTTAACTGTAAAATTAAGATTTTTATTTTATTTTTTTAATTATATTATTTTTGTGTGTGACTTTCGTGGCTAGTTGTCTATTTCTTTTGTGATTTGTGGAAAGATGGATTCTTATTGTATTTGTAATAATAATTTTGCTTGGAATTAAGAACCCTATGAAAATTTTAATGCACACAAAGTAAATCATTTTTTTAACTTAGGAAAATTCTTATCTAAGTTCATATCCATGTTCATATTCGTATCCATATTCGGATCCAGAACCTCGATATTGACAAAAAAATTCAACTAAAGAAGAGGAAAGATTCAACACCTTAGAGAAAACTATGGACGATTTCATGCAAAACACGAATCAAGATATATCTTGTCTAGAAATTCAACAGAGTGGATTAGCCACCATAATAAATGAACAAGATATGATTGATTTTTCTAGTAACTCTGAGGTTAATTTTGAAAATATTGATGGTTGTGGAAATGATGAGGAAAATGAAAATTTTGTATTCAATTCTACACAGTTTTAGTCAAGCAAATTTGAGGAGTCTAAAAATTACGAGTCTATGCCTAAAATTGATCATGTCAAATTTAATATGAGTCGTTTAAAAAAGTTTATAAGCCTAAAGCTCCATACCCTGAAGGACTTATTCCTAAAAAACCACCTAGTGATTTTTTTGGACCAACCCATTAGAATAAACATGATCCAAAGAATTGTCAATGACAAAAGAAATAATTGAAAATAGATTCTTGATTGCAAAAAAATTCAATTGATTTTTTCTTAAATCATCTTGACCAAAATTGGAATGAATCTGAATATTTAGATAAGGTCAATGAGCTTTTGAGATCCACTAAAAATAAGTCAACTAAACTAGAATGTACATGTATTTGAACCAATTCGTACATCCTTTAAACACGTTAGTGAAAGTTTTCTTGTGGTAGGCTTCACAACACCAAAAATGGCATCTAGTGACGAAAAAATCCTTCACAAGACATAATATATCACTTACAATTCTATTATGAAGAAATATTTCCTTCACACGATTGCTCGCATACGATCTCCTCGCAATTGGGTATCCTTCGCTAAGTTGTAACTACATGTTTTTTGTGAAGGATATATTGTGAATAACTTTTTATTCACAGATTATATTTGGTAATGGAATATTGTTATTTAGTGAAAGAATGATTTTCTTAATGAATAATATTTTAAGAAGAACTATTTGAAATTAGTAAATAACTTTATTCCCTCACAAATAATATATTGTGAAGAACAAATTTTTTTAACGAGAGAATATTTTCCTTCACTAATTATAAATTGAGAATTTTTCTTCAATTTAGTGAGAGAAAAATTCCTTCACAAATTATAAATTTGTAAATAAAAAATTATTTACTAAATAATCAAAATTCATTGGAAATTATAATCGATTTTTAAATGAGTGATTTCATATTTATTATTATTATTAATCTCTAACTGATAAGCTAATGCATAAAGATCTAATAAAATCAATACTTCACATATAAATACATAATACTTGAGTCACAATAACTACAAAATTTATTATTGTATCGTAGTCTCCCAAGGACCATAGTACCTACAAAATTTATTAACTAACATAATAAAACTAAAAGACTAACGAACTAGAATGAATAAAGTGCGGCATGTTAGGTTCACTTCATCATTATTTTCTTCAATGAAATTAAGGTTGGGCCTGTATACTTTCATGCTGCAAGAAAAAAACCAAAATTCAATGGGATGAGATAAAAAATAAGAAAAGATGAAACTAGTAACTTAAATTAAGAGAGAGAGAGAGAGATGTGACGCCCCCGAATCCAGGTACTTAAAACCCGAACTCGGTGCTTCACGATACCATTTCTATGAGCGGAATAATACTAATAATAATAACAATAATATAGATTTTCAAACTTAATTTACATATTATCAGAGTTTAGTTCCCAAGTACGAAACCTTTAAACATTCGTTACATGATAATAATAATAATATTTATTATCCTTATCATAAAGTCAGACTATTACATAGAATAGCTTAAACATTTAGTCAGCAACTTTCCCTTTCCCCTTGTTCTTGGCAGATCCTTCGGGTTGTTCACACTTAGCTGAAAACATTTAAAATTAAGCAAGAATGAGCATTTGAGTGCCCAGCAAGTAATAGCAACAATAATAGTTAACTGAAAGGATTAAATATTTTCTTTAAAAGATACTTCTACAACGGATCAACAGTTGTGAAGTAAGCTGAACCAATAATCAACAACATGTCATTTCGATTTCAAATTTTTGAAACTACGTATTGACTATAAATGAGAATCAGTTGATAGACTATGAACATTATTTTCTATTTTCGAAAAGGTTTAAACAGAAATTCATCTGTAAACCGTCATTGCTTACGGGCACGGGGGTGATCAGCTCGTTATGCCCTGTATTGATCAATACTACATTGCTAGAACGATATTATCATTCATCCTTTGTCCGCCTTAGCGCATAAAAATTTCCCATAATTGGGATGTTCATAACAGTCTTGAATCCAAACCAAAATAATTCGGTTGGATAACAGTAAAGTTTTATCTTGTTCATCAACAACTTTAAATTTATGTCTAGCTGGATCAAATAGCTTAGACGACTTTTATTTCAATGTATACATACTAGGCAACTATAAGTATGTATCAACATGTGATAAAATATAATAATTATCCAAGTGGGAACACTTGTATAACCATGTTATAGAAATTAACGAACAGAATAAATAACTTGATCAATATTAACAGGATAAAGGAAATTGTACAACAATTATTGCTTAATAGCTTACTTATACAGAATCATTGCATAAGTATATACAAAGGTTGAAATATTTGAATAGTTCAGGTATTATTTTATGCATGTCCTTAGCATAAAGTAAATGCAAAGGTTTAGATACTTGCCTTGTCTGCTGCTTACACAACTTAGATATATCTTTTCTATCAAGTCCTATCATTAAATAGATCATTGTCTGATTAGAATAATATATCATATCATATAATACTGTTTATTGCAGTCAGCACATTCCTAATCACATTGTCACATAACTTTAACACCATTGAATCACAAATAATTCACTTATCAATTCAATCTATCTAACTAAAGATCTATGGGGTCTGACATTTGTCTGTCAGACACAAAAATAAATTTTTCCAGATTTTTGAAATCTTCAAATCCGAGCCTTTAGATGTTATGGATCTAACATCTAGCAACCCAGATCATCCTTAGACACTATATCTAACATGTTTAACGCAAAAAAAAAAAACAACATCAAACCACAGATCGATAGACAGATTTCTAATTAGGGTTTTATACATTCTTTGATAAATTTTGATTTCTGGCTCCTGATATGTTATGGTTGATCGTGGGGCTGTTCTTAGGGACTGATATATGAAGAAAATTTCGGAGGTTTGGAGTTGAGAGAGAATGTTTGAGTGTTTGGGCAAAAACAAGTTAACAAATGATTTTCTCTCTCTCTTCCAATCTATTTATATAAGTATATGATGCATGTATGGCTACTGAAATGGCTGATTTGCTGTCATTTTAGAGTCGAGGGAGTTGTTGGTTTGGTGAACAACTCACTCTATTGTCAAAACCTACATGCTAGCTTCTTTAATGCTAAAAAGGGCATTTTGGTCTTTTAATTTTCCAATTTAATGGCAAACTTGTAATCATGCAAACCCTTAGGGTTTAACCCTAAGATTTTCCAACATTAGCTTTTCTAGAATTATATTTTAGGATTTACACAAAATAAAATAAAATGAAATAAAAATTTTAGTTTCTAAAATTTAAAAATTAAGATTTGTTAACTAGATTAGGTTAATACTTATATTATATATGAACATTAGGGTTTAGTACCCCTAATCATAATTACCCTTGCCAATTTGACAATTAGTGTTTACAATTTTTAATAATTAGGGCTACTAAAATATATAATTAGAGTTTCTATTAATTAAATTAGGGTTCTTGATATAAATTTAAATTCTTTATTTATACATGGACATTAGGGTATTATAACGTAATTAACTTTACCACTTGAATAATAAGTGCTTAAAATTAACAATTAGGGTTCAAAGAAATATCGATTAGGGTTTCAATTTCACAATTAGGGTTTCGCAACAAAATTAGGGTTTTTCCTAATTAGCGCTCCATGAAGTAATACGTAAACATATATCATATAACACAGATATTTAATAATCTTGAATTTCCCATTTAAATTGATAAATAGGGTTAAATCAATTAATGCTAGGGTTTGGTCAATATACCATAATTGACCATCCATCAACAGTATAATTTTTACAGTACATATTTATAGCACTGAAAAATCAAAATATCATAATATTATAATATTTTTATCATTCCTTGATCAAAACCCAAAATTAGCGTTTTGGATTCCATATCTGATTTTATCTGCCATAATTAACCTTATAATTAAGTAAAAATAATTTACTTAATAACTTGAACAAAATTCTTATAATAAATAATTATTATAATTATTCAAAAATCATTTCATGTATTATTTGAATAATATAAACATATAATTTCATGGAAAAATAATTAATAAAACATTTCTAATATAGAATTAATTACTATAAGAATATCATTTATAATAACCAATATTTCTAAAATAAATTTATTTACAATTATTAATGTAATAAATAAATTTTATTTATCACACATATAATTATAATTACACATTACCTTGGCACATATCATTCATATTTATTTTTAAATAAAAAAAAATTATACGCAAAATTTATGATTTATTTATATAGAAAAAATCGGGTTATTACAAGAGATAAATGAAGGATAAAGATAAAAATATAGTTATCAGTAATTCCAGCAGAGCCAAAAAATTATAAGAATTTAAACTCAATTTACATCTGAAATTGTCAAATAAAAAGCGTTCTCTAAATACACTTGAAACAAAACTCAAAAAGGGTCGATACGTGCACCAACAGTATCACCCATATATCACCAAACAATTAAAAGAGAAAAAGATTCTAAAAGAAAAGGCCCTAGGAGAATTACTTACCAAGGATCTAGGAAATTTTATGTCACCATTCTTTTTCAACCTCGAGGGTGTTTAGGCTTGGGACTCCCAATTTATGTTGGTAGCATTGTCTATAAGTGTAAGGTTTTGTTTTTTATTTTGTATATTTAGTCTGTTTATAAATGACTAAACATGAGAATGTATTCAACGAGAAATGCTAAAACGTGCTCCCTCCATTCCAAAATATAATCACTTGCCTTGATCAACACTAGATTTCAAGTCTGAATAGCAATAGATTGAAAGTATTCACTGAATGATAATTCCTGAAAAATCTCTCTTATATAATAAGTTCATACCGGGACTAACACAAATGAAATAATTGAGGAAGGTTCAATTCAATCAGTCTTCGTTCACTTTCAAATGAAATAAGGGAGCCCTAGCCTTAAGCGACCAATATTCTCAAGTAACAACATATCATACATGCTTTGAGCGGCAATCTAAAAATACATGAAATAAAGAAAATTTTGTTTTGTTTCACATGCACTTGAAACAAACAGGTCGATATTTGAGTATGCACAAAATATACGTCAACAAACAATAGATGACGGAATTAAAATATTTTTTTAAGTACACATACCCTATAATCAGTAGCATCAGAGAAAGCAATCACAACACATACTGATAAGCCTTGTATTTGGATTTACCACGAACATCAGCTGGAATATTACGACGCTCTACCCAGCCGAACTGAGGACGGAGCAGAAAAAAAACCAAGTAGGAACCAAGAATCCACCTATATGGGCATAATTATATATATGTGGGAGGATTCCAACAGCTAGGTTTATTATCACTATGACCAGAAGTTTAATTATTGTTGCAGCCTAAGATCAACAGAGGGATCGAGGAAAATTAGAAAATATGCAAAAGTCCATGAATGGCTTATAAATCAAATGCAACAATGCATCCTATTGTAGACTTTTGTCAACAAAATACAAAGGTTCATTTTGTAAACAGAATGTGAACACCAGTGGGATCACTTTAAGATAATTACAGAACAAATCAATAGATATAAAAAAAAGAATCCTAAGATCATAAAAAGATGACTAAGCATCGCTCACCTTGTTGGTATAAATTGTCCAATTTTTTATAAGCTCTGAAAGCATGGCTCCAAGTAGACCAAATAAAGCTTCGGAAGCACCAACAGAGATGTTCTTATGAATAAATAAAGCAGAAAGTATGCTCCCACCAAATCCTGACAACATATAGATAATTCTGATCCCCACTGAAAAAATAACAAGTCACTGAGAGGGTAGATTACAAAAAGTCTGTGTTTTACCTTTATCGAGACTCCATCTACACGTATATAGTCGAATAAGGAAAGAGAAAACAAACTTAAGGCAATCTGTTAATTATATTACAGTAATCTAAACATTACTAATAACATAACAAAACCAACCTGAAATAGTGAAAACCCTATTACTCATTCAAAACATCAAAGATGAAGTTTTGCCAAATTGTTAAATAAAATCAGACACAAGACAAAAATAGCATACCAAAACCAAACTGTTGTTCCAGGCGAATGCCAATAAAGATAAGGCTCAACATATTTACCATGAGATGAATAATTCCAGCATGTAACCACATACAAGTGATAAGCCTCCATCCTTGATCCCCTTAAGCACCACTTTTGTCCACTTAAGTGCTCCAACTTCTCCAATCTTCAAAATAATATAGAATTTAGAATTGCAACAATTTGTCAGTAAGGGAACTCTCAAAACATCCAATCTTCTCAACATTTTTCTTTAAATGCACAAGTAGAGACAGCATCTTATCTAATTTATACTATGTTGCTCCTAAAAAACCATCACCCATAATCAACTTAACTAAAATAACATATGCTTAAATAGAAATAACAAAAGTAAAGTCCACAAGGATACTTATGTCATCGACATTTCAAAACTCATTGTTATATTCAAGGAGGGAAAGCAGCGGATAGAAATAAATGAATTAATCAGTTTGAGGTCTACTACTTCTAATGCATACATATTAAAATAGAAATTATAACCTTTTACAGCAGTACCAATGAAAAAACAATCGTAAGAAATGGTTTGTCACATAATTATATTGCTCTTAAAACTGCACAAACATTTAGTATCGTGAATGAGCTCCATATTTATCATGTCAGTCGAATCTACTTCAATAGGTGCAAATGAATTTGGAGAGCTAGAAGTATGAGGAATTGGAATAGGAAGTTAGGAACCCTCGAACCTATAGAAACAATAGCCCATTCATTTGGGGATCCTTTACACTAATATACAACATTTAGAAAGTAATTACAAAAATAAAACACGCACAACATAATTACAAAAATAAAACAACACAACATAAAAGTTGCTAAAATCACGTATACGTCAGTTACGGACTCTCCTATATGCAACTAACCACTCCTAAAATCAAGCGACTGAACAAAATATGCAACTTTGATACCGGAGAAATCCAAATCTTCACCACTGCGCGACACACCACTGAGATCGGAGAAGACGAAGCTTTTCGTCGCGACACACCACTGCAGTAATCTTGCATCTCTAAGAAGAAAACTGTTGTCGCGACTAATCTGTAAGATCGAAAATAGCATACAAAATCAACGCCGCCTTCAAGATCAGTAACCAAAAACATTGTTGCAATGATTGTTGAATACAAAATCAACATCAGCTTCGATTCAAATACTGTGGTATGTAAGTTTAAAACTTATAAGCATATAGATACTTATAGTTACTACGAATTACTAAATTGATTATCTTTCTTAAGTTTTTCGAACTTAAATTGTCACAAAGTTTGAATACTGAATGTTGTGCTTGCAAAATGTATTTGAAAACATGTTTTATATTATGGTTACTAAGATTATATAAATTGGTTACTGTCTAATGTTGGTTTGGTTACTGATTATTTTGTATTGGTTACTGTGTAACATTATACCGTCTAATGATGTCTTAGTTACTGACTAATGCTATTTTGGTTACTGCATAATATTACTAATTAATGCTGACTTGGTTACTGACTAATTCTGATTTGGTTACTATATAATATTATATTGGTTACTGACAAATGCTGACTTGTTTACTGTGTAACACTATAATGGTTATTGACTAATTCTGAATTGGTTACTGTATAATTAAAATTATTATAATGCTGACTTGGTTACTGTGTAAAAATATTATTTAGTGACTCATGCTGACTTGATTACTGAATAATGCAAACTTAATTACTGCAGTGATTAATTGGTTACTGTATTATTGGTTGCTGAAGCATATTAATGTACACTTCTACTTATGTTTTTTATATTAATGATTACTTGTTAGCCAAATTGGTTACATTCTTACAAAAGTCTGCCTTTAGTTGGTAACAAATAAATTATACTGATTGTTTTTTATTGTAAAATGCAAGGAAAACCCTATTTTTACTAGTTGTTTTTGGTTACTGATTAATGTTGATTCGGTTACTGTGTAACAATATATGATTACTGAATATTACTGAGTTGACTGCTGTGTAAAATTATAATGGTTACTGACTAATACTGACCTGGATACTGTTTTACATTATATTGGTTACTGTCTAATGCTGACTGTTACTATGTAAAATTATAATGGTTACTCAATAGTGCTGACCTGGTTACTGTGTAAAATTATAATGTTATATTCTTTTGTAATTGTTTAATTTATATTGGATGTTACTTATTGACTACATTGTATTGATTACATGGACTAATAGTAACCAATACACCAAATTTGATGTTTGAACTAATAGTAACCAATACACCTTTAAGTACATATTGATATTTTTTATATTATTTATTTTTACTGTAAAATGCTGTCAAATATATTTTATGTTATGGATACTAAGTAAATATATGTTGGTTACTGTCTAATCTGGATTTGGTTAGTTTATAATGCTGACTTGTTTACTGTGTAATATTACCATGGTTACTACATAATATTACTGTGTTTTATACTAATTTTTTTTATATTAATGGTTACTGATTAACTATATTGTTTACCTTTATACACCTGTAGTCTTTAATTTGTAACAAAGTCATTACTGATTATTTTGGTTGTAAAATGAATGTAAACATATTTTTTATAATCTTGGCTACTAATTACATATATATTAGTTACTGTATAATATGTATTTAGATACTGAAAAGTGTTTATTTGGTTACTCTATAATGTTATTGAGTTTTATAATTGTTTATTTTATATTGGTAGTTACTTATTGACTACATTGGTTACCTTCATACAACTGTTAAATATTGGTTGTTGTATACTATTTAATTGGTTACATTATAATGTTTATTTGGTTGTAGTGACAAATTGACAATTTTCTGTTAAGTTTGGAGTGTCGAATTTTGGCGTTTTCAGAGCCTAATTTCATTGGAAACGGGTCAACGATCAAAAGTCACCAGCTTTGCTGGTGAACTGCATGGTTTTTTGGTCGAATTCCATCATTTAGGCCTTCAAATTTGCATGTAAAATTTGGTTTATTTTCTGGTTACTAATATTATGTAATTTGGTTACTGTCTAATATTGATTTGATTACTTTATAATGTTTATTCAGTTGTTAGATAATGGAGACTGACAGTAACCAATACAACAAATCTAATTGTTTACATGAATATATAATTGTTTACTGTTAGTAACCACTAACCACATGGTTGGTAACATTTTTGATGGTGTACAGTAACCAAAATTGATGTTGATTAATATTTTTATTTTTGATTCCATCATGAGTTATCAATATAAAGTAAACATATACAAGCTTTATAACAGTCTTGATACAAGCTTATAACAGTCTTGATACAATCTTATAATTATCTGGTTACTAACAAGCTAGTAACTATCTATGATAATTATCTGGTTACTAACAAGCTTGTAGATAAATAGGACATTCACACATGTACATTTAACAATTAATGTTTGTCCCGATACAAGCTTGTAACTATCTGGTTACTAATAACAGTAACCATAATGTAACATAATAAAACAGTAACCATATAATTATATGATAGTAACCAGAACATGTTTTAATGGTAGCCAAAACAGAAACATCATGTAATGAAACTCAGTTTAAGCAATTCATGTATACTATAACCATAATGTAACATAATAAAACAGTAACCATATAATTATATGATAGTAACCATAACAGGTTTTAATGGTAACCAAAACAGAAACATCATGTAATGAAACCCAGTTTAGGCAATCCATGTATACTAAAAAATTACATATTAACCAGAATAAAAAAAATAAAAGTATCTGAAATCCCACATTGAGGACACAATAATAATAGCCAAACCATAAGGTAACAGTAACCAAAACATAATAAAGAAGTAACCAAATAGTTATATGAAAGTAACCAGAACATGTAAGACGTGTTTGTGGAAATGGAAGTAGAAATAGAATAGCATAAACCTTGTAGAATATATTTGAAGGAATTTACAAAAATAATACATCAATGTATACTAAGCAAATACATGGTTTATTATGACTTGGGTTTATTATTTAAAAAAATAATACATCCACAAACTAATGATGCCTTAAACTTCTTCAACTGTCTTGGGTTCAATTTATTGGTAATAATGTCGGGGACTTCCATGTCACACCAATATATAACTTTTCCAATGAATTTTCTATTGCATTCTCCATAGTAAAGATTCCATAACTGCAAATAAAAAAAAATCAGATTTACACAGTCATTAGTAACCAGATATAAATAATATTTATATCATAAACAGTTTACCAAACAAATACATTATAACCAAAACAACATATAACAGTAACCAAAATCTCAATTGAGAGAAAAAGAATGGTATCCAAATCATCAGCTAACAGTAACAAAAAATATACTAATGAAGTAATCAAACAGTTATATGTTAGTAACCAAAACATATATTAATGGTAACCAATACATAAACAACATATAGACTAAACAAAGTTTAGTCAACCCATATATTAAGCAAATATATTGTAACCAGAACAACAAAAAATAGTAAGCAAAATTCTAACTCAAAGAAACAAAAATGGAATCCAAATCAGAAACTAACAGTAACCAAAAACATACTAAATAAGTAACCAAATATTTATATGATAGTAACCAAAACATATTTTAATGGTAACCAATATATAAACAACATGTACACCAAAATCAGTTTAGTCAACCATGTATATTAAGCAAATAAATGGTAACCATAACAACATAAAAAAGTAACCAAAATACCAAATCAAGGTAACAAACATGGTATCCGAATCTCAAGCTAACAGTAACCAAAACATAATGCAGAAGTAACCAAACAGTTATATGATAGTATCTATTTTTTATTGCTTGACGTAGTTACAACGTAAGCATTACATCAAGCCCCCATAAATTAGTCTAGTATACTAAACAACATGTAATCCAAACCCAGTTTAGTCAATCAATGTATACTAAGCAAATACATTGTAACCAAACTAACATATAAAAGTAACCAAAATCCCAATTGAGAGATAAAGAATGGTATACAAATCATAAGGTAACAGTAACAAAAAAATATACTAATGAAAAAACCAAACAGTTATATGTTTGTAACTAAAACATATATTAATGGTAACCAATACATAAACAATATGTACACCAAAACCAGTTTAGTCAACCATGTATACTAAGCAAATACATGGTAACCATAACAACATAAAAAAGTAACCAAAATACCAAATCAAGGTAAAAAAATGATATTCGAATCACAAATTAACAGTGTCCAAAACATAATGCAGAAGTAACTAAACAATTATATGATAGTAACACTAACAAAATTTAAATTAACACACCTTTAAAAATTATATGATAATAGAACAACATGTATGCTTTCTGATCCAAAACCTTCTTTTCACTAAAATGAACAACCTGTGAATCAACAAGTGCAACAAAAGTAAATTAAAAAATAATTAACTAGTTAATTTATGCCACCAAAAAAAGAAGACTAATCAGTAGAAAAAAAATGAAATATTAGTAGAAATATCAGTACAAAAAAGAAAAAAATATCAACCCTAATTAATAGAAAAAAAGAAGACTAATTAATTAATGATGAAGATGAAGAAAAAGAAGAAATACCAGTAGAAATACCAATACAAAAAGAAGAAGAAATATCAGTAGATGAAGAAATATTAGATGAAAAAATATCAATAGATGAATAAATACCAGTAGATGAAGAAGAGGATGACGAACGGGTTGAGAGACTGGTGTTGCGGCGGCGACGGCGGCGGCGGAAGAGGACGACGACGAGTGGATTTGAGATGAGAGAGAGAAGTAGTAAGGGAGAAGAGAGAGAAATATTAATGGAGAATAGCTAGACTTAAGGAAGATGGAAACTAATTTGCTATGTCAGCCAAATAATATTAACTCCTTAAATTAAGGACTCCTAATATAATTAGTATTGTAAATATATATGGTAAATTGTCATATTTTTGTAATTATTTTATAAATGTATGATTTTTGTAATTACTTTTATAAATGTACTGTAATATGTAAATGTTCCTTCATTTGGCCCCAACTTTGAAGCAATAAGAGATCCAAGAGAGCAAACCACATGGGAGACTACAAGAGGAGGGGTTTCAAATTAGACTTTAGGAATCCATTGAAACTTTGCATTGTGGCATTTAGATGGAGGGTGGCCAAAAATTTTACACACAGGGCATGAATGGGGCCTACTTTGTATTCAACTTTGACAAACATAGGGCGGGTAGAGCAGTCCACTAACATAGGACTTTTAACAAACATGTTGTGAACATCAAACTTCCTAACAAATAAACCTTTTTGAGTGAAATTATTCACATCCTGGATAGAAAACCCTTGAGCAGAAATAAAATCTGATAAATCTTAGTTCTTTTTGCGCTCTACAACAGTATTGATTCTATTTTGTTGGGATAGGTGCTAAGCTACCCTAAAAATATCGTGAACTTGAGAGTTGGCCAGAGGGATTTGAATGTCTTAACTCGGAAGCCCTTCAAATTCAAAATCATTCGAGCAAACCCTAACATTTGCATCCAAAACATCAGATTCCGACATCCCAACCATAGATTCGCCCAAGCCATTAAGGGGAACAGTCGAATCCGAGGGATTAGAAAACAAAATAAATGGCATACCAACCAAAGGAACAGAAGAATCGGGTAACCCATCAAAGAGGAGAGAGGGGCTCACCATATGAACTGATACACCTGTCAAATGGGCCAGACCATGGCCGAGCCTCTGACGGGCCGGGCTAAAATGGTCTGGCTTTCTGCAGGCTGAAAAATGTAAGCCCAAAGCCCACAGGTTCACGGGCGGGCCGAGCTGGTCCGCGGGCGTTTTATGCCTTTTTTGACATTTTTTTGGCTTAAAGTGAACGGGTCGGGCTTTCAATGGGTCGGACTTTCAATGGGCCGGGCCAAAAAGGTCTGGCTTTTTATGGGCCGAACAATACAGCCCAAAACCTGCTTTTTGGCTGACGGGTCGGGTCGGGTCGGGCCGCGGGCTTTGGGCCCGTTTGCTTGGTCTATGAACTGAGATCCGAGAACTGGATGTGAGGAAAAAGAAGAGAAGAATCGGAGTTAGAAGAAGGAAAAAAATAAAAAAGATGGATGATCAGCAAGGAAAAAAGTAGAGCGAATGGATAACGAAAAATGAAATTTTAAAACTTTAAAAGAAATAGTTGATATTGTAATTTATTAAAAAGTGTTATTAATAGTAAATTTATACTATAAAAAAAATTAATGTATTTATATTACAATTTATATTCACCACCATTAATTCTAAAAAAATTATTTATATAGAACAAAACAGCGACTAATTTTATCATTCGCAAAAAACCTCTGAACAATAATATATAGTGAGTAATAATTCCTTCATTAATAAATTTTTTTCTCGAAAATTTTCATCATAACTTAGCGTCAAAAATCTATATATCACCTCACTTTTGCGAGAAATAAATAAATAAATTGTGAAGGATGTTTCTTTTACTAATGTTATATTATCACTATATTTTTTTCCTTCACTGTTCTTTCACTAGAAAACTCCTCATATGAAGGAATAAATTCCTTCACAAAATTTCCTTCGCTACATCCCTAATTTCTTGTAGTGCTTTAAGCATAATTCTGATGAAAATTCTGACTATTTTCAATTTTTTAGACCCCCTGAAAATAATGACAAGTTCCCACTCATATCATTCATTTTTAGTCACATACTTTTTAGGATATATGAAATTTGTAGGTATGTGCATTTGTTTTCCTTCTCACCACATTTTCTTGCAGAACAAATGCCCCGCATACAAGGTATAATTCTTTCATTTCTTTATTCTCTATTTTTCATTTGTATACATTGAGGACAATCCATGATTTAGGTATGGGGAAATTTGTTTGTATTATTGTATTAGATTTTATTTTAATTTTTAAGGAAAATATAGTAAAAAAACAAAAAACACAAAAAAATAAAATTTTTTGATAATTTTGTTTGACTTTTTATGAGTTAGATTAATTTTAATAAGTGTTTGTGGAGTAAAAATTCATGAGTAAGATTAAAATATTTAGAACTCTTGAATCTTTGATAAGGTACAAAATCTTATTTTAAATACCATCTGTAATAAAATTAATTTCAAAAGTATTTTTGCACTTCACATTTGTATTAACTCTTAGTTGTTGATATACACTATGATTCGAGAAATTTCAAGAAAAAAAGAAATAAATAATTGTTTCAATGTCCATTGAACGAAATAACTGGGTATTCAAGCCTCAAGAAGCATCGATATTCATGTTGAAAAGTGTGATGTATAAAAGCAGCTTGACTAGTCTAATTTTGTAGCATTTGTTACTCAAGTTAGTAAACCCTTAAAGGCTTCTCTACACCTACTGCCCTAAAGCCAACTGGTTTAGGAGTCATTGGTCCAACACTCGCTACATGAGTAACTTTGAAAAGTTTAAGAAAATGAAACATTGCACAAGTAAAAAAAATGAAAAAAAAAGAAAGAAGAAAAAGAAATGAGTTTGTTTGATTTTCATGGTAAAAATCCCTACTAAAAGTTACATCATATACACATGCATACATCATATAGAATTAATTTAACGAAGAATGGTGTCTAAAATGAAGATTGAGTATTTTTTTGATAAGGTGAAAATGTGACTTTGAATTTAATCTTGCTTATGTATACCGCCCATGGATATTTAGAAGTTTTTTTTTAATTTCATAATTTGTTGAATCCAAAAATATTTTTGAATTTTGTACGTATATTCACTGCAAACTCTCACGAGACAACTCGTCCACTTGAGGTAATCTTGGGGGTTTAAAGGCTTGTTTCACATAAATGTAATCGTGTTTCCTACGAAAATGGGGTAGTATAGTTTTTATTTTTATTTTCTTATTTTATTTGTGGATGAGCAAAAGCTAGGTATAGGGGTATTTTGAGACGCCCCCAAAATAGGTTCATTCCATCCAACCCATTCTGAGTCGCCAAATACATGGTACAGAAATAACTACAACTTTATTATTACAACATATAAACTGTGAGTTTAAATACAGATATTGCCGTCTAGACAATATCCACACGCAAATAAATCTCCATCATAATTATTGATACATTATTTTATAAAAATGGTGAGTACTACTAAACAACTCTCTCTAGAACCTTCATTCCATACCCCGACTAGTACTCGCTACATTTTCGCCTCCTGAGAAGAAAAATGGAACAAAAAAGAAAAAGGGTGAGCTCAACTAGCCCAGTAAAGAATATTATGACTAAGATAATATACAACAAATTATCGTTAGTCTTCAATAGGGAAAAATCTAATAGAATACAATAGACAACCAGTTTTAAATCAACAACTGCAGCGGAAACAACAATTCATTAGAAGAGTTAAGTAGAGAATGCAAACTACTATCTTCTATATATGAATTTAAAAGTTCATCGTCGATATTTTATCCCTGTAACATCAATCAATATATATCTGAAATCAAATATTCATCTTTGCACTACAGGCCAAAGATATTCATCAGTTGGTCATGTTCATCTAAACACCTGTTCATCTTTGCACTACGGGCCAAAGATATTAATCAGTCGGTCATGTTCATCTCAACACCTGTTCATCTTTGCACTACGGGCCAAAGATATTCATTAAGAAATCATTCATCTTTGTACTACAGGCCAAAGATATTCAATAATATCATCATTTAGGACTGAGGATGATGAAAAATATTTTAAAGAAAACGAATACAGACATACAGTGAAACAAAAGAACAAATATTAAGGACTCGTACTTTAAATAATTATCATTCAAAAATACTTCATAAATAACCAGAGTGGGGTAAAATTCAAGAATGATCAAAAATGGATACAATCAAAGCTAGTATCCAGAATAGATATTTTGGATAAAAAACAAAATTTAATTTTTCTGTGAATAGTGCCGTATTCGTGAATAGTACCGTATACGTGAATAGTGCAGTATACGTGAATAGTAACTCCGACACCAAAAGATTGAAATTTGACAAAACATCATCATGCTTCGTGAATAGTACTCGTGAATAGTAACTCGTGAATAGTAACTCATGAATAGTAACCCCGACATGAAAAGTTCCAAATTTGATAAAAAGTTCCAACCAATATTTCAGCATAATGATATTGAAGAAATAATATCATTTGAGAAGAAAATAACATCCCTTACCTCGAAAGACAATACTTCTAGTTGAAACACCGGATATAGGCTATGACTTGAACTTGCACCGTATAGCAATACTCAAAGTATACTCAAAATACTCACAAGAATACGCTCGATAATATAGAGAGAGAAAACTTCAGTTTCTGGTGTGATTTTTAATTCTAACCTAAACACCCTATTTATAGGAAATTGCTTAGAACACCAAAGCAGAAAATTTAATAAATTAATATTAATTATTTTCCATATCTTCCTACGCATCCATGAATCTGAACTCAGCCATCCTAACACATGTTAAATGAGTCCCAAGCATGTAAAAAACGTTTTTCATATTAAAAATATTTTAAACTTCCAAAAATCAATTATTTCGGAGCTTCGGAACTTCAGAACTTCAATAATTCAAAATAAATAGCCCTTTTATCAGAAAATTCGAATCTCGCAACTTTTTATAGGAAATTCAATTTTCTACAACTTTACAGAAGAAAGTTTTTCTAAATTCCAAACAGAAATTGACCGAAATCCACAAACGAACGATTTTACAAGCTATAATCAAATTTCAGTCAAGAAATGAGGTCCACCGACACATAAAATATGCTTTAAATATTTTTGGTAACAAAAATACTCCTCTTCCACATATACTCATATATCCCATATTCATCGTAAAAATATCATTATTATTATATTATTAAAATATAATAATATATTTAAATAAATTATTTTATCAGAAAAAGATAAAATTTTAATTTTCAACAATTGTCACATTAAAAATTTCTCCATCTATATCCACATAAAATCAATATTTTTCTCATCATACGAATCAATAATTAATTATTCACAAATAATATTACAGAATCACAATATTGACAACCAGGCAGTTCCCAGGAAAGAGGGGGCTTTCCAATAAGAATTTCCCCTTACTGGCGCGCAATTAGGTGACCAAACCTCTCCTTAGACAGAACTTTCTAGACATTGCCAATGTGACAACCCGAAAATTTAGAAGATCTTAAATGATTAAATTAAAGGTTAAAGTTTAAAACCTAGAGTGAAAATAAATGATTTACTTTAAAAATCTAAGGAAATGGTATGTTGAAATAATTCAACGATAAGGTTACGAGAAAGAATAAGATCTAAACCGATTAAGAATGATTTGGTATTGTGATTCTGAGGACGAAAAAATGTGATAACCCAAATTTTGGGTAATATTAAAATAAGGATTAAATAAATAAATTTCTTATTAGATAATATGTTGTATGATATTATATTGCACAAGTGGGTATGAACTATGCAATATGTGATGCTTATCCTTAATAAATATATTGGTATTATATATTTAGAAATTGTAGGGGCAATTTATTAAAGGAAGAGAAGAATAACATATATTATTAAAATGATATTTCGATATCAAAATGAAAAGGAAAGCCAACATGGCTTAATTATGAAATACTCTTGGCATGAAACTACCGATGTGGCTAATGAAATAATTATATTATAATATAATTGATTTCATTCAAAAGTAGTATGTGGTAGTAAAGGAGAGTGATAAGTACTAAAATAGGTTAACTAAATTACATGGACCCATTATTTGTAATAATGTGTACTAATTAAATTGGCTAGTTTAAGTGAATGTGGTAGATCAACTCATGAAGCTTATTATGTATTGGGTGTCCAAGTTGTACAATTTGGGCCCTAATAAATTTCCTATGTATGCTCTCAAGCTTACCCCCAAGTGTAATGGGTCATTACTACTTTTGAATTATGTATTAAGCCAAATACCAAACTCAAATTCAGCCCACTCCTTGGCCATTCCATCAGCCATGTTGGATGAATTATGCTTATGTCTTATTAGTTAGCAAATAGTATAATCGTTTCCAAGAAGGAGGAATCAGTTAGTTGATTAGCAGTTAGTTAGAGGCTATGTTATAGAATGGCTGATTAGGGGCCACTGTCAAGGAGCTGTCAGTAGGCTGAGAATAGGATAAGGTAACTATCTTAGGGGCCAATTGCTAGGGGATATGGTTGATAGGTTGCGGCTGATAATTGAGGAGAGAGAGAGAGGTCATAATAAGCCAAACTGTTGATTGTAAAAGGGAAGGCTATGTAACATGCAGTACTATCTCATGCTATCTCCCTCTACTCTCTATCCCCGTTGTACTCTAATTCCTATTACTCTCCTAGAAACTTCAAAATTTCCAGAGAAACTTCACCTTATACTTTACCATTTCGGCTAGAACAAAGAACTTCGCAAGGAACCAAGATGTAATCCTGGTTGGGGCATAGTTTCGGTTAGTAAGGCAGCAAGAAGGGGTTGTATAACTGAACCATAAGAGTGGAATTCAGCTCATCAAACCATCATAACGAGGTTAGTACTATGTTATTTTATTCAAAGTTAGAAATTAAATGTTATTCACAATGAGGGTTGCTGTGATTAAACTAGTAGTTTGATTGTGATATCTTTGAATTAGAAAGAAAGAAGTTTGGTAGTCGTTGTGAGGGGTAATAAGGAAGGAAATATCTGGGATTATATATATATAAACATGTATGATCTCTGTCCAAATATAGAATGCATATGCTATGTTTGATAAAAGGTTTCTTAGGAGCTGTTGTATGTAATTAAGGAATTTGGTAAGTTTATAATTTGTAAACTTTTCACATCCGTTTTATGTAATGATTTAAGTGAATTGAACAAATAAAAGTGAGATTAAAATCTATTTTGACAAGAAGAGCAATTTAGTTATGTTGAAAATAATTTGCAACAGGGCAACTTTGAACCTTTATTAAACCTGTCAATAATATTTAATTTGTCTGAGATATATTTTCTGTAAATATTATACTATGCCCTTTATATCATGCCAAGGTTTGGTTGATATTAGTTATGTGAGTTGTAAACTAGAAAATTGTGAAATGAGCACCTTACTGTTGGGGCAGCAGGGCATAGCTGCTGCTCGCAGGCAGCAATAGCCGCAGCTACGCTGCAAGCGCGCTGCTGGTTGCGCTACACTACAGCAGCTAGCTAGCTTGGTTATGACATTTTGATGATTTTGGTGTTTAGTTCATGAAAATTGAAATCACGTAAATTTATATATATAAATTAATATGTTAGTTATAATTTATATATAAGACTAAAAATCAATTTAATACATGACATAAATTATAAATAAATGGCCATAAAGAAAAAAATCGGATGAAACTTGGAATTTAATGAAGCTGATACCTTAGACAAGTCTTACTATGGTAATTAAGGCTTAGTCAGGAAGCGATTGGGTTGGATCGCGTTGAGGCGAGTTTTAACCTCTAAACGCGAAGATTGAAAATTTGTGTGAGCAGCCTTTTTGAGCACACTGTTTGGGAAGTTTAAAATACCCGAAATTCAATGTTAGTATTTTCTAAAAATTCTTTGATATGTCGAGTCAAACATATTCAAATTTGGGATCAATTCAATTAATGAGCAACGCGTGAGAAATTCGCAAAGCAGACCGCTGGAAGTTGAGCAGGCTGCCAGCAGCAGGCAGCACCTACTGGTGACTGCTGTGCTTGCTGCTGGTGCGACTTTGGCGAGCTATTTTGCTTGACTTCCGTGGTTTCTTTTTGTGGGTAGAAATTTAGAAAAAAATTACTATGACATAAGAACTCAAACATACTAAGAATTCGCTACAATCCGAGTAAGGGATTGAGAATTAAAAATGGACGAGCATGTCAGAACATGTTAGTCGGGTGACGCCGAACTTGGTCACCGCGGGCTGTTTTGACATTCGTCGTCCTGAATCGCGTTTGGGCTATATTTTAAGCAACATAAAGCTAATAAAGTCCCAAGAGACAAGTTTTGTGATAATTGGAATGAACCAAAAAGAAGTTAAAACGAATTTATAGTGAATGGTTTAGTAAAATATGTTAGAAACCGAAAAAAATTGTGAACTGCTGACCCTAAGGACAAATTCGGGGCTAGCTAGAGTTTCCAGAAAATTCTGGGATTTTGGGGTATTATAGTACATTGAATAAGCTTTCCATGGACTCCGGAACGGACTAATTCCGACTTCGGAGCAAAGAGTTATGACCGTTCAAAGTAGTCGCGTCAAAACTGTCTAATCAACTCGGGGCAGTCACGTTGCACGAATTTTCTGGAATTCTGTGTTTTAAATTTGGAAATGGTCAAAGAATGAAAGTTGTAGCCCCGAAACTTAGCTTCGCGTGGGCTCAAGAATCGCTCAAAAATGTTTTAAAACGAATTAGTTATGATTGTTTTAGTAAGAGAGGGTAAAGCTGGAAAAAAGTTAAAAACTGTTATGATTGGGCATTTTTAAGTTCTGTTTTGGACTGCCTATGATGTCTAAAATGAGTGGCTTATATTTTCTAAATATATTCTCCTATGGTATCTACAATATATCCAAATTGGGACGGGATCGATTTAGCGAATTAGGAATTAGAAAATCGCAAAACGGACATCGAGTAGTTGGGGATGCCCAACCAAGGCCAAGCACGTCGAGCTTCTGGATGTGCCCGCTGTTTAGATGTCGTCGTGTTTTGCTTCTATGGTTTTAATAATTTTGCGTATGGAAATGGAATAGAAATGAAATAATACAAATGTGTGAAATGATTTAATATTTATAATTTATAAATTATAAATACATTTGATGTGTAAGCTAAACTATAGTTTACGTATAAAAGTATGAGAATTCATGAGATATTAATGGTTATAAACCAAGCATGTATCGTAATGATATGCTAAAGCCGTGTCGAAGCCTTTTAAAATGTAAATTCGTCAATATACAAGAGAAACAATAAAAGTATTATGTAAACGTAAGTTTACATATGTGGAGCCTATGGGTGTAATGAAATATAAAGAGAGTTATATATTAGAATTGAATGTGTTAATATTGAATGTAAAATTTGAAAACAAAAGGGTTTTCGAAATGACGATTATGAGAACGGAATCAAGATTTTATTAAAGGACATATGTATAAAACTAATATACATATGAAATGAGATTTCAATTTATTCGCGAGAGTAAACATTAAGCTATGGATACGCTATATGAATTAATGATACGAGACGTCCGTGTACGTAATTATATAATGAGTTAGTATATGGACTAACACAATGATATAAAATGCAAAGTTAAGTTATTAATAAAGTAAAGCATTCGCATACGTAGCGATAGCATGGTTTAGCACATAAACTATCAAAAAGGCATGGAAATTACGAAAGTTAAGGAAATGATGAGATAAGCTATGTTTACGCTATAAAAGCTATGTATAAACTATACAGTCCCAAGTTTACAAATAGAGGCAAGAAATATTTCTATAAATAGATATAAATGGTTTATGCTTTGAAATGTAAAGTATTTATATACTAAAACTATGAGAGAACCTTTTTGGGCATAAAAAGAAAGGTTTAATGAAAGAAAGTTTCTAAAGAAACGTGAAATAGTTTTATGACGAGAACAAAAGATTATAGCTAATGTAAATAAATTAGTTTACATTGAGTATGCGAATTTAGTATGTGAAACTAATGTGTGTATGAATATATACTCAATTTGTGTAGGATCATCATCGAGCAGATAAGTTATAACATTAAACAGCACTCAAGGCAAGTTTCTCAGTTTATTTATGTGGACTTATAATTGCTATAGATAACTGTTAGCATGATTTATGTTTATAAGTATGTAATACCTATGAACTGTATTATTTGATTTGTGAATGATGAATGTCAAATTATGACTAATTATTGAATTGAGTCGGGGAACTCAATATATATATGCAATGAATGACATGTACATGACATGTGTTGTATGCTATGGTACGTATATTGCTACCAGCAGGACATAAATGTGATAATGCATCTGTAATATGCTTGAACCCCAAGAATATAAATGCATGAACTGAATGTGAACATATGTGCTATGTGATGCATGATAGACTGTTAGACTTGCTGGGCCGTCGTGCTCAATCTTGCTTAATTTGCAGGTTAAAGCTATGATGCGATCTATCGTGATTAGGAGCGCATGAAAAGAAGGCTAGTGATTTAGTTGAGATTGTGTTGAATCATTTGATGGTATTTTCATGTGTAAATCACAGATGTGTAAATTGTTGAATTATTCGATAGATGAAGATTATTTGTTCTAAAAAGGGAATATGCTTGAAAGAATGAATTGTATATTTATACTCATATCTACTCAGACTAAATAAATCATATAATATGATTCTAGTATAAAGCAGAATTGTAAAGGTTGCGATTCAGGGAATGAATGAATGGAAAGAAAAAAAAAATTATTCCGTATTTTTAGTTATTTTAATATTAAATAATGTTTTAAAGATAGAACAGGATAATATTAACGCACAAGATTGGGAAGGAAAATAGTTCCGATTTTGGGGGCGTTACAGCCAATAATGTTATCTAATAATATTATTCAGATAATATGAATTATTGTTTCGATAATGAAAAATATTGTGTAATGACAATTATTGAAACAACAGCAATATAAAATATCAACGCAGCAATTATTGAATCAATAAAATAAAATACTGAACAGTAATTACTGTAACCATTATTGAGTAGTGCCTTCTTACGTAAGAATCAATAATTGGTGCAATAACGTGTGCTACTGTGTTTTAACCACCGAGTATTTTAACAGTATTAACGATAACAACTACGCCGTTATTTTTAAACAACTTATACTTGTTGTTTTCTTCATCCAATCGCTTTCCGTTATGGGGTCCACACAAGGCTGCGCCGTCGTACGAATATTCCCCAACAGTAAGAATATTCCACGACCAAACGAATATTCTCCGACAACAATGAATATTTTATAACCACCTGCTTTTTTAAAATATTTGCACATTTACCCATAATTAACCACATTAATCAAATCAACCCTTACTATTTCAAAATAATAAATATAGGAAATTCAATTTCATTTAAAAAAAATTGGGGTCTTACATGTTTGGACATCGACACTCTTAGGAACCTTTAAACATGTAACTGACGCGTGAATTTGATGGCCATTTTACCATTTTACCATTTTTGTGTCCTCTGATCCTGTTCATGTCCCTTGTCTGTTTAAATGTGTTTCTTTTTCTTCTCTCCCCCATCCCCCCTTCCAAATGCTAAATATTGATTTCATTCTAAGGGAGGTATAATATTATCTTATTTTGCATGGTAGTTAAACCAGGTGGAGGAGGTTTTGTTTCTGTAAAGAAATCTCTTCCAAATAAGACATGGAAGGTCGGTTTATGATCTTAATGTTTGTGAATTTCTCTGGATTAAGATTGCAGGTCATGCAATATTGTATTGCTGATCTCACGTTTACATAGTTTTCCAAGTGAATGAAAGTCTATTTCCATGTGCACTATCCAAGGAAAACACCAACTTGGCTGAGGAAGCTGTACAATTAGCTGTCAAAACATGGGGTCAATGGTCATTAACTGAACTTGAAGCAGAGGAACGACTATCTTATTCTTGTGAAAAGGTGAAGTTTATTGGGGATATTGATCAATCCTCAGCAGATGATCATTAATAGACATAAGATGTGACTGCATATTAATTATATTTCTACACGACATAATCTGATATTATCCTTGGTAGCATACTATTTATGTTCAGACTTTGATCCTACAGTGGATGTGGAGCCCTCACTTCTGAAATTATTTCGCAACTTGTGGTTCTATATCGCTCTCTTTGGGCTGTCACCTCCAGTACAGAAATCCACCAATAAAATGAGCAAGACCATGAGTTTGAGTTGGAATTTGATAGTTGAATTGATAATTGATTTCTATACAAGTTGTCTTTCTGGAATAATATTATGATTTATTTTTAGATGTTGCAAAATCATATAAACTTATAAAAAAGTTGGCAGCAATGATTAGGAAACTTATAATAAATTTAATCAGGTTGGCTTTTAATCCCTGTTGCTTCAGATACATGTAGTAATTATACTGGCTTAGGTTCACATAACCTTTAAAGTAAATAATAAATAAAATAAAAATAAGATGTTTGTTATGAATTTGGACATTAGTGGGAAAGAGTTAAATGAGGAAGAAGATAATACCATTTGTATAATGTATTAAAATATTATAATATCTATTGATATAATAATATTTTAATTTTATTGCAAGGTGGGCAAAAGGCATTTAATTGAATGGATAAAGTCGAGATTTACCTAATAGTCGGTAAGTTAGCCGCGCTTGAATTCCATTTAATTGTTTTTTAGAACAGAATTAAAGAGATCGATTCCATTTAATTGTTGAGCCGCATGCCTTTGTTGGGGTTACAAAAATACTCCGTACATTTGGTTAATAACGATTCATTTCTTTAAAAGGTTTCCTAACAAATCATAATAGTAAACTGTTTTGTGAGGGCTCATTAAGAGATTCCTTCTTACTTTAAACTTTGTTTTAAGAACCTGGTTAGTTTCACATATGTTGGTTGCTGTGGAATCTTTTTCCTTTCCATCATAAATTTGTTTTGGCTTTTATCTGTGGATCCTTTTGAAGATAAAGTCCCAAGTTCTAGAGATTTAGATTTACTACAGAATTGTAAAAGGATGTCTCTCTCAGTCCCAAATGATAGCCCACATCCAAAATCAATGTACCAAATAATATTTAATTTGTGATATTGGACATTGATTAGTGTCCTCAGTCAATTTTTATGATTAACTTTTTTTATATATATAAAAAGTAGACTATCTTTCCGGGATGGATGAACTGAGTATACTTATTACATAAACTTGCTTATATTAACCTGCTCATGATCCAGGTAAGAGTTGTTTGGATTGTCCACATCATCAGTGATGTCTGACTATCTTTCTTCATGTACAGGTGTTATTTCTAATGTACCATTATTTTGCTGCATCAAAAATTTATAATGCTATTCGAATTTTAATTATTGCATATGTGTGGATGACTGTGTTTGGGAACTTTTCATATTATTAAATCTGCAAAGATTTCAGTATTGCAAGGTTTGCTCAAGTACATGGTTCCTTTTTAGACTTCTAGATTTTATTCCAAGTTCTCCCTTTTTTTGATTAGGAAAAAAATAAGGTGGTGCCAAATTTATTTCTGTGAGAACCACATGATCCCTTGATAATAAGAAAAAACTTCCAATTTGAATGATTTGAGGTGTGTTATGTGATATGTCAGGGGACCAATTTTATGAATTGATCCGGTAGGAACCTTTCAATTATTTCCCCAACATCTGGACATTAAGTTGCAAGTACTATTCTTTCTGATTTTGCCTATGTATGGAAAATATCAATAAGAAATGTTTGTTACACTTTTTCCTTGCAAGATCACATTGTCAAACTTCATTTTTCAAGTTATTATAGGTGCTTGCACTTAATCTTTCATTATTGACTTATTTGATTGGTGTGACAGGTGCATGTGTAACAAGCTTGCTAACCAACATGTACGGGTTGGACTTGCTGACCCCAGTGATGTACCGCGTTGTGATATATGTGAAAATGCACCTGGTATGCAGGCCTCTTTTTTGTGTGTCCTATATCTATTAAATATACTAAATCACAGTACATGGCACAATAAATTGACATCTGTCCTTCTACAAATTCAACAGTTGTCCTTCTACAAATTCAACACCTGTCCATCCTATTTAATGCTTCTTATTGCCCTTGACAAACCCACGTGACTGAAATAATTGTAAAAACCCTAAATACAATCCCCTAATTCCCCTAAATATGTAATCATACAAAACATTTCAAATCGCACAAAACATTTCATACTCGGTCTCAATAGCTATGATTTTTGACAAACTGCCAAAGTCCTCCCAAATCGCCGTCTCGCAATCAATATCAACAAATCATGGCGAGCCAGATTATCAAAAAGAAAAAGGTTAGTTCGTACAATCCCCATTTCCCCTCACTTTTGGATCCTCTACTGGCGCGCAATTAGATGACCAAACCTATCCTTAGACAGAACTTTCTAGACATTGCCAATAATGTTATCTAATAATATTATTCAGATAATATGAATTATTGCTCCGATAATGAAAAATACTGTGTAGTGACAATTATTGAAACAACAGTAATATAAAATATCAACGCAACAATTATTGAATCAATAAAATAAAATACTGAACAGTAATTACTGTAATAATTATTGAGTAGTGCCTTCTTACGTAAGAATCAATAATTGGTGCAATATCGTGTGCTACTGTGTTTTAACCACAGAGTATTTCAACAGTATTAACGGTAACAACTACGCCGTTATTTATAAACAACTTATATTTGTCGTTTTCTTCATCCAATCGCTTTCCGTTATGGGGCCCACACAAGGCTGCGCCGTCGTACGAATATTCCTCGACAGTAAAAATATTCCACGACCAAATGAATATTCCCCAACAACAATGAATATTTTATAACCACTTGCTTATTTAAAATATTTGCACATTTTACCCATAACTAACCACATTAATCAAATCAACCCTTACTATTTCAAAATAATAAATAGAGAAAATTAAATTTCATTTATTAATAATTTGGGATCTTACACTATAAATACAAGTCCAAGGTTACAATTAACAGGAAATACCTACTTTTGAGCACTAAACACTTAGCCTCTATTGTTAAACCTTGTGAACGGCCTGTACTTATTCTCACACCGGACCTATCCCCCGGCGACACAAGCTGTTAAGCTTCTGTGTGATCTGTTATTGTGTAGGTTCTAGCGCGTGGATTCTGTGATTGGACGCGTTGGCGAAACTTGGCGTTAACAGTGCTCTTACTATATATATTTTTTTTGCATACTTGAGTCTCAGAATTATATTTGTTTTTCTTGCATGTTAGTCATCATACTATAGCTATTTTCATGTTGACTCCTCAAACTATAATTGTTTTTGATGTTTAACCTCTAACTATAGCTATTTTTTCAAGTTTAGTCGTAATTTGCTCTATTTTTTTTTAGTATGGAATGAGGTTTTAGACATAAAGATTGAGCAAAATATGCACAAAGAATAACTAAAGGACTAGACATGAAAAACAATTATAATTGAGTACTAATTGGGGGATTATCCCTAAAATTAATGTTTGGGATAAATTCACATTCATACCAATTGTTACCAATTGCAACTCGACAGTCAATATGACGTACCCCTTGATCCACCAGAGTTGCTTAATTAAGTACAATTTTTTACACAAATTAAAAATGACAAGTTTGAGGAAATTAAAGAATATAAAATAAATTTCGACTTTTAACTCGACTTTAATACAATAGTAAAATTTATGACACAAGTACCGTATGCATCATACGTGTGAGTTTTGTGCTAGAGCCGTTAATTCTTGAGTAGACAGAGGTAGTAATCAATATCCATATATGTTTTAACTGCAGGGAATGATGATCACAAAACTCAGACTATCATCATCGTTACAGTCGTTCCGACTATCGCTTTGGCGATAGTAGTCTGCCTTTATATCTGTACAAGGAACAGGAAGCTAAAGGATAAAAATAATGGTACGTTTAGACATGGATTCGTTTGTTGTAATTATAATCAACATATATATTGCTTGTTTTCTCCATTTGTTGTCAAGAAATCCTAGTTTATTTCATAAGAAAGACATTTTTCATGTTTGGGCGTAAATCAAATTTTCAAGTAAATTCTAAATATTCCGAAGAATATGTACCAATATGAAGTTCATCTCTTAGCTCATTTATTATTTCTTACTCCATATATCCATTTTTCTTTTAAGGTATGTACGACATTAGCAGTGCTGAATCCTTACAATTTGACTTCGATACCATCAAAGTTGCGACACAGTTCTTCTCTGATAGTAATAAACTTGGGCAGGGTCGATTTGGAGCTGTTTATAAGGTAAAAAAAATTATCAAACAAAGAAGTCTGGTAAAATGATTTTATTGGTTTAACAGTGACACTATTTTTAACTTCAGGGTAAACTTCTTGATGGAAGAGAAATAGCTGTGAAAAGATTGTCAAAGACTTCAGGACAAGGTGAATTAGAATTCAAAAATGAGGCCTCACTATTGGCGAAGCTTCAGCACAAAAGTTTGGTAAGGCTCCTTGGTTACTCCCTCAAAGGCACAGAAAGGCTACTCATCTATGAGTTTGTGCCTAATGGAAGTCTTGACAACTTCATATTTGGTAACTCTCCCATTTCTCTATTAATTTTATATCTGTTGAATTCATTGAGATTGTACATTATGCGTTTATAAAAGTGTTAATATACATACATCGAGTTGCACTTGTGATCGCGAAGTTCAAATATTCTCAATTCCTCCTCAATCAGAATGATCTACAGGCTGTAGGACTGTTTCAGAATGGGTTAGATCTGGTAAAATCGGAAAAGTTGGTGAAAAAACTTATGTTCAACCACCCGAAGAGTCTCGCCGAAGCCTTTGACAAAGCCGAAGGATATATCGTGGTAGAAGAAGCCATGAACAGTCTCAAACGTCCTTCAGATCGGTTCAAAGAGACAGATGGGGATAAGACCGATGCGGACCAGAAGAGAAATGAAGGGAATAAAGACCGCCATGACGGCGGGTCAAAGAGATACAACAATTGGAGACAAGGTGGAGGACGTTCTTCCGCTCCACCTCAAAGAGTGAATAGAGTTTACACGGCACTCAATGCGGATAGGGCTGTTATCTTGGATCAAATCAAAAACCAACCTATCTTCGAACCGCCTCGAGATAACATCAAGCCCGGAAAAGGTAACCCTCGCAAATATTGTGATTATCATCAAGCCTCGGGTCACGATACGAACGACAGTGCCAGTTTGAAAGATTTTATCGAAAGAAAGATACAGGGTGGATCTTTAGTTCAGTACATAGCTGCCAGAAATAATCAACAACAAGATCAGACACCCGTTCCGGCAGCTCAACCAGTTCAGCAGGCGTTACCAGCTACGGGGCAACCTGCCAGGCATGTGATCGATGTCATCATCGGAGGTACTTCTGGAAAGCTAGTTGGAAGGAAGCGCCGAAGTCATTTGGATTCGGTAATGTCGGTGGCGGGTACCTTCCCGAAGACCGATAGACCTTATCCGAATACAGTAATCTCTTTTACTGATGAGGATTACCCTTCGGAAGTCATCGAACCGCACGAAGGATCATTGGTACTGACTGCACAGGTGGGTTCGGTGGATATGAAAAGGATGATGGTGGATAATGGGTCTTCTGTGGACATCCTGTATGCTCACGCTTATCAAAGAATGAATCTGGAGGGGCAAAAGATGGAGATAGGCCAGGAGGCTCCTCTGTATGGTTTCAGCAATGATCCGGTTAAGGTGACAGGAACTATTGAGCTACCGGTCATATTTGGAACGGCCCCCCAACAGGTAGAAATTATTTACAAGTTTTATGTTGTGCATGTGGATTCTGCTTATAATGCTATTTTGGGGAGGCCCACTTTAATTGCTTTGCAAGCTATAACATCAATACCTCATTTCAAAATCAAATTTCCTACTGCTCATGGGGTCGGTGAGGTGAAAGGAGATCTGGACCTGGCCAGAAGGTGTTATAGAAATGCCGTTATTACTTCGGGAGTGGGGGTATCGAAGCAGCAGCAAACCATGGCGATTGAGATCGAACCCTTCACCGAAAGCAGTTCCGAACCGTTGGTCACGCCAGCTGAAGAAACAGAAGAGATAGAGCTCATTCCTGGCAAAGAGGATAAAACGGTGAAAATAGGTTCGGGCTTGCCGGAACCTCTCCGGACGAACCTCATAGAGCTCCTGAGGTGTTTTGTCGATGTTTTCGCGTGGGAACCTCAGGACATGCCGGGAGTAAGCAGGGATATTGCGGAGCATCGATTGGAGGTGGACCCGTCAAAGAAGCCAGTTCGACAGAAGAGAAGGATCTTTGCACCAGAACACCAGCGAATCATAGATGACGAAATTGCAAAACTGTTATCAGCAGATTTTATCTTTGAAATAGACTACCCACAATGGATAGCTAATGTGGTTCTGGTCCAGAAGCATAATGGCAAATGGCGAGTCTGCATCGACTACAGTGATCTGAACAAAGCCTGTCCGAAGGATTTTTACCCGCTGCCCCACATTGATCAACTCATTGATGCCACTTCGGGGTATGCTCTATTAAGTTTTATGGACGCATTTTCTGGGTATCATCAGATCTCCATGTGTAAAGAGGATATACCGAAGACGGCGTTCATTACGCATCGTTCGGTATATGCCTATAAGAAAATGACTTTCGGCCTCATTAATGCCGGAGCCACTTACCAGAGGATGATGAACCATATCTTCAGATATCAGTTGGGCAGGAATATTGAGGTATATGTAGATGACATGATTGTTAAGAGCATGTTGGTGCATAAGCATTTGGATGATTTAGAAGAATGCTTTCAGACCATTCATCAGCACAACTTGAGGCTGAACCCCACTAAGTGCACTTTCGGTCTGGGTGCTGGCAAATTTCTGGGCTATCTCGTCAGTCGAAGAGGAATTGAAGCCAATCCGGAGAAGATTCAAGCGATCCTGGACATGAAGACTCCTCAGTCATTTAAAGATGTTCAACGTCTGACTGGAAGGATTGCGGCTTTGCGGAGGTTTATGTCCAAGTCAGCAGAAAGGTGTTTACCGTTCTTCAACACATTGAAGGGGCCGAAGAATTCAAAAACTTTCCAATGGACTTCAGAATGTGAAGACGCCTTTCAAGGCATCAAGTCCTATTTATCTTCGGCACCTTTGTTGGTGAAGCCCGTTCCTGCCGAGCCTCTATATTTGTACCTCGCAGCTAGTCCGATGGCAATAGGAGCTGTTTTGGTGTGTGAAGTTGGAGGCAAGCAACACCCAGTTTATTATGTGAGCCATGTCCTTCGGGATGCTGAAACCAGGTACCCAAACATTGAAAAGTTTGCTTTCGCTTTAATAACTGCTAGTCGAAAGCTTAGGCAATACTTCCAGGGTAGACTGGTAATAGTATACACGGATCAACCTTTAAAGAAGATTATGGGCAGACCAGAGGTATCAGGGAGATTGGCTGCGTGGACGATGGAATTGTCTCAATTCTTCATTGAGTATCATCCCCGAACCGCCATCAAGGGGCAAGCTTTAGCTGATTTTATGATCGAATGCTCATTTTCCGAAGCTGATGGAGTCGTGGTCGAAGCTGAAGCATCTGACAGAGCAGTTTTCGTCCTTCAGCAGAAGGAGAGTTCGTGGACGCTGTTTGCAGATGGGTCTTCTACTTCAGACGTCAGTGGAGCAGGGATTATTTTGACAAGTCCGGAGGGATTCAAAGTGCAACAGGCTATCCGTTTTCAGTTTAAAGCGACGAATAATGAAGCGGAGTACGAGGCAGTGTTGGCCGGTTTACGACTGGCGAAGAGTCTTGAAGTACAGAGAATAATCATTTTCAGTGATTCTCAGTTAGTCGTTAAACAGTTTACTGGGGAATACGAAGCTCGAGGTCCAAGAATGATCAAGTATTTGAAAGAATTAAAGGATCGGCTTCAATATTTCTCATCTTATGAGTTTCAAGGGGTCGAACGTAGCAACAATTCCATTGCTGATGCACTTGCCAAACTAGCTACTACGGATGTCAATGTTTTTGAAGGATCAGTATACTTGGAAATTCTACAACATCCTAGTGTTCATCATGAAATGGTAACGTGCATTGACCGAACCAATTGCTGGTTGACTCCCTACATAGAATATTTGGCTGATGGCGTCTTACCTTCGGACCGGATGCTCGCTAAGAAAATCAAATATAAAAGTGCTAATTTTGTTCTAATCGATGGGGATCTCTTCCGAAAGGCCTTCTCGTCTCCGTTATTGAAATGTTTGACTCCAACAGAAGCTGAATACGCTCTCCGAGAAGTGCATGAAGGCATTTGTGGCGACCATATGGCTGCCAAGTCATTAGCATATAAAGTACTTCGTCAGGGGTACTACTAGCCTATAATCTTCAAAGAAGCTAGAGAAAATGTAAAGAAGTGCGAGAAATGCCAGCTCAACAGTCCAATACCGCATCAGCCACCTGAAGAGCTATACTCGATCTTATCTCCTATACCTTTCGCTGTCTGGGGGGTTGATATATTGGGTCCTTTACCGAAAGCAAAAGGTCAGGTCAGTTTTGTTATAGTTGCCATAGACTATATGACCAAATGGGTAGAAGCAAAACCACTTAGGTCAATAACGGAACAGGAATGTTTGAAATTCATGAAAGAATCAGTTGTATTCCGTTTCGGAATTCCTAAGGTGGTAATATCAGATAATGGCCGTCAGTTTGTTGGATCGAAGTTTGAAACTTTTTTAGCAGAATTGGGGATCCAGCACAGAAAGACCTCGGTGGCTCATCCTCAATCAAACGGACAAGTCGAAGTGACCAACAGAACGCTATTGAATGGGATCAAGCGTAGATTGGATGAAGCTAAAGGCAGATGGCCAGAAGAGCTGTTAAGTGTATTATGGGCCTATCGAACTACACCAAGAACTACAACGGGGGATTCACCTTTCAGATTGGCCTATGGTACTGATGCCTTAGTCCCAATTGAAATTGGATCTCCAAGTCTTCGAGTCAGTCAGTTCAATGAAATCTACAACGAGGAAGGACTGAAGACCAATCTTGATCTGTTGGAAGAAGTCAGGGAAATAGCCTTAATCAGATTGGCGGCGTATCAACGAAGAGTGGCTAAACATTATAATAAGGGGGTAAAGCTTCGCAGATTTGAAGTAGGGGATTTTGTTCTCAGAGAAGTCGAAGCATCTACACCTCAGAATTTGGGAAAGCTGATGCCAAATTGGGAAGGACCCTATGAAGTCACAGAGGTTCCGAAGCCAGGGACTTATCGTTTGAAAGCATTAGATGGCTCAGTAATCAAAAACACTTGGCACGCTGGCAGGCTTAGAAAGTACTTCCAGTAGATTTATAGGCAGTACGTCTGAAGTCTGTAAATATCTACATCATCATCAATAAAAGATCATCTTTTTCCTCAAACAAGTTTTGTCTTTGTTGCTGCTCAATTCACGGGTGATAGGAGGTTCGGGAGGACTTGCTGACCATTCGATGGTAGCCTCTTCGGCAGGTGATCACTATTTGGCATTGTCAGGCCCTTCGGGGTAGGCAATTGTCGCCACTATTTGGCATTGTCAGGCCCTTCGGGGTAGGCAATTGTCGCCACTTTTTGGCATTGTCAGGCCCTTCGGGGTAGGCAATTGTCGCCACTTAGACCTTGTCAGGCCCTTTGTGGTAGGCAAATGTCATCTTTTGGTTCTGTTAGGCCTTTCGGGGTAAACTAACCTTCAATGAAGCAGATCTATCTCACACTTCGGTAAATGAATAAGTATCCCTTTACTTTATCACCTGAATTTTCTCTAAGTGTTGAGTTCAGAATGCATTGTTATATAACCTCATTTTATCTGTCATATGATTTGCTTAATTGTTAATCAGCTATTTGAGTTAAATCCTCGAAGGAGTTTTTTACACATTTGTCCGTATTAATTCATATTGAAATATTGACAGAAAGAAAATACACTGAATTCATAAGGAAGAAGATCACTTTTCATTGATATTCGACTTATTTACAAAAATAGGAGAATTACAAAAGATGTTATCTCAAGCAGCCCCCTCATCATCTGAAGAGTCGAGCAAGTGTGGATCTAAGTTGGCTTTGAACAACTTATCCTTGCCACGACTTCGGCAGAGCGCATAGCTTTCCGTAAAAATCCTCATTATCTCTCCACTTATTTCGTCTGAATTCCGATACTCTTCACAGATTTCTTTGCGAAGAGCATCAGTCAAAGGAGGCCCGAGGTCCCGGAGAGCCTTGAGTTCTCGAATCTCCTGCTCGAGCTGCTGCCGAATGGTTATTTGACGCTTTTCTTCCCGCTCCAGATCATGGATTGTCTTGGTTAAAACCTTAGCGTTAGACTTCAGCTTACTGATCTCGTTCATCCTTATTTCACTCCTCTGAACCAAGTCAACGTTCATCTGGACGATCTCGGCGTGTTGAATCTTAGTTGACTTCAGTTCTTCATTGAAAATTTTCAAATCTTCCTTGGCTTGGGCCAAGTCTTTATGAAGACCTTCGTTCGTATGAAGGATACCTTCACGTTGAGTCCTTTCCCGAGCCAAGGTTGATTTTAAAATGGCATTCTCCTTCCTCAGCCTTTCGTCTTCAGATTCGGCCTCAAGAGATCGTGGACGCAGACGCCCGAACACAGCACTTGCCTACACATGTTCAGTGTTATTCAATCAGTTCTAGATACACGAATACAAACGTAAGTATGAAAGAGAAGAAAAGAGTCATTCACCTTCGCCAAATAACTCATGCCTTCATTAAGCAAATCCCCATTCGAGCTGTTACCGAATCGATGGTCGTCGGTCTCGCGAACGAAGGCCTCGAACAGTTGGAAGGGGAAGTTGGCGTTGAATTGGGGCCACATAGTTGGCGAACCCATGGCACCATGCTGGAATTCGGTGGTCGTTTGTCTTTGAGGAGAAGGCGCAGGCTGACTGCGAACCGGAGAAGGATTCGTAGGTGCTGCTTCTGGGGGAGGAGGTCGGACAGTTGTAGGTTCGGGGGTCGAGGAAGGGGCAGAAGAGGCTTCAGGTGTTTGAATTATGGTTGGAGGGTTAGTTGATGTTGAAGGAGGAGGGACGCGGAGTTCTTCGGCAGTAAGGGGAATTATTTTTGTCCTTATCTTCTTGGCACGAAGAACCTTTGCCCTGTCTTGGGGAGGTATGTCAAGTAAGCTCCTCTTTTTCTGGGTTGGTTTGGGAGGTGCGGTAATGGGCTCGGTTGGAGGAGTAGGTTGTGGAATCGTTTCGGAAGGGTTGGTTTGTGGATCCGCCTCAGGAAGAATCTCTTCATCACTTTCTGGATCTATCTCGTGATGAACAGTCCTGACCTTTTTAGCCATCTTCTTCCTTCGGCGGGGTCGAAGAACATCTTCGGGAATTATAGGTTCTTCGGTTTCAGGTTCATCATTTTGAGGGGAAATGGTTGGTGGGTCGGAGACTGGGGGGTTCGCTTGGGAAGGCTCTTCAGCAGGAAGCTCTTTAGTGACCTCCGAAGTCTTTCCCGTCAGAAAGTCTTCCAGATCTCTCACTTCCGAAGAAGTTGGTTTGATCAGAGACACTGCAAAATAATCATATATTAAAATTCATATCATTCAAATATATTAAAAAGTTATCTTACAGAATCATTTGAAACTTACGTTTATGATCATACAGCCAGGCCTGTTTGGTCAGCAAAGTGAAACTCCACTCTTGTGGAGGGATCTTCTTCAGAAACTCGGTCATCTCCCTCACTCGTTCTTCGGGAATGTCACCGAAGTCGGCAGAAATCCGGTCCGAAACGGTCCATTCGGGAAGACAAGAAATTTCTGGTCCATTGATAAAGAACCATTTCTCGTGCCAGCCCTTGTTGCTCGAGGGGGTGCTCATCAGGGGCCTCTTCTCGAACCTAGAGTTTGGACGAGGGGATTGTTTGCTCAGCATCTTGAACCCTTTTTCTCGGGATCTACCGGCTAAGAAAAGGGTGAAGAACTGGTCAACAGAGGGGGTAACCCCTAATTCATGACAGAAGGCAATGAATGACAGAATGTGGATGTAGGAATTGGGCACGAGTTGTGCAAAGCCCACTCCTATGAACCCTAGGAGGGTGATGATGAAGGCGTGAAGGGGTAAGCGAACCCCCTTTTCCAGAAATGTAACTGGCATGGTGACCCAGCCGTCCGGTCGCTGGTACATACGCTCTTCAGGAGCAGGAGCCCTTACAGCATACGTGTCCGGAATCCTATAACGAGTCCGGAGGAAACATATTTCCGATTCAGAGATGTTGGAGGAGATGTTGGGTGATGGTAGGTTTGCGCTCGAACCCTCTTGATTAGGGTTTGAGCGAGAGGAGCTCGAAGGTGTCTGGTTTGGATTCACCATTGTTGAGATCTGGAAAGCTAGAGAGAAAGTTTCTGAGAAGCAGGAGAAAGCTCAAAGGTTCAAATTTCAAATCAGCAGGTAAAACCGTCAAATTGGTAAAGTTTGATTTCTTATACTGACGGTTGCACAGTAAACAAGGCCATTGCATTAATTATCAGTAATGATGAGAATTTGAATGAGGCGTGTTTGGGTGACCTTTGGCTATCTTGCCGATTTGGGCCTATCTGTTGAGTTTCTAATTAGTGACACATCCTCTTCAAATTAAAATCCTTTATCAGAATGGGCCTATTGCTCTGGGCATCCTGTCATCTCCTATCCTATTTCACACATCAAAGTGGGTATGCTTCAATTATTTCTCATTTTTGAGCCTTTATTAAATTTTGATATCATGGACCATTTATAGTTTTCTATTAAACATCCTGTTTAATTAAAAAACTAGGGGGTAATGTTGGGTCATGATATTTCTCTTATATTGGGCCGGGTACATTGGGCTCACTTATTAATTAAGTCATTGGGCTCATTGGGCCCAATCATCATGTTGACCTCATTTAACCTTATAAAAACCGAACGGGATCAATGGATCAACCCATTGGGTCATATAATATCTATTACTTTGACTTGTAATGATGATATAGTATGACAGTTGACCAAGATACCTGCCACACATTAATGTGGATGGGATTATAGTCGGCCGGCGGGGTGAACAGCAGAAAAAAGCATTGTACAGGCTTCATGCAGCCGGCACAGCCCATCAGATCATGGGGATATGTCAGGCGGTAATAGGTGGCACAATATTCCACGCAAAGATATTATTTCCTATCGAGTAAGTCTTCACAAAAGAGGTATGTATTTCATATATCCACACACAACCACAGATTATCATTTCATACTCACATTACACTAGACTTTATCCTCTTGAGTTAACCTTGTGAACAGACATACTTACTCTCACGCCTGAGCTATCCCCCGGCGGTCCGGCCGTCAAGCTTGTGGTGTTTGTCGTGTTTACTGTGCAGGATCAGGACGTCTTTCGTGATTGGGACGTGAAGAAAGATCTTGGCGTTAACACCTATAAAGCTACACCAGTAGGATTCTTAACTATTTCTTATAAAGGTTCGAGTAAGAACCGGAAAGAGCTGAAATTCTGAAGAAACACATGAAGAAAGTGGAAGAGAAAAAACAATTAAAAAGAAGAAATATTTGCACTCATAAAGGACTTCACAAGACACAAGAAAAAAAATTAAAATATACTTGGTGAAGAATTGGGATAATTAATTTATTCACTATTGTGCCTTATATAGGCATACAAAGGAAGACCACGTTGCCTTATTTCCTTTCCACTAACTCAACAATTCCTAAAGAATACTACCACTAACTCATACTTCCACTAACTCTAACAGTCTCTAAAAAATAGGAAAACTAACAATAAATAAAAACAACCCACTACTATCTAATAACAACTAGTGACTATCTTATTAACTGACAACCTAAACAATAAACACAGTCAAAACGACATGCATGCTGGTGTTGTATTTTAATACTCCTCAACACCAGCTTCCATTCTTTCCACCATCCCAAGTTGTTTGCAGAGATTTCCGAACTTGTTACCGCCCAAGCCTTTTGTGAACAAATCTACAACTTGGTTTTCTGTCTTAATATGTTCTAATACAATTTCCTCTTGCAAAACTTTCTCCCTGATAAAATGATAATGCACCTCCACATGTTTAGTTCTTGCATAAAAGACTGGGTTCTCTGCCAAACGTATTGCCGACAGATTGTCGCAATATAGAGGAACTGCATAATCTGTTGATTGATGCAAGTCCTCCAACAGTTGTATAAGCCAAGTGCTTTCTTGAGCTGCCATTGCTGCGGCTCGATATTCTGCTTCTGTTGTTGACAAAGACACAGTTGGCTGCCTTTTACTCCACCAAGAAATTGCTCCAGAACCAAACTTAAAACATACCCAGTAGTTGAGCGTCGGGTATCATGATCACCTGCATAGTCAGCATCACAGTAACCAGCTAGCTTGCAATCTCCACCTTTCTCATACAAGACACCATAGTCAAACGTACTCTTCACATATCTTAAAATTCGCTGAACTGCTTCCAAGTGAGGCTTCTTTGGATTTTGCATGTATCGACTCATCACTCCAACTGGGTAAGAAATATCAGATCTGGTTAAGGTTAAATAGATCAAAGTACCCACCAGTTATCGATACATCGTTACATCTTCCAAATCTCTCCCGTCATGAGCACCCATTTTGACTTTTGGCTCCATCGGAATTGAAATTGGTTTGCACTTGAGCATTCCAAACTTCTTCAATAGATCTCTAGAATACTTTTGCTGACAGAGAAATATTCCTTTTTGAGTACGATCAATCTCTAGACCAAGAAAGTGCTTGAGCTGGCCAAGTTCTTTCATTTGAAAACGAACTGATAAATTCTTCTTTGTTTGAAGAATTTCTTCTTCGTAATCTCCTGTTATGATTAAATCATCCACATATACTAGCACAATAGCTAACTTCCTTCCACTAGCTTTAACAAATAAACTAGAATCCGCAGGTGTCACTGAATAACCACTATGAGTCAGAAATTCAGCAATCTTACCATACCAAGCTCTCGGTGTTTGCTTTAACCCATAGAGCGCCTTGCGTAGCTTACACACATATTTCAGATGATCTTGACTCTGAAAACCCATTGGTTGATTCATGTAGATCTCCCGATCCAACTCCCCATGCAGGAACGCGTTCTTCACATCCAACTGCCATAAGTTCCACTCTTTGTTAGCTGCAAGTGCAAGTAAGACTCGTACAGTCGTAAGCTTTGCAACTGGACTAAACGTTTCATCATAGTCTAGTCCATATTATTGAGAAAACCCCCGAGCTACCAGATGAGCCTTGTGTCTCTCAATCGATACATCTGTGCGGCACACATGATACAGATTACAAATACAATCTTTACTATACAACAAGAGAACTGTGAGTTTTAATACAAATATTGTCTTATAGACAATATCCACTCTCAGAATAAGTCCTCATTACATTTATTGTCACACTATTTAATAGAGTAGTGAGGACTACTAATACTATCATCTGGACCATCACTCCGTTCCTCGACTAGTCTCTGCTACGTTCTCATTTTCTGAAGAGAACAGTGAAAGAAAGGGTGAGCTCAACTAGCCCAGTAAGAAATATTATGACTAAGATAATGTAGGATAAATTATCATTAGCCTTCAACAATGTTAAACTGATAAAATACAATAGACATCAAGTTTAATTGCAGCGGAATAAGCAATCCATTAAAAGAGTCAAGTAGAGAATAAAAGCTACTATTTTTTATGATTTAAAACATTTTTCATCACTTTTTATCGTTGAGACTCGGCTTAATAAATAATCTACATCATCCCTGCACTACGGCCAAGGATATTCATTAAGGTCACGACCACAAATTATCCATGCACTACGGGCCAAGGATATTCATGTATTCATCAATGGTCATGATAATGCCAACAACCGTCCATCAATGCACTATGGGCCAATGAGGACTTTTATCACATCATTTGTAACATTACGGTCATGATTATATCGAATAATCCCTGGTCAAAAACATACCAAGTCCATCTATACACTACAGTCCACAGATGATTTTCAAAAAATATAAACATGAAGATGACGACAATGATATAAGAATTCAATAAAACAAGTTCACGAATTAATTTATCCAGGAACTAATAACGTCCAAATTGTCAACATGATACTTCTTTGTAGAGTAAAATTCAAGAATGCTCAGAAGAATATTTCCATGAAAAGATACTGGATGAAGTTCTAATTTCATGTGATAGATAGTACATGCAGGTTATTCCAACAGAATAATAAATACGAAACCAGGTCTGGCTTAAAATGAACAGACAGGATATTCCAACAGAATAATAAAGAATGGAATAACATAAGGATTTCACAATGCATGCGGTACTTCGCATAGACAGGTTATTCCAACAGAATAATAAAGACGGATCCAAGTCCAGCGTAAAACTCACAGACAGGATATTCCAATAGAATAATAAAGAATGGAATAACATAAGGATTTCACCAAGTATAGGGGAGTCTGCGTATACAGGTTATTCTAACAGAATAATAAAGACGGAATCAGGTCCGACGTAAAATGCACAGACAGGATATTCCAACAGAATAATAAAGAATGGAATAACATAAGGATTTCACCAAGTATAGGGGAGTCCGTGTGTACAGGTTATTCCAACAGAATAATAAAGACTGGAATAATAGAAGTTCTCTTCATGAATACGAAAGAATAATACCCCTTACAGGTACAACATATAATATCCCTTACCGTAAAAGATACTGGATATCGAAGTAGTGAAGTAGCAGAATACTCTTTTTCTTTTTCTCTATAATTTCTCTCTTTAGAGTTTCAGTAAATTCGTAAAAATAATGAAGGAATGATCTTCTATTTATAGTAACTCGTGAATAGTAATCCGATACAAAAAGTGCCCCGAATACCCGATTGATCAATATAACCTCCAGAAATCAATTATTATCGAAATAAATGTCAATTTCTACTAACACAAATAATCACAACACAATGAAACTATCAAATTCATCTTTAATCAACACGAACTTATTCATCATTAATATTATAACTCACAATATTTAGCAACCAGGTTGTTCCCAGGAAAGAGGGGGCTTTCCGATAAGGATTTCTCCCTATTGGCGCACAATTAGATTATCTGACCTCTCCTTGATAGAACTTCTAGACATTGTAAATATTGCAATTTAATAATATGAATAACTTTGTCGTCTCAATTATTAATTTAATAATATAACATATTATGCACATGATACTGTGACAATAATCGAATTAATAATATGAGAGATATGATGCATCAATTATTGTAGCAATAATGGAGTATAACTGAGTGACTTCTTACGTAAGCACCAATAACTAATATCGTGTGCTACTATACAACCGCGCGTTTTACTGTACTTTTACTATCGGGTAGTTCAACAGTTTTAACGGTAACACTTCCACCGTTATTTATAAAAAGATAATTTTGTCGTTTTCTAAATACGACAATTCTTCCGTTGTGGGTCCACCACTGATTGTGCTGTCGTAAGAATATTCCCCGATAAAAAGAATATTCCCCGACCAATCGAATATTTATAACAACTTGCATACTTTGCAAAATTTTCAAATACTACCCACAACTATAACACTATCTCAAATCCACACCATAATATTCAAAAAATATTTCGAGAAATTTAAATCTTCATTCATAAAATATGGGGTCTCACAAGGATAATACCTGACACGACATCTTTTTATTGCACCGCGTCTTGCACAGTCATATTGAAGGTTCTGGCTGTGGTCTTATTTATTGTTGTAGGTCCAGCAATAACCAGCGCACCTCCACTAGAATTTCCCTTGCTCCCATTTGTCTCACCAGATCTCTTCTTAGGGCATTCACGAGCAAAGTGATCCTTGGACCCGTACGTGAAACACACATTCTTCTTAGCTTGAGTGCAATTTGGGGCGATGTGACCCTCCTGGACACAATTGAAGCATACTCATTTCCCCATCAAGCACACACCCTTATGAAACTTCCCACATGTAGCACATGCTTCGAATTTCTTATTTTGCTAGTTTTTTTGCTGATTTCCAGCTCCTCCATTCGTATTCCACTTCCTCTACAGGTTGTTGTTGCCATTTTCACCGTAACCACCACCACCACCATTTTTAGCCTCACCTTCACTTTTCTTCTTCCTCTGTTCTTGGTTATGTTTTGTTACTGCCTCGCCTCCACTTTCAGCGAGAATCGTCTTCTCCATCACTGCTGTAAATGTCTTCAATTGGAATAGGGAAACCCTACTGTACAACCAAAGTTTCAGTCCCTGCTCGAACCTCTTTGCCTTGCGCTTGATTGTACTGACTTGATATATATGGCGCAAACCTCGCCAACTCGTTGAATTTTGCGGCATACTCAGACACCGACATCGTTCCCTGCTTTAGTTCCAAAAATTGAACCTCTAGCTGACTCTTCAAACTCTCTGGGAAATATGTCTCGAAGAACAGCTCCTTAAACCTATCCCAGGTCATCACTCCTGGTCCTTCCCGAGTTTTGTTGGTCCTGCCACCAATAGCTAGCCTCTTCTTTCAACATAAACGTTGAAAAAGCAGTCTTCTGATTCTCCTCTACCCTAGCCACATCAAAAACCTTCTCGATTTCTATAATCCAAGTCTGCTTTAACTGGATTCATGGACCCTCAGAATTCTGGTGGTTCAACCGCCTTGAATTCCTTAAACGTAGCACCTTGATTCTGAGGTTGATTCTGCAAAGCACCCATCAGTAACTGTCACTAGCTACTGAACTGGGTTTCCTTCCACGTTGTTATTGTTGTTTTCCTCAGTGGTTCTCCGTCGTGGTGGTTGACGTCTTGAGGCCATTTTCTGAAGAAAAAAAATACATCCATCAAATTCTATTCAATCTCTTAAGTATTATATACTTAAGTCGCACATCATAACAGTTTATCACGTAAAATTTAACATTTTGAATAAAACAATAACTTTTATTCATTCATCATAAAAAACATCAAAATAATAGCATCACTGCTATATTTACATTACTTTCCTAAACTATAACAGTTGCTGGACCATATCATCATCATTTATCCCATTGGTTATCATACCCGGGATTTACATTTCATTTATTTTCAAAAGCACCTATCAATTAAAATCTCTACAATGTCCTAATAAGATACTGCGTAGTCTTATGACGCTCTTCCTCCATAATTCGGAACATTGTTCGGCGATCCAATACGTATGATGGTAGCGTCTCGAACTGAATTGGATAACTCATGACTCGATCTTAAGCTCGATTGACCACGGTGTTGAATACGTTGTTCATTTCTTCCATCTCCCTCCTCTTTACTTGTGCGTCCCTCTCTGCTATTCCAGCTCAGTTGATAAACTTCATTGTACGCATTTTCGGCTCTTGCCCTTTTGGTAGATTCCTCCTTCAGCTTATTCTCCAGTTCTGCAATCTTCTCCATCATTCGCTCGTTCTCTCCTTCAGTGTGGACCAGCTTCTCTTCAATGTTGTTCAGTCGTTCTTCCCGATCCTGGATCTCATCATCTTTCTGTGCCATCAAGGTCTGTTGTTCAGCTACTATCACTTATAACTCCTCGACAGTATCTTGAAGTTCCACATTGCGGTCATACACCTCGTCGTACATACGGGCTGCAATCGAATTAAGTGGAAGCTCTTCTTCCTCGTCCTCCTCATCCCCAGACTGTGGAAGCTCAACAGGGTCCTCCTCATCCGTCTCTATCTCATCCTCATCATCATGTACTCTTTCCTGCTCAACTACTGTGACCGACAGAACTGTCTCCCATGGTCGTAGTTATTCCCAAATCACCTGAATATCTCGAGGCTCCTCCTTTCTAACCTGACTGGATCCTCCTACATTAGCCATCCTGTCAACCAAAGTTTAAGTTTTAATTACTAATCATTACTACTCAACATTCACGAGTACATAAGTTGTAATCACATAAACACATAAGTGTTTTATTACTTTCTCTTTCCTAAAAATTGATAAGAGTTTATCATCACTATCTTTTCAAAGGTTACTTCCTAAGGCTTTTCCCCACCTAAGGCTTTGATACCGACCTGTGACACCCCCAAATCTAGGTACTTCATTCAAACAAGATTTGGTGCTCACTATCCATACATTTATACTATTTACCCAAATAAAGTTACATTTAAACCATAAATCCTCCCTTTAAATAGGGTTACATCATTAAATAAAAATCTTCCCAGGTTATCTAACCTTAAACATCATTCAAGTGCGGAAATAAAATTATTACATCACATCATTAAGTAAAAGTCTATCATCAAAGTAAAAAGTCTAACATCATATCAATAATCAAAATTACAAGTCTTCGTCACTTGTACATTTTCCCTTTTCCTTTGCTAGTTGAAGGCTCAGTCTACCTTCTCAACTTTAGCTGCAATGAGTATATAAATATGCAAGAGTGAGCAAAATAATGTCTCACTGAATATAACAATGAATCAACAGGAGAATAATAATAATAACTGCCAACAATAGGCTCATCAAAACTCAATAGTACTCTTAACGATGATAATCAGAAACCGGAATTCAAAATATAGAATATATCTAACTGAGGGTCATAAGACCATGAACTATGTCCACAGTTGCGAGTAATCTTTCAACTCCAACTTTAACGGTCATAAGACTATAAGTACTCCTCGTACTTAGGGGGATCAACCTTTCGTACAATGTATTGTGCACAAACATTTCAACGCTAAGAGTAAATTATCCCCTAATAATAATAGGGTTGTTCATCTCAGTATTTAGAATACAAGTCTGCACCAAAGTAAGTTTGGTTTGGATACATTTCAAGGGTAATTTAGAATTCATCGGTCATGAACTAAGGATTAGTTGAATACAATATTGATAACATCATGCTATGGAATAATCATAACTAAATCGACATTGAAAATTAAGATCATGCTTTAGGAATAAACTAACAGCATAAACATCGAATAATTATAATAGGCCTTGCTTGAACAATGATAAGCCAAGGTTATTTGGAACTAATTACTAAGCATGCACAACAAATAGTACTTTACACGATATAACTTGTTCAATATGAGTATATTAGAGTATGTAAACTTGAATGCTAGATAATAAGTTAAAGACAAGAATAACTTGTTCAATATCAAAGTAAGATCTAGATTTAGAAATCATAAACAAACTAGATACAAGAACTTGCTCAACAATAAGAATAAACTTGCACAATGTAAAAAAATAAGGTTTAGAAACTTACTCAACGTAAATATAGAGTTAAAAAACTTGCTCAAAGAAAATTTTAAGCGCTTGTAAAATTATAAAAGTAGAGTTAGAGAACTTGCCTCGTGCGTAGGTTAAACAATCACTACTCACGTTCACCACAAGTCCTACACATACCATATGTATTGACAATACACATTAGTTACACTAACATTAGATTCATAAAGCTCACTAACAAAATCGCATCTTTTCATGAACATCACTATTTAGCTTTATTTCCACTACTTAGGTGATCATGCCATTGCACCATATACACACTAACAACTTGATACAACATCCTATTACATGTCTAACATGTTATCATTAGGTTATACTAATACACAAAGGATTGCACTTGCATTCGCGCATCCCGACGCCCTCCGATTGGCTCCAAATACACAACAGTCCCAAAGATGGCCATTTTGACCATTCATAAAGATTTCAACTTGAAAAACTTAAAGAATAAAAGTTATAGGCCTATTCGTCCTCTTTCCGAATCATTTTGAATCACCTCAATCGGAGTTCGTATGAAGAAGTTATGCCCATTTTTGTAAACTATGTTCTATTAGTTTTTTTCCCAAAATCGGCTTGGCAGCCTACCACCCCGCCGGGGCGGGGGTTTATGCATTGGGGAGGCCCGGCGGGGCGGGGGTCCCTTCTGTGTTTCAAAATTTTATGCTCTGTAACTCTACGAAAAGTCAAATTAGGCCTCCAAGCTCCTTTCGAACAACCATACCAACCTATCTAAGGTGTAATTAGTTTACAGAAACATAATCTAATATTTTCTAACGCGTTTCTAGCCATCTAAACAACATAAACAACCAAATTACAACCATTAATTTCACTATTTTTTCTAAAACTTCACTTTTGACATTTTCAGTGAAAATCATCACTGTGATTGTGTTTTTCAACAAAAGTAGTTAATTCAAAGTACCTTGTTTATGTTTATTCATCCTCTTTCAACTTCAATAGTCAATTTATAAATTAAATAACTAATAAAATCTTAATTTAACTTTAAACTAAGCCATTTCATATATATTCATATAAACTCACTATAATAAGATTTTCTTCACAAATTACATACAGAACATGAATTCATTGACTATACTCATATACAAACTCATGAAAACAGTTTCACAACAACTAATTTGTCATATAAAACTATATATAACACGTAATTCATCCTCTACAAAGATTTTACAGAGAATTTTGGGAAGAGAAAACTAAAACTTTAAAAATAAAAGAATTAAGATAATACCTTAGTTTTAGAAGATGAAAACTTTCCCTTTGATCAACAATCTTCTTTTCTCCAATTCTTCTCTCAAAGTTTCTCTAGTATTCTCTCAAGTTTTCTCTCAAGGTTTTCAATTCTCTCTAATGCCTAGCACAACTAGAATGAAACTCTGATAACTAGAATGCGTAACATAAAATAACACAAATTGATATGGCCTCAATAGCCATCATTAGTTATCAAAATAACGTCTATAACATAAATCCATTATATTTATTATTTATTTTATTTTATTTATATTATTTATTTTAAATTAAAAAAAATAGAAATATCAAAAGTCCTAAGGCTTGTTTGGCAAACCTTTTAAATTCTAAAGAATTAAAATACTTTTAAGCCTTGTTTGACAAAACTAATTTAAACCCTTTTTAATTTATTTTAATAAACACTTTAGTTTATAATTATAATCACATACTATATTTAATCTAATATAGCCTTTTAGCAAAAATCACAAAATTATAATTTTCATTATAACTTTATTTAATAATTTAATATATCATCTAAATTATTAAATCAACAATATAACTACTCATGTTATTTAACAGCTCTCTAAATTATAAATTAATTTAATTTGTAAAATTCTGTAATAAATTTAGATTCATCAATTCAACAATAGACACACCAAATAAATATTTATATTATTCAATAAATATTTAATATTACACTTTGAAATTTTGAATCGTTACAGGTATGGTTATGACCAGGGATTATTCGGTGTAATCATGACCGTAATGTTACAAATGATGTGGTAAATGTCCTCATTGGCCCGTAGTGCATTGATGGACAGTTGTTGGCATGATCATGACCATTGGATGAATACACGAATATCTTTGGCCCGTAGTGCATGAATAATTTGTGGTCGTGATACTAATGAATATTCGTGGCCGTAGTACAGGGATGATGTGAATTATTTATTAAGCTGAGTCCCAGCGATAAAAGTGATGAAAAACCTTTTAAATCATAAAAGATAGTAGATTTTATTCTCTAATTGACTCTTTTAATGGATTGTTTGTCCCGCTGCAGTTAAACTTGATGTCTATTGTATTTTATCAGTTTAACATTGTTGAAGACTAATGATAATTTATTCTGCATTATCTTAGTTATAATATTTCTTACTGGGCTAGTTGAGCTCACCCTTTCTTTCACTGTTCTCTTCAGGAAATGAGAATATAGCTGGGACGAGTCGGGGAACGGAGTGATGGACCAGATGATAGTATTAGTAGTCCTTACTATTCTGTTAAATAGTGTGACAATAAATGTAATGAGGACTTATTCTGAGAGTGGATATTGTCTTGAAGACAATATTTATATTAAAACTCACAGCTCTCTTATTGTATATTAAAGATTGTATTTATATTTTGTACCATGTATTTGGCTACTTGGAATAGGTGATGTATACCTATTTTGGTGGCGTCACAATATGTATGAAGATGATGTATCGCGATGCACCAGGTCTGAGGTTCAAGGTAGCTGGATTTGGAGGCGCTATAGTTGGTATCAAAGCTGTAGGTTATAAACCTTAGGTAGGAATACCTCAGGCTATAACCGTAGAGATGAGGATAAGTAATAAACTTACATAAAGTTTAAAGTGCTAAGAGATGAATTTGAAAATTCATTATTAAGTAAAGAAGAAGATGAAGAAGATTCAAAGAAGAATCTTGAAGAGTTATAAGATGAGAATTCAGAGTTACCGAACTCTGATATTAAAGATAAAAATTAATGATGAATACACAAACTCTAGAAGACTAAAAACATAAAGTAAATCATTATATAATATGATTAAAGTGAAAAATAAGAAGAACGTAAAACAAAACGATCATAAACTAGAAAAGAATCGTAATATAACACGATTGATTATATGAAAAGATCAAGACGTGATCTGACTAAGACATGAAAAGATAGATGATCAATCGAATGATTGAAATTTTATAGCAGAATTGTTCTACGAAAAAGGTATTATGAAATAGTACAAGTTAAACTCAAAAGAGTTGTAGATGATAAGATACGGATTAAATAAAATTCGTATTGAGCAAAGGGCAAGATAAGATTAGAATTTTTTGAGATATCAATTGAGGACTCATGTTGGTGGTTGAGTTGTACTATTCCTTGTATGGAAAGGGAATTTGTACTTGGTTTAAGAACCAGTTAGCTTCTTATATTGATATAGTGATTGAGTTGAACAATTCCTTGTATGGGCAAGGGATTTGTCCTTGGTTTAACAAACCGCTTAACTTCTTATATTGATTAGTGGCTGAGTTGACCAATTCCTTGTATGGGCAGGGGATTGTGGTTGGTTTGACAACCACTTAGTTTCTTACACTGATAATTATTGAAATGTTGGTGTCGCGCTATCAATATACATATGGCGAAAAGGTAATTCGTTTCTCATATTATATTTGATAGTTAGAGAATATAAGGTTAGGAGCAAGTTCTTAAAACTTATACTTATGGTAAATTTATGACTCATAATCGTATGATATGTTTTTGAACCCCTAAGCGTATGGACAGTCCTTGATCTGTTCTTGGACTACATATTAATAAGATAAGTTCCTAAACTCATATATATTATATATTGTGGTAAGTTCCTGAACTCATAACGTGTGGTAAGTTTAATAAACTATACTGAGGTATAGAAAAGTGGTGGATTGAGAACTGAGAAATTTCAGTATAGTAAGCTTTAAGATTGTTAGAAATAGAAAAATTATTAGGTAATGGATCATTAGAGAAAATTGGAGTTGATAGTGGAAGCATATGTATTCCAAATCTTCTAACTATGCTAGACTTTAAAAATTTTGACATCAAGCTAAAATTCGCATTATGGTGCCTTTAAAAAAAATTATTATCAGCAGTATACGGTGACAAAGGTGTGTAGGTGGACTGTGAGCCACTAACAATTCGTTATTTATTGCGGCATGATAATACTAAAACTGATTTTTAATGATTTTGAACTGTTTAAAGAGTTTACGCTAATTATTTCGGTAGACAAAAATAATTTGAAATATATCAAAATGTATTTTATATATCATCAATGCATCATGGAACCTGTTGCAAAGATGATAAAAACGATAATGAAGTCATCAATGCAGTATTACCTAGTATTAGATGTGATCTAAAGATCGTCAGCCCACTATGGTATGATGTAGTATGATAAAGTCACAAAATGGTGGAATCCTCAAACGGATTATAAATGCAGTGCAGTATCATGATGTCATAAAATGATTTTTAGAATTTTAAAGTTAACTTAAGGCCAATTGATTTGGCTAGGCACATGTTTCGATTGTTATTCGAATTATTGGTATACGTCTAAGCTATTTGATGCAGCTAGACAAATGTTTATAAAAATTCAAGTATCTCTTTGAGAAGTTATCCCAAACTAAATTGTTTTGGTACGGACTCTTATATTAAGTCTGAGGTGAATAACCCTGATTGGATAAAATAATTCAATCTAGTAGCGCAAATAGTATCTAAACAAGATTGATACGTTGTTCACGGCGTAGGGTACGATAAGTTGATCACCTAACATACATGCAGAAGTAGTTTACCTTCTTTGTGATTGTAAACATATTTAGTAGTTATCGTTTTGCGTTGTGAATACTGTTAAAACTATGTGTTCATGGTCTATATGATTCCTCAGCATAATATGAAAAGTTATTTTTAACTCCTAGAGAGGTTATGGTAGCTTGTGATGATAGAGGTGATCCTCATAGAAGGAAAAAGTATGTACTCATTAATTGAGAATGAAATCAGATGTGATTAGATAAAGGTTAGATTGAAAACCTATTTTCGATCAATGGAAGGAGCAAAGATTAGTAAACTTTAATTTCGTAACTTTAATTTCGAGGACGAAATTCTTAGAAGAATGAGTGAATATGACAACCTGAGAATTTAGAAGATCTTAAATGATTAAAGGTTAAAGTTTAAAACCTAGAGTGTAAATAGAGGATTTATTTAATTTTTTAAGAAAAATCTATAAGGTTTAATTAATGAAAGATATTATGTAATAAATGTATGAGGAACATTTATTAAGGAAATAAATTTCAAACGAAGAGATATTAGAATGTTAAAGAAAATGTGTATATGTATAAATACACATATATACTTAATAATGAGCTATTTATATTTTTCTGGCCAACTAAGAAAAATTGATAAATTAAAATTAATCATACTAGGATAAATGAAAATCTTAATTATAGAAGCTTGTGAAAATTAAGACTAACCTAGTAGTAAAGTTTTAAAAATTAATAAAAAAAATCCAAAAGGGATTAAGATTTTGGCATGTCAGATAATATATACGACAAGCCATATGATAAAGGCTTATTGAATGTAGCAAATCATATTAAGAGAATTTAATAAGGCATTGAATTAAATGTTAAGCCTAATATACGAAAATATTAATTATTTACCAATGAAGTGAATAAAATTTATGAAGATTAATAATAAATGAGTGTTTATGTAATGATCGAGGATTTTCAAGTTTCATTATTAATTAAATAAAGAATCTAATTTCTAATGAATTAACTTTGTGCGGTTTAATTTAAACATTTGTGTGACTAATGATCTATATGGCTAATTGTTAGTTTAAAGAAGGTCCCACTAATAGTTATTTAGATTAGTGGACTAACCTAATTAATTAATATCAAGTAAATTGATAAGATGGTAGACTAATTAAATATTCAATTAAATTGAATATAGTAAGTAAATTGATTTTTGTAAATCAATTAATATGAGTATTAATTAATGAGAACTTATGTGAAACATGGTTAATTTTATTTAATAGTTCAATTAGTAGCAATACTAGAGGACTAGCCCAATTGACTTATTCATCAAGTCCACTTTGTTAATTGATTGTGGACTTGAATGATTAGTATGTAAATTGAATAAATTAGCCCATTAGTAATTTAATTGGCCAACATATTGAGAGCCCAATATCATGGAGTGTCTAACCCAAAAATTTAATAAACTAGTAGCCCAAGGATGGAAGTAATACTTGAATACTAGTGGCCCAAGCAATTTAATTGGAAAGCCCAAAAGAATTAAATGGATGGCCCAAATTTTAGCCCAAGTGTTAAGGGACTTTTTGGTCATCTTATTAAGCGAACTATCAACAATGCAATAAAAGAAAAATTTTAAAAAAAAGGATAGAGAAGGGGGCTATACCTAGGGTTGTTCACCAATTTTGGTAATTTCAATTTTCTAGGTGAACCAAACCGATCCGAAACGGTCGATTCGGTACAAAAAAAATTGGTTCGGGACCGGTTCGGTAAAAATCGATTACCAGTTTCATAGGTCCGGTACATACCGGATCAAACAGGTTGTACCGGTCAAAAACCCTTTTTAAATAATTTTTTTACTTAGCCTTGTAGAATTGGCTTGAAGTCTTCTCTATTTATAAAATAGAAATAACACAAGAAAAGACATAATATAATATTTATGACTTGATGAAATTATTGGTGGTCTCCCCTATTTATAAAATAGAGGTAAGAGACAAGAGAACACAAATTAGACAATGTGAGATATTGGTAAGATAATAGAACACATTAAAGAACACATATAGATGGTTGTTTGGAAGTCCCACATTGATTAATAAAAATTTGACAAAGTTTTTCTTATAAATAACTACCAAGTGAAGGTCAAGTACTCAAGTACCAAGGGAAACCTTAATAGTTGGTGGTTTATAAGTTTCATATTGATTAAATTGGTAAAAGTAAAAAAAATTAGATAAACTTAAATTATTTATCAATAAGTTGGGGAAGATATGCTCCAAAGTTAGAATAAAAGTCTTAATTAATTGGATAGAATATGGTTGTTTGCAAGTCCCACATTGATTAATAAAAATTTAAGGAAGGCCTTAATACTTGGTGGTCTCAAAGCCCCACATTGGTTAATTTATAAAAAGTCTAAGGAAGTTTTCCTAAAAAAAACTACAAGTGAGACCTTAATAGCCAAGTCTCACATTGGTTATTTTATAAAAGTCTAAGGAAGTTTTCCTTACAAAAAGACTACCAAGTGAGACCTTAATAGCCAAGTCCCACATTGGTTATTTTATTAAAGTATAAGGAAGTTTTTCTTATAAAAAGACTATCAAGTGAGACCTTAATAAAAGTCCCACATTGGTTATTTTATAAAAGTCTAAGGAAGTTTTCATTATAAAAAACTACCAAGTGAGACCTTAATAGCCAATTAAGTCCCACATTGGTTATTTTATAAAAGTCTAAGGAAGTTTTCATTCTAAAAAGACTACCAAGTGAGACCTTAATTAATAGCCAAGTTTCACATTGGTTATTTTATAAAATTCTAAGGAAGTTTTTCTTATACAAAGACTTCCAAGTTATTTATTTTTAATTGGGTCAAATTTTGGCTTAAATAAGGTTGGGCCTTGCTTGACCTTGGGCCTAATTTTGGCTTAAAAGTCTTCGGCTACTCTTTCTTGGGCCGGTTTTGGTTTAAAATTGGGCTGAGTAATGGTTTAAAATTGGGGCCGTTTTTAGCAAGGTAAAAATCGGTACCGATTTGGTACCGAACTGACTACTAGGTCTGGTATACCGGTTCAACCAATACCAGTATCGGTACCCTATTTTGGGTACTTTCGGTATTCAGTCTGGTTTGGTCTGGACCGGTTCGGTCCAGTTTTTTACTGGTGAACTCCCCTAGCTATACCCGGCCAAAAGAGGAGAGAAATGAGCATGTGGGTTAAATCATTTTACTTCTCATTTTGTCAAAGTTTAGCTAACAAAACTCCCCTTAGGTGTCACTAATAATTTGGCCACTTATTTTATTTAAGTCCACAAGCAAAGCAAGAATGATCAAGTGAGAATAGAAGGAGAAGTGTTGAGCAATAATATGCATACATATTTTATATCTATACAATTCTCCCAAACAAAACCTTACTCTCTACTCTTTCATCTCATTCTAACTTAACAAAGCAAATTAAAATAAAATAGAGACAAGAGAGAGAGTATTTTCTGCAGCCATAGAAGAGAAAAGGGAGAGAACAAGGTAAAACACTAAAACTAAAGCTTTTTTTTACTTATTTATAGTGGTTTTACAAAATGATGAGTCTCAAAAACCTTAGATCTACATGTTTCCTAGTATTTCATGTATGGATCTAGCCATTTTGAGAGTTAGAATGTTGATCCAAAAGGAAGAAATGAAAACTATGTTCTTAAGGGTAGAAAACCCTAACTTTTCTTCACTTTGATCATCTACCATTTAAGATCTACACCTCCTATTTGTGATCCGTCAATGAGAGGTGCTAGATGTGTAAATTAACTAGTAAACCCAAGAGTTAACACTCAAATATGATGATTTTTCAAGCCACAGGGGTTGTTTTAAGCAAAACAGTCCAGATTTTTGAAAAAGGGACTGTTTTGGGTAGTTTATAGGAAGGGCAATTTTGTCCGATTATTTTGCTCTAAAAATGTAGAAACATTTGGAATGATAATATCATGAGTTATCTGTGTTCTGTAAAAAGATGGTGATTTTTGGATGTGTGGGATGAAAGTTATGGATTTTACGAGAAAAGACTACTTAAAAAGTAAAAGAGGATAACTCTTAGTGTCTAACTCCAAAAATTGTGAAATTTTTACTGGAAGTATATATACATAACAGGAACATTCCCTGAACGTATAGGAATTTTTGGACAAAAAATTAGGTCTTGAAAATTGTTACAAGATCCGACCGTTTTGGCCATTTTAAGCATAATAAAAGAAACTAAAAAATTCCAAAAAATATATATGTTCATAAGGGTAGTATTAACTGATGTTTCCCAAAAAATTAGAATTTTTCGGAATTATTTTGATATTTTTCACGTAAATGATTGAATTGTGAATAAATGAAAAAATAAGTTAAATGATGTTATAAAGGGTAAAAATATAATTTTATGGCTTAGAAACCTTAAAGATGATGTATGCAGTTTTTTATAGGGTATTTTGGTCATTGTTTATGAGATGTTATATTCATGGCATTTTATGATAATTAAATAATGAATTAGTAAAAAGTAAAAAATTAAAATTAATTGTTTATGAGTTTAATAAAGAATTGAAATATTATTAGATTCTTAATAATATTAGATTAAGGTATTATTAATTAACATAATTAATAATATTATATTGAAATAGTAATAATTGATTAATAATATTATATTAAAGCATTAATAAATGATTAAAAGATTATTAAATTAATGCTTAAAAATATTAGATTAAAATATTATTAATATAATTAATAATATTAGATCATAATATTATTAAATGATTATTAATAATAAAATATTATTAAAGGGTTAATAATATTTAAGGTGGATAAAATATTATTAAATGATTAATAATATTAGTAAATGATTTGAATATTATTAGATAATTAATAATATTAGAGAAGGATTAATAATATTTTTAAATGATTAAGATTGTTAAGTGGATCAAATATTATTAAAGGGTTAATAATATTTGTAAGTGATGAAGATACTATTAAATGATATTGAGAAGTAAATAAAATATTATTAAGTGATTAATAATATTAGACAATATTTAAGACTTTGTTAACTGAGTAAATATTATTAAATGATTAATAATATTAGTAAATAATTAAAATATTATTAAAAGATTAATAATATTTGGAAATAATTAAGATGTTAATAGTGATTAGAATATTATTAAAAGGTTAATAATATTTGTAAACGATTAAGATATTATGAAGTGATTATTAAGAAGTGAATGAAATATTATTAAGTGATTAATAATATTAGACAGAAGTTTTAAGATGATGATTGAGTGATAGTAATGATAATGAGATAATGAATTATATATTGATTATGTGGCTAAATGTTAGCTTATTATTAAATTAATAGTATTATGAGATAAAATGCATTATACTCATTGGAAGATCGATCTTATTAATGATAGGTCTTTCATAAGAGATTAAATTAGATTGCTTAGCGGTAATTAGCGGTACAAGTAAGTTTTTTAACTCAAAATCGAGTTAATAATTTTCCTGAGTGCTAGTGGTTTAATTATTGACAATTATTCCATATCTATTATTATTGATTCGCACTTAGTGCACATTACATATGTTTATCAAGTATGAAAAGTTGATCATCTTCATTACCAAAGTATTTGTCATGGTCATTGTTGACCACTCAGCGTTATTAATTCAATCAATCATGTATTGAAATTTGATTCATGCTCTTTCACAATCATTATATTGTTGAAAACTTGAAAGCTTATTCTTTCTTTCAATCATGATATATCTTTATTGTATTTAAACTTACTGAGCAAAGTAGTTGCTCACCCTTGCTATATCATGAATATATTTCAGTTTAACCCGAATGCTCAAAGAAGGACAAAGGCCAAGAAAAAGATGGGGATTATTTTTACAAGGACATTTATCTATTATGATAACTGACGTAAATTGATGATGTAAATCTTGTGAATTATTAAAGGTATGTATTAAGATAAATGTTGTAAACCTTGGGAAACAATTTATATTTATAATTTCACATTACTTTATAAAATATGTATGAGGATGATGTATCGTGACGCACCAGGTATGAGGTTCAAGGGACCCGAATTTGGGGGCGCTACATATTGTCCTATAACAAAACTAGATTTGTTAATCATACGGGCATTTATATATTAACACATGTGTACATATGTACGAATGAAAATATGTAAGGAATCGTATACTGTACTTTCCTTGATTTGAAAAGTTGGAATTATGGAATTTTTATGCCCCCAATTTTCTTTGTTTTGAGAAATCGAAAGTAAAAAAGACTTCTTGAAATACTTCCTCAAATTTTTTGCTTGGTTGCTTTAATCAGTGGACTTTTGTTTTCTTATTTTAAAAGTTCTCGTTTTCAATTACTTTTGTCGGTAAGACCTCTTTAGCTCTAGTAGCATTAACCGATGAAGTCGTCGTTAGGCTTCTGTTGTTGTTGGTGAAACTCTTCTTATAGTTCTCTCACTTCGAGTTGTGGGCATACCCTTCACGAATTCTACACCTCCTCAGCAGAGTCGCCAAGGAAATGTGGGCAAAGAAATTGTACCTTGCTAAGTTTGGGTTTCGTGTTGGCTGAGGAGGAGAGATCCACGAATAGTGCAGAATTGATTGATGGATTGAAGAGGGAGATCAAGAACAGGTGGACAATTACTGCAATGACACTTCGCAAAACTCTTATGATCCGAGAACCCTATTAAGATAATAAGGATCCTGAGAGCCTTCTTGTGTACTTCGGGTTGAGAGAGTCTCCAAGTCTTCAAATCCTCCAAAATTTCAAAAGTCCAAAAGTTCTTTCTTTATGGAATGGAAGGGGGTATCTGTAGAGTTTCCTGGAAATTGGTCACGTGCCAGGCACATGACCTTGGGAAAATTCTTGAAATACTCTTAGTCACCAGAGTAATGCCCCGATCGTCATATCCTTCTAGCTACCAATCCAATCTCTCAACCAATTCTCAAAATGAGTCACCTCCGCGAGTCTTCTGTCTTGGGACACGTGGAGGCTTCTCTCGAGTCTCGGACATTTATTTTTTGCTTTTCTGTTTGTCATTCAATTCTTTTAGGTCACACATGAACCATAATTTATAGTTGGGCTCACAAGGGTAAGTATGCAAATTTGATTAAGGATAATCTTATAAAAAAAATTGCATGTAATTACATGATAGTTTTTACAGTTATAATAACTACAAGGCCATCTTGAACTATAAATTAGACCACAGTCGGTTGTTAAATTAGTTAAGCTTCAAAATAAAAATAAAAATAACATAGTAGTAGTAGTTATATACTAATCTGCTTTGACATCTGAGTCGAGGGACAAAACCCCATAGATTCTGAAAATACCTTTCATGAAAATCAAGGTCATGCATGGCCACATATCCCACTAAAAATATAAGCGTGAACCTATTTGGTATTCATGTGAAAAGCGTGTAAGAAAATATAAAAAGTAATTTGTTTGATAGGATAACAATAGAGATTGCTAATGGACAGAAATTAAGTTCTCGATCGGCCTACTTAATTGACACTACGTTGTTTTACAATTCAGATCAATTTTTTCTTAGAACATCAAAGCCATGCATGGCCATATATCCCACTAAAAATATAAGCGTGAACCTATTTGGTATTCACGTGAAAAGCGTGTAAGAAAATATAATAAGTAATTTGTTTGCCAGGATCGATAACAATAGAGATTGCTAATGGACAGAAACTGAGCTCTCGATCGGCCTACTTAATTGACACTACGTGGTTTGACAATTCAGAACAATTTTTTCTTAGTACATCAAGGCCATGCATGGCCACATATCCCACTAAAAATATAAACGAAAACCTATTTGGTATTCACGTGAAAAGAGTGTAAGAAAATATAAAAAGTAATTTGTTTGGCTAATGGACAGAAACCTATCGATCGGCCTACTTAATTGACACTACGTGGTTTCACAATTTAAAACAATTTTTTCTTAGTACCATTAATCACAATTGTTTTCCTATTTTGAATTAAAATTTTATTTTGATACAGTTGTTAGGAATATAAGACTTCGCAAAACGAGTAATAAAATAAAACGAGATAAAAACACAATATTTAATGTGAAACCCCTTTAAAAGGAAAAAATCACAAGCCGAATTTCAAATCTCCAATATATAAATAACAATATTGAGCTTACAATAATAAAAAGTACAACTATGTTTACGAAATAAAATCTGTAAAACCCTTCTTACAACTTACACATAATATAAAAGTTGTAAAAAAAATCTCTCTCTCACTCAAACCCAAAACCCACTCACATCTCTTTCTACTCGTAGGATGTTATATGATGTTTGATTGTATTACACTTATCAACTAAGCATACAACTCTATTTATAAAATATCAACAAATCTTATTTTCCTAATATAATTAGGACTATTTCACATACTAAATATTTATATTAAAATATATAAGACACCTTCCAAATTAATAATATTCCAATCAAAAATAAAATTACTTCTTAGAATAATATTCGAGAAGTATCCAACAACAGTTAGCCAACTAGGACTGTAACACCCCCTTCCCGAAAAAGGAAAGAGAGGTCACGTGCAAAGCACAACAAACCTCAAAATAAGTAAACAAATCACTAATAACTTCAAAATATTAATAGTGATATCCATCAATGAAGTACTAAATAAAATTCTTCCACTAGAGTCAAAATAATCAAAACCAAAAAATCGAAACAACCTAGATGGTCAAAAACAACTCTCTCATCACACTAGCCCTGAATCACCCCTGCAAACCTGCCGGAAGAAAAACACAGCATGAGCCAATTGTCATGTACGGATACAGATATACAAAAGATATTCAACTAATATACGAAAACAATTGAGATAAAATACTGAACAAAGCCTCAAGTATAAATATTGACGAAAATATAATCTCCAAAGATCTGAATGGAATATATCTGAATCAACAGAATTGACGAAACCAATAGAAGAATAAAGAAATAACTAACTGAAGTAACTGACTCAATGAATTGAATTGAACAGAAACCAACGAAATTAATACAATAAAATAATAAGCTAAAACAAATGGCTGGAGTTATTTCATACCGAATGAGCTCAGAAATATACATTGCCACACATGCAAGTCAAACTAATGCCACACAGGCAAATCAAATGATGCCACATAGGCAACCAAAATAATGCCACACAGGCACATCAAAACAATGCCACACAAGCAAGTCACACATTGGACCGCGAATCCAAATGTATACAAATCGAATAGGTGTGTTTGGCACAACATCAAAAATACACAGAACAGAAAACTAGGGTTGACTCATACGCCTCCCACAATAAAACACCAAATGGCCCACTTCCTCCAAAGCCCAAACGGAGACGCCGTGGAATAATCACACCACCACGGAAAGTGTCATGTCTCTCGTGCCAAGATGACATGCATGTGGTACCCCCACAGGTGGTTATAGCTCAGGCATACCCTACGGTATATTCTAACAAAAATATCATGTCACAACACGTGCGATATAATACCAACAAAAGGGTTCTATATGTACATGTTGAACCAAATCAAATTATAGTCACAAGGTCTCAAAAGAAGGTAGCAACATATACCGCTCTACAATTATCAAAAATAAATACTAAACATGATATCCTAATTCAAAGAGTACAAATACGAGTCCAATGTGTCAACTCCAAAATAAAACAAATATATGAATTTCACAATAATCAATTATGTGAAAGAATATCGAAATTCGAAATAAGGGACAAAACGAACAAATCAAATTTAACAAGAATGTCGCTAAAAGAGTACGGAATCCGTACCTGATACTTTCAAACCATTTATAGCACACTCCACAAAATTCTACCCTCAAATGCCAACGATATTAAATACGAAACGTTATTCGTAACATAAACATATTCACCTCAAATTAAAAACAATCCAAACTAAAAATTCCAAAATATTTCATAATCTATTTAATATGTCGTTAATCATCGTCTTATATCAATTATTAATACTCTAAAATTTATATTCCAAATATAACTCTTTAAATTTCCTCTGTTCGATCTAATAAAAGAAATAATAATGCAATTATAAGATCCTTAATAACTATAATTTATATTAACATGAAATTAATTTCCCCGATTACATCTAGTTTACAATACAAACCCAAATTATATTACAATTAATCTTTTAATCACTTTCCTTTTTATTTTGACAAATCAGTATCACTATTTTATATAATATAATATATATATATATATATATATATATATATATATAGTGTGTGTGTGTATATATATATATATATATTATGCACACTGTTTTATAACAGTAGCCTAAATCTTGTTACGAAATTATTTATTTGTTGTTCTAATTCTTTATTGCAGGATCCATTATTGTTATTACATATATATAAATCTTGTCCAAAGTCCTTTGCTCCAGCCAAGGCAATCTGACAATCTCTACAAATGACCTTTAGTATTATAAAATATGCATTTAGAATCCCACATGAAAGTTCATTATTTAGTCAACTCTTTTCTCCACATGATACCCACGAAAGAAGCTTAAATTAAAATAAGATTTTTACCCTTTTCAGTGATGAACTCTTCTATTGCTATTGAATTCAATACTCTAATTGCTATATGATCACATCGGCAATAAACAAATAATTTAACAACTTATCTGACTAACAATTCTTCCGGTTCCTTCAAGCTTCAGCCGCCTTCTCTCTTCTTTTCTCTCCACCAATTCGTAACAAAATATATGTAAGGACGATTAGGTTTAGTTATTTATTTATTAATTTATTAAATCTCCTAATTTAAATAGGATTTATTATTACCCACATATAAATTAGACCCAATTAGTTAAAAGTCCAATTTTACTAAGTTAATTTATTCACCACTTATTAATTCTTATTAATCCCAAAAAAAAATAACTACTTTGACCAAAATAAAAGACCTAGTCCAATTAAAATATTTAAAAAGAATAAATTTAAATTTATATGTTATTTATTATTATTATTATTATTATTATTATTATTATTATTATTATTATTATTATTTATGGGTATTACATTACCTACCCCTTAAAAGGATCCGTCCTCGGAATCAAAAGAGTAATAAAAATTTACTTGACACTAAATATGTGAGGATATATACTCTTGTCGAATAGTCTCTTACGCCTTCGAAGTAGGTTCGCGTTCTGGATAATTTTAGGAAAAATTAAAATTAATATTTAATTATTAACAAAAATTCGGATTATTACAAGGACATAAATGAACACTGCATAAAAGCAAATCGATGGAAGAGAGAATGCAAGACTAGCTAGTTTGTTACCAAATGGAAAGTGCATCGACAGCAATTTCAGTATTCTTTAGATATCCAACGAACAATGTCACCAAATACCATGTTTTTAAGCTGCAGATAAATATATGCGCTAAACACACTATTATTACATCAAGTATTATCAAATTTATAATTCAGTTTCCAAAATATTTGGATTATAATTTACTATATAAAGTACATAATTTCATACAATATAGTTCTCAATTTCAAAATCCGACCAAAATTGACCGGAATACTTAAATTTCCAGCTAGAAAGAAATTATATATGGTTTGACCGTATAGAATACAATTTGACTTATTAAATTCGTATAAATACTTATTTTGACATATTAATTTGTATAAATCCTTATAAATAAATATTATATGTTAAATTATTAAAATTAAATATTAATACAAAGATTACCAAATACAATTTTTTTTATTTTAAAATTCAAAAAAAAGACTTAATTCCTAAAAAATCAATAAACTTTTAAGCATACAAATTATATTTTTAACACGAATAACATTAAACTTTTAAACAATTGACAAAAGTTCCCAAAAATTAATAATTAAATAATACCCTTTTTATATTGAAAGAGCATACAAAAGGAGGAGGAAAAAGCTGAAATGGAAAAAAGAATAAAATGGACCCATTTACCCTCTCCTCTCTCCCTACAAAAAAAATGAAAATTATTTTTAAAATAAATTATGAGTAAGAAAAATTAATCAAAAAGTAATTTAATCAAAATTTGTAAAAAAATATAAAGATATAAAAATTAAAATTCGTATCACAATTTAAATTTTTTTTATTACAACTTAAATTTTACAAATTGTATTTATAATTTTTTTTAATTTTAAAATTGTATCTATAATTTATAAATTGTATGTATAAATTTTACAACTTAAATCTTACAAATTATAAATTTTACCAAAGATTATAAATTTTACGTCATAAATTTTACAAATTATAATTCAACTTAAATTTAATAAATTGTATTTATAATTTTATTTATAAATTTTTATAATTTGAAATTGTATATATAGTTTTAAACCGTATTTCTACACTATTAGTTACTTTTTTAAAAAATAAGTCAATCTGTATATTTATATGGTCAATTGGTATAAAATATTGAAGACCCGAGCGGATTCATGAACGGGCCGGGTACTTCGGTCAATTTTGACCAAAATCTGAAATTGGGGGCTGCATTGTATGAAATTAGGTACTTTATGTTATAAATTGTAAATCCAAATAATTCGAAGGCGAATTATGAATTTGAAGATACTTAATGTAATAAAAGTATTACTAGCCCTAAATATAAATATAGTTTTTATCATTTAATAAAAAAGCGTAAATAGAGTAGAAAAGTTACATTGATATATATGTACATACCATGTATACATATAATTAGGACTCTTTCGCATACTAAATATTTATATTAAAATATATAACACATCTTCCAAAATAATATTCCAACCAAAATAAAATTACTTCTTAGAATAATATTCGAGAAGTATCCAACAATATTTAGCCAACTGAGCACTGCAGAGACTGAGAGAGAATGTAAGACTAGCTAGTTAGTTACCAAATAGAATCTGGTGAGTCATGATACATCATCTTCATATATATTCTATAAACTAATACGAAATTATAAAAATAAATTGTTTAGTACTCAATAGTTCTGTAATATTTCCCAAGGTCTACAACATTTATTGTTACGTCCCCAAAATAGGTATACATCACCTATTCTGAGTTGTCAAATAAATGGTATAATATACAAATACAATCTTAAATATACAACATGAGCTGTGAGTTTTAATACAAACATTATCTTCTAGACAGTATTTAAACTCGAAATAAGTCCTCAATACATTTATTAACACACTATTTTATAGAATAGTGATGACTACTAATGCTATCTTCTGGACCGTCACTCCGTTTCCCGACTCGTCCCAGCTATATTCTCATTTCCTGAAGAGAACAGTGAAAGAAAGGGTGAGCTCAACTAGCCTAGTAAGAAATATTATGACTAAGATAATGCAGAATAAATTATCATTAGTCCACAACAGTGTTAAACCGATACAAAATAACAAACATCAAGTTTAACTGCAGCGGAACAAGCAATCCATTAAAAGAGTCAAGTATGGAATAAAATCTACTATCTTTTATGATTTAAAAGGTTTTTCATCACTTTTATCGCTGAGACTCAGCTAAATAAATAATCCATATCATCGAATCACCCCTGCACCACGGCCAAGGATATTCTTTAGGGTCACAACCACAAATTATCCATATGCAGTACGGGCCAAGGATATTCGTGTATTCATTAAGGGTCATGATCATGCTAAAAACTGCCCATTAATGCACTACGGGCCAATGAGGACTTTTACCACATCATTTGTAACATTACGGTTATGATTATACCGAATAATCCCTGATCATAATCATACCAAGTCCATCTATGCACTACATGCCACATATGACTTTTAACATAATAAAAACATGAGGATGATGACAATAATATAAGAATTCAATAAAACAAGTTCAAGAATTAATTTATCCAAGAACTAATAACGTTCAAATTGCCAACATGATACTTCTTTGTAAAATAAAATTCAAGAATGTTCAGAAGAATATTTCTATGAAAAGATACTAGATGAAATGCAAATATCAAGGATATCCCACTAATTTCATGGAGTATAGAAGTCGAAACTTTAACCAACTGAGTATAATAAAGAATAGAATAACAAAAGAAATCATCAAGCATGCGATAGACCGCACAGATAGGTTATTCCAACAGAATAATAAATAACGGAACCAGGTCATACGTAAACGCACAGACAGGATATTCCAACAGAATAATAAATAATGGAACCAGGTCATGCGTAAAGCACAGACAGGATATTCCAACAGAATAATAAATAATGGAACCAGGTCATGCGTAAAGCACAGACAGGATGTTCCAACAGAATGATAAAGAATGGAATAATAGAAGAATTTAATCATGTATGCGGTACTTCGCATAGACAGGTTATTCCAACATAATAACAAAGAATGGAATAACACTAGAATTTCACCAAGTATAGGGTAGTCTGCGTATACAGGTTATTCCAACAGAATAATAAAGAATGGAATAACAGAAGTTCTCTTCATGAATACAAAAGAAATAATACTCCTTACCTTTGAAAGAAGAGTACTGGATATCGGAGTAGTGAAGTAGCAGAATACTTTTCTTCTTTCTCTCTATAATTTCTCTCTCTAGAGTTTCAGTGAATTCGTAAGAAATAATGAAGGAATGAGCTTCTATTTATAGAAGAATGGACTGAATAGTAACTAATTCATGAACGGTCCATATTGATTTACTTTTAAACGGACGGTCCAGATTTAAAACAAAATCTTTTAAATAAAATATAATAAATTCTATTTATAATCTAATAAAACAAATAACTTTATAAAAGTATTCTATTTTATATAAAAAGATTTTACTATGCAAAACACTATGCAGGCACTATGCAACACTATGTATAATAAAATATAATATATTCTAATTATTTTCTAATAAAACAAATAACTTTATAAAAGTATTATGTTTTATATAAAAATCTTTTCTATTTTATTACATTAATAATACAAATAAAACAAAATTCATCATCATTATTATAATTCACACTATTAATCGACCAGGTCGTTCCCAGGAAAGAGGTGGCTTTCCAATAAGGATTTCTCCCTATTGGCGCGCAATTAGGTGACCAAACCTCTCATTGGCAGAACTTCTAGACATCGTTAATAGTGCAAATAATAATGCTAATAATTTCGTCATCTAAATTATTGATTTAATAATATATAAATATTGACAATAACTGAATCAAATAACGTGAGATATTATGCAGCAATTACTGTAGCAATAATTAAACAAAATAGAGTGAATTCTTACGTAAGCATCAATAATCAATATCGTGTGCTACTATGCAACCACACGTATTACTGTACTTTTAACACCGGGTGTTTCAATAGTTAACGGTAAAACTTCCGCCGTTATTTTCATAAAAATATTTTTGTTGTTTTCTCAATCCGACAATAATTCTATTGCGGGTCCACCAATGATTGTGCCGTTGTACGAATATTCCCTACTAAAACGAATATTCCGCGACCTATCGAATATTATATAACAACTTGCGTACTTTACAAAATTTATAAATTTTACTCACAACTATAACATTATATCAAATTTATTCCATAATATTCAAAAATGATATTTATAAAAAAATCATTTTTATTCATAAAAGTTGGGTTCTTACAACCTCCCCTTCTTAAGAAATTTCGCCCTCAAAATTAGGGTACGTACCTGGTATGTAGAAGCGGTAAGGATACCTTGATTTCATTTCAGATTCTAACTCCCAGGTCATTTCCTCAACATTAATTGTGATTTCTCTACAAAACTTTGACTTGATGTATAACCTTGGAGCGTAGAATATGTTCCTTCTTATCCAAGATTTGAACAGGAACCTCTTCATACGTTAAATCTTCCGCTATTTCATCAGGTTCTAACTCAATAATGTGGTTCGGGTCATTCACATATTTACGTAACATGGATATGTCAAAAACGTTATGAACATGAGACATACTTGGCGGTAAAGCGAGTCTATAGGACACAGTTCCTACTCGGTCGAGGATTAAAAATGGGCCAATGAATCGAGGATTGAGCTTTCCTCTCTTTCCAAATCACATAACTCCTTTCCATGGAGCAACACGTAACAACACATGATCTCCAATATCGAATTTCACGTCCTTTCGATGAAGATTAACATAACTCTTTTGTCGATCTTGTGAGATTTTTATACGTTGTTGGATCGTTTCAATCTTTTTCGTAGTCAACATACCAACTCCAGTCCCAACAACGTTGCTTCACCCACCTCATCCCATCATACTGGAGAATGACACTTTCTTCCATACAACGCCTCAAATGGAGCAATGACAATACTTGTTTGATAACTGTTGTTATAGGAAAACTCCACCAATGGTAAGAACTTATCCCAACTTCCCTTGAAGTCAAGGACATAGAGTCTTAATAAATCTTCTAGAGTTTGAATAATCCTCTTTGATTGTCCGTCCGTCTGAGGATGATATGCTGAAATAAATCGTAAATCCATGCCTATAGCTTTTTGCAGACTAACCCAAAATCGTGAAGTGAATCTTGGGTCTCGATCAGAAAATATGGATACTGGCATACCATGCAGTCTTACAATCTCGTTTATGTATATACGAGCAAGACGTTCAAGTATATAAGTTTCTCGTATTGGTAAGAAATGAGAAGACTTGGTCAATCTATCAACAATGACCCAAATTGCATCTATGCCTTGAGAAACCCTGGGAAGACCAGTAACGAAATCCATAGTAATATGCTCCCACTTCCATTCTGGAATTTCAAGTGGTTGCAATGGACCTTTTGGTACTTGATGCTCCGCCTTGACTCGTTGACAAGTTAGACACCTTGAGATAAACAACGATATCTCTCTCTTCATATTGCTCCACTAAAATGTATGACGAATATCATGATACATTTTGGTACTCCCATGATGGATTGAAAATGGTGTGTTGTGCGCCTCCATCATGATTTTATACTTTAAATCAGGGTCGTTAGGAACACAAAGTCTGGAGTTGACTCGAAGTATTCCTTCTTCATCGATTCTTACTTCCGGTATAACACCTTCTTGCACTTTCTTCCTCATACTCATCAGCTCCAGGTCTGTAGCTTGAGCAACTTTAACTTTATCAATTAAAGTCGGTTCTACCCATATATTCACCATCATCACATAGGTCCCTGGAGTCTTTAACTCTATCTATCCTTTATAAGTCACACAAAATTGGCATTTGTGTTGACAATAACGCACTCGTACCCACATATGATCTTCTACTCAATGCATCAGCTACCACATTCGCTTTTCCAGGATGGTATTGAATGGTATGATCATAATCTTTCAATAGTTCAAGCCAACGTCATTGTTTCATGTTGAGTTCCTTTTGAGTGAAGAAATATTTGAGGCTTTTATGATCCGTAAAGATCTCCACTTTCTCCCCGTACAAGTAATGCCTCCATATTTTAAGTGCAAAGACAACAACTGCCAACTCTAGATCATGAGTACGATAAATCCTCTCATATTCTTTGAGTTGTCGTGAAGCATACACTATGACTTTTCTATGTTGCATGAGAACACATCCCAACCCTTTGCCCGAAGCATCACTGTAGATGACAAATCCCTCCGAGCCAGATGGTATTGTCAGAACAGGTGCTGAAATGAGTCTACTCTTGAGTTCTTAAAAAATCTTCTCACATTCTTCACTCCAACCGAACTTTGTATCTTTCCGAGTCAGCTAAGTTAATGGAGTAGCGATTCAAGAAAACCCTTCTGCGAATCTCTGATAATAACCAGTTAATCCAAGAAAACTACGTACTTTGGTCACTGATTTAGGTTGCTCCCAGCTTTGAATAGCTTCAATCTTTGCTGGGTCAACAGATATTCCATAACTTGATACTACGTGCCCAAGGAATGATATTTCCTCCAGCCAGAACTCGCATTTTTTCAACTTGGCATAAAGCTTGTTTTCACAAAGCTTTTGAAGTATCAGCCTCAAGTGTTGCTCATGATCTTCACGGCTTTTGGAATAAATAAGGATGTTATCAATAAAAACGACCACAAAGTGATCCAAATATTCTTGAATACTTAGTTCATCATATCCATGAAGGCAGCAGGAGCATTAGTCAATCCAAAGGACATGACTAGGAATTCATAATGCCCGTACCGAGTTCTGAAAGCCATCTTTGGAATGTAATCGGTTCTAATCTTCAATTGGTGATATCCGGAACGAAGATCAATCTTTGAAAAGAATTTAGCTCCGTGCTACTGGTCAAACAGGTCATCAATACGTGGCAATGGGTTCCTATTTTTGATGGTGACATGATTTAACTCCCAATAATCAATACAAAGTCGAATACTCCCATCTTTCTTCTTCACGAATAGAACAGGAGCACCCCAAGGAGAATTACTAGGACGAATAAAGCCAATGTCTAACAATTTCTGCAGTTGGGTCTTTAATTCCTGAAGTTCAATAGGAGCCATTCGATATGAGGCTTTGGAAATGGGTTTTTTACCAAGTTCAAGGTCGATAAAAAATTCAAGTTCACGTTCTGGGGGGAGGCCAGGAAGTTCTTTAGGGAATACGTCAGGAAATTTATTAACAATAGAAATATCATTCAAAACTGACATATTTTTATTTAGATCCGTGACATGAGCTAAGAAAGCTTGACATACATTTTTCAATAAACGAATAGCTTTATGGCTTGAGATGACCGTGATTGATTTTAATGGTTTGGTTACTTGAATTCGCATAATAGGTTGGTTAGGAATATGAAAGCTAAAAACCTTACGAAAATAATCAATTTTTGCATGTTGAACATTTAAACAATCAATCCCTAGAATCACATCAAATGAAAGTATTTTCAAAGAAATAAGATCGAAAGATAACGTGCGGGTGCCGATTTGAACTAAATAAGACTTATAAACAATGAATGTAATGAAGGTTTCTCCCAACAGAGTTTCAACAAATAAGTCAAAGTCTAATTTCTCTGGAGTCAAATTTAAACGTTGAGCGCAAGTAGGAGAAATAAAAGAATGGGTAGAATCGGTATCAAATAAGGTATAAACTTCGTTATAGTTTATGATAAGCTTACCCGTGATGACCTCGTTTGTGTTTCTTACTTTTTGGGAGGTCACGACAAACTCTCTCTCTTGCACTATCGGCTTTGACTTTTCTGGAACGACCTTTGGTGCCTCCATCCTAGCTGAACTTGTCTTCGGTGAACAATAAAATTGGGCTAGGTGACCTTCTCTTCCACAATTATAACATGCTTTGGACGGCATCTCACAGTTTGGACTGATGTGTCCCTCCCCTCCGCATTTGAAGCATATGATAGGGGGTCGTTCTCCCTCCTTAACAATGGGTGTTGGTGCTGACGTCTTTCCATCACTGTTGAATATCCTCTTCTTGAAATATCCATTTTTATTATTTTGGCCTTAATTACCACCGAAGTGGTTACCATTTCTGGCCTGTTGATTCCCTCCATTCTTGTTGTCACAACTTCGATGACTGCTCTCCCTGGTATTATAATTTTGCCGGTTGCTCTCTTTTGATTGGTTTAACTCATTATCGCGCTCCAATAACTGAGCCATATTAACAACATCTGAATACAAACACAGTTTATGAAAGATAAGATATTGACGTATCTCAGGTTTTAAATCTCTTAAAAGCATTCGCGTCATTCTCTCCTCATTATCAATCAAATGGGATGAATCCGGGACAACTCGGCAAACTTGGCTTCGTACTGCGATACGGTCATGTTGTTTTGCTCCAGCTTGATGAATTCTACCTCTTTCATGTGACGAATACTTTTGGGAAAGTACTTGTCATTGAACAATTCTTGGAACTTCTCCCAAGTCATCTTAAGTGCGGCAGGTTGAGTACGCTTTACAGATTTTCACCAGTAATCTGCCTCTGCTCGCAACATGAAGGTGGCAAAGGGAATCGTTTTCTCCTCGGAGCATCCTAAGACATCAAATATCTTGCAGATCTGCTTTATCCACGTCTTCGTCTTAAGTGATTTTGGCTCTCCAAAAAACTCCGGTGCTCTCAGTTCCTTAAACTGCTTGGCGGTGACCGTCCGAGAGTTGCCAGTATTTCCACCTGCATTTTGAATAGGAGCTGCTCTTGCCTGATGTTGCATGAATTGCATAAAGCCTCTAAACATTCCATCGTTCATGATCTGGTCCATGTTGTTGTTTGCTTGAGGATTGTCGCCTTCCTGATGCACATTATCCTGATTATTGATCTAAGGAGACTCAACGGTCTCCCGTGCTCCATTGATGTTCTCAACATTCTCGGATGTCATTTTCAAATACTGCCACAAAATAAGGGTTAATTAACATATCACATATTATCCCTATACTTTGACCGACCAATTAAATACCAAATAATCTTAGGTAGGTCATACTAGCGTAGGAATTCCCCGTCTCTCCCCTCCTAGTTCTTGTCTCACATCTTAGCCAGGGATCATATCCCTAAGCTTTGATACCAACTGTGACGCTCCCAAAATAAGTATACATCACCTATTCTGAGTCGCCAAATACATGATACAGCGTACAAATATAATCTTAAATATACAACATAAGTTGTGAGTTTAATACAAACATTGTCTTCTAGATAGTATTTAAACTCAAAATAAGTCATTAATACATTTATTAACACATTATTTTATAGAATAGTGAGGACTACTAATGCTATCTTCTGGACCTTCACTCTGTTCCCTGACTCGTCCCGGCTATATTCTCATTTTCTGAAGAGAACAGTGAAAGAAAGGGTGAGCTTAACTAGCCCAGTGAGAAATATTATGACTAAAATAATACATAATAAATTATCATTAGCCTCTAACATTGTTAAACTGATATAAAATAACAAACATCTTGTTTAACTGCAGCGAAACAAGTAATCCATTAAAAGAGTCAAGTAGGGAATAAAATCTACTATCTTTTATGATTTAAAAGGTTTTTCATCACTTTTATCCCTGAGACTCAGCTAAATAAATAATTCATATCATCGAATCACCCCTGCACCACGGCCAAGGATATTCTTTAGGGTCACAACCACAAATTATCCATATGCACTACGGGCCAAGGATATTCGTGTATTCATTAAGGGTCATGATCATGCCAAAAACTGTCCATCAATGCACTACGGGCCAATGAGGACTTTTACCACATCATTTGTAACATTACGGTTATGATTATACCGAATAATCCCTGATCATAATCATACCAAGTCCATCTATGCACTACAGGCCACATATGACTTTTAACATAATAAAAACATGAGGATGATAACAATAATATAAGAATTCAATAAAAAACAAGTTCAAGAATTAATTTATCAAAGAACTAATAACGTCCAAATTGCCAACATGATACTTCTTTGTAAAATAAAATTCAAGAATGCTTAGAAGAATATTTCCATGAAAAGATACTGAATGAAACGCAAATATCAAGGATATTCCACTAATTTCATGGAGTATAGAAGTAAAAACTTTAACCAACTGAGTATAATAAAGAATGGAATAACAAAAGAAATCACCAGGCATGCGATAGACCGCACAGACAGGTTATTCCAACAGAATAATAAATAACGGAACCAGGTCATGCGTAAACGCACAAACAGAATATTCCAGCAGAATAATAAATAAAGGAACCAGGTCATGCGTAAAGCACAGACATGATATTCCAACAGAATAATAAATAATGGAACCAGGTCATGCTTAATGCATAGAAAGGATGTTCTAACAGAATAATAAATAATGGAACCAGGTCATGCGTAAAGCAAAGACAGGATGTTCCAACAGAATGATAAAGAATGGAATAATACAAGAATTTCACCAGGTATGCGGTACTTCGCATAGACAGGTTATTCCAACATAATAATAAAGAATAGAATAACAGAAGAATTTCACCAAGTATAGGGTAGTCTGCGTATACAGCTTATTCCAAAAAAATAATAAAGAATGGAATAACATAAGTTCTCTTCACGAATACAAAAAAATAATACCCCTTACCTTTGAAAGAAGAGTACTGGATATCGGAATGGTTAAGTAGCAGAATATTTTTCTTCTTTCTCTCTATAGTTTCTCTCTTTAGAGTTTCAGTGAATTCGTAAGAAATAATGAAGGAATGAGCTTCTATTTATATAAGAATGGACTGAATAGTAACTAATTCATGAACGGTCCAAATTGATTTACTTTTAAACGGACGGTCTAGATTTAAAACAAAATCTTTTAAATAAAATATAATATATTCTATTTATAATCTAATAAAACAAATAACTTTATAAAAGTATTTTATTTTATATAAAAAGATTTTACTATGCAAAACACTATGCAGGCACTATGCAACACTATGTATAATAAAATATAATATATTCTAATTATTTTCTAATAAAACAAATAACTTTATAAAAGTATTATGTTTTATATAAAAATCTTTTCTATTTTATTACATTAATAATACAAATAAAACAAAATTCATCATCATTATTATAATTCACACTATTAATCGACCAGGTCGTTCCCAGGAAAGAGGTGGCTTTCCAATAAGGATTTCTCCCTATTGGCGCGCAATTAGGTTACCAAACCTCTCCTTGGCAGAACTTCTAGACATCGTTAATAGTGCAAATAATAATGCTAATAACTTCATCGTCTCAATTATTGATTTAATAATATATAAAATATTGACAATAACTTAATCAAATAACGTGAGATATTATGCAGCAATTACTGTAGCAATAATTGAACAAAACTGAGTGACTTCTCACGTAAGCATCAATAATCAATACCGTGTGTTACTATGCAATCACGCGTATTACTGTACTTTTAACACTGGGTGTTTCAACAGTTAATGGTAAAACTTACGCCGTTATTTTCATAAAAATATTTTTGTCATTTTCCTCAATCCGACAATAATTCCATTGCGGAGTCCACCAATGATTGTGCCGTTGTACGAATATTCCCTGTTAAAACGAATATTCCCCGATATATAACAACTTGCATACTTTGTCAAATTTATAAATATTACCCACAACTATAACATTATATCAAATTCATTCCATAATATTCAAAAATGATATTTATAGAAAAATTATCTTTATTCATAAAAGACGGGTCTTACATTTATCTTAATACATACCTTTAATAATTCATAAGGTTTACATCATCAATTTACGTCAGTTATCATAATAGATAAATGTCCATATAAAACTAATCTCCATCTTTTCCTTGCCTTTGTCCTTTTTTGAGCATTCTGGTTAAACTGAAATATATTCATAATATAGCAAGGGTGAACAACTACTTTGCTCAGCAAGTTTAAATACAATAAAGATATATCATGATTGAAAGAAAGAATAAACTTTTAAGTTTTCAATAATATAATAATTGTGAAATAGCATGAATCGAATTTCAATACATGAATGATTGAATTAATAACGCTGAGTAGTCAACAATGACCATGAATAAATATTTGGTGATGAAGGTGATCAGACTTTTATACTTGATAAAAATATGCAATGTGCACTAAGTGCGAATCAATAATCATAGATGTGGAATAATTGTCAATAATTAAACCATAGCATTTTGAAAAATTATTAACTCGACTTTGAGTTAGAAAACTTGCATGTATCATTGATTACCGCTAAGTAATCTAATTTAATCTCTTATGAAAGACCTATCATTAATAAGATCGATCCTCCAATTAGTATAATACATTTTATCTCACAACACTATTACATAAATAATAAATTAGCTAACATTTAGCCACATAATCAAATATTGAATAATTCTTTAACTAACTACTAATTTTATCATCATTTGATAATATTATTATCACATAACCATCATCTTAAATTTTTGTCTAATATTATTAATCTTTTAATGATATTTTATTTACTTCTTAATTTCTTAGTAATATATTAATTATTTAAAAATATTATTAATCATTTAATAATATTTTAATCACCTTCTAATATTATTAATCATTTAATAATATTCAAAATCATTTACTAATATTATTAATTATTTAATAATATTTTAACCATTATCTAATATTATTAATCATGTAATAATATTTTAATCGTTTCATAAATAATAACGGTCTTACATATTTTAATATGCAAATATTTTATATCTTGAAGCTTAAACCATTTATATTCCTTTTTAGAAATATATCATCTACCTTTACTCGCAAATTTAAGGTTTAAACACCTAATATATAGCTTTTATAGTAAACTCAATTTCCTATATTATTTCTTTAATTTAAATACTTTTTTTATCATTTTGTCCATTCATGAGTCAACACGATCTGTTGCCTTATATACAAATATTTTATCCTGCTAGCACATTCGCTTTATTTTCCGTTTAACAAATATTTGTAACTTTTCTTTATATATATATATATATATATATATATATATATATATATATATATATATATATATATATATATATATATATATATGGTCAGGATCAGGTAAGGGATCCCTTACTTTCTTAAAATGAGAGACTTTTTTTTTGCTTTTTTTTAAAACAACTAAAAAAAAGTTTAATATTTTATGGAACTGAAATTTTTTCATAATACAGTGTTTTGGGTGTGATTTGGGTACGTATAACTAAACAAGTATGTACAGTCTGGGCAGACTGTACCACCAATTTTTGGTATAGGTATTCAAAACACGCCCAAAACATTGTATTATGGAAAAATTTCAGTTTCATAAAATATTAAACTTTTTTTTAGTTGTTTAAAAAAAACAAAAAAAAAGTCCCTCATTTTAAGAAAGTAAGGGATCCCTTACTAGATCATTTCTGTATATATATATATATATATATATATATATATATATGTATATATATATATATATATATATATATATATGTATATATATTACAAATATATATATATACTCCGTTACATAAATCTCAGCTCAAAAACCACATTTTGAACACTGAAAACCTCAAAATATCATTTTTATGATTAATACAATTTTTCAAAGGTTTTACATTCTTCGTTGCACCACAAAATAATTTTATAGGCAACTATATTTTTTTTATTTTACTTAAATATGTAATTTATATTTATTACATATTTTTATTGCTTTATTTATGTCCGAAAGGAAGTTTCTCGGCATAAAATATCACTTATAGTCGAATATCGCCCCGTAAGACTTTATTAGAATTATTACGACTTATTAATTTACCGGAACGCGATTCGGAACGTCAAACGTCAAAGTCGTTCGATGCGCCGACGCTCGACGTTCGCTCAAATTTTAGTTCTGACATGCATGTTCGCACATTTTTAATTTTCAAATCATGAGTCATATAATAGTGAAATTTTGGGCATGTTATAGACCTCATGTCATAGTATTTTAGAAAAATTTCACACCGCGAAAATGAATCAGGGAAGCTCAGCAAAACAGTGCAAAAAAGGACGTCAAGCAGCAGTCAGCACAGCGTAGCCCAGGCGCGCTGCGCTCGGCAGGTTGTTGCTGCTGCTCTGCCTGTTACGTCTCTTGAGGTAGGCACTTTGCGATTTTCTCACGCATTACTCGTAACACCGATTATTTTGATTTTTGGATATGTTATACATGGCATGCCAAAGTATTTTTAAAAATATCACACAATAATTTTGGACCTCTTAGGCAGCCTAAAACAGTCCCCAAAAATGTCCACTTGCAACAGTTTTTATCTTTTTCCCAGATTTACCCTCTTTCGCTAGAACAGTCATAACGTTTTCGTTTTAAAACATTTTTAGGAGATTCTTGAGCCCACGCGAAGCTAACTTCCAAGGACTACAACTCTTACCTACTAATCTTTTTCCAGGTTCCAAGCATATCAGCCCAGAAATTCGTGCAAAGGGACTGAACCGAAATGATTTTTCCAATTTTGACTTAACTACTTTAAAATGGCATAACTCTTTCCTCCGAAGTCGGATTTAGTCTGTTTTGGAGTCAATAGAAATATTATTCAATGTACTATAACATTCCAAAAGCCCAGAATTTTTTGAAACATCTAACTAACCCCAAAATTTCCTTTTTAGGGCAACAACTTTCTAGTTTTTCTTTTTTTCTTTGTTTAACCTTTTTAACACCCACAATAGTTAAATCCATACATAAAATACCATAAAACATGTAGATCTAAGGTTTTTATGTTTAGAATCTTTATTTCATCATATTATCAATTAAATTGAACAAAGTTTAGGGTGTTATACCTTTAGAGTTCCATTCCTCTTGATTTCCTCTTCTTTTTCTCCTTCCATGGCTTCCATGGCTATCTCTCTCTTCCTTTAATTCTTCTCTCTAATGGCTACCGAAGCCCTCTTTCTTCTCTCTCTTTCTTATTTTCTCACTCTCTTATGTCTTCCATATCTCTTATTTTCTCTTTCCTCTTTACTTATAATCTTGGAGACATATTAAGTCTTACTAAGAGTGAGATACATAAGCAAAAATAAATAAATCTCGTGTGCCTAAAATCTATGCCAAATCCGACCAAGTGCTCCCCCCCCCCCCCCTGCTTTGCTCCATCTTTTTTTTATTATTATTATTAGCTTAATTTAACTAATTTATTTCCTTGAAAGTCCGTAATTTGTTTGGGCTAAAAATTTGGGCCACTTGATTTATTGTTTGGGCTCTTAATGACTTGCTTGGGCCATGAAAATATTATGGGTCCAATACATTTAGTTTACATAACCCTATATATTTTAGGGTTAATTACATATTTTAGTATATTTTTAGAAATAATTACAATAATAGTGCATCCATAAAATAATTACAAAAGTAATACACTTTTCCATAATAATTTACAATATTAGTGCAATTAAGATTCCTTAATTTAGGGAATTAGTATGCAATTAGGATTCCTTAATTAGGATATTAGTATTGATTTACTTATTAAATTAAGTAATTAATAAGTAAACCATATAGCAGACTTTCTCTCTTCTCTTGTTTCATAGTACATCTCAGCTTCTTCTCATCCACAACCCCAATTTCTCTCTCCTCTCCTAAACAGTTAAAAAAGTGAAGACTTCGCCGGGACTACTTTCTCTCTCTAGACTCTGCCATGACAGCTTCTTCATCTCTAACTATTTCTCAAGCCATCATTTCTCACTCTATATCTCGCCATGGCAGCTCCAATTCTTCTACCCAACAACCCTCTTCTTCTCTCTACTCTTTCTCTCACCTACCCACTTTCTCCACCTCCCTAAAATCCTCCTCTCGCCGCTGCAACTCCGCCGCCAGACGACGTGTAGTCAGGGCCACCGTCGTGGAGACGCTCAAAAAGACGGAGACTTCACTGGTGGAGAAATTGGTGAACACGATTCGGTTCCTGGCCATTGATGCAGTGGAGAAGGCCAATTCGGGTCACGCCCCATTGGTCGCATTTTGTATGATGAGGTGATGAGGTACAATCCCAAGAACTCGTAATCAAACATTCATACCAAGGTAACCAATTTAATATTTTTAGGTTACTGAGTTATTTTGAATGTGATGCAGTTGGTAGCCAAACCTTCATGCAGTGGGCAGCCAAAACTTCATACCAAGGTAACCAATTCACTTTTATTAAGTTACCAATTTATTTTGAATGTGATGCAGTTGGTAGCCAAACATTCATGCAGTTGGTTGCCAAACTTTCAGACCAAGGTAACCAATTCTTACTGCATGTGTGGAGGTAGATTGGTTACCTTGGTATAAAGGTTTGGTTACCTTGGTATAAAGGTTTGGTTACTTTGGTACGAAGGTTTAGTTATCAACATTAAATTACACATCACTCTCTTATCTCTCTCTTTCCTATGCAGTGTTCTTATTTTCTTTTGGACATGAAATTGGAATTGAAATTTTCGAACATGAATAAATTGTGAAAAATCAAATATCCACCTCCTTTCTACATCTCATCGACCATTTTGTGGTTGACTTTCACTCTGTCTCGCTGGCGAAGGGGAGGATGAAGATGATCAACGAAGGGGAAGAGGAAGCTGACGTTACCAAACTTTTAGTGTCTGGTTAATCCAAGCAGCTTTGGGCCAGACAACATTCTTTGAATTTGAATATTTGAATTTGAATTATTATTTTGAATTTGAATTTATTATTGTTGTTAGATCTAAGATATTTGAATTTGAATTATTAATTATGGTAGTTATTTCTCCTTGATTTTTGGTTTCCTTATTATTGTGAATTGTGTTGTTTTTGTAATTATTTTATGGATGCACTAATAGTGTAATTACTTACTAAATGTTATATATTATTGTAAAGGACCATATATTAATTAGAAGTTTCAAGTCCACTTGTTTTTTACTTTAAATAATTAATTCAACTATTCTTCTAATACTTTTAGTCCCGACTACGTTCTCATTTCCTGAAAAGAACAATAAAAGCAAAAGGGTGAGCTCAACTAGTATAGTAAGAAATATTATGACTAAGATAATGCAGAATAAATTATTGTTAGCCTACAACAGTGTTCAACTGATACAATATAACAAACATCAAGTTTAACTGTAGCAAAATAAGCAATCCATTAGAAGAGTCAAGTAGAGAATAAAATCTACTATCTTCTATGATTTAAAAGGTTTTTCCATCACTTTTATCGCTGAGATTCAGCTTAATAAATAATTAACATCATCGAATCACCCCTGCACTACAGCCAAGGATATTCTTTAGTATCACGACCACAAATTATCCATGCACTACGTGACAAGGATATTCATGTATTCATTAATGGTTATGATCATGCCAACAACTGTCCATCAATGCACTACGAGTCAATGAGGACTTTTACCACATCATTTGTTACATTACGGTCATAATTATACCAAATGATCCCTGATCATAATCATACCAAGTCCATCTATGCACAACAGGCCACAGATGACTTTCAACATAATATAACATGAGGATGATGTCAATGATATAAGAATTCAATATAATAAGTTCAAGAATAAATTTTTAAAGATTTATAATCTAATTTATCCAGAAATCAATAATGTCCAAATTGTCAACATGATACTTCTTTGTAGAGTAAAATTCAAGAATGCTCAGAATAATATTTCCATGAAAAGATACTGGATGAAGCATAAATATCAAGGATATTCCACTAATTTCATGGAGTATAGAAGCTAAAACTTTAACCAACTAAGTATAATAAAGAATGGAATAACAAAAGAATTCACTAGGCATGCGATAGACTGCACAGACAGGTTATTCCAACAGAATAATAAATAATGGAACCAGGTCATGCGTAAACGCATAGACAGGATATTCCAACAGAATATTAAATAATGGAACCAAGTCATACGTAAACGCACAGACAGGATATTCCAAAAAAATAATAAATAATAGAACCAGGTCATACCTAAACGCACAGACAAGATATTCCAACAGAATAATAAATAATGGAACCAGGTCATGCGTAAACACACAGACATGATATTCCAATAGAATAATAAAGAATGGAATAACAGAAGACTTCACTAGGCATGAGATAGACCGCACAGATAGGTTATTCCAATAGAATAATAAATAATGGAACCAAGTCACGTGTAATACGCACAGACAGGATGTTCCAACAGAATAATAAATAATAGAATAGCAGAAGAATTTCACCATGTATGCGGTACTTCGCATAAACAGGTTATTCCAACATAATAATAAAGAATGGAATAACAGAAGAATTTCACCATGTATGCGGTACTTCGCATATACAGGTTATTCCAACAGAATAATAAGGAATGGAATAACAATAGCTCTCTTCATGAATAGGAAAGAAATAAAACCCCTTACCTTAGAAAGAAACTGGATAACGGAGTAGAGAGGTAGCAGACTTCTTTTCTTCTTTCTCTCTATAATTTCTCTCTATAATAATTACTCTATAGCTTTAGTGAATTGGTGAGAAATGAAGGAAGAATGAGCTTCTATTTATAGGAAAATATAGTTTCGATAATTGCACTGTTTTGGGGCTCAAAATATTACAGCATACTACCTTCCTCTTTTTCTTCCTTTTTAATTTAGTCCTGCAAGTATTATCAAACTTGCACAACCTCCCCTAATAGTAAATAATGTGATTCAATAGTAAATCATGTGAATTACTAGTTCTAGATATTTGAAAATATGAATTACAGTATAGTACCTCCATCTATACCTCCATTTTTAACTTAGTCATACAAGTATTATTAATCTTGCATCCAACTCCCCTAATAGTAACAAGAATGTGAATCAATATTACACAAATGTGAACAAATAGTTGTAATCATGTGAATTAATAGCAATTAATGGCTCATTAATCCGATTAATTACCCGACTGGTCATTATAACTTTCAGACATGAATTAATACCGAATTAAATGTCGATTTCCACTAACACTAATAATTCCAACACAATGGAACTATCAATTTCATCTTTAATCAACACGAACTTATTCATCATTAATATTATAACTCACAATATTTAACAATCAGGTCATTCCCAGGAAAGAGGGGGCTTTCCGATAAGGATATCTCCTTATTGGTGAGCAATTAGATGATCAAACCTCTCCTTGACAGAACTTCTAGACATTGTAAATATTGCAATTTAATAATATGAATAACTTTGTCGTCTCAATTATTGATTTAATAACATAAAATGCAGAAGATACTGTGATAATAATTGAATCAATAATATGAGAGATATGATGCAGCAATTACTGTAGCAATAATTGAGTGACTTCTCACGTAAGCATCAATAACCAATATCGTGTGCTACTATGCAACCACGCGTATTACTGTACTTTTACTACCGGGTAGTTCAACAGTTTTAACGGTAAAACTTCTGCCGTTATTTTTATAAAAAGATAATTCTGTCGTTTTTAACTACGATAATACTTTCGTTGTGGGGTCCACCAATGATTGTGTCGTCTTACGAATATTCCCTGTTAAATCGAATATTCCTCGACCAATCGAATATTATATAACCACTTGCTTACTTTGAAAAATTTATAAATATTACCCACAACTATAACATTATATCAAATCCACACAATAATATTCAAAAATATATTTCGAGAAAATATTCTTTATTCATAAAAGTTAGGGGTCTTACAACCTCCTCTTCTTATGAAATTTCATCCTCAAATTAGGGTACGTACCTGGTATATCAAAGTGGTGAGGATATCTTGACTTCATCTCAGATTCTAACTCCAGGTCATTTCTTCCACATCGTGGTTTCTCCACAAAACTTTAACTTGAAGGTATAACCTTTGAGCGTATAATATGATCCTTCTTATCTAAGATTTTAATAGGAACCTCTTCATACGTTAAATCTTCTACTATTTCAGTCCGGTTCTAACTCAATAATGTGGTTCGGGTCTTTCACATATTTACGTAACATAGATATGTGAAAAACATAATGAACATGAGACATAGTTGACCGTAAAGCGAGTCTATAGGCCACAGTTCCTACTCGTTCGAGGATTAAAAATGGGCCAATGAATCGAGGATTGCGCTTTCCTCTCTTTCTAAATCTCATAACTCCTTTCCATGAAGCAACACGTAACAACACATGACCTCCAATATCGAATTCCACGTCCTTTCGATGAAGATCAGCATAACTCTTTTGTCGATCTTATGAGTTTTTTATACGTTGTCGGATCATTTGAATCTTTTCCATAGTCATACGTACCAAATTCGGTCCCAACAACATTGCTTGATAACGCCTCAAATGGAGCCATGCCAATACTTACTTGATAACTATTGTTGTAGGAAAACTCTATAAATGGTAAGAACTTGTCCCAACTTCCCTTGAAGTTAAGGACACAGAGTCTTAATAAATCTTCAAGAGTTTGAATAGTCCTTTCTGACTGCCCATCCGTTTGAGGATGATATGCTGAACTAAATTGTTTATATAATAATAGATTGGGACCATGAGTGGGGACCACATGTTGGATGAAAAATGGGGGGGATTCACGGGAGTTGTTTTATAAGGTAGGTAATGTTTATATATATATATATATATATATATATATATATATATATATATATATATATATATATATTATAATAAGTTTAATTTTTTTATGAAAAATAGAATATATTATATTTTATTAAACATAGTATTTGCATAGTGTTTACATATTAAAATCAGGGGAAAAAAATTATTCTCCCGTGAATTCGTCAAAAAATTTCACTATGCAGTCCGTGATTTTATTTTCTAAATAGTATAATTACATTCTCCTATAAATAGGATGTTTAGTTTAGAATTGAAAATCACACCAGAATCAAAGAATTCTTCTTCTATAATATTGAGCGTATTTCTTTCGAGTTTTAGGAAGCTTTGAGTGTAGAAAATAGTGAAAGTTTTTTTCAAGAATATAACTGCTATACCAGTCAAAATTTCTCTCTTTTTGAGGTAAGGGGTATTATTTATTTCATATTCGCTTACGATATTATTTTTTGTATTCGTAAGAAATTTATTTTTGTTCAATATTTGTAATGAATATTATTTTCGTTCAATATTTGTAATGAATATTATTTTCGTTCAATATTCAAGGGATATTGTCTTCGTTTAATATTTGTAAGGAATATTATTTTTGTTCAATATTCGTAAGAAATAATATTTTCTTCCATACTCTGTAGTATGTAAGTAATATTATTTCGTTTCAGATTCTGAATTCTATACTCATTTTATTAAAGTTTTGAATTCTATACTCCATGAAATTAGTAGAATATCATTAAAATTTGCGTTTCATCCAATATCTTTTCACGAAAATATTATTCTGAACATTCTTGATAGGTTTTAACTTTTTCATGTCGGAGTACTATTCACGGGATACTATTCCTGAATTACTATTCATAGGATACTATTCACTCGGGTACTATTCACCAGGGGCACTATTCATGACAAAAATTAATTTCTTTTCTGCCCAAATCATTTTTGATACGTTATTATTCTTAAATTTTACTCCACAAAACAGTATCATGTTGACCATTTAAACTTTGGATAAATTTAAAGTCTTTAATATTTATCATTGATCTCATTTGATTGAATTCTTATATCATTGTCATCATCCTCATGCTTATATTGTGATGAAAGTCATCTTTGGCCCGTAGTGCATAGATGGACTTGGTATGATTATGACCAGAGATTATTCGGTAAAATCATAACTGTAATGTTGCAAATGATGTGGTAAAATTCCTCATTGTCCCGTAGTGCATTAATGGACAATTTTTGGTATGATCATGACCATGGGTTCTCTTCGGCCAAGGGTGCAAAGATAAATTATTTTATGGCATGATCAGGACCGTTGATGAAACACGATTATCCTTGGCCCGTAGTGCATGGATAATTCGTGGTCGTGATACTAATGAATATCCTTGGCTCGTAGTGCATGGATAATTCAATGATGTGGATTATTTATTAAGCTGAGTCTCAGCGATAAAATTGATGATAAACTTTTAAATCATAGAAGATAGTGGATATCATGTTCTACTTGACTCTTTTAATGGATTGCTTATTTCGATGCAGTTGTTGATCTAAAATTTGTTGTCTATTATATTCTATCAGTTGTTATATTGTTGAAGGCTAAGGATAATTTATTCTGCATTATCTTAGTCATAATATTTCTTACTGGGCTAGTTGAGCTCACCCTTTTCTCTCAATGTTCTCTTTAGGAAATGAGAATATAGCCGGGACTAGTCAGGGAATGGATTGACGGTCCAGATGGTTGTTTTAGTAGTCCTCGCTATTCTGTGAAATAGTGTGATAATAATTGTAATAAGATTGAATTTGATTTTGGATATTGTCTAGGAGACAATATTTGTATTAAAACTCACAGCTTATGTTTTGTCGTATTCTGCACGACACTTAACAGTTGTATTAGTTAAGTTTGTATTTAAATTTTGTACCATGTATTTGACGACTCAGAATGGGTGATGTATACCTATTTTGGGGGCGTCACAGTTGGTATCAAATGTTATGGATATAATCCCTGGCTGAGATGTGAGACTAGAACTAGGAGGGGAGAGACAGGTAATTCCTTCTCTAGTATGACTTACCTAAGTTTGTTTGTTATTTAATTGGTCGGTCATAATATAGGGATAATATGTGGCATGTCAAATAACCCTTGCTTTGTAACAGTGTTTGAAAATGGTATCTAAAAATGTCGAGATAAGCAATGGAGCACATGAGATCGTTGAGTCACCAACGATTAATAACTAGGATAATGTGCATCAGGAAAGCAATAATCCTCATGTAAACAACAACACCGACCAAATGACGAACGATGGCACGTTTAGGAGCCTTCTAGAATTCATGCAACACCAAACGAGAGAGACTCCTATTTATAATGTAGGTGGAAACACTGGCAACTCACGGCTGGTCACCGCTAAGCAGTTCAAGGAGCTGGGACCACCGGAGTTTTTGGGAAAGCCAAAGCCACTTAAGGCAAAGACGTGATATATTAAGTAGATCACCAAGATATTTGATGTATTGGGATGCTCTGAGGAATAAAAGGTTCCCTTCACCACCATTATGTTGCATGGAGAGGAGGATTACTAGTGGGAATCTATAAAACGTACTCAACCTGCCGCACTAAAGATGTCTTGGGAGAAGTTCCAAGAATTTTTCAACGACAAGTACTTTCCTGAAAGTATTCATCACATGAAGGAGGTAGAATTTATCAAGCTGGAGCAAAACAATATAACCATATCGCAGTACGAGGCTAAGTTTGTTGAGTTATCTGGTTTGCATCCCATTTGGTTGATAATAAGGAGAGAATGATGCGAATGTTTTTGCGAGGTTTGAAACCCGAAATACGTCAATACCAAATTTCTCACAAACTTTGTTTATATTCAGATATTGTGAATAGGGCTCAGTTAGTGGAGCGCGATAATGAATCAGCTCAATTAAAGGGTAACGACTAACAGCACGATAATAATCATACTGGTGGCAACGACCATCGGAACAATGATAACCATCGTGGAGGAAACTATCATGCTAAGAATGGTAACCACTTCGGTGGTAATCATGGCCAAGATAATAGAAGTGGAAATTTCAAGAAGATAAAGTTCAATAATGATGGAAAGAAAGCAACACCAGCACCCGTTTCCAAGGAAGAAGAATGACCATCGGTCGTATGTTACAAATACGGATAAGAGGGACACATCCTTCCAAACTGTACGCAGCAACCCAAAGCGTGTTTCAATTGTGGAAGAGAAGGTCACCCAACTCAATTTTTTCGTGTAGTGAAGTCAAGTCCAGCTGGGATAGTGACACCAAAGGATGTCCCAAACAAGTCAAAGCCGATAGTTTAAGTTAGTGCGTTTATCGAGGAACCTAAACGAAGTTATCACGGGTAAGTTAATCATAAACTTTTGCGAATTCTATACCTTATTCGATGCTCGTTATACCCACTCTTTTATTTTTCCTACTTGTGTTCAACGTTTAAATTTAACTCCGGAGAAATTAGACTTTGACTTATCTGTTGAAACTCCTGTTAGGAGAAACCTTCATTACATCCACTATTTATAAATCTTGTTTTATTCAAATCGATACCCTCACGTTACCTGTCGATCTCATCTCTTTAAAAATACTTACATTTGATGTGATTTTAGGAATCGACTGTTTAACTACTCATCGTGCTAAAATTAATTATTTTTGTAAGGTTGTTAGCCTTCCTAACCAACCTATTATGCGAATTCAAGCAACCAAACCACTAAAGTTAATCATTGTCATATTAATCCATAAGTAAAGAGCCCTGAACCTTTCACTGGTGACTTCTTTGTGTGGGATGCACCGAAACCAGACTTTTTATAGGGGACGCCGTGAATAACACTGGCAAGTTGATAGGTATCAATGTGAGGTGATATCTAATTCTTGGTTGAGAGCCACAGTTTTGAATGATATTTTTATTGTTAATAAATTTCCTGACGTATTCCGTGAAGACTTCTTGGCCTACCCTAGAGCGTGAAATCAAATTTTGTATTCACCCCAGTACAAAACTCATTTCTAAAACCTCTCAAATATTTCTTCACCTAAAACGAACGTAACATGCGCCAAAGAGATTGGCTCGAGCTATTGAGAGATTACGACCTTACCATTCAATACCATCTTGTAAAAAGCAAACGTAGTAGCTGATGCGTTGAGTAGAAGGTCGTATGTGGTTACGAGTGTGACGTTGTTAACACAAAAACCCCTTGTATGACTTACAAAAGATGGAGATAGAGTTAAAGACTCCAAGAACCTACGTAAAGATAGCGAATATACGATTAGAACCAACTTTAATCGATAATGTTAAAGCCGCTCAAGCTACAGACCTGGAGCTAATGAATACGAAGAAGAACGTTCAAGAAGAAGTTATTCTAGAAGCAAGAATCGATGAACAGAGGAAATCTCAACCCTCGATTCATTGGCCCATTTGAAATCCTCGATCGAGAAGGAACTGTGGCCTATAGACTCTCTTTACCGCCAAGTATGTCGCGTGTTCATAACGTTTTTCACGTATCGATGTTAAGTAAATATGTGGATGACCCGAACCATATTATTGAATTAAACTAGATGAGATAGCAGAAGATTTAATGTATGAGGAGATACTTGTTAAAATCTTGGATAAGAAGGAACATATTCTACGCTCAAAGGTTATACCTCAAGAGTTAGAATCTGACGAGGTATACTTACCTCTTCGACATACCAGATACGTACCCCAATTTCGAGAACAAAATTTCATAAGAAGGAGAAGTTGTAAGACCCCAACTTTTATGAATAAAGATTTAATTTTCTTGAAATATTTTTTTTTAAATATTATGGTATGGATTTGATATAATGTTATAGTTGTGGGTAATGTTTATAAATTTTGCAAACTATGCAAGTTGTTATAAAATATTCGATTAGTTGGGGAATATTCGTTTTATCAGAGAATATTCATACGACGATACAATCATTGGTGGACCCCACAACAGAATTATTGTCAGAGTGAGAAAATGTCAGAAATAACTTTTTATAAAAATAACGGCGAAAGTTTTACCGTTAACTGTTGAAATACCCGATGGTAAAAGTACAGTAATACGCGTGGTTGCATAGTAGCACACGGTATTGATTATTGATGCTTACGTGAGAAGTCACTCAGTTATATTTAATTATTGCTACTAGTAATTGCTGCATAGTATCTCACATTATTTGATTCAATTATTGTCAATATTTTATATTATTAAATCAATAATTGAGATGACAAAGTTATTCATATTATTATTTACATTATTGACGATGTCTAAAAAGTTCTGGTGAGGAAAAGGGTTTGGTCATCTAATTACGCGATAATAGGGAGAAATCCTTATCGGAAAGTCCCATCTTTCCTGGGAACGATCTGGTTGTTAATATTGCGAGTTATAATAATGATGAATAAATATTGTTACAAATATTGAGGAGATTTTTATGAAGTATTTTTTGTAAATTTTACTTATTATATAGACCCTCAATTACCCATTTCTCAAAATAATCGGTAAAAAGATATATATATATATATATAATAGATGGGGACCACGAGTGGGGCGCACATGTTGGATGAAAAATGGGATGGGGGGAGGATTCACGGGAGTTGTTTTATAAGGTAGGTAATGTTTATATATATATATATATATATATTATAATAAGTTTTGTTTTTTTTATTAAAATATAGAATATATTATATTTTATTATGCATAGTATTTGCATAGTAAAATCATGAAAAAAATTTCTTCTCCCTTGAATTCGTCGAAAAATTTCACTATGCAGTCCGTGATTTTATTTTCTAAATAATATCGTTTTATTCTCCTATAAATAGGATGCTTAATTTATAATTGAAAATCACACCAGAAATAGAGAATTCTTCTTCTATAATATTGAGCGTATTTCTTTCGAGTTTTAGAAAGCTTTGAGTGTAGAAAATAGTGAAAGTTTTCTTCAAGAATATATCCGCTATACCAGTCGAAATTGCTATTTTTTTTGAGGTAAGGGGTATTATTTATTTCATATTCGCTTACGATATTATTTTTCGTATTCGTAAGAAATTTATTTTTGTTCAATATTCGTAATGAATATTATTTTCGTTCAATATTCGAGGGATATTGTCTTCGTTTAATATTCGTAAGGAATATTATTTTCGTTCAACAGTTGTAAGGGATGTTATTTTTGTTCAATATTCGTAAAAAATAATATTTTATTATACGTTATTGTATGTAAGTAATATTATTTCGTTTCAGATTCTAAATTTTATACTCGTTTTATTAAAGTTTTGGCTTCTATACTCCACGAAATTAGTAGAATATCCTTAAAATTTGTGTTTCATCTAGTATATTTTCATCGAAATATTATTCTGAACATTCTTTATAAGTTTAAACTTTTTCATGTCGGAGTACTATTCACGGGGTACTATTCCTGAATTATTATTCACAGGGTACTATTCACTCGGTTAATATTCACCCGGGGTACTATTCATGACAAAAATAATTTTTTTTCTATCTAAATCATTTTTGATACATTATTATTCATTGAATTTTACTCCACAAAGCAGTATCATGTTGACCATTTGAACATTTTTAACTTTGGATAAATTTAAAGTCTTTAATATTTATCTTTGATCTCGTTTGATTGAATTCTTATATCATTGTCATCATCCTCATGCTTATATTATTATGAAATTCATCTTTGGCCCGTAGTGCATAGATGGACTTGGTATGATTATGACCGGAGATTATTCGGTATAATCATGACCATAATATTCCAAATGATGTGGTAAAAGTCCTCATTGGCCCGTAGTGCATTAATGGACAGTTTTTCGTATGATCATGACCATGGGTTCTCTTCGGCCAAGGGTACAAAGATGAATTATTTTATGGTGTGATCATGACCGTTGATGAAAACACGATTATCCTTGGCCTATAGTGCATGTATAATTCGTGGACGTGATACTAATGAATATATTGGCTCGTAGTGCATGGATAATTCAGTGATGTGGATTATTTATTAAGCTAAGTCTCAGCGATAAAATTGATGATAAACTTTTAAATCATAGAAGATAGTAGATATCATGCTCTACTCGACTCTTTTAATGGATTGCTTATTTCGCTGTAATTGTTGATCTAAAACTTGTTGTCTATTGTATTCTATCAGTTGTTACACTGTTGAAGGCTAAGGATAATTTACTCTGCATTATTTTAGTCATAATATTTCTTACTGGGCTAGTTGAGCTCACCCTTTTCTTTTACTATTTTTTTCAGGAAATGAGAATATAGCTGGGACTAGTCAGGGGAAAGGATTGACGGTTCAGATGATTATTTTAGTAGTCCTCACTATTCTATGAAATAGTGTGATAATAATTATAATGATATTGAATTTGAGTTTGGATATTATCTTGGAGACGATATTTGTATTAAAACTCACAACTTATGTTTTGTCGTATCCTGTACAACACTTAATTAACAGTTGTATAAGTTAAGTTTTTGTTTGAATTTTGTATCATGTATTTGGCGACTCAAAATGGGTGATGTATACCTATTTTGGGGGCGTCACAGTTAACTTCTAAAATACCCGCTGATAAAAGTACAGTAATACGCGTGGTTGCACAGTAGCACACGGTATTGTACAGTATCTCTGATTATTGATGCTTACGTATGATGTCACTCAGTTTTATTCAATTAATTATTGCAACAGTAGTTTCTGCATAGTATCTCATATTATTAATTCAATTATTGTCACAGTATCATATGTAGAATATTTTATATTATTAAATTAATAATTGAGACAACACAGTTATTCATATTATTATTTGCATTATTGACAATGTCTAGAAAGTTCTGTCGAGCAAAGGGGTTAGTTTATTTAATTGCGCGCCAATAAGGAGAAGTTCTTATCGAAAAGCCCCCTCTTATCTGGGAATGATCTGGTTGTCAATACTGTGAGTTATAATATTAATGATGAATAATTGTTGAAAGATTAAAAATGTGTTTATTGAAGATAAACGATTTGTGGAAAATATTTATTCAATTTTTGATATAAATAAAGGGGTTGTCATTAAGTATTTGTTGTAATTTTGACTTATTACATGGACCCTCCTAATTACTCATTTTTCAAAATCGTCGGTAGAAAGTTATCTCAGTTTTGTTTTATTATTATTATTATAATAGTAATAAAACAGAAAACTTTTTATATAAAACAGAATACTTTTTATATTATATAAAAAGTTATTCGTTTTATTAGATTATAAATATAATATATATTATATTTTATATAACATTTTTGTTTTATTAGATTGTTTTATTGCATATTGCTGCATAGTAAAAATCAAATCTTCACCGAAGAATTCGTCCGTGATTTTCCTGTAGTGTTCACCCGTGATTTTTCTTAAATAGTTCACTGTCATTCTCCTATAAATAGGATGTTTATTTAAGAAATGAAAATCACACTAGAATTAAAGAATTCTTCTTCTATAATATTGTACGTATTTCTTTCTAGTATAAGGATACTTTGAGTGTAACAGATAGTGCAAGTTTTTCTCAATAATATCTCTGCTATACCAGTCAGATTTACTCTCCTACTAAGGTAAGGGATATTATTTATTTCATATTCGTAAGGAATATTATTTTCGTTCAATATTCGTAAGATTATTATTTTCGTTCAATATTCATAAGGGATATTATCTTCGTTCAATATTCGTAAAGAATATTATTTTCGTGCAATATTCGTAAGAAATATTATTTTCTTCCATACTTTATAGTATGTAAGTAATATTATTTTATTTTATATTCCTAAATCTACACTTATTTTGATAAGCATTGCATTTATACTCCCTGAAATTAGTAGAATATCCTTGAATTTTGCACTTCATCTAGTATCGTTTCACTGAAATATTTTTTAGAACTTTCTTGTTAAATTTTAATCTTTTCATGTCGGGTACTATTCACTCGGGTACTATTCACCCGGGGTACTATTCACGATAAAATTAGTTTTTTTTCTGTCCAAATTATTTTTGATACATAAATATCATTATTGAATTTTACTCCACAATTAGTTATCATGTTGACAATTTGGACATTCTTAAACTCTGGATAAATTGAATTATAAATCTTTAATATTTATCCTTGATCTCACTTAATTGATTTCTTATATCATTGTCATCATCCTCATGTTTATATTGTGATGAAAGTCATCTTTGATCTGTAGTGCATAGATGGACTGTTGATTGATATGATTATGACCATGAATTATGTATTAGTATAATCATGACCTGTAATGTTACAGACAAATTTGTGGTGAAAGTCCTCTTTGGCCTGTAGTGCATAGATGGACAGTTGTTTGACATGATCATGACCATTGGTGATACTAACGAATATCTTTGGCACGTAGTGCATGGATAATTCGTGGATGTGATACTAACGAATATCCTTGGCCCGTAGTGCATGGATAATTCGCTGATGTAAAATATTTATTAAGTTGTGTTATAGAGATAAAATATTGATGATGAACTTTTAAATCATAGAAGATAGTAGACATTGCTCTACTTGATTCTTCTAATGGATTGCTTGTTCCGCTGCAGTTGTTGATCTAAACTTGTTGTCTATTATATTCTATCAGTTTTTATACTGTTGAGGACTAAATATAATTTATTATGCATTATCTTAGTCATAATATTATTTACTGGGCTAGTTGAGCTCACCCTTTTCTTTCATTGTTCTCTTCAGGAAATGATAATATAGTTGGGAATAGTCAGATAATGGAGTGATGGTCCAAGATGGTTGCTATAGTAGTCCTTACTATTCTATAAAATAGTGTGATAATAACTGTAATGAGGACTTTACTTGAGTTTAGATATTGTCTATAAGACTATTCGTATTAAAACTCACAGTTTATGCTTTGTCGTATTTTGCACGACAGTTCAATAGTTGTATAAATGAAGTTGTATTTAAATTCTGTATCATGTATTTGAAGACTCAGAATGAGTTATGTACACCTATTTTGGGAGTGTCACATTAAATATCAGAATACGAATGATAAAAAGGTGTATATTTCGGACTTTAATTTGCAATTAATCCTTTATCTTTTCTCACTCTATAAATACCCAACTCTATTCAAGACAATTTCACAAACTCTCATTCTTAGTTATATAACTACCAGAATCTAATGGCAAATATTTTCCATTTCTTATTTTTCTCATTTTTCATCATATTTGGGTTTACAACTGTTACTACCTCTGAAGCAGCTCAAACTGTTCCTGCCATGTACGTATTTGGCGACTCCCTCATAGATGTGGGCAACAATAATGAGTTTATTACCATTGCTCGAGCAAATTTTCCTCCCTATGGCATCGACTTTTTTAATGGAGAACCAACTGGAAGATTCAGTAACGGCCAAAATTCTGCAGATTTTCTAGGTAAACTTAATTTAGATAGCATATCTTTAAATTTACTTATTATTATTATTATTATTATTATTATTATTATTATTATTATTATTATACCAACACGAATTATCATACCAATTATGTTTTATATAATTAGTAACTGTATTAATTGTTTGGCATGCAGCTGAGAAATTGGGCTTATCGACTCCACCACCTTATCTCTCCTTGGTCTCTGAATCCAGCGATGGTAGTATCTTCCTCGCCGGTGTTAATTTTGCCTCCGGTGGTTCTGGAATCTTAAACAGCACAAACGCCGTAAGGGAACGACAATATTATTTCTTTAATTATTTACTTAATTAATTTACTAGCTCTTGCTTCTTTTTTCTGTTTTTTTTCTTTTTTTTTCCCTTGTTTCATTAGTTTGAATTCTTCACCCACTTTTTGAAGGCATGGTCATGGAAGCCATCGATACTACACTCAAAGCCAGAAATTTCTATTTTAGGCAATTTATTTCTCTAAACTGCAAAAGAAAGTTGAGGATTGAATACTACCAAAAATTAAGGGAGGAAAAGGAATTCAATTATCTTATTTCTGTGTCTTATTTTAGGATTTTTAATTGTGAAATGGCATTAAATAAATAAAAATAATTATCGTACGAAGTCTCGTTATTGTGACAATCAAATTAATTAGTAATATCATGGTTTTTCATGTGTTTAATTTGTTTGAGAATATTTCTGGGAGTGAAGAAAATTCATTAAATGATTGCAACAATATATAATTTGAAATCAGTTCCCCAACAACTTTTGAATTGTACCTATTTTTAAGCTAAAATAAATTATGATTATTGCTTATTCGTATATGTTGCCCAAACACCACAATAACATGCATGCAGCTTTAATGTGTATATATATATATATAATCTGTTGCATGGATATCTCCCAACTGAATTAATTATCCCTCTTGATTATTATCAATTACCGGACTAATTCATTTTCATTGACCAAAGTTCTTAATTTGTGATAATGCATGGCAGTTGTTTGTGAAATCTTTGGAGGAGCAATTCGGGTACTACACTAGAGTGCATGAATCAATGGTGCAACTGCTAGGACCAGATGGTGCACAAAACCATTTATCTAAATCTATATTTACCATTGTTGTCGGAAGCAATGACATGTTTGTCCACTTCTCACAGCTGTCCAACCCCAATACCACACAACAATATGTTGACTCCATGATCTCTAACTTCAAAGGACTATTGGTGGTAAACAATTCGTTACATGATATGTTAAAATGTTATTCATAAGTCGATGCTAAAGGGGTTTTTTTTTTTGGTTAGAAAAAGGGAGGGCAGCTGTCTCTAACAAATAAAATTAAAAAATGAAATAAAATAGTAGTTTTGTTCCTCCTATTTCCAATTGTATCAAAAGTAAAAAAGTATAGTTATATGTATATGAACGAGGTATAACTCACAAATCATGTCTGATGACATGTCTTCGTATGAATTGTTGAGCTCTTGTTACATCTTTTTAATTTATTATCACATTATTTAGGGTGTTTTTACATATTTATTTATTTTAATTTTAGCTTTTATAATGATGTAGCGGTTATATAATCTTGGCACACGTAAGTTGATGATAACTGGAATTACTGCGATTGGGTGTATCCCGGGACTGAGGGTTAAGAACAATAATGAATGCCAAGAAGATATAAATAAGTGGTCAGCTATATACAATGAGGGCCTGAAGAGCATGTTAACACAGTTAGAGCTCAAAGACATGCATTACTCTTATTTTGATACCTATATTCTCTTCCAAGAATTCATTCAACATCCAGCCACTTACGGTACGTACCATTTTTACCCCTAATTTTATCCTAATATATATTTAGATCACATAATTAAATTAACTCAGATGAAAGTATATATTGAAGTGATGTTTTAACTTGGTTTTGAATTAAATATTATTTCAGGGTTTTCTAATGTTAGAGAGGCTTGTTGTGGGTCGGGATGGCTACCTTGCTGGATATTTTCAACATACTGCGAAAACAGAAGTGAATATCTATTCTGGGATCAATACCATCCCACGGAGAAAGCTGTCGGCATCTTTGTTGATTACATTTTCAATGGTTCCCAAAACTATGCAACCCCAATTAATTTGGAACAGCTTGTTGCTGTGCAACCTATAAGCCTAGCCCCTCAGTCTCACATAAGTAATAAAAACCATGCACAATGCTTGTCTTATAGTTGAAATGCATGGCCTATCTATTAATAAAAACCATGCACAATGCTTGTATTATAGTTCAAATGCATGGCCTATCTATTAATAAAAACCATGCACAATGCTTGTATTATAGTTGAAATGCATGGCCCGTCTGTTCTTCTTTTTTATGCTCCTCTAATAAATATTTATAATAAATTCCTAATGATAACCAAGTCTCAGTTCTTCTTTTTTATGCGATTTGTTCGTGTATTATTTGTGTTGTTTGTGTATTATGTGCACTGTGCACGTACAACTACTCTTTAATTATATATATATATATATATATACATACATACGGGAGCCCTTCCATAGCAACCGGTTGCTGTGAGTACTGTGCAACACCCTCTTTTTGTACCGTTGATAAATTTATTGGAAGGCTGAGATGAAACATAAATATACCAAGTCGGCACAACTTGTACCGGCTTTTATTTTAATATGAGGACCCCACCATAGTCAACATGTTGTCAGTTTATTGAAATAAAATGAATTTTTAATATTAAATAATGTCCGATCGGCACAGCTTGTACCGGCTGTGCCTCTTTTATAAAATACTCCCAGCCGCTACAAGCTCTTACGGCTGTTAAAAAAAAATCCAACCGGGACAAGCTCTTACGGCTGTTAAAAAAATAAAAAAAAAAATCAAAACCGGCACAATCTCTTCCGGCTTGCACAACTTCTTTATTTGCTATTCTTTATAAAATATTTGTTATTTTTTATAACTCTTTCATTAAATAACAAATAAAGAATTATAATTCAAATAAAAAATAATATCCTATTTTATAAAAAATATATTTTTATAATTCTTTATTTGCTATTTTTATAAAGAATATATTTTTATAACAAATTAAAGTGGGAAGAAATTAATATATTTGTTATATAAAGAATTATAAAAATATTTTTATATCATATTTTATATCCTATTATAAAATAACAAATAAAGAATATAAAATATTTTTATAAAAATAGCAAATAAAAAATTATAAAAATATATTTTTATAAAATAGGATATTATTTTTTATTTGAATTATAATTCTTTATTTGTTATTAAATGAAAGAGTTATAAAAAAATAACAAATATTTTATAAAGAATAGCAAATAAAGAAGTTGTGCAAGCCGGAAGAGGTTGTGCCAGTTTTGATTTTTTTTTTTAACAGCCGTAAGAACTTGTAGCGGCTGGGAGTATTTTATAAAAAAGACACAGCCGGTACAAGCTGTGCCGGTCGGGCATTATTTAATATTAAAAATTCATTTTATTTCAATAAACTGACAACATGTTGACTATGGTGGGGTCCTCATATTAAAATAAAAGCCGGTACAAGTTGTGCCGGCTTGGTATATTTATGTTTCATCTCAGCCTTCCAATAAGTTTATCAACGGTACAAAAAGGGGGTGTTGCACAGTACTTACAGCAACCGGTTGCTATGGAAGGGCTCATACATACATATATATATATATATATATATATATATTAATTATATATATGCGCACTAACTAATAAATTTGGATAAACTACAAAAGAGTTCCTCAAAGTTTCACAAAATTTCTCTTTTAGCCCCAAAGTATAAATTTTCTCAATAGAGCTCCTTCAAGTTTAATTTTTTCACTAAAATGTTCCCTTTTAACATATTAGTAAAATTATAAGTCAAAACTCACATTTTATATAGTTGAATACACATTTGGCACATTCCAAACGTATAAATATAACAATATATACGTTTCATAATATAATTACCAATGATTTCGGAAATATATATGAAATATCCCAACATATAATTTCACCAATATGTTAAAAGGGAACAATTTTGTAAAATATTAAAACTTGAAGGAACACAGTTGAGAAAATTGGTACTTTGAAACTAAAAATAAAATTTAATAAAACATTGAGGAAAACTTTTGCAGTTAACCCTTAATTTATAGTAAAAGGTCTAATTCCCCTTCTAAAATTCTGTTTTTTGAAGCATGGGTTTAAATTTTCTTTTTGGATCAGTTGGTATGGATACTGCTTCCGTTCCAAAATTAGATTTGACTTTAGAGGTCAAATAAATATTAAATTTTAATTTGATATGAATTGATTAAATTTTAATTGATACAATAATTATAATTGTATAGTATATAATATGCATTTCTTCTTTCTTGATTTCTTTTTCGTTCTTCTTCCATGAGATGAAGTATAATAATTATGATTTATATAATTAGTACCTGTATTAATTGTTTGGCATGCAGCTGAGAAATTGGGCTTATCGACTCCACCACCTTATCTCTCCTTGGTCTGTGAATCCAGCGATGGTAGTAGCTGAGAAAGGATTTCATTAATTATTTACTTAATTAATTTACTAGCTCTTACTTCTTTTTACTGTTTTTTTTCCCTTTTTTTCCCCTTGTTTCATTAGTTTGAATTCTTCACCCACCTTTTTGAAGGCATGGTCATGGAAGCCATCGATACTACACTCAAAGCCAGAAATTTCTATTTTAGGCAATTTATTTCTCTAAACTGTAAAAGAAAGTTAGAGGATTGAATACTGCCAAAAATTAAGGGAGGAAAAGGAATTCAATTATCTTATTTCTGTGTCTGATTTTAGGATTTTTAATTGTGAAATGCCATTAAATAAATAAAAATAATTATCGTACGAAGTCTCATTATTGTGACAATCAAATTAATTAGTAATATCATGGTTTTTCATGTGTTTAATTTGTTTGAGAATATTTCTGGGAGTGAAGAAAATTCATTAAATGATTGCAACAATATATAATTTGAAATCAGTTCCCCAACAACTTTTGAATTGTACCTATTTTTAAGCTAAAATAAATTATGATCATTGCTTATTCGTATATGTGTTGGCCCAAACACCACAATAACATGCATGCAGCTGTAAGGTATATATATATATATATACTATATATATATATATATATATATATATATATATATATATATATATATATATGGGTCTCCATCCACAGCAACCGGTTGTTGGGGAGCAACCTCTTTTTGGCCAGCCGGTAAAGCTTGTTACGGCTTATAAAAAAAAATTCTAAGGCCGGTACAAGCTGTACCGGCTGGCCAAAAATGGATTGCTCCCAACAACCGGTTGCTGTGGATGGAACCCCTATATATATATATAATAAAAATAAAAATCTGTTGCATGTATATCTCCCAACTGAATTAATTATCCCTCTTGATTATTATAAATTACCGGACTAATTCGATTTCATTGACCAAAGTTCTTAATTTGTGATAATGCATGGCAGTTGTTTGTGAAATCTTTGGAGGAGCAATTCTGGTACTACACTAGAGTGCATGAATCAATGGTGCAACTGCTAGGACCAGATGGTGCACAAAACCATTTATCTAAATCTATATTTACCATTGGTGTTGGAAGCAATGACATGTTTGTCCACTTCTCACAGTTGTCCAACCCCAACACCACACAACAATATGTTGACTCCATGATCTCTAACTTCAAAGGACTGTTGATGGTAAAATGTTATTTATAAGTCCATGCTAAAGGGGTTTTTTATTTTATTTCTCTAACAAATAAAATTAAAAAATGAAATAAAATAGTAGTTTTGTTCCTTCTATTTCCAATTGTACCAAAAGTAAAAAAGTATATATAGTTAAATGTATATGAACGAAGTATAACTCACAAATCATGTCTGATGATATGTTTTCGTAAGGACTATTGAGCTCTTGTTACAGCTTTTAAATTTATTATCATATTTATTTATTTTAACTTTAGCTTTTATAATGATGTAGCGGTTATATAATCTTGGCACACGTAAGTTGATGATAACTGGAATTACTGAGATAGGGTGTGTTCCGGGACTGAGGATTGAGAACAATAGTGGTGAATGCCAAGAAGATATAAATAAGTGGTCAGCTAAATACAATGAGGGCCTGAAGAGCATGTTAACACAGTTAGAGCTCAAAGACATGCATTACTCTTATTTTGATACCTATATTCTCTTCCAAGAATTCATTCAAAAACCAGCCACTTACTGTACGTACCATTTTTACCCCTAATTTTATCCTAGTATATATTTAGATCACATAATTAAATTAGCTCAAATTAATGAAAGTATATATTGAAGTTATGATTTAACTTGGTTTTGAATTAAATATCATTTTCAGGGTTTTCTAATGTTAGAGAGACTTGTTGTGGGTCGGGAAGGCTACCTTGCTGGCGATTTTCAACATACTGCAAAAACAGAAGTGATTATCTATTCTGGGATCAATACCATCCTACAGAGAGAGCTGTCGGCATCTTTGTTGATTACATTTTCAATGGTTCCCAAAAATATGCAACCCCAATTAATTTGGAACAGCTTGTTGCTGTGCAACCTATAAGCCTAGCCCCTCAGTCTCACATAAGTAATAAAAACCATGCACAATGCTTGTCTTGGAGTAGTTGACATGCATGGCCTATCTATTAATAAAAACCATGCACAATGCTTGTATTATAGTTGAAATGCATGGACCGTCTGTTCTTAGGTTTGAGGTTAAGTTTTATGTCCTTTATAATGATCCTCTAATAAATATTTATAATAAATTCTTAATGAAAACTAAGTCTCACTTCCTTTTTTATGCGATTTGTTTGTGTATTATTTGTGTTGATTGTGTATTATATGTTCACATACAACTACTCTTTAATAATTATATATATATATATATGTAGACACTCGAAATTTTCTGCACTCCTATTCCTAACATTGCAGGAGGGTAGATTCGTCTTTTGGAGATAATCCTGAAAGACAACTTACAACCATACCGGATACTACCGAAAGTTCAGCTCCAACCCGGAACACAAACCGGGAGCATCGGATCCAAACCCAGAACATACACCGGGAATGTCATTTCCAATCTCGAAGATAACCCCGAGATATGCAGATCAAAAGACCGGCAACAACACCGGAGAGGACAGTTCTGTTTCGGCGATAACACCGCGACATTCAGTTCCAACCCCAGAGACAACACTGGGAGTAGTAACCCCATCCTTGGAGATAACCCCAAGAGATGACATCGCAGTTCCGGCGATAACTCCGGAAATGCTTGTTTCAACCACATGCATATCAGCTTCAATCAACAGATGACAGTGAGGCACACAAACAAGCAGTCCAATCTCAGATGTAACCCCTGAGCAACGTCTGCTTTTCGCTTAAACCGGCAATAACCCCGGTGAGAAGTCACAACGTCATCTTACCACGTCAACAAGATGATATCGCATCATACCAACAAGTAGTCCAATATCAGTTGTAACCCTGAGCAACGTCTACTTTCAACTCAAATCGGCGATAACCCCGACAGGGAGTTAAACATCATCTTCTTCCTTCGACAAATGGAACGTCGTCTCAACACTTCATACATACTTTCAACAATGTCCCACAAGAACAGAAGATTGACAATCCCGAGTGACTATTACGTGTGGCAGTACTTTGGATAGACTTTGAAGCTTGAAGACCATGGGCATAGGCCCCTCTTCCTGACTTCGTACAACCTCTAATCCATGTCATTACGTAACTCTCGACATAAGCGATCTGAAGAAGTACAGATATTCTTCGTTTGGATGCTCGAATTGAAGTTCTGCAAATTCGAGTGGACATTACAGTGCACGAGTGCATGTACTATGAGATGACAGGGACCCGCGAGGCCCCTCAGTCTAGCACCTCAGTCTCGCATAAGTAATAAAAACCATGCACAATGCTTATCTTGGAGTAGTTGACATGCATGGCCTATCTATTAATAAAAATCATGTACAATGCTTGTATTATAGTTGAAATGCATGGACCGTCTGTTCTTAGGTTTGAGGTTAAGTTTTATGTGCACATATAACTACTCTTTAATAATTATATATATATATATGTAAATTATATATGTGACGCCCCCAAAATAGGTATACATCACCTATTCTGAGTCGTCAAATAGATAGTATAGAATAAAAATACTATCTTAATTATTCAACAAGAGAGCTATGAGTTTAAATACAAATACTGTCTTCTAGACAATATCCACTCTCAGAATAAGTCCTCATTACATTTATTGTCACACTATTTAACAGAATAGTGAAGACTACTAGATAACACTATCTGTGAGAACCCAAATTTTATGAATAAATATTTAATTTTCTCGAAATATTTTTTTTAATATTATGGTGTGGAATTGATATAATGTTATAGTTGTGGGTAGTATTTAAAAATTTCGCAAAGTATGCAAGTTGTCAGATTATATTCGATTGGTCGGGTAATATTCATTTTAACAGAGAATATTCGTACGACGACACAATCATTGGTGGACCCCACAACGGATGTATTAGTCGTAAAATGACAGTATTATTTTTCTATAAAATAACGGCAGAAGTGTTATCGTTAAAACTGTTGAACTACCCGGTAGTAAAAGTACAGTAATATGCGTGGTTGCATAGTAGCACACAGTATTGGTTATTGATGCTTATGTGAGAAGTTACTCAGTTATACTCAATTATTGCTACAGTAATTGCTGCATCATATCTCTCATATTATTGATTCAATTATTGTCACAGTATCATCTGCATAAAATGTTATTTTAATCAATAATTGAGACGACAAGTTTATTCATATTATAAATTGTAATATTTACAATGTCTAGAAGTTCTATCAAGGAGAGGTTAGATAATTTAATTGTGCGCCAATAGGGGGAAATCATTATCGGAAAGCCCCCTCTTTCCTGGGAACGACCTGGTAATAAATATTTTGAGTTATAATATTAATGATGAATGTTTTTCGGAGTTGAATTTGGAGACGCAAACGTGATATTTGAGTCCGGAATGACGAAATTAGTAAAAATAGTCTATAAACACAAAAAATTCGGAATTCACTATTTGGTCAAAAAGTCAACAGTTGACTTTTTCAGGAAAAGTCAAACTTTGAAATTTTAAATTTATATTTTTGATAAAAATAGTTTCATTATGTTGGAATCGTTTGTGTTAGTGAAAATCGACATTTATTTCGATAATAATTGATGTCTGGAGGTTATATCGACCAGTCGGGTAATTAACCGGATAAATGAGCAATTGATTGCTATTAATTCACATGATTATAACTATTTATTCACATGTATGTACTATTGATTCACATTCTTGTTACTATTAGGGGAGTTGATGCAAGATTGATAATACTTGCATGACTTAGTTAAAAATGGAGGTATAGATGGAAGTATTATACTGTAATTTGTATTTTCACATGATTTACCATTGAGTCACATGATTTTACTATTGAGTCACATGATTTACTATTAGGGGAGTTGGTGCAAGTTTGATAATACTTGGATGACTGAATTAAAAATGAAAGAAAAGTTGGAGGTTTGGTACTGTAATATTTTGAGCCCCAAAACGTGCAATTATCGAAACTATGTTTTTCTATAAATAGAAGCTCATTCTTCTTCATTTCTCACCAATTCACTAAAGCTATAGAGAATTTATTATAGAGAGAAATTATAGAGAAAAGCTATAGAGAGAAAATCTATAGAGAAAAAGAAGAAGAGAAGTCTACTACCTCACTACTCCTATATCCAGTTTCTTTCAAAGGTAAGGGATATCATTATTGTGGTAAGGGATATTATTTGTTGTACCCATAAGTGGTGTTAATCTTCTTATTCATGAAGAGAACTTCTGTTATTCCATTCTTTATTATTCTGTTGGAATAACATGTATACGCGGCATACCCTATACATAACTTGTATAAGTGTCATACCCTATACTTGGTGAATTCCCTCTGTTGTTCCATTCTATATTATTATGTTGGAATAACCTATTTATGCGAAGTACCGCATACATGGTGAGATTCTGCTATTATTTTGTTCTTTATTATTCTGTCGGAATATCCTGTCGGTGTGAATTTCACCTGACCTGGTTCCATTTATTATTCTGTCGGAATAACCTGTATACCCGGATTATCGTATACTTGGTGATGTCTGTTGTTATTCCATTCTTTAATATTCTGCTAGAATATTCTGTCTGTGTGTTTTACACCGGACCTGGTTCCGTCTTTATTATTCTGTCTTTATTATATGTTGGAATAACCTATAAATGCGAAGTACCACATACATGGTGAAATTCTTCTATTATTCTATTCTTTACTATTCTGTTGGAACATCCTGCCGGTGTGAATTTCACCTGACTTGGTTCCATTTATTATTCAGTTGAGAATAACCTGTCTGTGCGGTATCTATCTCATGCATGGTGAATCCTTCTATTATTTTATTCTTTATTATTTTGTTGGAATAACCTGTCTATGTGGATTACTACATGCATGGTGAATGATCTTTATATTCATTCCTTATTAAATTGTAGAAATGATCTGGTTACGTTGATTATGATGAGAGTCATAATAAAAGTGTTGGACTAATAAAAATCATGGGTATATGTGGTATTAGTAAGTGTTATGATGAGTTATATTGGTTATTATGAGAAAACATGAAAATTTCTTAGAAATCACTAAAGGGTTGAAAAATCAAATTTTGGTGAAAACGAACATAAAATTCAATTGACCATATCTCCTATTATATTTCGGATTTTTGGGTGTGGTCAAGTTCTAGAGTTAGATCTATGAGGTATGTAACTTATCCAAGTGGAATCACTGGAAAAGGTGTTGTAGATTTTCTTGTGGACTGATTTTAGCAAAGGAGTCAAAAGCTGGAAATTTAAAAAAAGTTACTGATCATATTTTTAAAAGGGCATTTTCGGCCACTTAATTTATGAGAAAAATTCTGGTCTTTTAGGATATGAAAGTATATTGTATAAAGAACCTCCTGTTCAAAAATGAGCTCATTCCGACTTAAAATGAGCATGTTATGACCATTTCAATATTTAGGTTTTTCCGACGAAAAATGCTATAACCGGAGTTCTATAACTCCAATGACCATGAAATTTAAACTGGAAGCTCACATTAACATTTGTAAGATCCTGCCAAGATTTGGGAATTTTTGGAGTTAAACTTGAGGTAGCTAATTTCTTAAGTAATTAATTGGAAATTGATTTTTGAAAAATAGTAAATGAATTTTAAAAATTTCGAGAAAAATATATTTTCATTATGGGACTATATTATGCTAAATCCCAGAAAAGAAATATTTTTGGGACTGATTTTGTATTTTTCATGAAAATAGTTTAGTTACGAATATATGAATTAAATATGTTATGTGAAGTAATAAAGTTGGAAAATTGGATTTTGTAGCTTGGAAATCCTATATAAGGTATATGCATTTTGTTGATGAGGAATTTGATCATTGGTGATGAAATCTTATGAGTATGGCATTCTTGAATGATTAAATGCATTAATTATTAAAGTGTAAACAATATCAATAACGTGTTTATAAGTTTAAGAAGTGATTAAAACATTGTTATGATATTAACAATATTAGATTATGAATTTATTATGTGATTGATAATGTTTGGATAAATTTAAAGTCTTTAATATTTATCCTTGTTTTCAGTTGATTAATGTTTATATTATTGTCATCATCCTCATGCTTATATGGTGATAAATGATATCTTTGGCTTACGTGCGAAGATGATCTGATGATTATTGAATTGTATATCTTTGGCTTACGTGCGAAGACGGACTGATGATTATTGAATTGTATATCTTTGGCTTACGTGCAAATATGGGTTGTTGATTATTGGTTTTATTATTGTATATCTTTGGCTTACGTGCAGAGATGAACTGAGTATGATTATGACCAGGGATTATTCGGTATAGACATGACCATTGATGATTTAATGAATATCCTTGGCTCATAGTGTAGGGATGATTCGATGATGCGGTTCATTTATTTTGATAAAAGTGATGAGAAAATTTTTAAATCATAGAAGATACTAGATTTTATTCTCTACTTGACTCTTCTAATGGATTGCTTATTCCGCTATAGTTAAACTTGATGTCTATTGTATTTTATCAGTTTAACATTGTTAGAGACTAATGATAATTTATTTTGCATTATCTTAGTCATAATATTTCTTACTGTGCTAGTTGAGCTCACACTTTCTTTCACTGTTCTCTTCAGGAAATGAGAATATAGTTGGGACGAGTCAGGGAATGGTGTGACGGTCCAGATGATAGCATTAGTAGTCCTCACTATGGCATGACATGTAAGACCCCGAAATTTTTTTAAATAAAAAGGAATTTCCTTTATTTATTATTTTGAAATAGTAAGGGTTGATTTGATTAATATGGATAGTTATGGGTAAAATACGCAAATATTTTAAATAAGCAAGTGGTTATAAAATATTCATTGTTGTCGGGGAATATTCGTTTGGTCGTGGAATATTCGTACTGTCGGAGAATATTCGTACGACGGCGCAGTCTTTTGTAGGTCCCATAAAGGAAAGCGATTGGATGAAGAAAACGACAAATATAAGTTGTTTATAAATAATGGCGTAGTTGTTACAGTTAATACCGTTGGAATACCCGGTGGTTAAAACACACTAATACGCGTTATTGAACAGTAGCACACAGTATTGCACCAATTATTGATTCTTACGTAAGAAGGCACCACTCAATAATTGTTACAGTAATTAATGTTCAGTATTTTATTTTATTGATTCAATAATTGATGCATTGATATTTTATATTACTGTTGTTTCAATAAATTGTCATTACACAGTATTTTCCATTATCGGAGCAATAATTCATATTATCTGAATAATATTATTGGATAACATTATTGGCAATGTCTAGAAAGTTCTGTCTAAGGAGAGGTTTGGTCACCTAATTATGCGCCAGTAAGGAGAGATCCTTATTGGAAAGCCCCATCTTTCCTGGGAACGGCCTGGTTGTCAGTACTGTGATTCTGTAATATTATTTTTGAATAATTAATTATTGATTTATATGATGAGGAAAATATTAATTTTATGTGGATTATAGATGGAGAAAATTTTTAATGTGACAATTGTTGAAAATTAATATTATTTTTTTGATTGATAAAATAATTCATTTAAATATATTATTTTAATAATATATTAACGATGATATTTTTATAATGAATGTGGGATATATGAGTATATGAGGAGGAAGAATATTTTTGTGGCATTAAATGTTTAATACATATTTTGTGTGTTGGTGGACACAATTATTGACCGAAATTTGATTATAGCCTGTAAAATCGTCTGTTTGTGGATTTTGGTCAATTTCTGTTCGGAATTTGGAAAAACTTTTCTTCTGGCAAAGTTGTAGAGAATTGAATTTTCTATAAAAAGTCGCGAGATTCAAATTTTTGGGCCAAAAGGGCTATTTATTGTGAATTATTGAAGTTCCGAAGCTCCGAAATAATTGATTTTTGGAAGTTTAAAATATTTTTATTTACAAAAAACGTTTTTTTTCATTTGGTTCCCTCATTTAACATGTGTTGATGGCTGAGATCAGATTGTCTAGATGGGCGTAGAGAATTTATTAAATATATTAATATTATATTAAATTTTCTGCTTTAGTGTTCTAAGCATTTTCCTATAAATAGGGTGCTTAGGTTAGAATTGAAAATCACACCAGAAACTGAAGTTTTCTCTCTCTATATTATCGAGCGTATTCTTGTGAGTATTTTGAGTATACTTTGAGTATTGCTATACGGTGCAAGTTCAAGTCATAGCCTATATCCGGTGTTTCAACTAGAAGTACTGTCTTTCGAGGTAAAAGATGTTATTTTCTTCTCAAATGATATTATTTCTTCAATATCATTATGCTGAAATATTGGTTGGAACTTTTTATCAAATTTGGAACTTTTTCATCTCGAGGTTACTATTCATGAGTTACTATTCATGAGTTACTATTCACGAGTTACTATTCATGAGTTACTATTCACGAGTACTATTCACGAAGCATGATGATGTTTTTTGTGAAATTTCTATCTTTTGGTGTCGGGGTTACTATTCACGTATACGTCACTATTCACGTATACGGCAATATTCACGAATATGGCACTATTCACCGAAAAATAAAATTTCTTCTTTTTGTCCAAAATATCTATTATGGATACTAGTTTTGATTGTATCCATGTTTTGATCATTCTTGAATTTTATCCACTCTAATTACTTATGAAGTATTTTTGAACTTGGATTGATTAAAATACGAATACTTAATATTTGTTCTTTTGTTTCACTGGATTCGTTTCCTTTAAAGTATTTTTCATCATCCTTAGTCCTAAATGATGATATTACTGAATATCTTTGGCCTGTAGTGCAAAGATGAATGATTTCTTGATGAATATCTTTGGCCCGTAGTGCAAAGATGAACAGGTGTTGAGATGAACATGACCAACTGATTAATATCTTTGGCCCGTAGTGCAAAGATGAACAGGTGTTTAGATGAACATGACCAACTAATGAATATCTTTGGCCTGTAGTGCAAAGATGAATATTTGATTCCAGATATATATTGATTGATGTTACAGGGATAAAATATCGACGATGAACTTTTAAATTCATATATAGAAGATAGTAGTTTGCATTCTCTACTTAACTCTTCAAACGAATTGTTGTTTCCGCTGCAGTTGTTGATTTAAAACTAGTTGTCTATTGTATTCTATTAGATTTTTCTCTGTTGAAGACTAACAATAATTTGTTGTATATTATCTTAGTCATAATATTCTTTATTGGGCTAGTTGAGCTCACCCTTTTCCTTTTTGTTCCATTTTTCTTCTCAGGAGACGAGAATGTAGCGAGTACTAGTCGGGGTATGGAATGAAGGTTCTAGAGAGAGTTGTTTAGTAGTCCTCACCATTTTTGTAAAATAATGTATCAATAATTATGATGGGGATTTATTTACGTGTGGATATTGTCTAGATCGCAATATCTGTATTTAAACTCACAGTTTATATGTTGTAATAATAAAGTTGTAGTTATTTATGTACCATGTATTTGGCGACTCAGAATGGGTTGGATGGAATGGACCTATTTTGAGGGCGTCACAGGACATGCAATATATAATTGTATTGAGGACCTAAGATGCGTGTGTCATATTTTATACGTCACTTAATAATTGATTTTGGTGAGCAACAATAGGGTGATGAGAACCCGACCCTGAAAGTGTCAAAAGTGTACCGCAGTAAAATGAATAGAACATAAATCTTCTCGTGTCCCTTTGGAGACTTGAAATATTTACCTACTGTACTTTATATGGCGTGTATTAATTTGAGTTTGGACACTGTCTATGAGACAATAATGTATTGAAACTCACAGCTTAACTGTGGTCGTGTTCTGCACTACAGTTCAACAGTTATATAAATAAAGTGTATATTGAATTGTGTACCATGTATTTGGCGACTAAAAATTGGGTGATGAATATCTAATTTTGGGGGCGTCACAGTTGGTATCAAAGCTTAGGGATATGATCTCTGGCTGAGATTTGAGACAAAAAAAAACTAGGAGGGGAAATACGGGGAATTGCTTCGCTAGTATGACCTACCTAAGTTTATTTGGTATTTAATTGGTCAGTCAGAGTATAGGGATAATATGTGATATGATAATTAACCCTTGTTTTGTGACAATGTTTGAAAATGGCATCTAAAAATGTTGAGATAAGCAGTGGAGCAAAATAATATGACCATATCGCAGTACGAGGCTAAGTTTACGGAGTTATCTCGGTTTGCATTGGTTGATAATGAGGAGCGAATGACGCGAATGTTTCTAAGAGGTTTGAAACCCTATATACGTCAATACCTCATCCTCATGTTTATATTATGTTGAAAGTCATATGTGGCCTGTAGTGCATAGATGGACTTGGTATGATTATGACCAGGGATTATTCGGTATAATCATGATCGTTATGTTATAAATGATGTGGTAAAAGTCATCTTTGGCCGTAGTGCATAGATGGACTTGGTATGATTATGACCAGGGATTATTCGGTATAATCATGTCCGTAATGTTATAAATGATGTGGTAAAAGTCATCTTTGGCCGTAGTGCATAAATGGACTTGGTATGATTATGACCAGGGATTATTCGGTATAATCATGATCGTAATGTTATAAATGATGTGGTAAAAGTCATCTTTGGCCGTAGTGCATAGATGGACTTGGTATGATTATGACCAGGGATTATTCGGTATAATCATGACCGTAATGTTATAAATGATGTGGTAAAAGTCATCTTTGGACGTAGTGCATAGATGGACTTGGTATGATTATGACCAGGGATTATTCGGTATAATCATGACCGTAATGTTATAAATGATGTGGTAAAAGTCATATTTGGCCATAGTGCATAGATGGACTTGGTATGATTATGACCAGGGATTATTCGGTATAATCATAACCGTAATGGAAAACACGAATATCCTTAGCCTATAGTGCATGGATAATTCTTGGTCGTGATACTATTAAGCTGAGTCTCAACATTATTGATTTTATAGTTGTATATCTTTGGCCTGTAGTGCAAAGATGAACTATTAATTATTGGTTATACAGTTGGTATCAAAGCCATAGAAAAGAGCCCCGAGCCTTTATCTGGTGACTTCCAAGTCTTGGGATGCACCGAAGTCAGACTTTCCGTAGGGGACGCCGTGACTAACGGTGGCAAGTTGATAGGTATGATTGTGAGGTGCTATCCAGGTTAAGGGATAGAAGCCACAGTTGGTATAACCATGATTTTTGATGTTTCAAGTAAAGATAGGTGATGTAAATTATCTTCTTCCTGGGTGCGAAAAGGAATTCAGAATCACAATTATGATTATGAGTTATTCATATGATTGTGGACAGGAATTGTTGATTGATGTTATATGGATATGGTCACTGGCGGAAATATTAGTCTAGAACTAGGAGGGGAGAGACAAGTAATATACTTCGCTAGGGTATGACTTACCTGAGCCGAAATTTTTACTTGATAAGTTGACAATTTGTGATATGTCAATTAACCTTTGTTTTGAAGGTATATTTTAGAATGATATCTGAAATACAGGAGATGAGCAATATGATACAGAGGATATAACCGGGAAGGTACAATCCAAAAAGAAAGCAAGGTGTTCTCATCTCTTCAAACTATTAGGTACGTAAGTAAATTTCGAGGGCAAAATTCCATAATGAGGAGAGATTGTGAGAACCCAGATTTATGAATAAATATTTAATTTTCTTGAAATACTTTTTTTAATATTATGGTGTGGAATTGATATAATGTTATAGTTGTGAGTAGTATTTAAAAATTTTACAAAGTATGCAAGTTGTCAGATTATATTCGATTGGTCGGGGAATATTCGTTTTAACAGGGAATATTCGTACGACGACATAATCATTGGTGGACCCCACAATGGAGGTATTATCGTAAAATGACAGAATTATTTTTCTATAAAATAACGACAGAAGTGTTATCGTTAAACTGTTGAACTACCCGGTAGTAAAAGTACAGCAATATGCGTGGTTGTATTGTAGCACACAGTATTGGTTATTGATGCTTATGTGAGAAGTTACTCAGTTATACTCAATTATTGCTACAGTAATTGCTGCATCATATCTCTCATATTATTGATTCAATTATTATCACAGTATCATCTGCATAAAATGTTATTTTATTAAATCAATAATTGAGACTGATAAGGTTATTCATATTATAAATTAAAATATTTACAATGTCTAGAAGTTCTATCAAGGAGAGGTTAGATAATTTAATTGCGCGTCAATATGGAGAAATCATTATCGAAAAGCCCCCTTTTTTTGGGAACGACCGGTTGATAAATATTGTGAGTTATAATATTAATGATGAATGTTTTTCGGAGTTGAATTTGGAGACGCGAACGTGATATTTGAGTCCGAAACGACGAAATTAGTAAAAATAGTCTATAAACACAAAAAATTTCGGAATTCACTATTTGGTCAAAAAGTCAACAGTTGACTTTTTCAGGAAAAGTCAAACTTCAAAATTTCAAAATTTATATTTTTGATAAAAATAGTTTCATTATGTTGGAATCGTTTGTGTTAGTGAAAATCGACATTTATTTTGATAATAATTAATGTCTGGAGGTTATATCGACCAGTCGGGTAATTAACCGGATAAAAGAGCAATTGATTGCTATTAATTCACATGATTATAACTATTTGTTCACATGTGTGTACTATTGATTCACATATTCTTGTTACTATTAGGGGAGTTGGTGCAAGATTGATAATACTTGCATGACTAAGTTAAAAATGGAGGTATGATGGAGGTACTATACTATAATTCGTATTTTCACATGATTTACTATTGAGTCACATGATTTTACTATTAAGTCACATGATTTACTATTAAGGGAGTTGGTGCAAGTTTGATAATACTTGGATGACTGAATTAAAAACGAAAGAAAAGTTGGAGGTTTGGTACTGTAATATTTTGAGCCCCAAAACGTGCAATTATCGAAACTATGTTTTTCTATAATTAGAAGCTCATTCTTCTTCATTTCTCACCAATTCACTAAAGCTATAGAGTATTTATTATAGAGAAAAATTATAGAGAAAGGCTATAGAGAGAAAATCTATAGAGAAAAAGAAGAATAGAAGTCTACTACCTCACTACTCCTATATCCAGTTTCTTTCAAAGGTAAGGGATATCATTATTGTGGTAAGGGATATTATTTGTTATACCCGTAAGTGGTGTTATTCTTTCTTATTCATGAAGAGAACTTCTGTTATTCCATTCTTTATTATTCCGTTGGAATAACCTGTATACGCGGCATACCCTATACATAACCTGTATAAGTGGTATACCCTATACTTGGTGAAATCCCTCTGTTGTTCCATTCTATATTATTACTCCCTCCGTCCCAAATTATCTGTTGTTCTAGACTCTCACACAGATACCAATATGTATGATAAAAATACTAAAATACCCTTTGTGCTGACTTTTTTATTAATTGAAGAGAAAGAAAAAATAGCTAATTAATTGGAGAGAGAGAGAGAAACATTGAAGAGAGAGAGAGAGAGAGAAAGCAGCACATTAATTGAAGAGAGAGATAGAGAGAAACAATTATTAATTGAAGAGAGAGAGAGGGGAATGAATGTGGATGTTTAAAAAAGAAGAGAGGTATTAATGAGAGTAATGATTATCAACAATTAAGATAAAGAGGCAAATTAGGAAAACAAATGGAAAAAATGCATTGAAATCTTAAAAAAGCAGATATTGTGGGACAAATTTTTTTTGCTAAAACAGCAGATAATTTGGGACGGAGGGAGTATATTGGAATAATCTGTTTATGCGAAGTACCTCATACATGGTGAGATTCTGCTATTATTTCGTTCTTTATTATTCTGTCGGAATATCCTGTCGGTGTGAATTTCACCTGACCTGGTTCCATTTATTATTCTATTGGATAACATGTATACGCGGATTATCGTATACTTGGTGATGTCTGTTGTTATTCCATTCTTTAATATTCTGTTGGAATATCCTGTCTGTGTGTTTTACACCGGACCTGGTTCCGTCTTTATTATTCTGTCTTTATTATATGTTGGAATAACCTGTAAATGCGAAGTACCAGCATACATGGTGAAATTCTTCTATTATTCCATTCTTTACTATTCTATTGGAACATCCTGTCGGTGTGAATTTCACCTGACCTGGTTCTATTTATTATTCTGTTGAGAATAACCTGTCTGTGCGGTATCTATCTCATGCATGGTGATCCTTCTATTATTTTATTCTTTATTATTTTGTTGGAATAACCTGTCTATGTGGATTACTACATGCATGGTGAATGATCCTTTATATTCATTCCTTATTAAATTGTAGAAATGATCTGGTTACGTTGATTATGATGAGAGTCATAATAAAAGTGTTGGACTAATAAAAATCATGGGTATATGTGGTATTAGTAAGTGTTATGATGAGTTATATTGGTTATTATGAGAAAACATGAAAATTTCTTAGAAATCACAAAGGGTTGAAAAATCAAATTTTGGTGAAAACGGAACATAAAATTCAATTGACCATATCTCCTATTATATTTCGGATTTTTGGGTATGGTCAAGTTCTAGAGTTAGATCTATGAGGTATGTAACTTATCCAAGTGGAATCACTGGAAAAGGTATTGTAGATTTTCGTGTGGACTGATTTTAGCAAAGGAGTCAAAAGCTGGAAATTTTAAAAAAGCTACTGATCATATTTTTAAAAGGGCATTTTCGGCAACTTAATTTATGAGAAAAATTCTGATCTTTTGGGATATGAAAGTATATTGTATAAAGAACCTCCTGTTCAAAAATGAGCTCATTCCGACTTAAAATGAGCACGTTATGACCATTTCAATATTTAGGTTTTTCCTGACGAAAAATGCTATAACCGGAGTTCTATAACTCTGATGACCATGAAATTTAAACTGGAAGCTCACATTAACATGTGTAAGATCCTGCCAAGATTTGGGAATTTTTGGAGTTAAACTTGAGGTAGCTAATTTCTTAAGTAATTAATTGGAAATTGATTTTTGAAAAATAGTAAATGAATTTTAAAAATTCTGATAAAAATATATTTTCATTATGGGACTAAATTATGCTAAATCCCAGAAAAGAAATATTTTTGGGACTGATTTAGTATTTTTTATGAAAATGGTTTAGTTACGAATATATGAATTAAATATGTTATGTGAAGTAACAAAGTTGGAAAATTGGATTTTGTAGCTTGGAAATCCTATATAAGGTATATGCATATTGTTGATGAGGAATTTGATCATTGGTGATGAAATCTTATGAGTATGGCATTCTTGAATGATTAAATGCATTAATTATTAAAGTGTAAACAATTGAAATAAATTATTTATAAGTTTAAGAAGTGATTAAAACATTGTTATGATATTAACAATATTAGATTATGAATTTATTATGTGATTGATAATGTTTGAATAAATTTAAAGTCTTTAATATTTATCCTTGTTTTTAGTTGATTAATGTTTATATCATCCTCATGCTTATATGGTGATAAATGATATATTTGACTTACGTGCGAAGATGGACTGATGAATATTGAATTGTATATCTTTGGTTTACGTGCAAAGATGGACTGATAATTATTGAATTGTATTTCTTTGGCTTACGTGCAAAGATGGGTTGTTGATTATTGGTTTTATTGTTGTATATCTTTGGCTTATGTGCAGAGATGAACTGGGTATGATTATGATCAGGGATTATTCGGTATAGACATGACCATTGATGATTTAATGAATATCCTTGGCCCATAGTGCAGGGATGATGCGGTTCATTTATTTTGATAAAAGTGATGAGAAACTTTTTAAATCATAGAAGATAGTAGATTTTATTCTCTACTTGACTCTTCTAATGGATTGCTTATTCTGCTGCAGTTAAACTTGATGTCTATTGTATTTTATCAGTTTAACATTGTTAGAGACTAATGATAATTTATTTTGCATTATCTTAGTCATAATATTTCTTACTGGGCTAGTTGAGCTCACCCTTTCTTTCACTGTTCTCTTCAGGAAATGAGAATATAGTTGGGACGAGTCAGGGAATGGAGTGACGGTCCAGATGATAGCATTAGTAGTCCTCACTACGGCATGACATGAAATATATAATTGTATTGAGGACCTAAGATGTGTGTGTCATATTTTATACGTCACTTAATAATTGATTTTGGTGAGCAACAATAGGGTGATGAGAACCCGACCCTGAAAGTGTCAAAAGTGCACCGCAGTAAAATGAAGAGAACATAAATCTTCTCGTGTCCCTTTGGAGACTTGAAATATTTGTTGGTGTACTTTATATGGAATGTATTAATTTGAGTTTGGATACCGTCTATGAGATAATATTGTATTGAAACTCACAGCTTAACTGTGGTCGTGTTCTGCACGACAGTTCAACAGTTGAATAAATGAAGTGTATATTTGAATTTTGTACCATGTATTTGGCGACTAAAAATTGGGTGATAAATATCTAATTTTGGGGGTGTCACACTATCATCCGGACCATCACTCCATTCCCCGACTCGTCCCAGCTACGTTCTCATTTTCTGAAGAAAATAGTGAAAGAAAGGGTGAGCTCAACTAGCCCAGCAAGAAATATTATGACTAAGATAATGCAGAATAAATTATCATTAGTCTCCAACAATGTTAAACTGATAAAATACAATAGACATCAAGTTTAACTGCAGCGGAACAAACAATCCATTAAAAGAGTTAAGTAGAGAATAAAATCTACTATCTTTTATAATTTAAAATGTTTTTCATCACTTTTATCACTGAGATTCAGCTTAATAAATAATCCACATCCTCCCTGCACTACGTCCAAGGATAAATTATCCATGCACTACAGGCCAAGGATATTTGTGTATTCATCAATGGTCATGATCATGCCAACAACTGTCCATCAATGCACTACGAGCCAATGAGGACTTTTATCACATCATTTGTAACATTACGGTCATGATTATACCGAATATTCCCTGGTCATAATCATACCAAGTCCATCTATGCACTACAAGGCCACAGATGACTTTCAACATAATATAGACATGAGGATGATGACAATGATATAAGAATTCAATAAAACAAGTTCACGAATTAATTTATCCAGGAACTAACAACGTCCAAATTGTCAACATGATACTTCTGTGTAGAGTAAAATTCAAGAATGCTCAGAAGAATATTTTCATGAAAAGATATTGAATGAAGCGCAAATATCAATGATATTCTACTAATTTCATGGAGTATAGAAGTTAAAACTTTAACCAACTGAGTATAATAAAGAATGTAATAACAAAAGAAATTACCATTCATGCGGTACTTCGCATAGACAGGTTATTCCAATAGAATAATAAGTAACGGAACCAGGTCCGGTGTAGAACACACAGACAGGATATTTCAACAGAATAATAAAGACGAAACCAGGTTCAATGTAAAACACACAAACAGGATGTTCCAACAGAATAATAATAAAGACAGAATAATAGAAGAATGTCACCAAGTATAGGGTAGCCCGCGTATACAGGTTATTCCAACAGAACAATAAAGAAATGGAATAACAGAAGTTCTCTTCTTGAATACAAAAGAAATAACACCCCTTACCGTAAAAGAAACTGAATATAAGAGTAGTTAAGTAGCAGAATAATTTTCTTCTTTCTCTCTTACAGTTTATCTCTCTAGAGTTTCAGTGAATTCGTAAGAAAATAATGAAGGAATGAGCTTCTATTTATAGAAGAATGGATTGCATAGTAACTAACTCATGAACGGTCCAGATTGATTTACTTTAATCGGACGGTCCATAATTAAAGCAAAACCTTTTAAATAAAATATAATATATTCTATTTATAATCTAATAAAATGAAAAAATTATAAAAAAATTTACTATGCAAAACACAATGCAACACTATGCATAATAAAATATAATATAATCTAATTATTAACTAATAAAACGAATAACTTTATAAAAGTATTTTGTTTTATATAAAAAGATTTTATTATTAGCCTAATAAAACGAATAACTTTATAAAAGTATTTTGTTTTATATAAAAAGTTTTTCTGTTTTATTACGTTAATAATACTAATAAAACAAAACTTATAAATCAACAATAATTAAATCAAATAATGTGAGATACTATACAGTAACTATTGTAGCAATAATTGAACAAAACTGAGTGACTTCTCACATAAACATCAATAATCAATACTGTGTGCTACTATGGAACCACGCGTATTACTGTACTTTTACTACCGAGTAGTTCAACAGTATCAACGGTTAAACTTCCGCTGTTATTTTCAATAAAATATTTTTGTAGTTTTCTCAATCTGACAATAATTCTGTTGTGGGGTCCACCAATGATTGTACCGTCGTACAGATATTCCCTGACAAAAAGAATATTTTCCGACCAATCGAATATAATATGACAACTTGCATACTTTGCAAAATTTATAAATATTACCCACAACTATAACATTATATTAAATTCATTCCATAATATTCAAAAATGATAATTATAGAAAATTCATCTTTATTCAAAAAGTTGGGGTCTTACAATATATATGCGCACTACTCTTTAATACTCTCTCCGTCCCAAGATAAAAGTTCTGATTGATTTTTTGCGCATATTAAGAAAGATGATAAAATGACAAAATTATCCATATTTAAATTCTCATTTAATTGCATAGTTTTCTGCACATTACTAGTGATGCTCCATAAATATGCATAGAGAATAGAAATATAATACTCCCATGTCAAATAATAAGGGTATTATAGGTAAATTATTGTAAAAATAGATCATTTAAGGTAAATAGACATTTAACTTAAGACTACCTAAAATAGTAATAAAAATAAATTTGAATTAATTACAAAAGAGTCCCTCAAAGTTCCACAAAATTTCTCTTTTATCAATTTTCTTATAATAGAGGTTTAATTTTTTCACTAAAATGTTCCCTTTTAACATATTTTTATTTATTTTATGATTTATTAATTAGAATGTTCGATTCCTTTAATATATGTAACTCATGATGGATTTGGGCTAATGCAAATATATGTAGCTCATGCTCGACCATAATAAATGAGTTTGGTTTTAAAAAAATTAAATTGGTAAATATAAATGATCTCACCATCCATCTCCATTCACATATTATATAGGTGGATATGTATGAGTTGTTACTGAGCCCCATTTATCCATCTACTTATTATTAAAAATTTAATTTATTTCAAAATTTTAGCTCACTGTATACATCCAAAATTTATATTTTGCAATTAAAAATAGCAAAAAATACCCAAAAAGGAGCAAAATTGAATGAAGAAATAGAATTTTAGGGTTTGAATAGAGAAAACAAGACAGCCTATGGAGAGAGACAAGAGAAAAGACTGAAGAGAGTCCCAAAGCCATCATGGAGGCTCAAATCCTAGATAAACTCTAAATTAATGTCTTTTTGCAAATTGAGTCCTCTATTTTAACACTTGGAACCATTGACCAACTGAGCAAAGAGGCTTAGGTGTTATAATCTTGCAAAGGATTAATATTTATAATTGAACAAATTATTTCCCAAATAACAATAACAATAACTTCATGCATTACTAAAACGGGATAAATTACTTTTTGGTATTGTATTGGAGTCCGGTTTTCATTGTGGTTACCGAAACTTTTTTTATTACAATCAAATAACTGTACTCTTAAAAAGTTATAAAATGGTCATTCCATTCGATTTTCGTCCAAAAATTTGACGAAAAATGTTGACTGTGCATATTGACCCGTTATTTTTACTGATGTGGCCCATTATTTGTTGACGTGGGGGCAGAAGGCTTGACTTATATTTTTTTTTTAAAGAAAATGTTGCTATTGAGTGTCAAACTCTAGACCTCCCCAAACTAAAAATCTTATATTCTAACAAAAACCACTAGACCAACTACCTATTATGCTAAAATTTATGTAACACTAATATTTAAAACATCTAGCATCGTTTATATGCATGTGAAGATGAGATAATAATAATTGTAATAATAATAATAAATTTTAAATAATTAAAATTTTATGAAAGACGTTAATTTATAGAATAATAATTCAATAAATTATTAATAAGTTAAATTAACTTATTAATAATAAATTTCATGAACATAAATGCGTAAAATTGAAAGACGTTAAAATAACTAATTAATTATTTGTTTGTTTGTTTGCTATTAATTCTATGTACACTCGAATGTTTTCTTATTATCCGGTCATCAATAATACATTTAACATCATTCTCATTGTGTTCTATTAAAAACGGATCAATTAATTATTAGAACAAAAGCTAGCGTATTTTACTTTCTTTTTTTATTCCACAAAGTCTTAGAATAAGAATAGAGAATTTTGAAAAATATAATATAATTTTATAATAAAATACAGCATTAATAATATAATTTATTGTTAATAAGTTAATTAACGTCTTTCATAAATGCATTCTAGTATGTATATATATCTGTAGTTCTACACAATGAAATTCATTGTTAATAAGTTAATTAACAAGAACAACAAGATTTTGAAAAGCCCTTAAGAACCACCTAAGAACAACAAATCAATCCAACGACTGAATTATATGATACTCATGTGTAATATCACATAATAATTATTAACATATGGTCTGGGATCTGGAAATTCATAAATATTATTATGTACATTTATTTTCTTCTGCTCTTTCACTCTTAACTACTTTTAAATATCATGTCGACTTGTGTATTTTATGGATTGCAGCATATTTTGTAAATTTGTTCCTTAATTGGTTCTTTTTTTTCTTCTTCTTTTATATATATATATATATATATATATATATATATATATATATATATATATATATATATATATATTGGGGAGCGATTCATAACATCTATATGTTATGGGATAAAAAGTGGCATATAGGTTGTATTCCGTCCGTTTTATAGATGAAGGGCTGGGATCAGAAGTTTTAACTCCCCGTCCGCTAGTATTACTAGCGGACGTTTAAAGTAAAAATTCCGGACAATTTTGCCCTTAATTAGCCACAGCAACTGCTTAAGAGAATATTACGTACTTGATGAACCGGAAGCTCTTGGTGAAGTTTTGAATGGAGATAGTTTAGTTAGTGCCCCCTACCAGCTCAACTTTTTAGTTGAGAAAGATTCGGAAATTGTTTGCAAGAAGACGCTGACAAAGGAAGAAGTTTCTAAATTCTGAAGTGATGTTGCCAAGGACTACTATTTTCATATGTACTATGATGACTTGCCCCTTTGGGGTTTCTTGGGGAAGGCTGAGAAGGATGCCAAAGCCGATCCCGGCGAAATCAAATATTATCTATTTAAGCATCTTCATTTTGAGGTATTTTACAATAAGGATCGTGTCATTGAGGTTAACGTACGAACTGACCCTAGTGCTCTTGTGGACCTTACGGAAGACACGGAAGTTGATGCAGACTTTATGTACACTGTCAAGTGGAAAGAAACACACAATCCCTTTGAGAAAAGAATAGACAAGTAGTCATAGTCGTCTAATATGTCACATCATTTGGAGATACATTGGTTCTCAATCATTAATTCTTGTGTGACAGTTCTTCTCTTAACTGGTTTTCTTGCCACAATTCTCATGCGAGTTCTTAAAAATGATTTTGTTAAGGAACACTGTTTATATATTTTCATTTGTAGTTGCTATCTGATTCTTACTTGCATCTCCCTTTCAAGATCTTATGCGTGATGTTTAACAATATTTTTATCATTCGTCAAAGGTATGCTCATGATGAAGAGACTGCTGAGGACCAAGAAGAAACTGGATGGAAGTACATCCATGGTGATGTTTTTACGGTACCCAAAGTACAAATCTGTGTTTTCTGCAGCTCTTGATTCTGGCACCCAACTATTTGCCATATGTAAGAATCTCTATGAAGTTTAATTTAATCAATTGTTTAGCTCAACTGAGATAGTTGCTTACCATCTTAAACTTTGTTATGTGTTGCAGTGCAATATTAGTTTTCATGCTTGCACTGGTTGGCGTATCCTATCCATACAACCGGGGAGCTTTGTTTACTGCACTGGTTATCATATATGCGCTCACATCGTGTTTATATTCCGCTAGTAATACTAGCGGACCACCATCTTGCTTCTGTTTATATTTCGCTAGTAATACTAGCGGACCATGTTCCATGTTGCTTATTTCGCCATGTGCCTTCTGTTTATATTCCGCTAGTAAAACTAGCGGACCATGGTCAAGTTCTGTCATAGTTAATTTCACTAACGAGAGGCTTAACGAGGGGCTTAATTGTCCGAATTTTATACTAATTACATCCGCTAGTAATACTAGCGGACGGTATTTCCCCATACTAAATCCCAGTCTTTCATCTATAAAACGTACGGATTAGAGCCTATATGCCATTTTTTATCTCATAGCATATAGATGTTATGGATCGCTCCCCATATATATATATATATATATATATATATATATATATATATATATATATATATATATATATATATATATATATTAACGTCTTTATTGAATTATTATTGAATTAACGTCCATATTATTCTAATTTATATATAAATTAACGTCTTTCATAAATTTTAATTATTTACAATTTATTACAATTATTACAATTATTATTATTATTACAATTATTATTATCTCATCTTCACATGCATATAAAAGATGTTAGTTGGTTTAAATATTAGTGTTACATGAATTTTAGCATAAGAGATAGTTGTTGTAATGGTTTTTGTTGAAATATAAGATTTCTAGTTGGGGAGGTCTAGAGTTCAACACTCAATAACGGGTCAGTATGCACAGTCAGCATTTTCGTCAAATTTTTTGACGGAAATCTAACAGAATGACCATTTTGTAACTTTTTAAGAGTACAGTTATTCGATTGTAACAAAAAAAGTTTCGGTAACCACAATGAAAATCGGACCCCAGTACAGTGACCAAAAAATGATTTATCCCTTACTAAAACTTATACCGACTCATGCAAAAAACCAAAATAATAAAATAATAATATTAATAATAATATTAACAATAATAGTAATAATAATAATAATATTAACAATAATAATAATACTATTGTTAGTATTATTATTATTGTTAATATTATTATTATTATTATTATTATTTTATTATTTTACTTTTTTTTATTATTGTTATTATTATTATTATTATGAAATAATAATAATAATAATAATAAAATCCAATAAATAATAATATTATTAAAAATAATAATAAAATAATAATAATAATAGCAATAATAATAATACTAACAATAATAATAAAAAAATAAAATTATAATAATAAAAAATAATAAATAATAATAATAACAATAATAATAATACTAACAATAATAATAATAATATTAACAATAATAATACTAACAATAGTATTATTATTATTATTTTTTATTATTATTGTTATTGTTATTATTGTTAATATTATTATTATTATTATTATTATTATTATTGTTATTGATATTAGTATTATTATTATTTTATTATTTTGGTTTCTTGCATGAGTCGGTATAAGTTTTAGTAATGCATGAAATTATTGTTATTGTTATTATTATTTGGGAAATAATTTGTTCAGTTATAAATATTAATCCTTGCAAGATTATAACAGTTAAGCTTCTTTGCTCACTTTGTCAAAGGTTCCAAGTCTTAAACTAGATGTCTCAAGTTCAAATCTTGGCAGCTAATAATTTGCCACAGTCAGCATTTACCCCTTTATAATATAAGTTTTAAGGGAGTTTTCCTGACATAGCGCATTTACACATAATTTTATATATGTTTTAAGGGAGTTTTCTTGAAAAAGAATACACATAAATTTTTATATTTAGAGAGAGGGACTTTCAACTTTGGAGAGTATTTTTAGTGAGAAAAAAAAATACAAAACTCAAATCAAATTGAAACTCAAACTCAATTCATTGAAGAAACTTTTATATATAACTATTAGTCCATTAATAAGTTGAATATATTGTAATTCAATTTCTCATTTGTAAACAAGTCAAGTACTTGCGAGTCGAATATGTCCAAATAATGTTTAAAGTCCAATCTGGCCTAAAATTAAAAAATTCTTATCGAATCTGTATCGAATTCAAACTCAATTTTTTCGAGTCGAGTCAAATCTGAACAAAAGAACGTTAGGACAAAGTGATAAAATTTTAGGGAGAAAAAATAATATAAAATTTTAGAGAACGTGATATAAAAGTTTAGAGAGATAAAGTCGTATCCAACTTTAAAGTCGTATCCGCCCGAAACCGCTAACTTAATTTGTGTCCATAGCACTAATCGCTACAAAAACATAAATGGGTAAAGCTGCAGATCGTGGAGCAAATGAATAGGCGAAAGCATGGAAGACTGCTTGTTGTGCTTGTGACTGATAAGTTGCTCTAAATTTTCTACTTGTATTATAAACCTCCCACCACGAACTTATATCAATTTAACACCCAAAGATAATAGATAGATGAGCATCCCCCATACGGGGACTACTCTTATAAATTTAGGGAGGCGTGTCAAAAGCTACAAAAATACAGTAAACCAAACATGTTAGACCCCTTTTTCACATCTAATAGATACTTCAAATCAGACTATGATTGTTGCAAGATGCAACGGAACAATGTTTCTACAACTTAATTCATCCATAACTCAAACGAGAAGATTCTAAATGCCGCACTGTTTGTCGTCTAGGAATCCCAATCTCGCATGAATTCACTCTTGCAGCAAATCTGAGTGAGCACAAAGACTCTCCGGTAGATGAAGGGTCAGGAGAAATATTGACAAACATCAAAGTTTTCGAGTCGCCACCAAGGCAAGGCTGCATGACAATTTATACAAAATTAGAACTTTTCCGAGATATGCAACTCCTCGTAGACTTTTTATTATGTCTGGGTTTTTGTTTCATTATTTTGATCCACAAGTGAAACACGATACAAATAATGATTTCAGTGATAACCCCACAAGGACCCAACAGTCTGAAATACTGATCGGAATTACTCCTCACGAACAATTCACGTAACACGAAGAAGTCCAAAGTGCCTACTTAGTATTTACCTGGAGAAGATATGTCAACTTTGAATTTCTAAATGGGATATGGTCTTCTTTCTTTGCCAGGGCAAAAATAACATCACTCAAGCAAGATAAACTCTTATTGATGGCCTGTTTGATACAGCAATCAGATTAGCACAATAATTTTGATCAGATGAGTTTAAAAAAGGCCAAAGAGGAAGGGGGGGCATTGAAAAAACTAGTAAGATTATACCTGGGTTTCCTTAAGTCGGTCCCCCATTGCTCCACTTCGTGCAAGTCGTTCACTACCGGCTAAATCGATGAGATTTAACACACCCTGAACTTGTTGCTCGGTGCTCTGATAATTCAAGAATTGTCAACATATATCCTTAGTTTTTATGACTATTAGAATATTAAATATCAGACACGCTAGGGTTAAGAGTATACCTCATTTACTCCATATATTCTCAAGGTGAAAACAAAGTGACTTCTAGATGATTGTTCATTCATATCAGTCCTGCCAACAGACCTGGCAAAAGAAAGTGACAACTGCTTCAGTATAAACAATTACTTCACTTTAAAAATGGGAACACAAAACCAAGCTTGACTACATAAGTATATTAAATATATCCTCCATACTTCCCACCAAAAGTTTCATTTGCCAAATTCTATTGTTCCTGAAAAAGAGACACATTCTTTTCTTATGATAGTTTAAATTGTAAAATGACAATCTCCTCAAGATGGTTATTCCAGTTGATTATCGCAAGCCCGTTATTAAACACTACTACTAAACTAAACACTCAATAAATTATGGGTAAAACATGGAACAAAAATATGTCCTAATTTGTAAAATTTGCAAATGGAGCTCTTTGCGGTATGTAGGGAGTCGGATAAATAGAGCGTAGAGCTAAGTAATCTATACTTCGGGCTTTTTCAAAGTATGAAGTTGTATATCAAACAAAACAAGCAGCACTTATTTATTATTCAGCATAATTTAATCAAATACTTTGAACTTCATATTATTACAAAACAAGAATAAATTCCTGCTGAAAAAAATTGTGCAAAGAGAACAAGTACATAGGACACTTCTTAACTGAAAAATAGATGCCTCTACATCATCTAGGATACTTACCTGCTTTGTGCAGCCTGCTGAAGAAGAGCAGAAACCTCATTTATGCTAGAGACGTCAACAATTGTGAGGTCAGAAACATACGTGTTTCCATTTGCATCATGCCGAATTGCATACTGCTTCCCTGGACCACCATTTTCTGTACGTGTGATTTCTAAGGCAGTTGATCGCACTGATAGCAAATCACGGATAGTTTCATTGTAAATTTCTAGCATAGAAGCCTGCATAATTAATTACACAAGGGTTATCGATAGCACTAGTTAGTCACATATAAGCAAGTATCTTAAACATAGTGGGAATAGACAATTACGGACTCAACATCGTCCGTTATCCCAAAAGATAAATATGAAAACAAGGAAATTGCCTGCATTTTGTATCTCCAACCCTGGGCTTCCAGAGCCTGACTAGCTTGAAATATCTGTTCTAGTGAACGTGGTATCAGCCCCTTCTGCTGAGGGGCTTCCGGTCTACCCATCATGGTATAGGTTTTACCCGAACCTGTCTGACCATAGGCAAATATGCACACCTACCAATACAAAGAAGTATTCTGCTTAGAAGATACAAACATTTAAGTGATGATATAAGATGAAAATCAAATATAGTAGCTAACAATAACAATGTAACATGTTATGATAAGTTGTTCTAATTGGACAATATAGTATCATTATTCAACACGTTTAACTAATAATCACCTTGTAGCCATCAAGAGCACTCTGCACCACCTGTGATATTTCTACAAAAACATCCTGCTGAGAGGCCTCATGAGAAAATACCTTATCAAATGTAAAAGGATACCTCTGCCCTGTTGACAATTTATAGATGTGTAAAAGAAATCGCTTATAAATATGCCATTATTATGCAAAACTGGACAATTTTAAGTATTTCTTGGATGACAATGAAACTAAAGATTACAAAATTTTGATAAAATAAATTTTCTGCTGTTCAAGTTTACACGCGATGTGCCTTTGCAAATTGAAACCTTGTGGATGAAAGGGACATCACATGTAACTTGAAGGGAGCAAAGTTTCTTAACCTTGGATTTTCAACTGTGTTACTCAGACTCGGGTGCCGGGTGCGGGTACGAATCTAAGTGTCGGATACGTGAAGTCAAAAAATAGAAGATACGCGGATATGGATCCAAATTTGGACACGGGTGCGGGGATACAGTATATTATGATTTTTTAATAATAATGTTTATACTGTCCAAATTCTTATAGACATGCATTTATCATGAAACTTCAGTGGTTGAAGTGCAAAAATATAAAGAAACAGGGGCAGAATTGAAACTACTGAAACTTTAGGGGCTAAAATGAAAGAAAACAAAAGTATAGGGACTGATATGTAATTTTACAAGGGCTATTTTGAACTTTCAAAAAACCTGAGAGACTAAATTAAAAAATTATAAAACTATAGAGTACCTAACTGTAATTTAGCAAGGATATTTTCGAAGAAGTAGATAAAGGCAACGATGGTATGTTTCTCACTCTTTTTTCTTCGGTCTTTCCTCTTTCTTCTTCCTCCTCTCTTCTTCTCCTCCAATGAACAGCCGGATCTGAATTCTGTAGTCGGATCCCGTACGGATCTCGCACCCGTACCAGTGTTGTGTCGTGTCGACACGGATACTCGCCATTTTAAAATGGCGAGTCCGAGTAACACAGATTTTCACGTTCAATTTACACGCATGTTAACCTTGCCCAAAAGATGAATGACATAAAACAGTTTATCCTAATGACAAAATAAAAAACTGGAACCTGTACCGCTTTGTATTAAATCAATGCCTCGACCAAGTGATTCTCCTGAGGTAGGAAAAGAGACAACAGATTCTGTTTCATGACAATCATCAGGCAACAAAGGCCGAACTCTGCAGAATACACGAATATTCCCTTTCAATTCCTGCAGTAGGAAATAATTAGTACCAGTAAAGTAAAGAATCATGGTCCAACCAACAAGAGAAAATAAACTTACTAAAATTGTATTATGAAGTTTCTTCCTCAACTTTTCTCCCTCAGTAATTTGATATTCTGCATCCCCAAGTCGCTCCTGTAATTCACTCACAACTCGCTTTTGCTCTTCAAATTCAGTCCTTATTTCAGAGGTGGATAAATCAGCCATCTAAAAAACAAATAATAAGCATTGAGGGTCATAAAGTGTCACATAAAAAGCACACATCACAAAAAGAAATAAAGAATGATACTACAATAACAAAAAAATTAAAAAAATAAAAAAGCAACTTTTTGCCACCTTCAGTTTCTCATTTGCTGCAGCTAGCTTATGCTGCAATATACGAATTTGCTCTAGTTGAGAAGAACATCTCTCCTTCAAAGGAAACGTAATGTCAAATGTCAGCGATGAGGGAAAGTGAGTTAATTTAAAAAAAAGTAATGCAACTAACTTCCAAAGCGTTCGACTTTATAGTCAAATTATCCAACTCAGCCACTGATTTTCCGGTACTTTCTTTGTACTTAGCTAGATCAGCAGTTAAAGCCTGCACTTCAGATAATTGTCGATCCCGATCTTCTCTTACTTGTTGCAGTTCTCCTCTAAGTATCGCAACTTCATTTACCAACGACTCTCTTTGCTTCACAGCCTCGTCTTGAAGAGCCTGTTCAATCACCATAAAGCACATAAAAGTTCAAATTTAATCTAAACTGAAGCCTATTTTCTCTACATAGAAAGCAGGAAAGAGGAAAAAAGTACATTCAAAAAACATGTAAGAACTGGACATCATAGGTCCAGCGCATATTCGCACCACTACAAAATAAGAATAAATTTTAATTTTCATACTCAGAGGAGAATATGAGAGGGAGAAATATAATTAATTGTCCAGAGTACTATATGTACTTACAAAATGAAGAATAAATGCATAATATAAAATTTTCATTCCAAACATAAACAATCACAAGTTCAAAAGCAAGTTAAGTTTTGGCTGTTTCGGCTTTCAACTCTCAAGAGAGCCAACTTTTCAGCAAAAGAACCATACAAATGCTTTAAAAGATATGTGATAGAAGAAACTATAAAAATAAGCTAACAAGAAAATATACAGTATAATGCCAAAGAAGCTTTCTGGGCATTTCGTTCATCTAGTTAATTATTATATACAAGCAGCATCTATTTTTGTTTATTCAATAAAAAAATGTAAGTGTTCTTTTATAAGTGAAATTGATGCGTTTCTTTATCATACAATACATGAAACCCTTGAACTCCCAAATCTTTCATTCTTTCTTAGCTAAAGCTTTGTGCACATTCCTTTCAACTAGTTAATTATATACATGCACATCTATTTAATTTTGCTCCTGATTGGCAAAGAACATACTATAATTGGAAAATTAATGTATCTTATATACATAAACTTGTGTTTCTACAATATAAAAACATGAAACCCCTTAAACTCCGTAATCTGTCTTACCAAATTATAGTCTTGTTATGCTTACAAGAATTAGTTACTTGTCTTCCTTAAAAATCTTGTTTTATTATATTAGAGTTGTCAAGCTATTCTGATTCTTAAGTATTTTCAAGCCCTAGTAAATTCCTCCTTGGAAAGGACAACCACCTGACTGTGTAGATATCTAAAAAGGTAATTTAAGAGATTGAGTAAAGGGGCGCAACCATATCAGCTCAGGGAGACTTAAGTGTGATAACTCAGTTGACCTCAAGTTGCATTTCTGGTGCTAGGTTAAGAAACAAGCAGATAACTAACACTATAAACACTATAGAAGGACTAGGAGACCCATTGCAAAAATAATAATATCATAAGTTGCATAAGCAATCACCACCAAGATCTTTGGAGGGCAGGGGTTTTACAAGTATTCAAAGTACAGAACTTTGGCCTGCCATATGGAAAAAACTATATCTATGCCCCCTTCATATATACATATATTTATACCCACAGGGACATGCACATGTATACATTGAATTCAAAGGATTGCCCCCGATAAAACAAAATTTTAATGTAGGCCACCTAAATACACTTATTTCTCGCAGAATGACCAATGACAGTTCTTGAATGCTTGACATATCTAGAAGTCTGGAGTGATAAGTTTAGAAAACACAAGAGAAATAGCACACCTTGGGCCTTGACAGATACTAAAAGATTAATGTTCTTATATTGTAATTTAGACACCAAAAGACATACCCTGGAGGAAGATAATTGCTCCTGCAACAAGTTATAGTGGCCTCTCAAAGTGCTGAGGTTCTCCACTATAGCAGCTTTTTCTTTTTCAACTCGTTTAACTGACCTCGTTAGCTGTTGCAACATCTGTCTGAAGTTGCCTGCTGTAGTGCTGCAGGCTTTTGTTGTACTCTTGCAACCGTTTATGATCAGCATTAACTGATGTGAACTACAAGTTTCAATATACATTAAACTTATTGAATGAGAAATCACAAATTGGAGGCAGAATCTACAAGATGACACTTCAATCTTTATACCACTAATTTATTATACCTTCTGATTAACATCTGAAATCTCCTGCTGAGCCTTTCGAAGCTCTTCACTTAGAGAGCCTTGCAACTTTTCTAATGCATCTCTCGCTTCCTTTTCCCTTTTATGACAGTTTATTTCATCCTAATCACATTGACAAATATATTAAATAATAAAAAGGAAACAAGAAGAACGCATAAGACAGCAAATGTTATATGACTGGAGATCTAACCAGTTTCTTTGCCTCTTCCTCCGCCAGCTTCTCATGTAAAGAAGCGTTATTCATCTTTAACTCGGCAATAATATTATTGAATCCCGCCTCTCTGTTCTTCATTTCCATCTCTAAAAACATAGAAACCAACTTAATCAAAAGATCATTCCTTCATTTTACTAGATTTTAAGATTACTTGAGGAAAAAATCTAACCTGCATCTGTAAACCTGCTCTCAGCAGATTCTAACGAGCCCCTTAACTTTTCCAGCTCTTGAATGTGCCCTTCTTCAACATTTTGAAACCACTTTATACATAGCTTTAGCTTATTTATGTGTTCGTTCATTAGTTCCATTTTTCCCTATAAATTCAAGTAACTAAATAAATTTAACAAGCGGGCCCAAGAAACAAACCAACTCAGTAGTCTAGTGAATTTCCCCAAAATGGGCATTTAGAATTACGACAATAGCTGTAATATTTAAAGATTTTAACTATTATGGCCCCAGTTAAAACGAAAAGGAAAACAACAATAACTTTAAGAGTTAGAATTCCTGGTGAACTTCTTATCTCAATTAAAAAAATGAAAAAATGCAATGGAACAAACCTTTAAGTCAAACCTCTTTCCTCTAATTTTCTCATTCAACAATGCCTCAATTTCCTCCTTTGAGAACTCAATGTTTCCACACTCCGAGCCCTCAGTTCCTCCCAACTCAGCAGTACCACCCACCACAGCATCTTGCCAATTAGTCACCACAGCATCCTGCCGGTTAGTAACCACAGCAAAGGCCTGTCTCCCTCGACTAGCAGTTGTAGAACCCATCATCCTTCCACTTGCAACCTTCCTACGCTTATCTAAAGGCACATCATCATGGGTGCTAATTTTCTGCAGATTGAATGTAATAATAGCTAAATTAGTAAAAAAAAAAACAGAAGAACCCTAGAGCTCATCCATAAGTTTATATTAAAGTTTACTTATTTCCCAGAATACCAAAATTCAAAAAAAAACAAAAAAAAAAGGACCACAAAACGTACATAAATGTTTATACATGCACAAAAACATTAAAAAAATACTGCAAATCGGAAGCAAAAATAAAACCCAATTAGTAGCAAAAAGGGCGAACTAAAGAGAGCACCAGATACAACAAATAAAAACTATTTCTTTATCAAAAAATATATTAACAATTAAATTTCATAAACAAAAATGGCCATACAGATTATATGTATGATTATACAAACACAGATTCATATGTTAACATGACCTCAAATATTTTTATTTACAAATCTAATCAAAATCAGCCTACAACAAATACAGACATTTGTTCCGACGGAGAGAAAGAGAACTTACACTGGAAGGGCTGCGAGGAGGGGGTTTGTTCTGATTCCGAGAAGCCATTTATTCTCTAAAGGAAAAAAGTAAAAACCGATTGGACTCAGTAGCCAGAAATTGAGTCTTCTGATGCCGCGAATTGCATTCAAATGAAGTGAAATTTCAGCCGGAGATCGATTAAGGAATGGAAATGGCGATGAAAAATAAGATGATTTAGGGAAATTCGTATAATTTGGTGTTTGATAATGTCGGGAGTGAACGTTGTAGAGAGGAGACAGAAAGAGCGACAGAAGCCCTAGTGAAATTTGAATTGGGATCTGGCGCTACTCGCTGCAAAAAAGTGCAAATTCTTACTAGGCGCTCCGGGCGGGTTACGTGGGGTCAAGTCGGACTTTTTATGTGATATCCGCTTGATTTTATGATTTTATATATAGGAAACTGACATGATAAATATTTTTACGTTCGTCTCACTCACTATTATGTGACAATATTAATTTTTTATTTAAAAATATTAATTCCCTATATAGATATAAATTATAAAAAAAGATTTTAAAATTTTCTTTAAAAATTTCCCAAAATTAAGTTTAAATGTCTTCGACCCACATGACAGTTTGTGTAGAGAACTCACTTGGACACATTCTAATATTTTCTTCATTTCAAATTATAAAATTAATATTGACTTTTAAAAAATCAATTTCAAATATTTTTAAATTTAAAATTAACATTATTCATTTAAATTTTAAAAATAATAAATATTACAATTAGTTGTACTTTTTAAATACTTTATAATATTCATAATTATATTAACATAAATTACTTACATTAATGCTAATTTTGATTTTGAAATTAATTTTTAAAAAATTAATATTGATCTTATAATTTAAAACGGAAGGGAGTAATTTTTTTCTATTAATTTTATTTTTTTGTTGAAAAAGGTTATCCCAAAAGTAATTCTATAAAAGTTTTAATATTCATGAATAATTATTCTAAGAAATTACCTCTCATTTTTAAAGGAAGAGACCACTGAGTTGCTCCAAACTTAATTTCCTTTTTAACTTTATTGTCCCTTTGTTTCAAATATAAACCAAATGACTTTTCTAGGTTAAATAACGTCTTCATCTTTTATTTTTTTCAATGAATTTTGAAGGGTAATATTGAGATTTTATATTTATATGAATCAATCATACAAATTATTAATATTTCTAAAACTTCAATTACAAAGAAACTGAGTAACTATTACTGCATAAAATGTTTAACTCTTTTATGACCTTTACAATTTCACTTATTTATGTTTTTTTTCTAAAAATATAAATAAGTGAAATTGTAAAGCACTCAAGTCTAATCATTATGTCTGTGTAGAATTTTTCTAGAATGTTAACAAAATCCTTGATGTTAGCAGGTGTCAAACCCATATTGGCATAAAGAAGACCAAATCCAACTTGTCAAAAACTCAAACCACCATTGGCCAAGAGCACATCCAAACTATCCAAAAAAGAAAAAAAAAAGATAAGGTGCTGACTCTACATCACATAAATTAATAATACAACCAAAACTATGGAAAACCAAAGCGTTATATTCCACATATTGCATATTCCTCACTTTGCTACAAAGGATCCCAATTACCAAAAAATACTGAACAAGAAAGTCTAGATATGGCTCAAGCAATGGCTTCAATGGCTGGTCTACGTGGTTCCTCTCAGGCTGTCTTGGATGGTAGCTCAAGCCGCTTGAGCACAGCCAGCAACAGCCGGATTGCCATGGCTCGACCGGTGTTCGCCATTAGAGCCCAGCAGGTGTCAACTGAGACCGACACCAGCCGTCGTGCTGTGCTCGGCCTAGTTGCTGCTGGGCTGGCCTCTGCCTCTTTTGCCAAAGATGTTCTAGCTGCTGCAACTTCCATCAAGGTTGGGCCGCCTCCACCTCCCTCCGGAGGATTGCGTAAGTCTCCTGTTTTAAGTCAATTTAAATGTGTTTACATATATGTTAATTTCAAACCTATAGTATGTAAATAAATTAGTAGTACATTAAAATATTAAGATTTCGCAAATTAACTTAAAATGTCAAATCAAGAATATAAAATGACCAAAGGGGCAGATCGTACATTGCATAATTTACTTTGTGATGGAAAGGAAACAGAATGTAGTTCCCAAAATTTTATCAAGTACAGAAATTAATAAACTATATGGCACACATTTTCCATGGAACAAAATGCTCACTTTTGGAGTTCGACAAGGGTATAATTGATCATTAAGCTCTCAGCGAAGCAAAGCTAGGGCAAAAAATAACCACAGGGCAGAACTTGGATATTTAATCCAGCAAAATACTAAGATTTATGAGAGCGTAATCTTAACAAGAGTGGCGAACGAGAAGTAACTGAGTAAATGGTCTGGTGTTGTATAAAAAGAATGTTAGCCAAGAAAATTGTAATGAGTAAAGTAGAGAGTGCAAATTAACCAAAGCAGCTAGCTAAGCTTCACCTATCTAGGATCAACCAAGAACATGGAAACCACCTGTCTGTCTATTCAGGTGGTGCTAAAAAAGTGAAGAATATTTGATATTTCTGATGATTTTGGTTGCCAAATCTGTGGATTTAATTTGCAGCCGGAACTGAAAACTCAGATCAGGCCAGAGACTTCGATTTACCTCTGAAGGAGCGCTTTTACCTGCAACCACTGCCACCATCTGAGGCAGCACAGAGGGCAAAGGAGTCGGCAAAGGAAATTCTTAGCGTGAAGCAGTTCATCGACAAGAAGGCTTGGCCTTACCTCCAAAATGATCTTCGTAATAAGGCAGGGTATCTCCGCTTTGATCTGAACACCATCATTTCCGCCAAGCCAAAAGACGAAAAGAAATCGCTCAAACAACTCACTGGAAAGCTCTTCCAGGTTATCAGCGATGTGAGTTAGTTGAACCCCCCCCCCTGACTTTCTCATTTAAAGTCTTTTCATGCCCAATTAATTCTTTTCTTCTTTTTCCCAGTTGGACCATGCAGCAAAGATTAAGAGCACCCCTGAAGCGGAGAAGTCCTATGCTGAAACCGTATCTGCACTCAATGATGTTCTTACCAAGCTTGGTTAGAAAAACTTCATGTATCGTGCATGGTGTAAGCTTTACTTTCGGTTGGTGAAAACTTTGCTGGGAGATGTGATTTTGAAAGAATTAATTTAAAAATCATCAAAAGCTGCGATTTTTAGGCCCCTTGATGTGTTTCACATACAGACAACTTTCAGCAAACATCATAATTCATGCTTGTAGCCTGTAGGGTGGGTGATAATAAATATCTCAAATTAAAAACAATGCTATTAATTAAGAAAATAACTAGCTAATATAGTAGTTTGATTTCATATGTTGTTGACCATCATTTTTTGAAATACCAAACTAGGTTTATACATATTTTGTCTTATAAATATTTTGTATAATAATTTTAAACACAAAATAGATTGATAGTAAATTTATTAATTGATTTTATATATACTAAAGGCAATATAGTCTCTTTCACATAAAAAGTTTGCAACAATATATTTATTTAAGGTGTGCATATATCGACACCCTAATTATATTACTATGACATTTTGATCTAGTAAAGGTTTTGCAACAATATATTTAAGATGTGCATATATCAATACCCTAATATATATTATATTACTATGACATATTTTGATCTAGTAATGTAGCCTAAGAGACTAAGGCTATATTTGTTTGCAAGGATTATACTTGGAATTGGACTATAATTCCAAGTCTATTGTTTGTTTTTAAAAATAGACTTCGAACTATTAGTCCCGAAATAAAAAAAATGACTTGAAAGGGAAAACTATATAATATCATATCCAACTAGGTATTATAATTCCTACCACTTGGGACTAAAAATTTGTGGACAAAATTAACTTTTAACTTTGTTTAAAAAGAGTAAAAGACTGATATATCTTATCATATCTATCTACACTAATGATAATATGATATCTTTGTTATTAGTAGTACGAGTATGATAGTCCAAACGGTACATTTTTATCCAATCTTTTTAAATAATTCTGAACATAACAAACATAACATGAGATTATTTTAAGTTATTAGATAAATAATCTCATAAAAAATAAACACGTGACTAGAGTTATTTAATCATAAGATTAATAGTCTTAAAATTATAATCCTCCCGAAATTATAATCCTTGCAAACAAAGACAACACAAGTATATGTTTCTATTCCTTTTCATCCATACTTTAAGAGCAAAGTCAAGAACCTCATAATCAAAACTACAGAGCAGGAGTATTCACAAGCATTAAGAAACAAATTGTACTTTTTATACAGAAAGCTGCGCCTTAAACACTGTATGATGAACTTCTCATATTCATTCGTCCTGTCATTACAGTAGTACTAAGAGTATATTCAAATAGTAACATAGAATTCAGTATACTTGTTTGTCTTTATCTTATTAGCATCATGAGAATCCATACTTACCGTTCTTCTGAGTTCTGTGGCAAGGAAAAGAAATATTCAACATAATGCAAATTAATGAAAATGTTTTTCATATGGAAATAGCAAATAGTAGAACCTCACCCACTTGAGAACTTTGATAAAGGAAAAGAAAAACTCCTCTTTATTTAATCATTATTTATCAAAAGGCTGTAAATTCAAACCAATTAAAAATGGGGTAAAGTTCAGATTACCACTTGAGATTTGGGGTCTTTCCCACTTAACCACATGTAGTCAGTAAAACTACATTTAAACTCCCGACTTTTTGAGTTAAAGTGAAAACGTGCTTTCCGTTAACTCTGTTACTTAAATTGGCTAAAGACTTAATTACCCTCTATATATATATTTAAAACACAGATGAGATAGGTTTTTGTTTCATTTCATTTTAGTTCTCTCTCCTCGCTAGTACTTCTAGGTTTCGACTGAGAGTTCCTCCAAAACAGAAAATCGAGCTTTGAAATATTCAGAAAACCAATTGCTGCAAAACAGAAAATCGAAGCCCTTACCGAATCTTTGAAGTCCAGAGTTCTTTCTCCAACTTCAGCTTCAGAAAATCGAAGCACTTGAAATCTCAGTTCGATCCCCCTCAAGCCCCAGAATCGAAAGCCCTCAGTTTGATCCTCCTCAAGCCCTCACTTCGATCTCCTTCATCTCATCAGTTCGATCTCCTTGTTCCACACTTCGATTCGGTAAGGGTAAGGAGTTGATCTGTACAAGGAGTTTAAGGCAAGTGATAATTTGTAGATCTTGTTCGTGTCTAGTTACGCCAAATTTGGAGAGAGATCCAGTTTTTATTTCTGTGAGTGAGATACGCAAATTTTGAATTTCAAGTACTGAATTCTTGTTATATCTGTAAACTTGAGAAATCAAAATAACTAAACTATCTATGGTAATTCGAGGTTACCAGGCCTCCTTTAGACCTTTAAGTCTTTGTAATTGAATAAATGCTTCTCGCCTTTTGATTGAATATTAGCAAACATAAATAGGCCATGTGATAATTGACCAGTACACAACGTGGGCATTGCCCAAAAATTACGAACTGCAACAACGGACTCAAATAGACTACATAGACTCCATAACTACCCACTAGCCTTTCGACCCACTTACACGGACTCGGTCACGAAATAAAAAGCAACTAAAAATAAAGTAAAACGACACAGCTTAAGCACCTAATCACAAGGGTCTGGAACCCATGCACATAACAGATGCCCTCTGTTAGAAAACCTTGTCCTCAAGGTTAGGATAGCGTCTCCTTAGGGTATCTAAGTCTTCCCAGGTAGCATCCTCTTCACCGGCGCCGTTCCACTGCACCAAGACTTCGACTCCGGCCACATTTCCTTTCTTTTTCAGCCTCCGTTGCAAGATCTTCTCCAGCTCGGGTTCCATGGATCCTTCAGAAGTGATACTTGGTAAGTTTGCACAAACTTGTCTTCCTTCCCCTAGCTTTATTTTAAGGCATGAAACATGAAATACAGGGTAGATCTTTGCTTCGGGGGGTAAATCTAGTTCATATGCCACTTGGCCCACCTTTCGAACCACTTTAAACGGCCCATAATACCTTGGTGCGATTTTCAAGCTCCTTCACATCGAGACTGTCATTTGTCGGTACGGCCTCAACCTGAGGTAAACAAAATTGTCGATTTCAAACTCTTGGCTCCTTCTTTTCTTATCAGTAAAATATTTCATTTTAGCTTGTGCTTCCTGCAGGTTTTCCTTGACGAGCTTGGCTATAAATTCACGGCTTCGCAGTTCCTCATCAACTGTTTGAACTTTGGTAGCTCCCGACTCGTATAGTAACATTCGAGGATTACGAATTTCAAATTTTTTCAGAATTTTCTGAAGGTCAGAAGAAGTACGAACTGAAAAACATAATAACCCTTAAAATCCCTTACTATCCCTTACCTCAAAAGAGCAGCACTTCTGACTGGATATCGGATATGACGCTGAAGAAAACTTGCTCTAATGAATATCAATTCACCAAGTATCTAAATACTCATAAAATACACTCAATAATCTAGAGAGAGAAAGAGAGAAAGCTTATGTTTCTGGTGTGATTTTCAATTCTAACTTAGCCCTCTATTTATAGGAAAATTTTAGCAGACTTGACCTGCAACCTGATGGCTTTACCTGCTACTATTCCCACCCACCATATTTGAAATAAAATTCAGCACATTTCTTCACCAACCATAAGTGAGGCCCACTAATTCTAGAATTTTCCACCAAAATCATTTGTAACCTAATTTCCGAATCAGTCACCTCTTAAAATTCATAACAAATTATACGCTTATTTTTAACAGTTCAAAATTTGTGTACATATACTCAACTTATATATGTATAACATATCCAAAAATTACAACGATCCAACGGTCGGATTAAATATTATAACTCACACAATAAAGCTGTAATAACATCGATTTGATCTTTTAATACCTCCAATCCGACAAAATACTGATAAAATACCTCAACATTAACTCCTTCATTTATAACCACATAAATAAATTCATCATTTATATCCACATCAAATAAATATTTTCTTATCATATAAATCAATAATTAATTATTCACAAATAATATTACAGAATTACAATAATGACAATCAGACAGTTCCCAGGAAAGAGGGGGCTTTCCAATAAGAATTTCTTCTTACTGGTGCGCAATTAGGTGACCAAACCTCTCCTTGACAGAACTTTCTAGACATTGCCAATAATGTTATCTAATAATATTATTCAAATAATATGAATTATTGATCTGATAATGGGAAATACTGTGCAGTGATAATTATTGAAATAACAATAATATAAAATATCAACGTAGTAATTATTGAATCAATAAAATAAAATATTGAACAGTAATTACTGTAACCATTATTGAGTAGTGTCTTCTTATGTAAGAATCAATAATTCAAAAATACTGTACAAAATCGTGTGCTACTGTGCAACAACGCGTATTACTGTATTTTAACCACCGGGTATTCCAACAGTGTTAACGGTAACCATTACGCCATTATTTATAAAAACTAAAATTTGTCATTTTCTTCATCCGACAGTTATTCTGTTATGGGGCCCACAAATGACTGCGCCGTCGTACGAATATTCCCCGACAGAAAGAATATTCTATGGCTAAACAAATATTCCCCGACAACAATAAATATTTTATAACCACTTGCGTATTTTGAAAAAATTCATATATCACCCTTAACTTTAATCTTTTATCAATTTAACCATTTACTAAATAGGAAAATTGAATACTTTTATTTCATAAAATTCGGGGTATTACAATCTCCCCTACTTATGAAATTTCGTCCCCAAAATTTACGTACCTGGTATTTTAAGAGTTGAGAATACCTTGCTTTCATTTCAGATTCCATCTTCCCTGTCCTCATGATTTCTCCATTGCTCATCTCCTGTATTTCAGATATCATTCTAGAATACAGCTTCAAAACAAGGGTTAATTGAACAAATTAACATATCACATAATATCCCTATATTATGACTGACCAACAAATAAGCTTAGGTAGGATACACTAGCGAAGGATTTACTCATCTCTCCCCTCCTAGTTATATTCTCCGATCTCCGCCAGAGACCATATCCCTAAGCTCTGATACCAACTGTGACAACCCCAAAATAGATCCATTCCATCCAACCCATTCTGAGTCGCCAAATACATGGTACAGAAAATAACTACAACTTTATTATAACAATTGTCGTGCAAAATACAACAACACATATACTGTGAGTTTGGATACAAATATATATCAAATGTGACACATGTCCCAATCGTGGACAGCACCTCACAGTGACACCTTACATAAAGGTATAGTCAAAAACTGTTTTAGAAACTAAAATATTTGGGAAGTGCTCAAGGAAACCTTCGTACATGGGAGGCCATGCTTCTAGGTTATGATAGATATCATATGGCCACAGAATTATCCTTGGTTGACCCAAGACCCCAAAGAAAAATGAGAAGATTACTATCATATTCTTCTCAATGGTGAGTCTTCTCTTGATTTATCATTATCTCCACTGTCTCAAATTGAGAATTATACTTCAAACAAACACCAAGAATATATAGTTAGTACTCGTAAATATACTCAGCAAGTGGATGAGCACAACCTTGTCTTATGATGACACGAGGTTGTATGTCATTAGACATCTTGTATAATAGTGGCAAAACACCCTTCTAACGTTGGGTTCGTATCTCCCTATATGATTCACCAAATATAACTACTAAAAGATGTATACAACACACTTGTCTATACTGTTTAGGGAGAACTCCACAGCTAGAGACCACCGTTCTATTCCCTTTTTACCCCCGCTCGACCCAGCTACACTTTTATTACCTGAAAGGAATTGTGAAGCAAAAGGGTGAGCACAACTAGCTCAGTAAAGAATATCATGACTAAAGATAATTAAATTATCAATAGCCTTCATCAATAACAAATCAGAGATTTAGAACATATGGTAGATGATAAAAATTTCAACCATAGTTGCAGCGGAACGAGAAATCCATTAGAAGAGTCAAATAAACAATACAATCTATTATCTTCTCCATGTTAAAAGTCCACCAACAATGTTTTATCCATGTAACATCAATCAACAGTTCCTTTCCACAATTATATGAATAACTCATAATCATAATTGTAACTCTAAATTCCTCTTCGCATCCAAGACGAAGATATTTTTCATCACCTGTCTTTACCTGAAACATCAAAGATCATGGTTATACCAAATCACAGTTCCTGTTCATAATCATACTAATAAATTCATCTTTGCACTACAGGCCAAAGATATTCATCAGCATTTCATCTTTGAACTACAGGCCAAAGATATTCAACAACATGTCATCTTTGAACTACGGACCAAAGATATTCAACAACAGGTCATCTATGCACTACAGACTAAAGATATTCATATCTCAAATATATATATAATCATTTCAAAATCTATATAAACCATAATTATAACCATGTTGATCAATTCACCTTTGCACTTAAGCTAAAAATATTCAATTGTAAATTCAATGGTCATGATCATTCTAGTCACAATTCATCTTTGCACTACTGGCCAAAGAGAACCCATAGTCATGATTATACCAATAATCTACCCATCTTAACACCTAAGTCAAAGACAAATTTCTTCACCAAGATTATAAAAATGTTATATATGATAATAAAAACAATAACATTAAAACATGGATTTAATTTCAAGAGTAAGATTCATAAATCAATGATAATTTGGTCAGAAAAAGAACCCAATTTTATTGTAAATAGTACCCGTGAATAGTAACTCGTAAATAGTAACTCGCAAATAGTAACTCATGAATAGTAACTCATGAATAGCAACTCGTAAATAGTAACTCGTGAATCTACTCATGAATAGTAACCCTGACATAAAAAGATAGAAATTCCACAATAAAATCTATACCAATATTTCGGTATAATAATATTGAAAGAATAACATTTCTTAAACTTATAAATAATTTATTTTAATTGTTTACACTTTACTAAATAATGCATTTAATAATCATAAAATGCCAAACTTATAAGCTTTCATCACCAATAACCAAAACCTTCATCAAAAATTTGCATATACCACATATATGATTCTCAAGCCATACAATCATATTTTCCAATTTTCTTTATTCACATAACATATTTAACTCATTTATTCATAACTAGTCTATTTTTATGAAAAATACCAAATCGATTCCAAAATTATTTCTTTTCTGGGATTTAGTAGAATATAGTCCCATATTGAACATATATTTTTTTTAGAATTTTTAAAATTCATTTACTATTTTTCATATGGGCAAAACCGCCGAATATTTAGACATTTATCATAAATTGTACTTTTATCCAAAAATTCTAAAATTCACAGAGTACACTGATATTATATAGATGTACTCCCAAAAAAAAATTCATTAATTTTGGAGTTAACCACAAGGAATTATAAGCGGTTACTTTTAAACTAGTCTTTTCTCATAAAATTCATAACTTTTAATCTATACATCCAAAAATTACCATTTTTGGACACAATCAATAAAACTCATCAACATATCATTTCAAATTTTTCCAGAATTTTCTGAAGGTCAGAAGAAGTACGAACTGAAAAACATAATAACCCTTACTATCCCTTACCTCAAAAGAGCAGCACTTCTGACTGGATATCGGATATGACGCTGAAGGAAACTTGCTCTAATGAATATCAACTCACCAAGTATCTAAATACTCACAAAATACACTCAATAATCTAGAGAGAGAAAGAGAGAAAACTTATGTTTCTGGTGTGATTTTCAATTCTAACTTAGCCCTCTATTTATAGAAAATTTTTTAGCAAACTTGACCTGCAACCTGATGGCTTTACCTGCTACTATTCCCACCCACCACATTTGAAATAAAATTCAGTACATTTCTTCACCAACCACAAGTGGGGCCCACCAATTCTAGAATTTTCCACCAAAATCATTTATAACCTAATTTCCGAATCAGCCACCTCTTAAAATTCATAACAAATTATACGCTCTTTTTTAACGGTTTAAAATTTGTGGACATATACTCAACTTATATATGTATAACATATACAAAAATTATAACGATCCAACGGTCGGATTAAATATTATAACTCACACAATAAAGCTGTAATAACACCGATTTGATCTTTTAATACCTCCAATTCGACAAAATACTGATAAAACACTTCAACATTAACTCTTTCATTTATAACCACATAAATAAACCCATCATTTATATCCACATCAAATAAATATTTCCTTATCATATAAATCAATAATTAATTATTCACAAATAATATTACAGAATCACAATAATGACAATCAGGCAGTTCCCATGAATGAGGGGGCTTTCCAATAAGAATTTCTCCTTACTGACGCGCAGTTAGGTGACCAAACTTCTCCTTGACAGAACTTTCTAGACATTGCCAATAATGCTATCTAATAATATTATTCAAATAATATGAATTATTGATCTGATAATGGGAAATACTGTGCAGTGATAATTATTGAAACAACAATAATATAAAATATCAACGTAGCAATTATTGAATCAATAAAATAAAATATTGAACAGTAATTACTGTAACCATTATTGAGTAGTGCCTTCTTATATAAGAATCAATAATTCAAAAATATTGTACAAAACCGTGTGCTACTGTGCAACAACGCGTATTACTGTATTTTAACCACCGGGTATTCCAACAGTGTTAACGGTAACCATTGCGCCGTTATTTATAAAAACTAAAATTTGTCATTTTCTTCATCCGACAGTTATTCTGTTATGTGGCCCACAAATGACTGCGCCGTCGTACAAATATTTCCCGGCAGAAAGAATATTCTACGACTAAACGAATATTCCCCGACAACAATGAATATTTTATAACCACTTGCGTATTTTGAAAAAATCCATATATCACCCTTAACTTTAATCTTTTATCAATTTAACCATTTACTAAATAGGAAAATTGAATACTTTTATTTCATAAAATTCGGGTTCTTACATAAAATATCAACAATAATTGAATCAAATAACGTGAGATACTATGCAGCAATTATTTTAGCAATAATTGAACAAAACTGAGTGACTTTTCACGTAAGCATCAATAATCAATACCGTGTGCTACTATTCAACTTTGCGTATTACTGTACTTTTAACACCGGGTGTTTCAACAGTTAACGGTAAAACTTCTGTCGTTATTTTTATAAAACTATTTTTGTCATTTTTTTAATCCGACAATAATTCTATTGCGGGGTTCACCAATGATTGTGCCGTTATACGAATATTCTATTTTAAAACGTATATTCCCCGACCAATCGAATATTATATAACAACTTGCGTACTTTGCAAAATTTATAAATATTACCCACAACTATAACATTATATCAAATTCATTCCATAATATTCAAAAATGATATTTATAGAAAAATCATCTTTATTCATTAAGGTTGGGGTCTTACATCTACCCTCCATAGTGCTGGAGGCACGAGACAGTTGCTAGTTAATAAATATTTTTATAAATATAAGGGATAATTTCACAATACTTTTCTCATATTAATAATCTATTTATACAAAATAGAAGTGTTTTTGAACATACTTAATTTTCCGTTCAAATCATATTAAAAGATCTTGACTATCAAAACTTTGGGATAAATCTAACCCTTCAAAAAACTTTGAAGGTAATAACTCTCTCTCTCATGCTGCTATGCTGGGTTGGATAAAATACTACCATCTTACTATAAAATATTATATGAAAATGAATATTTTTATAAATATAAGGGATAATTTCACAATACTTTTCTCATATTAATAAATAATTTTATAAATATAAGAGATAATTTCATAATACTTTTCTCATATTAATAATAAATAGATATCACATTAATATAAAAAATCTATCTATACAAAATAGAAGTGTTTTTGAACATACTTAATTTGTCGCTCAAACTATATTAAAAGATCTTGACCATCAAAACTTTGGGATAAATCTAACCCTTCAAAAAACTTTGAAAGTAATAACTCTGTCTCTCTCTCATGTTGCCATGTTGAGTTGGATAAAATACTACCATCTTACTATAAAATATTATATAAAAATGAATATTTTTATAAATATAAGGGATAATTTCACAATACTTTTCTCATATTAATAAATATTTTTATAAATATAAGGGTTAATTTCACAATACTTTTCTCATATTAATAATAAATAGATATAACATTAATATAAAAAAATGAAATTATCACATTTTACTTATAAAAAAAATGAAAATTTTACTATAGATATTTTTATATAATAATGATAATTTTTTAATTTGAATTATCTAAAATTTGGGATAAATTCTACCTTTCATAGTGCTAGAAGCACGGGGACTGTTGCTAAAATTTAATATTCCCTCTGTTTCAAATTAACTGCTCAATTTTGATCTTTTTAAGTCAAATTGACTTTTTTTAGAATTAATAATTAAGCATATATAAATATATTTCTAATATTATAAAAATTGGGATTAGTAATAAATTGTATATACTTTCTTTTGGTTATAATCTCTTCACCTATATTTTAACAAAAATAGTAAATGATTATTTTTAAAAATGGTTAATTTGACTTTAAAAAGTTAAAACTGAGCAATTAATTTGGGATGGAGGGAGTAAGAAACAACGAAAATATAATTTATAGACCTTTTACTGTTATAAACTAAAAGTGATGTTAAATCCCAAACCGTAAAAAGAAGAGCTATTTATTTATTTATTTATGTCTTTATATGGAGTGCGGGTCACCCAAAAAAGATAGTAGAGAATAGAGATAAATTTGGAAGAAGACAAGGACTTTTTGAAAACATTTTGTGGCTTATGGTTTAAAATTAATATGACTCATAAAAATTTAAAATAAATTAAATTTTGTAATTAATATTTTAATATTAATTTTGTAAATTTTGTAATTAATATTTTAATATTAATTTAAAGTTTAATTATTTAATTTATTTTTTTATAATTTTAAAGCTAAAAATATAATATATAGTTGTATTATTAAGTTAATTTACGATAACTATAATTAATGTACTAAAATCAAATAAATTTTACTCCTTCCGTTCTTTAATATAGGACGTTTTAGAGTTGTGTACAAAGATTAAGGAAATGATTGTATAACATTAAATATATTACTCCCTCCGTCCCATATTAATTGCTCAGTTTTGACTTTTTAAAGTCAAATTAACCATTTTTAAAATTAATCTTTTTACTATTTTTGCTAAAATATAAGAGAAGAGATTATAACCAAAAGAAAGTATATGGAGTACAATTTATTACTAATCCTAATTTTTATAATTTTAGAAATATATTTATATATGCTTAATTATTAATTCTAAAAATAGTCAATTTGACTTAAAAAAGTCAAAACTGAGCAGTTAATTTGGGACGGAGGGAGTATTAATTTTCTATATTGCTTTTATATTGAAAGAAGAGTGTTATTTATTGGATAAAAAATAGTGAGAAAATTAAAATTATATTTATTACTTGTGATAATATTAGAAATTAAGTAATTAATACTTATTTAAAATTCTCAAACGATTTATATTTAGAAACAAAAATATTTTTCTAAAACGACTTATGTTAAAGAAGTCTAAAGTCGAAGTCTAATTCAGGAAAGAGAGAAGTAGTACTAGTAGGTATGTACACGTGTCTGAAATAAGCTTTGTTTAATAAAAGAGGAAGAGGGTAACAGGAACAGAGTTCTCTAGAAACACTTCGGTCCTTCTAAAAATGATTGAATTTCACTCCCATTACAAAGAATTTCAATATATATAAAAAATTGCAATTCTAGCACAAAGAAAACACTAGACGAGGAAAAAGATGTCGTCGGTGTACCGGTGGAAGAGCTTCTACGAGGAAGAAGATCGACCGGAGAAGCCCCGGAGATACGGCGTCACTGAAATGAGGGGCCCCAATTACACTCTCTTATCCCAAAATCTCCTTCAAGTAAGAACTACTATTCGTTTGTTCTTTCTTTTTCTGTTACAATTATGTGAGCATTTAAGTGTATTGAGTATTTTCTAAGGTTCTTTTGTCAAGTTTAAGTTTTGGATCTTTTTCTGATTGTTGTATATTATAAAGGCGGAAATGTTGGTTCCATGTTCTAGAAAAGTAAAATAAAAATAAATCGGAAGAATAGGCTTCTGTTTAGCCGAAATTAGCGCGCGCGCGCGCGCGCACACACACACTCACTTAGTGGTCATTGGATTCCTGAAAAAACTACGTCTGGTTCAATTTTCTGATATGAGTGACATAACAAATTTGAGGCAGTAGTTATTTTACTAGTGGCTGCATTGATGCTACCTAATTTATAACTATATTATGTGTAGTGTACATGATGCGATTCTATTTTGAGATGTGGCTTTACTTATTCAATATTTACAATTATGTTTTTATGCATCCTTAAGTTTGGCCTTACTGTTTAGATTCGAGTTATGGCATGTGAAGTGTTCCCTATAGTCATCGAGTTTGTATAACAGTTTTTACCATTCAGCTTGAATGTATAATACTAAATGTTATGAAGTGTTCGTTGAGGCAAAGCATATGCAGTGGACATGCTGGACATATTACATTATAGTTAATTGTGCACGGAATTAAACAATTCCGGCTCTTGGATGAAGAAATATTGTGGGGTTTTATAAAATACAGATCACAGTTGGGTCTCTACAGGGAAAGTAGGGCGTTGGAAAGGGAACTATGATCTGGCAGGTATGGTTAATTTGACAAGATAATAAGATCAGCGCGCCTATAACCAAAAGGTACAATACTGGACAAAAAAGAAGCAACTTGAATGTCCAAAAGAAAGTAACCTGGGACTCAGATTTCTAGGTCAATATTTACAAATTTCTGAAGCGGATGATACAAGCTCTTTCTTGACAATGTAACCCTATTTCATTGAACCTTATCACTAAATTAAACCCTTAGCATTTGGGGATTGCTCAAATATGACGGCTATGAAGTTACATGCATGTTCTCAAATGTATGTCTATCCACACAGGATGTCAGGGGCTAGTGACAAACAAGTTCTGTTTAGTTAGCTAGTCTATTTAGGAGAAATTCTACTATTCCTTAGCTTTATTAGATAAACCAAACTATTAGTGATTGTAGTCTGATAGCATCCGGTGCCAATTAATTCAGTAGAACGTTCTAGACTTCTAGTTATATAGTTTAACATATTTTTTGGTCCCAAACACAAAACTAGCACCCCTGTGCTGAACTGTCTAACACCACCAGTGCTTAGTGGATTATCTCTTTAAAAGTGTGGTTTGAACAATAGGAGCTTTGTAAAATTTATCTTATGTATATCGTTTGGCAAAAACGTGCTGAATTGGTTTATGTTACAACACTTTTTTCTTTGTTTACATATTGTGGAAAACTCAAAAATGAGATGGTTGGTTGTTTTTTTTGACATTGGTGCTATACAGGACACATTTGAATCCATGGGGCAATTTGTTGATGGATTGAAGTTTACTGGAGGCTCTCACAGTATGATGCCAAAGGCTTTCATCAGAGAGGTGATAAGCATGGCTCACAAACACAATGTATATGTCAGTACAGGTGACTGGGCCGAACATTTACTTCGTAAAGGTCCATCTGCTTTCAAAGAATACATAGAGGTGTGTGAAAATGCAGTTTTGTATTTTCCTGAATTATTCATCTCGAACCCAGCTATAAATTTTTCTTGTCACTGTTCTTTCAGGAATGTAAGCAATTGGGATTTGATACAATTGAGCTAAATATGGGATCACTTGGATTTCCCGAAGAAACTCTCTTGAGATTCGTGCGTTTGATCAAGAGTGGTGGTCTAAAAGCTAAGGCTCAGTTTGCTTTGAAGTTGAACAAGTCTGATATTCCTATAAGCGGTAGAGCATATGGGGCTTATGTGGTTCCAGCACCTCGAACATCTGGTATGAAAGTATTTCACTATTATTCAGCACACAAAATACCAATGCTGCATATATTTGAATATAAATCCTTCTTGAATAATTGTCAGTGTGTTTGTTCACAGAACTTTAGCATGTGAGATATATTATTCACTTTCAAGATGTGTCTTGAATACTTACTTTGATCTTGTTAAAACTTGAGTGAAAATAGTTCATAGTCAGAAGTAACGAATCTTCCATAAGTAGGTTAGGTGTTTGTACTATATACTGCAAGAATCCCATTCATCATTGGAGTTTTTTGTAAGGTTGAGAAGCGCTGAAATTGGGCAACAATTTTCTGTTTCTTGGAGAAAATATGGTCTGATATTAGGAACAGGGGTGGACGCACTCCCAGCCAAGTGGGGGCTAGTGCCCGCCCTTGATTTTTAACTTTCCTTATGTGTAGTGTTAATATGGTAAATTGGTGCCCACCCTAAAAAAAAGGCTTGGGTCAAGGTACAACCTGATAATTAGGAATTTTTAATATCCTTTTTTAATTTTAATTTTAAATTTCAATTTTTATTTCCACGACTGTACTTGATTTCTTCCAAATTTTAGGGTTAAAGTTAAATATTATTAAATATTTGTCTAATTTTTTTATTAATTATCCATGAATGGTTAATTACTTGGTTTTGATTCTTAATTATTTTTAGGCATTAATGCTAATTTTTACATCCAAGCATACTCTATAACTTTACAATATATATTGAAATTTTTGGCATGTGTGTCATTAAATGATGAATTTAAATCAATAAAGATATAAATTGTGAATATATAATTTTGATTAGAAACTATAGGGTGTGTAATTTGTTCATATTATTAATTTTTTAATGATTTTGTGAATTTGTATTTGATATTTGAATCAGGATAAATAGATATATTGAAGAAAATTTCCAAGATCTAGCACTACTAAACGTGCTTGATCCGAATATTTTTCGTGTTGGAATCTACTCAGTCCATTAGTCATGTCCCATGTCCCAGTCCCAGTCCCAGTCCCAGTCCAAGAGCAACTTAGTGAAACTATTTCTTCATAAAAAGATATATTTGATACCACTGAAAATAAAGAGATTACAAAACAATTTCAAGAAATAAACCCTTAAGAATTATTTTGTAGCGACTTTTATGCATTTTTAATTGAAATTTAATGAATTTTATTATATTTTAATTATACAAGTGCCCACCCTTGACAAAAATCCTACGTCCAACTCTGATTAGGAAGGAGTATAAAGTTGATGGCTTGATGCCTGGTGCTGAACTGAGATTAACATGTGAAATAATTACCTTATTTCTTGTAGAGAAATTATGATATGCATCCAAATGAACCCCCTTTTTGCAACTGTAGCCATGATGTGCTCATTAATAGCATGATAAAATAAGATTATACATAGTATTTTACAGTTGTGCTCATTTACTGACACCATTACACCTCCACAGAAATGGTTGAGGATGTGGATCTTTTGATCCGAAGGGCTGAGAGATGCTTAGAAGCTGGAGCAGACATGATCATGATTGATGCTGACGATGTCTGCAAGCAGGCTGATTCTCTACGTGGTGACATAATTGCAAAGCTCATTGGTCGTCTAGGACTCGAGAAGACCATGTTTGAAGCATCAAACCCCAAAACCTCAGAGTGGTTCGTCAAGCAATATGGTCCTAGGGTAATTTTCTCATTTCTTTCAACCTTTCCTTTTTTTAGTATTGATCGTTCCAAATCAAATTTCCATAACATCATTTTGAATGGCTGTTTTTTCAGGTAAACCTTTTTGTGGATCACTCTCAAGTGATGGATTTGGAGTGCCTTCGAGGACTCAACGTGGGTAAAAATCATAGATCTGTTCTTGGTTCCTCTTATTTTCTGTTTTAAACAGGCTCTCTCGTTAGAGACGGCGTTTGGAATTAGATTTGCTTGTAATGTTGTGCTGTTTTCTGTTCAAAGTAGTTCATATTTGTTATTAAAATGTATGAAATCATGAATTAAATGGCTTGTAATTTTTGGTCATCATCTGTGCCCAGAAACAGTTGCTCTTTCTTTGTTAAAGTTTTGGTTTAGAAATATCCTTCTGTATCTAAATCAGTCCTCCAATTACCACCTGGTGCTGAACTGAGTTGTTTTATCATTTATGCTGCTATGTTTACCTGAACTGAGTTGCTATGTTTTGAATCTATCCAATTCATATTTATCCTTGAAACCAAAGATTGAAGATTTCATGTTTCCATTCCATTATCATCAATATAGATGCGGATCATTTTTAGCGACGGATAAAATTGTTACTAAACCCGTCGTCATTAGGTCTGAACCGGTCTATAATAACTGTTTAGGCGACGGTTTTAAGGTGGTCTTCGTATACTGATCACCGACATACGAAGCTCTCTCTTTACCTCGACGGTCAAAAATGGTCGGAAATAAAAATTTTCTAACAGAAAAGAAAACCCATATGTAGACCCGACAACTCGCTCCAAAATTGATGAGCCAAAATCAAAAACCTTCCATGGGAGAGAAGACATCAGCCTCAAACAAGATTTAGTCTGATCTGGGTAGCAAAAAATGAACAAAAAACGAACTTGTAAATTAAAGATAGAGATATGTGCAAATATTAGATACAAGAATTTAGCTTCGAAGTAAACACAAGTTAAACATGACTAAATTTCAATTTGTACTCTAAACTTTAACCCTAAAACTGATTTGCACCTTAAATTTTATTTTGAATTAAATGCACCTTAAACTTTGAGTTTCAATACAATTTTCACCATCCGCACTAAAGTATAGGGTGCAAATATTTTGATATAGAAGGTGCGTAGGGCGCAAATTATTTTGAAACTTCAAAATTTAAAGGCATTTAATTTAAAATAAAATTTAGGAATGCAAATCAATTTTAAGTTTAAAATTAGAGATTAATATGTTCAATATAGAAGATGATTTCTCTTTCTAGAGTTTAAAGATAGAACTTTAGAGAGATTGGATATGGTGTTTTTTATTTATAGAAATTGGATTTGTAGATTTGGATAGTGGTCAAATTGGTTTACTTAGTTTAATTTATTTTATTTTTTATTTTTTTATGTAATTCTTATTTAGTTTATTTTAAGTATGACATTTTTACCCTATAAAAAATTAAAAGAAAAAACAATACCTCTAGTCACATTTGACTAGTAAAAAAGAGTGTGTAACTTAACATGTCAACCACAATTAGAGGGTGCAACGAAAAACGTTTTATTTATTACACTTTTAAAAATTTAAATTATCCCATTAAATAAATTAAAATTTTAAAATTTCACCATTTATATACTCATTTATATACACTTTTTGTGACATTGAAGTACATATGGCATTTTTCACTCTTAGAAGTTCTAACGGTCAAGTTCAGCTTATAGTATCTGTGCTTCGATCTTATGCCTTTCAATTCCAGCGGATATATATTGGAACAATCATGATAGTTCCACATGAATCTCTTACACATGATGTGGATTCTAGTCACTGTTTATGTGAACGGAACCGTGTGAAAATATCAGTTTCCTATATATACTTGCAAAAGTATATGCATTCATGTACAAATCGGATATAACCATAACTTGTTTTTCAATGCAACTAGTTGGAAGAGACTTTTGAACTCTAAATTTCTTAAAAAAATTTTGGTCCCTATCAACCTCATGTAATCCTCTCGTTTTATGTAGTAGCTGAACCAGTTGAAGGAGACTCATCAAGGAAGATTGTGGAGTTAATTTACGGAACCAGCCGGTCCAAACCTAACAACAATTGCAGTGGGATAGAGAGGATTTTAAAGGTCCACAATATGCAAAAAATACTAGCTCAATTTGAAGAATATAAGAGAAATGGTGAAGATCAAAGCCAGCAAGCTTCCAAAAAAACACCCGCGTTGTCTAGCAGATGGAAACGAATTATTGAGGTTTTTAGGGACAACTATTGAATGCTCTCTAGGCATCAATGGCTCCTCTAGCTTGTGTTCATCCGATAAATGCAATACTTGTCGAATTCTAAGACATGGGTTCATCTCCATCGATAAGGAACTTAATGATCGTATCGATGTTTTTACAACTTCTACTAGTGAAAGTGCATTTGAGTCAATTCAAGTTGTTGATAGTAACAGTAGTACCATTTCGAGGAAGGCTTTGATGGTATGCAGAGTGATTGCAGGCAGGGTACGTAGGCCATTGGAGAATATTGTAGAACTTGAACTTGTTGGTCAGTCAGGCTGTAAGAGTATAAATGAGTCGAACCGAACTAAGTATTGAATTGTTCAGATTTAGTTCACAAAATTTATCGCGTATAAAATAAGATTTGATTGAGGCTCATTTAACTATCGAGTTGTTCGATTCGTTGGCTGGAAAGTAAACAGAGCAAGA